>CM053623.1:425621299-425673820 GCA_028646595.1 Phalanger gymnotis | reverse complement strand
CTTCAAATACATTTACTAAGCTCCTCAGTCTAGACAAAGCAAGAGGAAAGAGGCTTATACTTTTGCTGTACTCTGTCCTGATCAAGTCACATCTGGAGTACTTTATTCTACTTTTGGGTGGCATATTTTAGAAGTCAATGACAAGCTAGGGCATTTGTATAGGAGGGCAACCAAATAAAACAATATCAGGATAAGTTAAAGGAATTGTGGATGCTTGGTATGGAAAAGACATGACTTCAGAAGGATATGACCATAGTCTTCAAATATCAAGGCTGTCCTGTATATTTCACTATCTTCAAGGTTCATTTCACTTGGCAACTTCTCAACTCAGTTGTCTGACCCCTCTAGTTGTTTTTATTCTTTCTTCAAATTATCTGCTATTTTCCTATATGTTAATGTGTTAAATTCCTCCAGTAAGTCTTAGCCTATATACCACTGAGTTATTATCTTGCCCCGATTATCTTTCCTTTTTCTCTTTCCTTACCAAAACTCTTTTCCCCTTTTCTTCTCTTGGTTCAGTACTTTGTGGTGGGTTCCATGGGGGCGAATTTAATCATGACCTTCAATGTTACTGCCAGTTAGAGTTCTACACTGGCAAACGAGGCATCATCTTTCTATGATCCATGAGAGGCAGAGTGCACGGGGCGCTGGATTTGAAATCTTAGTGATCTGAGTCAGGCTGTTCCCTCTGGCACTTACCAGCTGAATGACTGTGGACAATCCACTGAACTTCTCTGAGCATGAGTTTCCACATATGAAAAATGGGAATAATGACATCTATTGTATCATCTTCATAGAGTTGCTGGGAGATCAGTTTTTTAAAAAGTCAATAAAATGATTAGCAAATTTAGGATTATAGAGTGTCCTGAAAGTCTTAGTGCAGTTTGTGACATTACCATCATCATCATCATCATCACCATCACCAGCAGTAACAGCATCAGGAGCAGAGCATCACAACCATCACCACCACCGTCACCATGAGCAACAGCAGAGCATCATCAACATCAACATCACCACCATTACCATCAGCAGCAGCTGCAGCATCACAGCATCATCACCATCACCACCAACGCCATCACCATCACCTCCACCATCATCATCACAGCATCATCACCATCATCATCATCACCATCACCTCCACCATCATCATCACAGCATCGTCACCATCACCACCAACGCCATCACCATCACCTCCACCATCAGCATCGCAGCATCATCACCATCATCACCACCACCAGCAGTAACAGCAGTAGGAGCAGAGCACCGTCACCATCACCACCGTCGTTGTCATCTTCATCATAGAAGCCAATAAGCAACTGACTTCGTCAATATCTTTTGGCCTTTCTTTCTTGTCCGTCCCAGGCTGGGGTAGCCCCTTACTCTGAATATTACTATATAGGCTGTTTTAGCCTTCATTTTGCCTCTGTATCCTACCCAAAATTATAGAACCAGGAGTCCACTATGTGTGGTATTGACTAGAACATGGGCTTTGGATTCAGGAAATGCTGAGTTCAAATCTGGCCTCATACACTTACTGGTTATGTGACTCTGGGCAAGTCACTTAACTTCTGTCTCAGTTTCCTCCTCCGCAAAATGAACATAAGTAGTACCTACCTCCCAGAGTTGTTTTGAGGATCAAATGAGCCAATTTTGTAAAGTGCTTTGTAAATCTTAAAGTGCTATTTAAAAGCTAATTTTCATCATTATTATCACCATTTTACTGTATTGAAATTATTGAATTATTATTGAAATTTATACCTAGAAGAGAACTAAAAATGATCAAGGGGGTAGTATGGTAGAAAAGAAAGAATTGTGGGCTTGGGTTGAGAAGACCAAGGTTCAGATTCTGGCTTTGTCATTCAGGAATTGCATAGGCCTGAGCCTATAAGGGCCAGGGTTGCCCACTGCATGCTGGGTCATCTCCAGTCATCCTGATGAATATCAAGTCACTGGATCCAGATGGCTCTGGAGGAGAAAGTGAGGCTAACGACCTTGCACAGCCCTCTCTCACTCAAATCAAAGTCATGTCATCATTTCCATGATGTCATGGTCCTCTTCAAAAATGAAGGACAAACACAACAGCAACCTGAGAAGTTCTATATTTGGAATCAGAGCACCTAGATTTGAATCCTTACCATGCTACTGGTATGATACTGGACAAAATACTTAATCTTTCTTGGTCTCAGGTTTCTCATTTGTAGGGGACTAGATCAAGTGACCTCTAAGGTTCCTGACAGCTCTAAATAGCGGATCTTATGATCTCAACACTTCTCGTGGGCCTTGGTTTCCATCTCTGTAGAAAGAGAGGATTAAACTGTATGATTCAGTACGTTGCACATAGTAAGAGTCTAATGAATGGCTTTTGAATCAAATTGAACTGATTTGCTTAGATCTTACCAGTTCTTACAGAGTCCGTTCCCTAATAAATTTATTATTCTCAGACTACAGTTCAACAAAGTCATATTTATCACCTCAATTAGTAGAGGTTTCATTCTGACTGAAAGTAGGCTATTATGCCTGCCCTTCCAGAAGTCTTATCAAAGAAGAAATGTAGAAAGATGATGGCCAGAATCGCACAGTCTACAAAACCCAACAGCTGTCATTACAAAAGGGCAGGCCTTGACGTTAACAAGATGATAAATGGCGTTATGTTACTGAAGTCACACTGGATTATAGCCGTGCTCATGCATGCACTCATCTTTCTGTTCAGCCAAAAGGAAACATGCTGCCCTACCATGCTCAGTGACTAGCTTATTTGCTATTCTGTTTAATGTCCCCATTCCATTTCATACCTATGCCATGCTAAATGAGTTCAAATACCATGAAACTGTCAGGTGGTATAGAATTTTCATGTAATGATTTAGGATTACCTCAATCATGGCTCACTGTATCTAGTGTTTACTTATTTATGTATATATTGTCTCTCTCCATCCCATTAAAATGTAAGTTCCTTTAGTACGGTGACTGTTTTTGCTTTTCTTTTGTATCAGCGCTTAGCACAGTGGCTAGCACCTAGTGAAATAATAACAAATGATGGCTGATTGATTGATGTGACTAGAAAAGAAGGAAGCGTGGTCAAGTGGTCAATAATCTCTTCCAAATGGAATGTCTAGGAGCCAGGTGGGTCCTCACCTTAATACTTCGAAGAAGCTCAAAATGATCTTAATGTGAGCACTCCTTCCATCCCTACTCATCTTAGCCCACCCACATTTTCATGCTGTACAATTCTTGCCCGTATCTTTCTATAAATTCTTCACACAGGATCTACCCAACAATATTTCTTTTATACCAGTGCAAGAATTGTACTTTCTAGCTATTACGCTTCAATCTTGCTGACCCAGCTTGTTTTTCCTTAATATATGGCCTTAATATTTTTATACCACGTCTCGTGCATGTCATTATTGATACTATGGTTCACCTTACTCATGATTATAAAGCCGACTCAGTGTGTCTTTCCAATGCTTTTTGGGTAACTTACAATCTTGTAGTGTTCCATGGGTTGCTGATACACACACACACATGCACACACACACATATATACATATATAATACAATATATATGTGTACATATACATATGTGTGTATGTGTGTATATATAGAGTGTGTGCAGACACATATACACACATATAATATATATAATATATAATATATTTGTGCATATATATGTATATGTGTGTATATATATATATATACATACACATACACACAGAGAAAGAGAGAGAGAAAAAGAGAGAGAATGAATACACACACACATATATCACTGGGTGAATAATGGTTTTTAAAAAGGTGGGATTTGATGGTCAGAGGAAGCTTTCCTATAGATGGCAAGGTTAAGTGCTCCTTTTTATGGATGCTATTACTTTGATTACCTAGCAGCCCCTCTTTGATAGGGTCTATGGTTTATCAAAAAAGCAATTGGATGCCTATTGCCCAGATTACGCATGCAGCTGAGCAAATAGCCCATTGACTTAATATATCTTGGACAGTTATGGCAGCTGGACAAAAAGCTGAGTATGGAGTTGAGTAGGAATAAAGAAATCCGATCACATCAAGGATCCATCGAAGTGTCAATTTTGGATTTTGCCTTTATGAAAAAGCTTCAATTCAACTTAATGAACAGTAGTTATTGTTGTTCAGTCATTTCAATAGCGTCAGACTCTTTGTGACCCCATTTGGGGTTTTCATGTCAAAGATACTGGAGTGGTTTGCTATTACCTTCTCTAGTTCATTTTAGAGATGAGGAAACTGAGGCAAACAAGGTTAAGTGACTTACCCAGGGTCACAAAGCTGGTAAGTGTCTGAAGCCAGATTTGAACTCAGGAAGATGAGTCTTCCTGACTCCAGGCTCAGCTCTCTATCCACTGTACCATCTAGCACAGGGATATTCCCCTCATTGAGACTTAGAAGTGTCAAGGCCATCCTCAAGTGATATAAGGTCTTTAGAAATCCCTCCCCTACCACAGAAATACTAAGTAAGGCTAGAAAGAGAGGGAGGTACCATGCAAATATTTAGAGAAAGGATGGTACCATTTCTTTGCAAAATCTTAATAGCCACAGACACTAGGATCATCTATTTAGATCTAGTCCATCCCTATAATTTTACATGTCAAAGAGTAGGGCGTGTGCATGTATGTGGCTGGGGGGTGGTATAGAGAGGGTTGCCCATGTAGGCTGCATGTGTCCAAATGGCTTTATCTAGATGTGGCTCACAGGAAGGCATAAATGAATATCTATAGTGTCCTTCACCCACCCTTATCCTAAGGAGACTTTACTTCCTGCCGGGAGGGGAGGCAAGAGGTCAGGGCCGATGCTGGTCACTCTGCTCTCCTAAAACAAGGTACTGGGCTAGAATGATATCGATTCACCTCCTAAAATATAGTTAGTCTGAGGGAAATAGCTTTTAGGTTCAGGCTGAGCTCCTGATTATTATTCCTTAATGGGGAAGGAGTATCCCCAGCTATATATCCAAGGCCAGACTCCTTTCCCAACATATGCCAGATTAATGAAGGTCACATGGGTAGTAAATGGAAATCACAACTTGAACCAAATTCCTATGACTCCAAGCTAGTGCTCTACAATGCCAAGATTGAGACTTCTGGAGAAAGGATGAATGCAAAACTTCTCACCTATTGTAAACTCCAATATTATGAGTTTTGTTTCTCCCCCACAATTATCTCTCTCATGAGTAATACGAGTGGAGATTCAAAATAATGATATTCTGGCAGAAATCCTAGAATCTTGACCAGTTGAGGCTCTATCCATAAATCTATATAGAATTGTAAAGATACACAGAGAATGCAAAGCGTTACAGTAGACCCTTGGCTGAGCCATCTACAGTTGTCCTGATCTGCATCTGGCCACTGGATCCAGATGGCTTCAGAGGAGGAAGTGAGGCTAGTAACTTGGCACAGCCTTCTTCGCTATAATCCTTTTGACTTGCAAGTCTTGGCATCATCTTCCTGATGTCATGGTCCTCTTCAAGAACAAAGGACAAAGGACAACCCTCCCCCCTCACCAACATATACACACATGAAAAACCTCGACTCATAAGAAGTCTAGTTTGACTGGAACATCAAATATGTGAAGGGGAACAATGTACTAAAGCTAGAAAGGAAGGATAGTGGTTTTTCAAATGGGAAAGAAACTTAGACATAATCTAGTTTAATCTCTCCCTACCACCTAACTAAGGTCGTAGATGCCAGGTCAACTAACTGACTGAATTCTAAATTCTGCCATTCTGTGATTGTGTAATTAGTGGTTGTCTTACTATAGCACCTGCAAAATCCTGACAGGCTGCAAAACACAAATAGTCTGAATGCTTTAACATTTCAAAATAACTGCATTTGGTGTGCACTGGCAGTGATGTGTACAGAAAGAAACAGGAAATACATCCTCTGTGAAGAGATAAAGGGAAGAATGTTTGCTGGGAGTGTACAGTGTCTGCATGTGAATAAGCTCTCACCTCTTGTTAACATTAATGATGAATAATCTTGGGAAAATAAGATGAGTGAAATGTTTCTTCACTCTGTTGGCTGAAACCATCTCTCAATGGGTCCCAATGATTTCATTTTAGGGCTAGATACCCACAGATATTTTTCTACCTCCAATTTCCTCAATAACTGTCTCTAATCATAGTAATAGTTGGCATTTGTACAGTGCTTTGTGGTTTTCAGCACAACATGACATAACAGATAGAGCCAGCCCCTAAGTGAGGAAGGCCTGGGTTCACATCCCGCCAACGTCTGCTACACGCTTACCATATGATACTGGGCAAGTCACTTGGTTTCTCAGTGATCCAGGTCACTCTAGAAGACTAAAAGGACAAAACCATTTAAGATAAAACCATCGCTGATCTGCATTGGTAGAGAGAGTGTTGTCATCCTGAGTTTTCTGGTAATAAAATCACAGATTTGGGGTGTGTGCGTATGTGTATATACATACACATACACATATATACATATAAATAGCGCAAAATACTTTACATACATCTCATTTGATTCTCACAACTCTATGTACGGGGGGAGAGAGAGGAGTATCCTATTGGGGCATGAATGAGGATGGCTGTGCACCCACACCCGCACATATACACATTCACACCCACACACAGGCATCTACATACAACACACACACACACACACACACACACACACACACACTTCATTGGGTCATATTTGCTCTGGCCCATTCAAAAAAGCTTTCTAGAAGGCAGCAAGAACCACTCCCTTAGCTAGCTAGATATGAGAATGAGGAGAAAAGCTTCTCACTTTTTTGAGTATGGCTTGTGTCATTCCCTCACTTAGACTCTTAGTAGGGGGGGAAGGGAGGGATTTCTGTCCCTCTTCCCACTTCATCTCCATCATCAGCCATTGTGACTATGGATCCATGGCAGTGAGAACATGTGCTTGTCTCCTGTGGGAAAGGTTGCTGCCCTCCCCCAGCCCAGAATGACATCTATAAGGTAGGTGCTATTATTATCCCCAATTTACAGATGAGTAGACTGTTAGAGTTTAAGTGCCTTGCCCAAGGTTATACCACTGGTAAGCATCTGAGACATGAGTAGAATCCAGGTCTTCCTGATGTAGGATTGGGTTCTTCCCACAGGCCATATGCTTCTTATTTACCATCATTGAGGATTCGAATGGTTAAATAAATTAATTAATTAAAAATAAAAATTAAAAACTTGATTTTACTTTCCTGCCTCTAAATGACCTCTGAGTTCCACTCTAAATCCTTTACCTTATATAAACTCTGTTAATTTTGAAACTCTTGCAAGTCACTGTTATTAATTCATATCAAAATGTTTTCACGTTTCCCCATCAGATAACTGGCCTCAATGATAGGGAGACTTGATGAGAGGGAAATAGCCCATTGTGCAGTGCTCTCCTTCCTCATCCATTTCCAGCTCCAGGTGTTCCTCCAGGAATTCCTCCTTGCCTCTCAGCTGTCTCACATGTAACAATCACAATTGTGCAGAAGAAATCCCCCAAACTGGGCTTTGATTTGCAGCAGAGGCTGATACTTGCCCAGAAATAGTCTTGTACAGACACGTTGTCAGACTGAGCCCCTTTCTGCCTTTCTTTGTATCACCAACATTTAGCATGGTACCTAACACATACATACTTAAGAAATGCTTGTTCACTAACTGGCTACAGTCAGCTTGAGTCACCTCTTTTTGCTCAGAATGTGCTGCCCCAGCCCAGAATAGGGTGAGTTGGACCTAGTCCAGGCAGAGGATTCTCTGCCCCAAATTTATTCACATCTCCCCAGTGTTCCTTCACTGCATCTGGGAAGTAGTCGGGGTCTTTAGAACTTCCAGGTGGGGATGAGACATGAATCATAAAACCACTTCAAAGAAGCTGTGATTATAATATGGAGGACTGGGTAGTCTGCCTGTGGATAAACTGTGCTGATACCTAAACACAGCTCCACAAACTAGCAAAATGGCGGTGCTAGAAGGAACTTGGGCTATTATTTAGGCCAACCTTCTCATTTTACAAATGGGTCAGTGCAGGTCTGAAGGAGCAGAAGGAGCTTTCGCCTAAGGTCACACAGTTTTTAAGTGGAACATGTAGGACTGTACCCTAGGTCTCCTGACTCCTACTTAACATGTAGACCCATTGCATCCAGGGTGAAAGGAATGAGCAATTTGTATCCTATGGAAGCCCATATCTCCTAATGGTTAGAGCCCTTAGGGTCTCCTCCAATAGGTTTCCCACCCATCATGGGAACCAAAGACTTCACTGAATTTGATAAACATTTATTAAGCACTTACTATGTGCCAGGCACTGTGCTAAATGCTGGAGACACAAAAAGAGGCAAAAGGCAGTCCCTGCCCTCAAGGAGCTTACAATCCAATAGGGGGAATAATATGCAAACAAATATACACAAATTAAACTCTATATAGGATACATAGGAAATAATCAAAAGAGGGAAAGGGCTGGAGTTAAGAGCAGTTAGGGAAGGCTAAGAAGTCAAGAAATATTAGTCTTTTGGTATTTTATCAAGGGGTGGGATAGGGTTAGAAAATTGTAAGTAGAGGGAGGAAGGGGGAAGCTAAATACTCCTTGATACCTGGGGTTCTCCCACTAAATTCAAAGCAACCATGGTCTTCTCTCAGGCAGACTCACTGCTGTGCTGAAAAAAAAAATCACATTTCATGGAATATCTGGCAGGAAGTAAGAAAATGGACCCCAGTGGAAAAATGATGTATATGTTTTGTCTGAAATCTTTAGGCACACATTTTTATTCCAATTGCTGAAGCCCCCAGTGAAAGCAGTAGATTAAGTCTGCACAGTTTGGAGGGGGCTTGCAGTGGACGGGGAAAGCAAAAACATCAGTTACTTGGATATTTTACATAACGTCAATCGAACCCTTACAGCTAGAAGACAATTCTATTTCTCTTTGGTTGACATGCTCCAGAACAACTATTCCAAATGTCTATATCATGAGCACACACCTCCCTCCTCTTCCACATTCAGAATCTCTTTATCCTCACCAATTCTCTTCTCCTGCAATTTGAGAGGATGAGGAGGCTCTCCTCCTTGCCAAGGCTATCCCCTTCTCTTCCATCTTGGATTTCATCCCCTCCCTGTCTCTTCTAGGAGTTTGTTTCAACAAACATTCTCACCACCAGTCCCTCCCCGGCCCACATGCTCAGTCTTTCTCACTCTCCACTACCCCCTTCCCTTAGGGACACATAAATGCTGATCTATCCTATTCTTAATTTAAAAAACTTCTTAATATATCTAGATCCTTCAAGGTATTGCCTTGTCTCTCCTCCCCTTAAATAACACAATTATGGGGGAAAATTTTATTCTATGCACCTTGCTTTCATTTCTTCACTACCCTCAGGCCCTTGCAATCTGACTTCTATCTCAACTATTCCACTGAAATTACTCTTTCCGAAATCACCAATGTCTTCTTAATAGCAAAATCCCATGATCTGCTTTTTCAGTTTCCTTCCTCTCTTAGCCACCTCATCTATTCCTGTCTTCAATTAGCACCTCTCTGTAGCCAACTCACAAATCTGGGTATGTGTCTGTCTCTCACTCGCACGCGCACGTGCACACACACACACACACACACACACACACACACTCACACACTCACACACACACGCACACAGCCCAAAAATCAATCAACCAACCAATTAATAAAAGTTTTATTGAAACTTAACCTTAACCTTAAACTACAACCAACTCAACTAAGGAATGATTTATTTCACTATGCCAATGGAACTATGAAGTTTTCTACGTGAGGATTCCCTCCAATGATCAAAGTAAAACCCATTTAAACTTATTTAAAAATACAAAAGAGATGATATTTCTTTCACTCTTTCAAAGTCCCCAGTGGGGTTTTTTTTGTTTACTCTCATTCTTCCTCTATGGTCTAAACTTCTGTGTATTCCATTCATCTGGTTCTGTTATTTTAACGTTGCATCATTTCAGAAAATTCTTTCCATTTCTCTATGTCTATCTCATAGCTGTCAGTCTTAGTTGCATACCACAATTTACTTAACTATTCCCTTATTATTAGGCATTTAGGTTGCTTTTCTTTGAATATATATAATGTATAAACTCCCTTCTTTTCCCAGAGTTCTGCTCTCCCATTTCAGCCACTGATGGACATTTCTATATGGATGTCTTACCACCAGCTAAAAGCCAGTATGTCCAAAATTGAATTCATCATCCTTGGAAAAATCCCTCCCCTAAAATAAAGAGATGCTTGACTCAAAACAAGGGAATTTGGAGAGCCTTGAAGGATATTTTTTCTAAGCTCAGTACACTATACAGTATAGCTTTCAACGAACAAATATCCCCGCCTCTGCCCAGACCAGCATCATAGACTGTTAGAACTGGTGCTTTAGAGACTGGTGCAGCCTAAACCTTTTACGAGGCATAAAATGCAAATTTCTCGGAGGAGAAGGGAACCACTAAAGTGAACTCACATGGAGGTTTAAGCAATTTGTCAGAGGCTATTTTCATCAGAGAAGGATGGGCAAGAAAGGAAGAGAAAGAGAATAAGAGAGGGAGGATGCTGTGAATAGGGGCAGGGAAAGGCAAAGAAAGAGGAGGATGGGAGGGTTGGGCAGACTCTGACCTCTTCTGTCTTTTGGTTTTCTTTAAAGGGTAGTGACTGTCTTTTCACATTCAATATTGAAAACCTAACCTGTATGATCAGTACTTTGGCACACGAAGGAAGAAAACGTGAGCACAAGCCAGGACAACAGCCCCTGTGAGAGGAACCCATAGTATGTCTCGATGCTGCCCCAGCCGCTCAGCTGACCTACAGAAGAAACAGACCCTTGTACCTTCCAATTTGGACTATTAACTGCTATTTTTTTTCTGCAGGTGCCTTCAATGCTCTCTAAATTCAGCACCATGGAGCAAAAACCCATTCCCCTATCCCAGGAATAGTTCTGGAATCAGTGTTAAGGTAGGTGGGTGTGGGGCAGTTTAAGGTTCTAGAATGCATTAAGATGACATTGTACCCGAAGCCTGGTTTATTTTAGGCTCTGGGCCTGAAGACTAAAGCTCAGTTACATGGTTACATCCACTGGCTCCTATGACCATTGATTTAAAGCTAGAAGAGAATTTAGGGTTCAATTTCAATCCCTTCATTGTATAGATGTAGAAACTGAGGCCAAGCTCATAACGTACAGGTGACAGAGACAGGATTTAAAGTTGCACAGTGGTTAGAGTGCTAGACCTTAAGTCAGGAAGACTCATCTTTCTGACTTCAAACCTGGCCTCAGACACTTATTAGCTGTGTAACTTCGGGCAAGTCACTAAGCCCTGTTTACCTCAATTCCTTCATCTGTAAAATGAGCTGGAGAAGGAAATGACAAAGCATTCCAGTAACTCTGAGAAGAAAATCCCAAATCGGGTCGTGAAGAGTTGGCCACAGACTGAAATGACTGAACAGCAACAATCTTTGACTCCAAATCCAGTTCCTTCCACTGTATCACCCAGCTGGGTAAGCCAGCTGTCTCTGTACTTGGTGTAGGTTAAAGAACAGAATCACCAAATTTGAGAGTTGGAAGACACCTTGTAGGTTATCTAATCTAACCTATACGTGAAAAGAATCCTTATTTAACAGACCTGACAAGTGGTCCTCCAGGCTTTGCTGGAAAGCCTACCCAAAGGAGGGGGTACCTGCCACCTCCCAAGCCAGACCACCCTGGTTTTGGACAGTTCTAATTGCTAGGAAAGTTTCCCTGAGGTTAAGTTATTTTCAACTTCCATCCATTGGCTCCTGGTTCTGCCTTCTAGGGTCAAAAAGTTCTAGTTTAACTCTTTTTGCACAAGTCAGTCCTTCAAATATGTTAAGACGACCAGCAGGTCCCTTTGAGTCTTCTCCAGACTAAACATTCCCAGTCCTTTCCACAGATCCTTACATGTCAGGGACTTGGGGCCCTTCGCTACCCTGGGTGCCTTCCTCTGGATACTCTCCACTTTATCAATATCCTTCTTAAACCATGGCACTCACAGTTTAAATTGTATGGCAACATTATACTCCAAACGAAGGCTGAGGTAGACAGAGCATAATGGAATTATTGTTCATCTGTTTCAGCTGTGTCCAACTCTTTGTGACCCCGTTGGGATTTTCTTGGCAAAGATGCTCGAGTGGTTTGCCATTTCCTTCTCCAGCTCATTTTATAGATGAGGAAACTGAGGCCAATAGGGTGGAGCTAATAAGTGTCTGAAGCCAGATTTGAACTCACGAATATGAATCTTCTTGACTCCAGGACTGGAACTTTACTGCCTCCTTAATCTTAAAGGCTATAACTTCTTAATATAGCTCAAGTTCATAGTAGCTTCTTTTTCCTGCTGCCACAACACACTGCTGACTCATACTGAGCTTTCAGTCCACTAGACCCCCAGATCCTTTTCAGAACTACTGTGTATTTATCTTTATCTCCCCTATTTAATATTTGTGAAGCTGATTTTGGTTTTTTGCACCTAAATATATGACTTTACATTTTTCCCTAGCGCATGAAGTTCATCTTGTTAGACTCTGTCCAATGCTCCAGGGGTATCAGATTGGGTTCTTAGGGCAAACTGCTAGAAACAGATACACTGTAATTGGAAAGTTTAACAAAATAAATAGAAATATAATGCAACATAGAGAAAATTAATCTGTGGTTTTCCAAGTCAATATGCTGCTGGCATGGTTGGGTTTGACACCACTGCTAGGCTATCAAGATCTTTTGGGATCCTGCCTCTGTCAGACAGTGTGTTAAATAACACCCCCACTCCCCACCCTCCAGTTTGGTGTCATTTGTAAATTTGATGATCATAGTCTGTATGTCTTTATCCACATCCATGGATAAAAATGGCCTATAGTACAGGGCCAGACACATAATCTTTGACTTTAGAAAACCTGGGTTCACTTTTAGCTGAAATTTCTGATTCATCAGAAAATTCTTCTGTCTACACTGGATAATTCATTGTATCCTCCCCAAAAGAATAAAATCCCTCCACCTGCCTCAACATCTCCCCCTGCCTCCTAAGCAATGGGGAGTGTTCAAACCAAACATGCTATCACAATCTTACTATATGCAAACACACCCCTCCTCACAAGCCCCAACAAGCGCTAGCAATGCAAAATATCAACTTGAAATGGGCCTGTCCCACCCCACCCCCAATTTCCATGTTAGTCTGGAGTTTCAGGTGCTGAGCTCCACCATCTGTTAATACACACTGCTGTTAATTGCCATACTAATTAATGAGACTTGAGTTTGAGGCATGCACTGCGTGCCCGTATTTACACACAGTTACTCAGGAGTGCACCAACATGTCTCCTCGGTCTGTCTGGCTACCGTCATTATCCCCAAGAGCAGTAATTCATGAAGAAAACAATAGCTTACATTTCTAAGTGCCCTTATGTTTACCAAGCCCTTTATATATGTTGGTGCAGTAGAAAGAGCACCGCGTCTGAAAGTCAGGAAGCCTGATCTTTTTGAGTTCAGATCTGGCCTGAGACACTTATTAACTGTGTGACCCTGTGCAAGTCACTTAACTGTGTTTAATTCAGTTTCCTCATCTGTAAAATGAGCTGGAGAAGGAAATGGCAAACCACTCCAGTATCTCTGCCAAGAAAACCCCAAATAGGGTCACAAAGAGTCCAACATGACTAAAACAACTGAACATTACCTATTTTACCTCATATGATCCTTTCGACAACCCAGTAAAAGAAGAAGTGCAAGAATTATTGGTCCTATCTAGCAGATGAGGCAATGGAAGCCCAGAGAGGTTTAGGTGACTTACTTAGGGTCACACAGCTGATATGTGGTAGAGGATTTCTGATTCCAAGTTGAGTGATTCATTCACTAAATCATTCTATTCCTCTAGGTGAATATGAGAGCAACCAGATTCTATAGTTTTAAATAAATCATACTCCAGGCAAAGTTCATTAATTTTTAATGATAAGATATTATAGTAAGATAGTATATTAAAAAAGGTTGATACAAAACATTCTCTCCCTCCAAAAAAAAGGTCTGAGTACATACAGAATTAAGGGGAAAGCAGGCTTAAGTTTAGAGAGCTCATGTGGCAAAGGGGTAACTCACATTGCCCTATTTGAATAGAAGTATATATATATACATATATATGTATATATATATAATATACATATATATATACATATGTACACATAAGTTTCTCTCTCTCTCTCTCTCTCTCTCTCTCTCTCTCTCTCTCTCTCTCTCTCTTTCTCTCTCTCTCTCTCTCGATTTCTCTTGCTTTCTTGCTTTCCTGGAGTCTGAAGAAAGTTCTCCTGGTATATGAATAACTTTTTATGGTATTCCTGTTGAATCCTAAAGCCAGGCTTTTTTCCACTCTGAAAATGTCATGCTTTCTGAAGCTGGCTTTCTTCAGAATGTCTAATTTATCTTCTCTCAGGTCCTTGCCAGATTCATTATCTGTTACTGGTCCAGTCTCCCCAGTGATAAGGTTGATGGAAGGGGACACTCCTACTCCTTCTTGCTGTCACCTAGTTAAAGGACTCCCAAAACTTAATTCTTGAAGTAGTTGCTGGAATTACCCTGCTAGAATTTCCTTCCCTGATGAATATCACTCCAGAGAAATGTCTAATTCTTTCAACCAATCTCACTACATTTCATCATCTAATCTAACCTAATGGCTGGAAGTCCTTCACTCCTTCGCAACTCCTTAACTAGGTTGTTCCACCTAGCTTATTCTAGTATTGATTACGTGATTCATTAGAGGTGTCTGGGAAATGTTCACACCTTCACACCTCTGAATGATTGCAACTCAATCAGAGAGAGGTATTCTCACCTGATGAAGGTACCAAGGTTCAGATGATCTTGTTAGTTATTTTCATGGAAACTGGATGGTGTGAAGTACCTTTCTTTCACATGAATAATATGCCATGGTTTCAATAAAACTCACTGTCCCCATAATATTATATAACTAATGGGGTTTTTGGAACTAGATAATGACTTGAGGAAGGTGGGATGTGATACATTTGAAAGATAATTGACAATAGACAGCAGAATATGGTGTCAAATAAGATATAGTCAATAAACAGAGTAGGGAGATATCACTGTGAGCTGGGTTGGAGGGCAAAAGAACTAGAACTTGGTGATGAAGGACAGCTAGAGTTTAGATAAAAGTAAAGTGAGGAGGTGGGTAGAGGGCATTCCAGGTAGAAATAGATGGAATATTTTCCATGACAAAGCAATTTGGGCAAAGGTTTGCAGGTATGAAAGCAAAAGGCTTTTTCAGGAGCCTATAACTAGACCAGTCTGTCTAGAGTCAAGGCTTCACAAAAGATTGTAAGTTCCTGGAGGGGAGGGATTGTCTTTTGCCTTTTTTGTATCCCTAGCACTTAACACAGTGGCTGGAATACAGTAGGCACTTAATAAATGTTTAGTGATAGATTGGTTAATTGAGTGAAGTGTGGTGAAATAAGAGGCAGCTAGATGGCGCACTGGGCTTGGAATCAGGAAGATGAGTCCTCATGAGTTCAAATCAAGCCTGAGGCACTTACTAGCTGTGTGACCCTGGGCAAGTCACTTAACCCTGTCTGCCTCAGTTTCCTCAACTGTAAAATGAGTTGGAAAAGGAAATGGCAAACCACTCCAATATCTTTGCCAAGAAAACCAGGAAGACCTGAACAATGAATGAAATGACTCAACAATAACACCAAATCACGAAATAAATCTACAAAGGTTGGACTCCCCCTGTGGATGACATTAGTTTGGATTCTTTTTTTTCCTATTGGCAATAGGGACCCATTGGCATTTCCTAAGTAAGAGGGAGCTGTTTCCTTTTTTACTCCTGAATTCAATAATAAAAATTCAAGAAATTTTATTATCCAGAAAAAGGTTCAGAGTTTACTTAATGAGAATCAACAAAATCTTTTGCTAGTGTAAAAGGGAAATTTTGGTTACTGTTTAGAAGATAAAAAATATAACCTCATTTAAGAATTAGCTTTTTGTATTTGAATCCCCACTTAATGATTATTTAGTAATATGTAGCCTAAGCCAGTGATTCTCAAAGGAGGTCTGCAAGGTCAAAATTGTTCTTATAATACCAAGATATTTTAATTTCTAATAAGTAAATATTGAGAGATATAACTTATATGAAGAAAAATTCCTTGGGGGAGGGACCTCAAATTTTAAGTGTGTTAAAGGGGTCCTTAGACCAAAACGTTCCTGAACTGCTAGCCTGAGTCAACCCTAGCTTCTCCACTGGGGACAAGGGCAGCATCAATATTCCCCAGACATGGGATGAGTCTCTGAGGAAACTACAGTCAAAAACACAATGCTGCTTCTGTAAGCTGTTTAAAAGGTGTGAAGCAACATCAACTCATCCATTTATCACCAACATTAGTAGCCTCCAGAGGCCACAGCCCTGTAACCATAGAAACTGGGTTTCTCAGGATGCTCATCTCCATTAAAAAGGGTTATGCATTGTGTCCCCTTCCCTCTACATTATTGCCTCTTTGATGGTTAATGGAACTGGAATCCTTTTGTAACTAGAACTGCCTCCACTCCCTGTCTACCTTTCTTTTGCTATTAGGAAGACATTCTTCTGGATCCATCCATCCAACCATTCATCATTCCCCTCTGCACTCAGGCTTCTCAACTACAAAATAAAGGTAAACCTTTCCCAGAGTGGGTAGAGGGGCTTTGGAGGAAGAAGATGAAGGTGATAGTTAAGAATGAAAAGGAATGAGAATCTGAAAAAAGCCTTTTCTTGTCTCAAGAAATCTCAACACAGGTGAGATAGTAGAGAAAGCTTTGAACCAGGAGTCAAGCTACCTGCCTCGTATTCCCAGCTATTTTATCTACTAAAGGTAGTCAATCTCTCTGAAACTCAGTTTCTTCATCTACAAAATGAAGGGGGTAAGGTAATCAAGGTCCCATCTAGCTCTGACATGCTAATGAATCCATGTCCTATGTTCAAAGAGGACAGCCGTTCACTAGACCTTCAAGTACCAGCTGGCTCCATAAAGAAGGAAATGCTATTATATAGTTCATCACTGTGTGAATGGGCATATGCCCTTGATCTATTTGTATGCCCCAAACATTATTAACTGTATACCGATTGACCTGATAAAACAGCATTAGCTTCTAAGAGAGATAAAAATTTTATCTCCCATCCCCTAGCTTGCCACAATATTACAGCTGACTGCCTGCTAATTCTTCTCTGCCAATACACAAGGCTTTAGAGCATTCTCTCTCTCTCTCTCTCTCTCTCTCTCTCTCTCTCTCTCTCTCTCTCTCTCTCTCTCTCTTCCTCTCTTCCTCTCCCTCCCTGCCTCTTCACTATAGCCTCAAATACATACACATCTATCTGTCCCTAGCCTTTTAGACTTTTTCTCGTGACTACCCACCACAATAACAACACAGACACAGGCCAGACTTTTTGGATTCAATAATTTATGACTGGCAACAAAGATGTTACAGCTACAAACCATTTAGAAATTGAGTAACCATAGGTGTGAGGGTCAGAGTGGTACTGGTGAGGGGGAAAGCCCTAGATGTGGAGTGACACAACCCCAATGACAAATCCTAGTTATGGCACTTCCTGTGTCCTCCTGGGTAAGTTACTTAACCCCTGTTTCAGTTTCATTATCTGTAAAATATGGGGTCAGACTATGTAAATTCTTATGTCTCCTGTAGGTTTTATTTGACGGTCTTATGAAAATAGTACATGATGGGTTGTAGGATGATAGGCTAAAAGCATTCTTAAAACATGGAAAAGAGAATGTTGGAGTTAGGTGGTGCCTCAGAACACAGAATACAGAGTGTCAAAGTTGTAAGGTGCCAAAGAATTGAGAACACAGAATGTCATGGCATCACTTCTGGCTCTAAGAGATGCTTTAAAAGAGCAGGGGTTCAGGCTTTATTCATTAAGGAGACTAAATTCTCTCTGGTCCACAGCTGCTATTTTGATCACCTGAGTTCATTCAATCCCTAATCTGAATCTCCTCAGCTAAACTTTTCCTTCTCACTTTATTTGTCCTGTCTTCTCTAGTTCCAGATACCTAGGTCTCTGGTCAAACTGATAACTATAATCCCTCTACCCAGAGAATCACATAATCTGTCTTGGGGAAGACACAGTCATCCCAAGTTCAACTACAGCCAGATACCTTACAGTCATGAATATTAGGCTCAAGACACACATTTAGGAGCATATACAGCAGAACAGGGCAGGGATTTACCACATCACTGTATAAAGGGACTATACTGAATTTTTTCATAGTTTCCCTGGTTTTTTTTCCTATAGCACTCTCCCTGACATTTGCTCCTGTGCTCACACATGGACATCATCCACAAAACAGATGCCCAACCCTGGCATGAGTCTCCAAAACCAAAACAGACCCAGCCAGGCAAAACTCTGACTGAAAGGGTTTCCTGAAACCCTTCTCCATTTTCCCCGTCCATAAAAATGCTGCCACCGTACACGATGAGCATCTGGGGATCTATAAAATTCCTATTTGCCACAATTAGCCGATGAGTAATGAAATCTCGGGGACAGGCAGCAATAGCCTTTCCTCCTTGGGCAGCCAACACACCTCCTTTCTCCAAGCATCAGTTCCTGGACTGGAAATAATAACACATGCTCCCACCATTCTGTGCTCGTTTGGAATTATCTGCCCCCCCCAAAAAAGGTAAGTTAAAGCCTTCTGGGCCATCCACAGAAACACCATCGTGCCTTCAGTTTGGAAAGCCCATTTCCCCCAAATGGAATAATTACTAAAGCTAGGAGCTGGGAGTGATCTCAGGCTATCAGGGAGATGGCTCAGGTCAGTGGGGGGAAGAAATGGCTAGGACTATGTTATCCCCACAGAGGTACTGTAAAGTGAAGCACTGAGGTGGGGGGGGCGCAGCTGGATAATTCACATAATTCAAGGAATGTATTTGGCTGGAATTATCCAGATGAATGTCTTTGGCTTTCCTCTTTGCTTTTGTACCTATGTATTTTGAGGACTATGTGAAAATAAGCCCATTTGCAGCCTGATTCCCAAAGAATGATTTTAAAAAATCATCAAAAAATAACAGTGAAACCTGATTACTGTCTCCGATTTGATGGTGATGACAATCGTTTCTATATTGTTTCAAGATTTAGACATACAATAGTTTATGTGAATTATTCCATTTGGTCCTCATAACAACCCTACGTATTAGGAGCCAGAGTGATCATTCTCCTTGTAAAATGGGTAAACTGAGGCTTGGAAGGGTTAAGTGTTTTTCCTGTGGTCTCATAGCTAGTTAGTGTCAAACATGAGACAAATGGGATCAATCACCCCCTACCCAAATGGAGTCCATGCAAGCGGTTTTCTGGCCTCCTTAATTCCTCAAAGCCCTCTTCTAGTACCCTGAATTTGTCACAAGTACTTTGTAACAGCATTCCTTATTTTCCTTATTATGCATATTACTAAACAGTGAACAGCAAGTAAGCTGCAGAGTTAGGAAGCCCCAGATTCAAATCTTGCCTCTGATATTGACTGTGTGAACCTAGATAAATCACTTAAGTTCTCATTGCCCACAAGTAATCTCCTAAAAGCTAAAAGCCATAGAGAAAGGTCCTAATCTACATTTGTAGAGGCAATTGTCTCACTCAGAGTTTTCTTATGCCAAAGATGGGCAGTTAAGTGCCTCAGTGGATGAGCAGCAGCCCGTGTGGTCTGTCCTTTGTTCTTGACCATGACATCAGGAAGATGATGTGAACTAGATTATAGAGAGGGAGGGTTGTGCAAAGTCACCAGCCTCACTTTCTCCTCCAGAGCCATGTGGGTCCAGTGGCCAGATATAGGTCAGGACAACAGGAGATGGCCCAGGATGCAGCGGGCTGGGTTTGAAGGAAGATCTGAGATCAAATCCTGCCTCATATATATATTAGCTGTGTGGTCTTATCAAAGTCACTTCACATCTGGAGCCTCAGTTTCCTCATTTCTAAAATGAGGAGGTTGGGTCCTTTCCAGTTCTAAATCGATGATCTGATGTCTAACAGGCCTAATCTGCCCCCTCATGTTTATTCCATGAGTGCTGGAAGCTTCTCTATTGACTTGCTATTAGACTATTAACTCTGAGAAATGAGGGACAGAGGGTCTGTCTGAGGAACAGAGTTTAGAGCCAAGTTCTGGAGATAAAACCACGGGGCTTCTGTCTATACTGGAGCTGTAGTAAGATGTGGAGTGATCACAGGATCCACAGAGTCTGAAGGGTCCTCAAAGGCTACCCAGTTCAATCAGTCCCACCCAGCCCTGAACAAGAATCTCCAGTCTAAGAAAGTAAGTAGCTATTTGAAGCATACCCACTCCTGAGGAATGGTACAGAGGTATCTTTCAGAATGGCCAGTGCTGGCAATATATAGAGTGTTTGTAATCTGTGGACAAATTTAGGAGAAAAGGATAAGGCTTAGCTAAATCCTACCGGGACAATTCAACACTGGTTTGAGAGTCCTACCCACATCACATTCCAGAAAGAGAAACTGAGTGAGAACGAGCTGGACTACACATTTAGCCAAAGAGATGCATATGTGATTCTGCCAGCTGAGCCCATCCCCTTGTCCCTAGTGAGGGGTGGCTGCCAGCAGGCACCCAGACATGACAAAGACACTTTAGTGTGTGTTGACATTTCATTTGGTTTTAAAAGGCCTATAATGGTTTCCTTTTTAAGCAGGGCCATGAGCTTATTTGCATGTAATTACATGTGTTCATAAATAGACTCATTTCTCCATAAGTGTGATCATAATATTTTAAATAAAATGACCATATATGTTTCTTTATCTATTCAATTCAAGAAGGATTTCTTAAGCACCTATCATGCTTCGGATCTGTGGCATTCAAAAAAAGATGAAAAAGAATGATCCTTGTCCCCAGGAAAGTTACAGTCTAGAAAAGGACATGACATATACACAGTAATTATAGAAATAATAATTAACATCTATATAGCACTTTAAGGTTTACAGAATACTTTCCACACTATCTCAATTGACCCTTACAAAAACCTTGTGCAGTAGGTGCCATTATTATCCCCATTTTATAGATGAAGAAACTAAGGTGAGAGAGGTTAGGTATTTATTCAGGGTCACTCAGCAATGAGCATCTGAAACAGGATTCAAACTCAGGTCTTCCTGACTCCAAGTCCAGAACTCTATCTACTGTACCACCTGGCTGCCTCTAAAGAGAGAATGTGACAAGCACTATAGGAATAGCTCAAATATGACAGGAACATAGAGATAATTTCTGGCCTGAGAAATCAAGGAAAGCATCATGGAGGAGGTGGTATTTTTATTGGACCTTGAAGAATGAGTAAAGTTTTGAAAGTCAGAGAAGAGGAAGATGAACATTCCAAGCTGGAGGCAAATAAGCTACCTTGACTGGACAATCAGTTACACTGAAGAAGAATTGTGGGAAATAAGGCTGGAAAGGTCACTGTAAGATTTTAAAAGATCTTGAAGGTGTGAAAATATTACTTAAACTAAACTCCCCTACTAGAACTTAGCCTACAAATCTGGACTTCATCACTTTTCCTAGCAGAGAAAGAACTTTGAAGCAAATTTGTCTGAAGGGAAGAGTTAACAAGTATTTCAGCCAGAAAGAAATAACAGTTATCTAAAAATGCATCCAGCCTTGCTCAGTTAATCAAATCTGCTTTATGTAGCACAAAATAAACATAACCCTAATTAGGAGGGTTCAGGCTGCAGCTGAATTATCAAAAGCAAATCACAAATTCCACGTGCTTCCATCCCTAGAGAAGGCAAATCTTTTCCCTGTTGTGCTCCTGGTGTCTGACTTGCAGAATAATCATTCGGCTTCTATTCATACAATTGGTTTTATTTTCTCCAATTGGTTCTGCACTGACTGGCTGTATTAAAAAAAAGCTTACTGTTCTTCATCCAGTACCTCAACTGTTGGTTGTGGGACTCAAACAGCATGAGGTTATTAAGCACTTAGCAAATGCCAAGGAAATAGGTAAATGTCAGTTATTGTTAAAAGTCTATCAGATGAAATAATGTATGCAATATGCTTACAAACCTGAAATGAATGTCAGCTATTCATTATTATTATTCATTAAATTATTTAATATATATTTAATTTAATATAAATTATATATATAATTTATATAAATACAACATATAAAATATAATATAAATATATATATAATTTAATATAAATGAAGTATTATTATCATCATCATCCAAGGAGATCATGTGCATAAAGTTCAGTCCATGATTACACAACATCTTTCCTTATAGACATCTGCCCCAAAAGCTTTGTGCCTGGCACATAGTAGGCACTTAACAGATGTTTGTCATATTGTATGTTATTTGTCCTGGCACTGGACAAATTAGGTTATAATTGAAGTGAGACAAAGAAGTATCACTAACAGCATCTACTAATTGCCAGCCCCATCTTGGCATGGTGGGACTAGAAAAGCAGTAGATGGCCTTGATTCTGTGCTTCTAATTTTGTTGTACAGACTTTAGCCACATAAATCAATTACGGAACAATCTTAAGATGTGGTCCTGAAGAAAAGTGAGGAATAAACTAGTGTGAGAGTGATTGATAGTGTGAGTAAGTGTGTGTGTGTGTGTGTGTGTGTGTGTTTGGGGGGATGGGGGAGGGAGCAGGACTCTTAGTCTCTTTTTAAGGATTCTCCAGATTAATTTTGAGATCACAGAGGCATGAGTAAGTTGAGCTAAATGAATTCAAAGCCCCCGAATCATCTGGGGCTTCTCTGTTACTATCTTATACTTAGATTGAGTTCAGTGATCCCACTAGAAACTTTGAAAAGAATAATGACTCAATTTAAAGCCAATGGCCATTCTGCCCCTAAGTGAAATAGCTGTAGCAGCATATAACAACATGGTTTTATCCTATTTTCCATTTCAGCTTTCCTTCAGCAACGGGTATGGTCAAAGAGACAGTAATATATCCAGCCCCAATGAAAGAGTAAATTTTGCCATGATTCTTTCCCTCATGAAATGAAGCAAGGACAGGCCCAAGGCAAAACAAAGGGCTTTCCCCATTTAGAATTTTACTAAACATGGCGACCATGTGCGTAGCTTATATTCTCTTCAAATACTGTGTTGGGGGAAAGGGAAGCAATTAAACAAGGCTTGCAAATTAACGCATACTCATGGTCTAGAAAGGAAATCAGTCTGTAGGCCTGGGGAAAAAAATCAAGAACTCAGGGGAAAATTTTTCAAAATTCAAAATTAGTAATCATTAAAATGAGTAAGATTTTGGTTTGTTACAAAGGAAAAAAATGCTTTCTAATGTTTAGAGTTCTCAAAAACTGCTTCTGTAAATAATGATCTCCCCATCACTAGAGGCCTTCACATAGAACCTGAAAGAGCACTCATTCATTGGGGTAATACCCTACAAATGATTTATTCTTTGGGTAAAAGTGAGAATCCATGACTTCTGAGGTCTCAACCAGATCTAGGATCCTTAGATTTTCTCCTTTCTATAATGTGTAGAAAGCTTATGTGCATTTTCTGTCATAGTGATATCACCAAAATGTGACAACTATGGTTTTAAAAGTTCTTCACCAGCAACCCAGGAACAAGAAAAGACCATATCTTACCCTTTCCCTCTCCCAAAGGAGAAATAATCCCACAAGTCACTTTGAAGCCAGCATCACATGGCCATTAAGACATATTAGAAGTTCCAGAATAGTAGAGCTGGAAAGAATTCTAATCATTTCGGTAAAATCTCTCATCAACAGATGAAGAAACTAAGGCTTACGGTATATCAAAGTCATAAAAGTAGTAGCACCAGAGCAAAGACTGGAAATCAGGATCTCTGACTCCAAATTTAATGCCACATAGGGCTATAGCTCTGATTTCACCCCTAGCACCATAACAGCTTTTCCAAGCTAGGAGGAAACAAGTAGCATCAAGTCCTTGACTCAAAGGGAACTAGTTTGTACTCCTCAAAGTGCTTATGTTCTGCAGCCACCAACAAAGAGGTTGTGTAGCTACACAACATCCTTCAGATTTCTTCAGACCTCGCTGGGGTAACCTAATTCACAATTTAAGAAACACTGCCCAAATGACCGAGGGAATAATAAAGAGGTGAGTGTCTCTAGGAATTACTAGTAAACATTCAAGGAAACAGAATCTTGCAGTTGGAAGGGACTTCAGAGGCTATTTAGTGAAACCTATACCTGAAAAAAATCCCTTCTACATCAAAACCAACAAATGGTCATTTGGTTTTTGCTTACAGATCTCCAAGAAACAGGATTCCATGCTCTCCTAAGGCAATTCGTTCTATTTCTGGACAGCTCTTATTGAGAGAAAAAGCAAACCCATGAACAAAAACCAACAAATTTTTCCTTTAAAAATGATAGAGAGAGAGAGAGAGAGAGAGAGAGAGAGAGCAGCTTTTTTGGTGTAAGAGAGTACTCATCAATGGAGGGATGGCTGTACAAATGATTGTATATGACAGTAACAGAATACTAATTTGTGGAAATAAATGATGAAAGGAATGATTTCAGAGAAATCTGATAAGACATATAAACTGATGTAGAATGTAGTTAGTCAGACCTAGAGAGTAACTTATACAATAACAACATGGTAAAAAAAAAAAAAAAACGTCCTTGAAAGACTTGAGAACACTGATCAATGCACTGACCAACCATAATTCCAAAGGGCTGATGATGAAGAATGAGACCAGTGATGGACTCAAGATGTGAAATGAAACGTAAAATTTTGGATGTGGTCAATACAGGAATTTGTTTTGCTTAACTACACTCTTTTGTTATAAGAGTTTTGTTTTTCCTTATTGGTGGGGGTAGGGAAAAGAAAATAAATGTTTGTTGACTGAAAAAATGTAATTAAAAAAGCTTTTCCATTATATCAAGCCTAAATTTTCCTCTTTTGTGGGTTCTATTCATCAATCCTAGTAGTGCCCTTTTGGAACAAATGGAGCAAGTCTAATCCACCTTTTACAATAGCCCTTCAAATATTTCAGGATTCCTATCATGTTGATCAAGTCTGTACTTCTCCAGGTAAATATTCCCAGTTTCTTCAATCAATCCTCGTATGTCATAAAGTGAAGGCCTTTCACCACTGAGACTATCCTCCTCTGAACACTTTTTCTTCCTTAGCAATGTCCATCCTAAAAAAGTGGGGTTCAGAACTGAACTCAATACTCCAGATATGAAAAGAACAGTAGAACAGTACCATCAACTAAACCTGGACATGGCAGCTCTCTCAATGTGGCCCACAATCACATTAGCTTTCTTAGCTGCCATATTATACTCTTGCAGCCCTCCCTCACTCAAATCAAAGTCAACTGCAAGTCATGTCATTTCTCTGATGTCATGGTCCTCTTCAAAAATGAAGGACAAACACACCAATTATACAGTTGACTCACAGTGAGCCTGTAGTCCACTAAAAGCATCTGCTACTTTCCAAACTGCTGTTAAACCTCAATTCTCACATCTTATACTTGTGAAGACTTTTTTAACCCAAGTATAAGACTTTATTACTTCAAAATCCCAGCTAATTAGGTTTGGTCTAATGCTTTAACGTTAAAGCTCCTTTTGAATCCTATCATGCAGTATATCACTCATTTACCATGTGTGCCTTTAAAGTCTCTCTCTCTCTCTCTCTCTCTCTCTCTCTCTCTCTCTCTCTCTCTCTCTCCCCCTCCCTCCCTCCCTCTCTACTTACATAGCATAGTAGATATAAGCTGTACCTGGAGTCAGGAAGATCTGAGTTTAAACCTGGTTTTAGGTACTTATTAGCTACGCGACCCTGAACAAGTCACCAAACCTCTCCTGATATGTAAAATGGGAAGAGGGAAAGAGAGAGGGAGAATGAGATGGACAGGAAGAGGGAGAGGGAAAAGGGGGGAGGGAGAGAAAAGGAGGAGGAGGAGGAGGAGGAGGAGGAGGAGGAGGAGAAATGTATCTACTTTTCTCTTTTTCCCTAACAAATGGTGACCCAACTTACACTAAGGGGTTAACTTATTTCCTGAAGAACAACTTGCCTTATTGTAATCCTTCCTTCTCGGGGTAAAGATGTGTGGAATAAGGACACTCTCCTGTAAAAATAAGAAAGTACCACTGAGATTACTATCTTAAGTAACCCAGAATGCTGCTTGGGATCGGGGGCGAAGAAGGCATGTGCATTGATGGACTAGGTCGTAGCTCTTACCCAGAATGCTTTCCTCTGGGATTCTGCTAGAGGTTGTAAATGTATAATTGATTTAGGGAGTGTTTTCCTGGGTTAAATGTCAAACAAATCTTCAAATCAAATATCAGTGATAAAAGGGTTAGTGATCTGATCCTCCCTTGGATCAAGCGAACATGAACATGAGTCAAATCAGCAGCTTCCAGGCTGTGTGGGAGGAGAGGACCCAGAGGTGAAGGTGTACTTGGTTTCCTGAAAGAATCAGATTCGACTCAGTAAATAAATGCTTGTTCTATAATCAGACTGAACTGTGGTATGTCCCCCACCATAGGGAGGATCTGAGGAACATAAAGGAAGTGCCCCTGCAGGTTTGCCACCCTCACATTGCTCTCAATAGCTGACCTTTCTAAAGCACTCTTAAGGTCTGCAAAGCACTTCACAATGACCCTGTGAGGTAGGTATTTAAGACAGCATTTTCCTTCTCGGAACACAGGATAACATGTTTAGAGCTGGAAGGGACATCAGAGGCCATCTGATCTCCCTGCCTTGCCCCCTTCATTTTACTGATGAGTAACTAAGGCTCAGAGTCATGAAAGATTTGTCCGCTAACTACAATTAGTATCAGAGGACTTGAGACCAGATCTTCTTAATTCCAAGGCTAACACCCTATGTGTACTATGCCTCTGGGTTTCCACTGTTAATACTACTCTAAATTTCTCTGCAAGAGGCAAACAAGGAAGATTTAAGTGCACTTTTGCCAAAAGAGCCTGACTATTAGGAAAGAATTTCTCTCCATATCCTGCCTGTAGTTCTTCTTAGATACCATGGACAGATCCATGGTTTCATTCATGAGGGTGAACTTATGCAAATTATTATCTTTGCATGACTGCCAAGTCTATGAGATTTGTTTTTCTGTATTTCCATAAATTCTCCACAGAACATCTGTCCAAACTGGTGGAGCCCGTGTTCTGATTCTTTTAATGTTTTATGGATATCAGTGCAGTATTAGGGCTGTCTGTCATCTTCCACTTTAACTATTTGACTAACCTAACCCAACCAAACTACATTTGTCTTTGATGTCGTTTTTCTTATACAAGTCATCATTGTTGATGTTACTCTCAACATGGATCTTCCCATTGTCTCTTGCCATACTGATTCTTCTGAGATTATGGGGTCTCACGACCCACAGCCATAGAGCATCACAAGAGCGTATGAATACTAGTGTAAAAAAAGATGAACTTTTCTGCCAATAAGCAGCAGCATTTCTCCCAAGAGGCAATATTACATAGGAGATAACTAGCTCTCCTTGGAATCAGCCATCTTGGTTCAAGGTTTATCTCTCTCTACCACATACAGGTTGTATGATTACAGGCAGGTCAAAAAACCTTCCGGTACCTCCCCATTTGCTATAGTTATTGGGCAGCTAAGTGGCACAATGGATGGAGCACTGGCATGGAATAAAGAAAACCTGAGTTCGAATCTGGCCTCAGACACTAGCTGTGTGACCGAGGGAAAGTCACTTAATCCTGCTTGCCTCAGTTTCCTCATCTGTAAAGTGAGCTGGAGAAGAAAATGGCAAATCACTCCAGTATCTTTGCCAAGAAAACTCCAAAAATGGAATCATGAAGAGTTAGACATGACTGAAACAAGTGAACAACAACAGCAAATATTAAGACTTGCTGGTGTACATCTACATGGGGCATTCCCTACACTCAAAATTGCAAATCTTCTCCATCCCCATCCCCCTTCCAAATATACACATGTACACATATATGTATATGTGTATTATGTATATATGCATATGTATTTTTATATTTGTGTATATGTGTACATGTATGTATATAGGTATACACATCTATCCATCCATACGGTCTAATCTCCTCCTCATTCAGTTGTGGGTTTTGCTGTCTTCTGCATCTGTCTAAGATATAATACCTGATGATTAACAGCTATTCCTTTCTAACTATAAATATATACATGTACGTATATATACACACATGCATGTGTATGTATATATGTGTATATACATATCTGTGTGTATACATGTGTGTATGCATGTGTATATGTATTTAAATGTTTATTTTTTATCTTGGAGAGCCAGTTGTTAAACATTTACCAGGATACCTCTTTTCTTTTGCACTGTGTACAAGGCACCTCCATGACACTGGAAACACCCTAGACTAGGTGATCATGTATTTCCTTTTGATATTGTATTTGTTATATTATACTTTCTTATATAAATTATATAATATTTTGTCATTTTACCTGGACTAAAATATAAACTAACCATCTAAAGATAAAAATATTCACTAAATGAGCTCTCCCTCAACATAAAACATTCAGCATTTTTGTTTGTTGCTGTTTTCTTGTTTTTCTAGTCAGGCAGAAAATCAAGGAGACAAAGTAGAGAGTAGTGGTCTATAGCCAGAGGACCTAAATTAGAATCCCAGCATTGGCATTTCATTCCTATATAGCCTTGGGTAAGTCACTTTTCCTTATGTGTAAAATGAGGAGGTTGGACCAGATAATGTCTTAGTTCCTTTCCAGCTCTAAATACATGTATTTTTTTTCAAAAAAGCCACCTTCAATACTCCTTCAGTGGAGTAGCATCAGAGAGGGAAAGAAAGGGCAAGAAAAATGGAAAAGTATAATAAAATCCTTAATTAAGCAAAATCTAGCTGACCTGAACCCTTAAGTGAGAGGAAAACTCATTCTGCTCCAGTGCTTTGCACACAGTAGGTGTTCAGTAAATTTTATTCATCAAACGGAATTGAGAAAGAAGCAAATAATGAGCAGGCAATTCCCTGGGGAGAAGATAATGAGACAGAGACAGGGCAAGACAGGAAAAAGTATCTGAATTCTGACCAGCAAGAAGAAGAGAAACAAAAAAGAAAGAGAGGGAAAGTGGCTGGAAGTTGGCTTTCTACTTAGATCTTCTCCCAGGCAACAGTATAAGGTAGCCTCTCTTTGCATTAGGGCTCAGACGGGAATCTACTAATTATGGATTAAAGGAATCTGAATAAACTAGAGACATATCTCATGAGAAAACCACAGAAAACTACTTATAAATAAAACCTTGCTCCCAAGCCCCTAGCACGGGTAGTGGGGATGACAAAGAAGACCTAAAAGCAGGAACTGGTTATCTTGCTTACATAAGAGAACTGAGAATCTTCATTATGAAAAGTTTGAAAATACAGGTGTTTTCCCAAGAAGTAAATTCCAAGATGATGCTTATTTCCACAGTGTAGTATGGTAGGAAGAGTACCAGAATTGAAGTCATTTGACCTTGGTTCAAATCCTGGCTCTAGTACTTAACTACTCACATGACTTAGAACAAGTCATTTAACGTCCTCAGACCTTGGTCTATTCATTTATATATTAAAAGAGAGTTGTCCTTGGTGACCACTGAGATTCCTCCTAGCTCTGAACCTATGATCCTGTCTTCCTTCCTTTCTTTCTTTTGATAGAACTGGGGTGGGTGAAGGGAAGGAGATTATCATTTACGTAGCACCTACTATGTGTCCAGCACTGCGCTAAATGCTTTACAAATTTAATCCTCCCAACAAGCCTGGGAAGTAGGTAATTTGATAGAACTAGTAGACCGGAAGATCACAGGACCATCATAGCAATAGCATACCCAAACATTAGCAGAGCATTTGGCAAACGTTCTAGTGTTTTCCTTGTGGGCAAATGGAAAGATGTGGACTAGGTGAACTAGGTGAAGTCAGAACTGCTTGGATGATTGGATCCCAAGCAAAGTAGTCATTAATGCACCAATGTCTTCTTGTAGGGAGATGTCTAATGAAGTGTCTCAGACATCAATACTTGGTCCTTTGCTGTTTAACATTTTTTTATCAATGACTGCAGGACAGCATAGGTGGCACGCTAAGCATATTTGTAGATAACTACTGGACTCCTTCTCTGAATAACATTTTTAAATAAACAAAATATGATGCATAGGATTATTAAGGAAACCAATTATATTGAAATACAGTTATAATTTTTATTAAAACATGAGTTCATGTACCCCATAGGTTAAGTACCTCCACAAGAGGTAAATGGTGTAACATCACCTTCATTTTACAGGTGAAGTGACTGAGAAGTATATGGTAGAGGGGGTTTCTATTTAGAGGTGGGCTAAGCTAGCTATCCTCTCAGGTTCCTTTTCCACTCTGAAATTAGACTCAACATCCTGTACTCTCTCATCTCCTATACTAAGCAGAGATATAATGATGACCCAGGGGATCCTGGGATATCCCAAATCAGCAAAGAACAATTCTTTGAATTCTGATGTTTCACTAAGTGGACTGAGAAAGATTTTGAAAAAAAGGATTAAAACCAAAATGGGCTTCTGCTTAACAATCAGTTGAAAGAAAATTCAATTAATCCATCTACCCCATGCCCAGAGTATAATGGGATAAGGCAGCAAATTCTCCATCATAGGAGGTTATCAAGTAGAAGCTGGATGCTGCAGGCCAGATCCTGTAAGGAAGAATCAAAATGAAATTTAGAAAGGCGATGTATAGTTGTGCCAGATTTGGAGTCAGAAAGGGTATGGGTTTAAATCTTACCTCTGAATTTGCTAGCTTTATGACCATAATCAAATCATTTGTCCTTTCTGACTTCCAGTTTACTTATGTATAAGATAGGCACAAGGATACCTTAAATAACTGTAGTAAGGGCCAAAGGAGATGATGTTATTTAAAGTGCTTTGCAAACCATCAATCAATCAATCCATAAATACCCACTCTATCTTTGTCACTGTGCTAGGCACTGGCTATGAACATCACCTTTATTATTCTTGTGTTAAATAAGAGGTTGGAATAGATTCTTCCAACTCTACAAGTTAATGACTCTATGATTGCCTGTGATGGCATTTTGGATAACTGAAGTTTTGCCGAATTGATCTAAAAAAGAGAAATCCTAAAGCCAGCATATGCTTTATATTAATCTTGCTACTTGGGTATAACTTTTAAGTGATGTGAAGCTTGAAGTGATCAATTGCGCTAATGATCTAAGCAGAAAAGACTTGGTTCCCAGGTGAGACCTGCTGCAATCAGGCTCCTTGCCCAGATTGCTTGGCTTTCCCCATCATTTTTTTCAGCTGTCATCTCCTTCCAGTTGCTCCGCATTGTTTTCAAATCCATCTCTCCAGAGTTGCTGGTTACAGACTCTCAACCTATAATTAAATCAGAGCCTATACACTCAGCAGCTTTCAAAGGAGGAGGAGTCTATTGCAGGTTTCACTTGCAGATAATGAAAAAGGATGTCTTCTTTGGTGGCAGAAGCTACTACAAATTGTCCCCGAATGGCCCCTCCAATCAAAAAGGCCAGAAAACATCCTGACCTCCTTCCTACTACTCACTGCGGCCACCATCAGAAACTGATAAAGAGAGGTCAGGGAAACAGATAAAGGACAAAGAGGAGGGCGAGAGGAGCTGCAAATGGCTAAGGAAAATCTCTCCTCTTCTCTTCTCTTCTCTTCTCTTCTCTTCTCTTCTCTTCTCTTCTCTTCTCTTCTCTTCTCTTCTCTTCTCTTCTCTTCTCTTCTCTCCTCTCTCTCCTCTTTTTCTCTCATCCTCTATCAAGGCAAAGCATCTTAAGGGACAGAGTTAAGATAGACTATTATTAGGCAAATTGCCTGAAAGAGGATGCATTTTCAGAGTTCCTGGCGATCAGAACCCAGAACATGTTGCTTTTGGCTGAAACTCACTTCCATTTGGCAAATGCAGAGAGCTGGATACAACCTTGTTTTTGAAACTAAGTCTCAATGTGCAAATACACCCTGGGTTAGAACAGCTGGCGAAAAAGCAAGATGGCAGAGGCACTTGATGCTCAGGAGAGATGGCTGAGCTTTTCCTGGCTGGTTTAGGGGGAAGGGATCTGGTTATAAGTGGTGTTTCCCAATAGGAGAAATGTGACTCAAGTGTGACCCCACAGCAGCGCTCCCTTTAGGGCCCATTTTTACACAGTCGTGTTTCATCTGTGAGCTGGCTTGTTCTGCCTCTCCACTCCTTCGACAACTCCCTGGACTGAACAGAAGGGCTGTCTCTTCACTAGACATTATGAAGATTGGCAGAACAACCACAATTACCATTCTTTGAGAAATAAACACTGTCTGGCTTCCAAATAGGCCCTGGATATTTAAGCCAACATCTTTCTGAAAGACTCTTTCCCACTCACCACCTTTCCCCAATGCTCCTCAAACCTGCAAGAATCCACCAATCTCTTTTTTTTAGCCTTATCCAAGCTACATCATTCCTCCTTGGTCTAAGCCTCAAATTGCCTTCCTTGAATCTCAAACTTCCCCTGAGCCTACTGAACATCATGGAGCCTGCTTCCTTTTATGCTCTGGAACCATTCCTTTTCCAGCTATATAGTCGCTGCTGCTGGAAGAGCTGTGTCTTCCATATTCTATGCCCGATTCTGTTTCCAGCCTATATTTCCTTGCTTCCTTTTTCCCCTCTCTCTCTTCTTTCACTAGTCTTCTTCAGTATTCTCTTAACTGATTCCTTCAGCTCCTAGGTATAATCCCATCATTACATTTTCCCCCTAATCTGCTCATTGATTGACATCTAATTCCCTTAGCATCTCTCCTCAACCTACCACTTACCACCTTCCTTGGGTTGCGTCTCCTCGCTGTTACCCTTTCCTGCCTCCCCTACCACAGAAGATTCTCTCAGAGCACTTCTTCAGCCTGTCAAAATGTCTTAGATTTTCCAATCACAAGTATGCTCTACCCCCCACCCTCAAAGAGTCAAAGAACAGTGATCTCTTGAAAGAGCCTCTTGGAAAATCTTAATGAGTTACAGTTCAGACTGTCACCCAGCAATGTGGAAAAAGACACTAGACTCATTCTGGGGGTGCATGTCCCCCAGAAACATCTTGTCACTTACACATCTTTTCTACTTGATGACATAAACGAGATAAAAGCAATTCTAGCAAATGTCAGGAGTTCAAATTCCCAACCCATTGAAACAAAATTTAATTTCCTCAAAGTTTTAGGTGCAGAAATTTTGTAGCTCAAGGGTAAAAATATTGATGAAAGCTAGGGAACCTGAAAAGAGAAGGAAGAACAGCCAATTATCTTCTCATCTCACCACCAAATGCAATACTGCTTACTGAGCTCGCAGCTCCCACCAGGAAAATGATATAAAGTAGAAAAGCATCTCTTACTACAAGATTGTACACACTTTTCAAATATCTCAGACATCAGCAGGAAGGAAAACAGGTCTCATTCAGTTGAACCTAGTGCACTCGGTCCTTTGTTCCTTTATTCATTCAGTAAACATTCATTAGTCACCTAGTGAGTACACAGTATAGAATTGTGATGTGTGCTGAGAGAGATATAAAGGTTAATAAGACGGAGGCTCCTAGGATACTCGATTTAGAGCTGAAAGGGGTTTTTAGATGCCACCTAGTCTCATTTCATAGAAGAGAAAATTGAAGGAGATTAGAGGACTTTTCCAGGGTGACACAGCAAATAAGTGTCTGAGTCAGGATTTGCACCCAAGTCTTCCTGATTCCAGTGCATAGTGTCCTATGCACCATGCCATATTAACTCTCATCATTCCTAACCTCTTGGAGCAAGCAGCCTAGTAAGGGGCCAGGATCCTTTTCCATGCTCTCCAGGAATGGCTGCACATTTAGGTCTTTGGGCCCCAGATTTAGAGCTGAAGCAAACATGAGAAAACAATCTGGTCCAACTTCCTCATTTTATAGAAGGGGAAACTAAGGTCCAGAGAGTTTAAACGCCTTGCTGAAGGCACAAAATGTATGAATATAACAAATGTTTGTTGGATTGAATTAAAGGAAGCTGAACTAGAATTCACACCCAGGTATTTTCCTGCAAAGCCATAATTATTCCCCACTACACCGTGGTCATCAGTCTCAGCATCCATGGTCACAGTAAAGTAATACTACTCCTACTACATAAGGAAGATAGCTAGTATTAATACAGCACTTTAGGATTTGTAAACAACTTTACAAATAATATCTCATTTTATCTTCACAATAACCCTTAGAAGTAGGTACTATTATATTATATATATAAATATATACATATATTAATATTATATAACCTCATTTTACAGGTAAGGAAGTTGAGGCAGACAATGGTTACCTAACTTCCCCAGTGTCACACAGCTAATAAGTGCCTGAGGCTGGATTTGAATTCAAGTCTTCTTGACTCCAGGCCCAGTGCTCAATCCACTGAGCCACACAGCTACCCTCTACTGACCTCAAAAATAAGCTTAAACTTGAACTAAAACCTAAAAAGAAAGTCAGTCCAGTAGGTACAGGAAACTGGCAAGAAAGAAATTTTCATGGGAAAATCGTAAACGATTCTGACAAGAAAGTAAAGGGGAAGCTATGTACAAAGATTTATGCTGATGAAGGAACTCATTGCTAAAAAGATTTTAGACATGTATAGGACATGGAAACAAGAGCAGGTAACTAAAGGGGAATGTAAAAATGTTACACAGTCCTGTAAAAATCGTGTCAGGAGCACAAAAGCTCAGAATGAGGTGAGGCCGGAAATGAATTCTAAAGCCAACCAAAAATGGCTTTCTAAGCTGTGCTGCCAGCCAGAGGATGATCAGAGAGGTGAGAAGACAGCCACTGAGAGTGGAAAGGACCACCAACGATAATGAATGAACGCAAACTATCCACTGCTTAATTTGCAGCTTTTTTTTTGTCTACCACCAAGCATAATCTTTATGCTGAAATGAAGGGACAATAAAGATTAAAAGGGTGTTGCAATCCATGATGAGGGAGGAAATGGTAACCTTTTTCTGAATACTGGTGAAATCTACTCCCTGAAAATCTAGACTAGGAATCAGATAGCTTTATTTTTTATAATAACAGCTAGCATTTGCATAACCCTGAAAGGTTTGCAAAGAACCTTAAAAATATTATTTCATTTTATCCTCACAACAACCCTGGGAGGTAGGTGCCATTATTATCCCCAGATGAGGAAACTGAGGCTGAAAGAGGTAAAGTAACTTCCTTTGTAACTTGGTCACATGGTATGTATCTCAGGCACTCCAACTCAGGTCTTCCTGATTCCACATCTGGTAATCTATGGAGTGGATACTTGCTCCCAGGATACCAATTATTTCTACTTCCATAAGAAGTTCTTCCTTATTAGTCAGAACCAGTTACATTTAATTAGCAGTTCCTTTGAATGCTCCTGCATTTTGAAGAATAAGGTTATTGCTGTGGCAAGTCAAGAATTTCTCAGCTCTTCTGTTTCTGGCAGGGCAAGATAGGAGTTCTATCAGATGCCTAAATAGTCTAAGTTCTCCTTATATAATAAACCATACCTCTACCAAGTTTGTTTCTTGAATTCATCCTCTATTTCTTTCTTCTGGCCTGGCGGCCTACAGTATACTCCCAGTACAATGTTGCTTCAATTTCTACTTATGTTGATCCTTATCCCAATGTTCTCTCCTCTTATTCCGTTTCTATTGTTTTAGTTTTTCGTATTTTTTGTTACCTACCCTTTTCCTTTTGAATCAGGTATGCCTTTCCATATCAGCACTATATATGACCAAATGTTGATGATACCTATTCAGTAAAATTTGTTTCTTTTGGGGTGTGTGTGTGTGTTTTTCTGGACCTATGATTTCAGTAGGATACTACTGGTGAAAATGCCCTCTCCAAAAATGCAGATCGATATGTTCTTAGAGAGTTGCCTGGGGTACTGCCTATATCAGCAGATGAACCCAGGTTTTCCTTAGTCTGAGGGCATTTCTCTTCATGTTTCTATTTCGCTTTGCTTATTATCTAAATTTGGTGTATTTCTGACTGGATAGATAAGGCCACGGGTTTTTATCACTGGTTCTCTTCTTGGATATTGTCATTGGTTCTCTCCACCGATCTTCTTTTTGTGTTTTATATGCTATGTATTCTCTAATATCTGATTGGATAGTTGTACTTAGGCAGTTTTCTTTTTCCATCTTCATCTTTAGTTTGAAGCCCTCTTGATCAAGTTCACAAAAGTCCCCAGGCTTTTTATATTAAAATTATATTTTCAATAATTACTATATTAATTATATTATGTTACTATATTAAAATAGCCCCTTTTCGATGCATCCTTAACCAGTATCCCATCATTCCTATATCTTTACTCCAGAAATCCAAATCCCACTCTAAGAAATCATTTCATTACTTACTAATCCTATAATTCTCTTCCATTTCTTACCCAGGATTTCAAAATCTCTTGCAATGCTTTCTAGGTTCCTTCTGCTGACATCATTTGTCTCTTTGTGAATCATCAGCTTGGACAGCAGTCATCAGATTTGAGTTCATTATGCATCTTTACACTAAAAATTAGCTACTTCTCATTAATGTTCTATGAATTTATATTAATTACTCCTAACGAGAGTGGAGTTTTACATACTACCTGTCCATTTATTTTCAGACTTTTAATAACATTCCATTCCCCAAAAGGAGTACCCTTTTGACCATCATTACCATATAAATCCTTGGGGGGAAACCTGACAGCAGCTGTCCCTTTCAATCACCATAGCAACATGACTGTAAGTACACCAAAACCTGTCAAGGAGGAAAACTATAAATAACATGCATGTGTACCTTAATAGCATTTTTGTCCATTTAAATGCTGATGATACCATTTATGACATACTTAAAAATTATTCAGTCAATCTATAAGTCTTTTCCTCTTGTTTGATGCATTTAACCCCATCCAAACTGAGCATGGAAAAGCATCAAGATTGGTATGGAAAACTCAAATGATCTCTACCAGACTCTGGTCTACAGTATAACATATTCTATTCTGGCAAAGTATGAATATATGTAGTTGAGAAATGTCAGGCAGTCACCTCATAGAGTTCTTATTCAAACTGTATAATTCATCTTCTTTCTTTCCTTCTCTTCAAATGAATCTGGGAAAAATGCCCACACAAAGTCCTTCATTTACAGACAAAACTGTGCTCATCAGCTCATCATTGAACCATTTGGGGAAGTGAACCCTTTCCTATCCTGACCATTATCTTCTGGGGGCTTTCCAACCTTTCAGTATCTTTCTTAAAATGTTGCACTCCAAACTGAAAATAACATTCAATGTAAAGCATGTGGGACTGTCATCTCCTTCACTGGTCATTATAACTTTCAATGTACCCAATCACAGTAGCTCTTGAGCTCCCATCTATGAGACACTCTTACTTTTCTCCCCATCCTCCCCTGAGCAGAGTGTGGCCAAACTTAGATGATGTTTAAAGAGACTTGGGTAGAAATGGTCTGGTTCTCAGTCACCAAGAATTTGAATTTAAGGAGAAACAATAATGAATAAGGACATAGAGGAGGCAAGATGGTATGGAGAATGGAGAATAACTACTCTGCCTCTGCCAGTGGTGATCATTTAAAGGTTTGTGAAGACTTTTGGCCAAAACAGGTTCAAAAGATGAGCAGTGAAGCAAAAGAAGCTGGAGGTCTAGACTGAATAGAGTGACTGGTAGGAAAGAAGACCATTTGTATTGTGAAAAGGAATATAGTCCAGAGCTTCTCAGTACTTTATCCAGTGCTTAGTACAGTACCCTGGCACATAGTAGGCGTTTAATAAACAAATAGCCCTATGGAATACTATGAATCGTACAACAGTTGGGAACTATATTTTATTTCCCACACACAATTGCTTGCTTCAAGGAGGAGTGGTGGTGGGGTGGAGGAGGGAAGCTAAAACATACTCCACTTTTTATTATTTAATCCCAAGGAGGGGAGTGAGTGTACCTTAAAACTCCTGGGTTTGGGCCATGGTTATAAAATACTTAAAGCTGCCTAAATCTGAGAGAAACTGTAGGCATGCAATGTATTTTCTATTACATACTATTTTATTCCTTTTATTGATTCTATGACAAAGAATAAAGCACTGTGTACAATATCCATGTTGAATTGCTTGCCTGGGTGGAAAACTCCATTATATATACCAAGGCTCAGTGAAATAGAGCATATTCAGGGAAGGAATAGAGTGTCTCATAGATGGGAGCTCAAGAGCTACTGTGATTGGATAATTCTGCACTAAACCAATGCCTCAGGCTGAAGTGCTAAGTGTGACCACTCTAAGAGGCAGAGCTGGAGGATAGAAAGTTGTCTTCTCTCTGAGAGCTTGGCATTTCCCTCACAATTGATTTGAATCAGGGTGGCATGCATAATGTCTAGAGGGAACAGAGGATTTCCCTGGAACCTGGTCTTTAGGTCAGTAAGATCAGCTTAGTATGTATCAATGCCACTTAGTGCTTAAGCTACAACTGTGCTAGCTTTTTGGTACCATCTTACACTGATTACTCATATTAAGTTGGCTTGTGGTCTGCCTAATACCACCCCCACCTAGGTTGTTTTTTTTCACATGAGGTTTCCTAATCACTTTTCTTTATCTGGAAATTGTTTGGCTGTCAGTGCAATCTGTTTTAAATTCAGCTAACTAGGCTATTGTCTAGACCACTTATCTCCATTTTGTCTATAACAACATCAAGGACTATGCTAAATGCTTTGCTAAACTCTAGGTAAATTTTATCTATACCATTTCCATAATCTACCAGCATAGTAACTCTGCATGACCTGTTTTTCATAAACAATCAAAAAGTTCTCTAGAATTCTTCCAGCCCAGCCACAGACAATTCAATCGTTCATAGAGTTTATTCTGCTTGGGGACATGATGTGCAAAGCTAAAGGTGGGGTCTCTCATATGAAAAAAAAATATTCTAACTCACTATTGATTAGAGAAAGGCAAATTAAAACAATTCTGAGGTACCACCTCACCCCTATCAGATTGGCTAATGTGACAGAAAGGGAAAATAATAAATGTTGGAGAAGATGTGGGAAAATTGGAACACTAACCCATTGTTGGTGGAGTTGTGAACTGATCTGGAGAGCAATTTGGAACTATGCCCAAAGGGCAAAATTGTGCATACCCTTTGATCCAGCAATACCACCACTAGGTCTGTATCACAAAGAGATCATAAAGAGGGAAAAAGACCCACATGTTCAAAAAATAGTTATAGCAGCTCTTTTTGTGGTGGCAAAGAATTGGAAATTGAGGGGATTTCCATCAATTGGGGAATGGCTGAACAAGTTGTGGTATGTGAATGTAACGGAATACTATTGTGCTATAAGAAATGATGAGCAGGTGGACTTCAGAAAATCCTGGAAAGACCTACATGAAGTGATGCTGAGTGAAGTAAGCAACCGATGTCACTGTGAGAACAGTCCTCTCACAGGTCAAATGTCCCAGCTTTCCATCAATTCTTTCCATAAGTTGACAATCTCCACTTTAGGGCATAATTTTACAGGATCGGATAAGCTCCTCACAGTGAAAGTCATTGTTGAGGCATGTAGATTCGATTTGGAGGGAATAGAGCATTCTCTTATAATTCAGTCTTCCCCATTAGTCTCCATTCCCCACCATCTAAAGTTTATTTGTGCTGTGTGTGTGTGTGTGTGTGTGTGTATTATATCTCTATTATGTCTATTACCTCTCCCTATGGAATTTAAGCTGCTTGAGGGCTAGGATTGTCGCATTTTTGTCTTTATATTCCCCATTCCTAGCCTGGTAGTCAGCACATAGAAGGCACTCAGTGAATTGGTTGATTGGTCCACTCTGATCTGAAGCACTTCCATAGAGGCCAGAAGTTTAATTAATGACATACATGTTGGGCATTAGATTTCTTCTGATTTCGCTTCACCATCTCCTACACTGCCACCAGTGTTTACGGATGAGGAATAAGACTCTCAAGAAAACCTAAATGTGAACCCCTTCCAAGTTCTGCAGAAAGACTTAATTTAGTCACCAGTTAGCTTCAGCTGAACACACTAGACCTGATTTGCCAGCAGCAAATACCTGCCCATTATGAAAAGGATTTTCTGGCTCTGCAGTCTCCCCTCCTATATCGCTGGTATTCCTAGTTTATCTCTTATTTCTGGATTATATTGTTCATGGTCTTTGGCTGGAGTGGGGAGAGGTGGGTTAGCTATGAGGTCTTAGCTTCCCAAGGCATATTATCATTAGAAAAGTCAGAATATATTACTCATCCCTTGAATACTATCTCAGGCACAATACTTCCCACCATCAAGATAGTTGGAAGGCCCTACTGACTACTGTGGAATTCTGCTTATTACTTTCGTAATAATGACAATAACAGCAATTTGCATAAATTATCTCATTAGAGTCTCATAAGAATTGTACCAGGTTACCTACCTCTTCTTATTCCTATTGTATGGATGGGAAAATTAAGGCTGGGAAAGGTTAAGGGACTTGATCAGTCCATACAACTAGTTAATGTCTGAGGTGGGATTTGAACCTATTTTATTGACTCCAAGTCTGTTACTCTAGAGCGGCAAGGCAGCACAATGGATAGACTGTTGGACTTGGAATCAGGAAGACCTTGGTTGGAATGCTACATCAAAAGTATTAGTTCTGTGACTCTGGGCAAGTCATTCGACCCCCGAATTTCAGTTTCCTTATCTGTAAAATGGGGATAGGAACATCTACCTTATAGCACTGTTGTGTAGATCGAATGAAATAATATGTATGAAGCACTTTGCACACCTTAAAAAGTACATGGTAAATGCTAGTTACTGTTATTATTATCATCATAAGTTTCCCACAAATACAAACCATACTCCTAAAGTCGAATTTCTCTGAAAAGGAATATGTGTGTATGTGTGTATACATGTGTATGTATTTATGTATGTACATACACATATACATAATACATAAACATATATATTTATAAAGGGAACACATGTGCATGTGTGTATATACATATGTGTGTAAGTAGGTATACAGCAGAAAATTACATGTAAAATTATTGTACCTATATATGTATTGATATAAGGTTTGTATATACAAACATATATACATCCATGTATGTATATGTGCATATATGCATAATGCATGTATATATGTATGTATTTTTTTATCTTTAAGAGAACTTTAGGATGTGCAGGAGTTTAGGGTGAAGGCCGTTGTGCATGCAGTCCAGAGATGCCTTACTGGGGATCAGGTAGAGGCCCTGGACCCCTGGATGTTGCAGTCTCTGTAATCAGGTACTGTCATCAGATTCACAGACCAGGGAGGGAGGGAGCATGCAAGAGAGGCCAGCTGCAATTTCCCCATTTGACCCCTGCCTTTTACCACAGGAGACGATGAGCAGAATAGAAAAAATCTCATCAGAGCATAATTATCAGCTGAATTCAGCTTTTGTACAGAAAAACACGGTTTACAATTTTTACCAATACAAGATTATTATCAGCATCAACAAATATTTGGTATTTTTCAGTCCCAGAAATGAACTTCTGAAGAAGAAAAAAGGACTTTCTTAACCTGCTATAGGTATTCTTTATCTCTAAAGGTAACCTAGGTTTGTGTTCACATACTAATAGTCCACAACCTACATAAACAATAGTTAAGTTATATGTGCAATATGGAAGTAATTAGATGAAGATTCTTTCCAACTCTAAAAATAGGTTATTCTATGACAAGGGCCTCTGGCCTGAATTCTGTGAACTTGACACCTGTATCTTAGTTTAATCAGTTTCCTTTGTAATTCTATGCATTTTATTTTATGCATTTAAATACATTATCCTGAGAAGCAGTCCACAGGCTTCATCAGACTGCCCAAAGAGTCCATAACAGGAACAATGTGAAGAACCCCTGGTCTATCACCTCAAAGCTGGGTTTCACAGCAAGCTCAACTCCCAAAATGTCCCTGCCAGTTTGCAGAGTGACTTTAGATACATATGTTTTCCATTTACGACTTATAGCTGAAATAAAATTGAAACATGTTTTTATTTTCAATTGGACTAAGGAAAACTTGCATCTTTGGACTTGCTATTCAAGGCAAAGAAATACCAGTAAATTGGTTCTTCTCAGCAATGCAAGGTTCTAAGACAGCTCCAAAAGGCTCACGATGGAAAATGTTATGCACATCCAGAGAAAGAACTACAGAGTCTGAACGCAGATTGAAGCATACTGTTTGCTCTCTCTCTCTTTTTTGCTTTATTTTGTTTATTCTTTCTCGTGGTTCATTCCTTTGGTTGTAATTCTTCTTTGCAACATGACTAACGTGAAAATATGTTTTATGTGAATATATATGTAGAGCCTATATCAGATTGCATGCCATTTTGGGGAGGGGGGGAAGGATGGGGAGAAAATTCGGAACTAAAAAGCTTGTGGAACTGAATGTTGTAAACTAAAAATAAATAATTATTATTTTTTTAAATTTAAAAAAAAGAAATACCAGTAAAGCAGTGAAGGGCACAATTAATTCTAAAATGTGTACTATCTACTGCCTATGGGATGTTGACATTTTGGTTTATTTCTTATTCATGAAATCACATTTTCCAACTTGATTTGCATGAAGCAATTTTTTCCCACCATTCCCCACACCATCAAATAAATCCATTTTCCCCCTACAATATTTGTCTCACCATCAAGAGAGATGAGTAAGCAAACTGTGCAAAACGACATAGCCTGAACTCCGCTGCTTCAAATGGTTTTAATCATAAAATTTCTGCAGCTATCAATAAGTGATTTTCACATGAATATAAAAGGGTCTTTGAGTCATAGCACCTCATCTACCCCAAACACAGCTCTGCTGTAATATCTATTTTTAATAGGGCGTTTAGCATCTTTATCTACTGTGCAAACACTTGGCTTGTAAAACCCGCGATGTCAGAGACATATATAACTATTGCATTTTTAGTTTGAAAAATCACTACTCTGCCAACCCCTGGCTATGAGATTTGAAAAGTTCTGCTCCTTTTATCCTTACAGCTAAAGCTCTATTATCTGTTCCAGCTACAGCACTGACAGTTTGAGCTAATGCCTCTACCTCCTGGGAGCCCACCTTGATAGCCAAAGTCCAAAAGGTTCTTTCCTGGTCTCTGCCTTCTCATGGCACTTAGCTTTTAATGGCTTAATTCATTCAATAGGTTGGCATCATATTTACATGTGTATGTGTCTTTTATCTTCCATGATCAAAGAATCTGGGAGTCAGAAGAGACTCCAGGGGCCATCTAGTCCAATCCCCACAGGGAAGGAACCCCCATTATAACATATGCAAACAGTAGTCATCCAACCTCTGCTTGCAAACATCTAAGGTGGGATAACTTTCTGTCCTCATGGTAGCCCATCCCCTTTCTGGGCTGCTCTAGTTGGGTTTTTTTTTCCTGACAACATGCCTAGATTGACCTCTTTTCAACTTTGTCCTGGTTCTGTGCTCCGGGGTCAGAGAGAACTAGTCTATTCCTTCTCTGTCGTGATGACAGCTTTCATAGCTACCCCCAATTCTTCTTTTCCTCAGCTTACACATGACCAGTTCCTTCAATCAGTCCTTAGATGACTCAGACTCAAGATCTTTCACTCTCCTGTTTGCCCTCCTCTGGACCCTCTCCAGCCAAATGGTGATAAAACTTATTAATGTCATTCTTAAACCACAGCACCCAGAACTGAGCATCGTACTCCAGATGAGATCGAATGAAGGCAGATTAGAGAAGTAGGTAGGGGCAGCTAGGTGGAGCAGTGAGTAGAGCACCAGCCCTGGAGTCAGGAGGACCTGAGCTCAAATCCAGCCTCAGCCACTTGACATATTTACTAGCTGTGTGACCTTGGGCAAGTCATTTAATTCCAATTGCCCTGTCTTCCCCACTCTAAAAGAAAAGAATAGACATAGGGAAGGGAATTGGCAATATGTACAGTGGAAACTCTGGAAAGTATGGCTGCACTAGCTATTTTTTGGCTTCAGCAAGACACTAATGAACCATATTGAGCTCGTAGTTCACTAAGACCTCTGAATCTTTTTCAAAACAGAGGCTGCCTAGTCATACTGCCCCCCACCCATCCTGCACTTGAGAAATTATTTTTTATACTTCTAGCCCTAAAGAATTTCATCTTACATTCAGACCAATGCTCTAGCCAGTCAAGAGCCTTTAGGATGCTGACTTTGTCATCCAGTGTATTCATTCTCCTTCTCAGCTTCGTGACATGTGCCAATTTGGTGAGTAAAACATTTTGGCCTTTATCCAGGTAATTTTTTAAAAAGTTAAAAAATACAGGGCCAGGCTCAGATCCCTGGGCCACTTCACCAGACACCTCCTGCCATGTTGCTATTGGAGCATTAACAGTCACTCTTTGAGTACAGCCATCCATCCACTGCCCAATCAATCTAATTATTTTAACATAGAAGCCATATCTCTGTATTGTTATCAGAAGCTTTGTAAAAAGCCAGCTAAATTGCATCCATAGCTGTTCCCTTTTCTACTAATTTAGTAATCCTGAGAAAAACACGAATAAGGTTCGTGTTGCATTGACCTGTTCTCATGAGGAAAGTCTGCTAGCTCTTTGGAACTGTTTCCCTTTCTAAGTATTCACTTATAGAGTATCAAAATGTCTAGGATTATAGCACCAGCCCTGAATAGAGCACCAGCCCTGGAGTCAGGCAGACCTGAATTCAAATCCTCAGACACCTGACACACTTACTAGCTGTGTGACCTTGGGCAAGTCACTTAACCCCAATTGCCCTGCCTTCTCTCCTTGAAAAAAATCTCTAGGATGGGAACCATATCTGAATAATCTTTGCATCTCCCTCATTGACTGGTAGAAGGCTTTTATGCATTTTTTTTTGTTGGGGGAGTAGTATGGGGTGAGGTTTGGTTTGGAGCTATAATTTTACTGGTGTGAGGAACTCTCTTATGTGGAAACTCCTTCCACCAATGCAGATCAGCAGTTCCTCTGGAACTTACATAACTTAGAGATTTGCCTGGAGAATCTGGAAAAATTAAGTTTAATTAAATTCAATTTAATTCAGCATGCATTTATTAAGTACCTACTATCTATAAGTCACTGTCCTAGGCCTTAGGGATACAAAGGTAAAAAAGAAATAGCCTTTTACTTTGGAGGAGGCCTTCCTCACGGTCACACAGCTTACATGTGCCAAAGTCAGGATCTGAACCCAGGTCTTCCTGATTCAAAGGCTGGCCACTCATATATCCTGTGTACCATGCAGCATCATGTCTCCACTTTGCATATTGTGGTGCAGTGAAAAGAACACTGGGTTTGGAGCCAGAGACTTGGGTTTGAATTCCTGCTCTTATGTTTAACATCTAAATGACACTGTTCAATTGACAAATCCTCTTGCTCTCAAGGAGTTGGACCGTATGGCCTCTGAGGTGCCTTGCAACCCTTTGCCTCTGTGCTATGGCCACACTCAGTAAGTTTAAAAAATGTCTGTGGAATCAAATTGGATTAATTTGGGTTTTCTTCCAACACATCAAATAATTATCAATTCAATGTTCAAAATGTCCTGTGATAACAAAAAGCCTGCTCTGTCTTTAGTACCATGTATATTCACTGGCATGCAGTAATTATGGTTCATGGCTAATAACTAGTTCCTTCAAAAACCTCTAGGAGTGACAATTAATCATAATTAACATAACTGCAGGTACATTTCAATCTTTGGATCCTCCATCTTTTATTTATGGCCCCTTCAAGAAGGTTCCACTGCATTAATTTCTCAATTTTTAAGCCAATTACAAGAGGCCTAACAGCCCCTGGAAGAACATCACATTACCCACATTTCAAACCTAGTGCTGATGGACACAATGGGAACCGCAGCCCATTGCATCTGCTTTGTCCTTTAAAGCCAGAGCCCATGAGCCGCCATATTTGATGGAATACCCCCTGATCCTAACTTGTCAAATAAGGTAACAAAAGAGAGACATTTTAATGGGTCTAATTCAACATAAATATTCTTTATTTAAAGACAATGGGACACAGTGAAAAGAGTGCTGGATTTGACATCAGAAGGCTTGAGTTCAAATCCCATCTGTCACTTAACTTGTCTGTGCCTCAGTTTTGTTATCGGTGAGCAGGGACGTGCTGGAGCCAGCACATACTGGTTCTTTTGTCATCGTTCAGTTGTTTTAGCCGTGTCTGACTCTTCATGACTCCATTTGGGGTTTTCTTGGCAGAGATACTGGAGTGGTTTACCATTTCTTTCTCCAGCTCATTTTACACATGAGGAAACTGAGGCAAACAGGGTGAAGTGACTTGCTCAGGGTCACACAGCTAGTAAGTGTCTGAGGCCAGATCTGAACTCAGGAAGATGAGTTTTCCTGACTCCAGGTCTGGCACTCTATCCAATGCACCACCTAGCTGCCCTAAAAGAAGCTATTTGTTCATTTACATCTGCAAAAGTCTGCAAAGCATCTTTATATCTCACTCGATCCTTACAATAACCCTGTGAGATAAGTACTGTAGGTATTTTTCTCTCTGGGCTGCCCTCTTCCCTCACTTCCACTTCTTACACTTGCTAGTTTCCTTCAAGACACGATGCCTCTCTTGATCCCTCCAGACTCTATCGAGTGCTCTCCCTAACTCAAAGTCACTTTGTGTTACCTTGTTCCTCCTAGCATCTCTGCATTCTCCATCAGCAGCTTTGCTTGGTTTCCACTCAAAGGAACAGATCACCTGGAATCTCATGATCCCTCTGATTCCCTCAGTAGCCAACACCTTCCCAACTCTCTCAGTTGCCTCTCTTCTCTGATTGGAGGACTGGAGCTTGAGGCAGTAACTCCTCCCCAAGCCTTCCCTACAGAGGGCTCTGAACTTTAAGAAATTTCCAGGGAAATCTCCATTCTTTATTAATAATAGCTCTGCTTGTTTTGACTCCACAGAATATCATAAGTGGTCTTCTCTCCTCTCTCTCTCTCCGCCTTCCTCTCTCCTTTGCATCAACATTTTCTGCTTCTGTCTTCTCCCATTAGACTGTAAGCTCCATGAGGGCAAAGGCTGTCTTTTTTTTTGTCTTAGTTGTATCCTTAGTACTTAGCACAGTGTCTGGCACCTAGAATGTGCTAAATAATTATTTGTTGAAATACTGAACTTAATAATATATTTAAGTATCTCCCCTGAAATTGAATGTAAGCTCTTTGAGGGTAGAACACTTTCACTTTTGTCTTCATAACTCTAATGCTTCTGCTTGCTGATTGACTGATTAATACCCATTTTACAGATGAAGAAACGTGGGCTTAGAGGATTGGGCATAGTGAATAGAGCGCTGGGGTCAAGAAGACTCATCTTCCTGAGTTCAAATCAGACACTTCCTAGCTGTGTGAGCCTGGGCAAGTAACTTAAGGTTCTTCATCTGTAAAATGAGCTGGAGAAGGACATGGCAAACCACTGCCAAGAAAACACCAAACAGGGTCACAAAGAATCAGACATGACCAAAAAAATGCCTGAACAGCAAAAGTTCAAAAAGCCAGAAAGCAAATGGACTTGCCTTTGTCACATAGTAAGCATCAGAGACTGGATCTGAATCCAAAATTCCAGACTGTAGGACCTGGGAACCATTCACCATGCCACAATTCCTGTAAAGATTCTGGCTGGGACAAAGGAAAAATTTATTCAGTCTTAATGGATTGCTTGCCCATGGCATGGCAGGACTTTCCCAATGGAGTACTAATAGAAGAAAAAGCCTGCTGGAACAGTGAGAGCTTTGCTCAGTGTAGGCGTATGCCATGCTAGCCACAGCCAGCTGTGAAGTGGACCCAAAGAGTTGGGGTCTGGTGACAATGATCTGATTTGTTTTCATTCAACACAAATGTGGATTTTAGATGTGAACTGGAAGTATATTAGGATTCTGGGGGAAGGGAAAGAGGAAAAGGGGGTATCTGAACAGCCCAGGAGGGGAATTTCCATTTCTCTTTGTGGCTTCAGGGTCACAAGTTCAGGTAGAGGGTTCATCTCTTGCTTGGCGAAATTCCCTCTGAAGTCGATGATTAATTGCTTCTGAACATACAAAATCTGTACAGGCACCAGGGCCAGTGACTGCAGCTGCTCCCTTTACCTTATTTAAGGGGGAGGGGCAACAGAGAGCAAGAGTGAATAATTACCAACCTTTGAAATACAGGAGTTTAGCAAACACATTACTCTCTCCTACTAAGGTCCTTACTTTCCAAAAGGATATTTTTTTCAAATGGGTGAATAAAACAATACTTTAATATCATGACCCAAATAATTCATTCCCAGAGTCCCTGGCCAATATATATGGTATGAGGAACATTTGTTAGGTTTCTCTACAGAGCATGGGCTACCACAGGTGAGGGGTGCATCTGTTTTTGTGACAGAATTTGAGAATAACAATAGGTTTTGTTGTTGTCTGTTTGATTTCAGATGGCTTCTCTTAAAAGGAGTATTTTAAAAGTTACATTTTGAGGAAGTACAGAGATGCACTGCAGTGCCATGGGTAGAATATTGGACTTGGAGGAAAACTTGGGTTCAAATCCCATCTCTGAAGATACCAGTTATTTGACCATGAGTAAGTCACTTAATCTCTCAGATCCTCAGGTACTTATCTTCCAAATAATGCATGTGTGTTGTCTGGATAAATGGGCAGAATTTGAACACCAAGGAAATTCTAAATTGTTGATGGTTCGAGCATAATCAAGAGGAACACCAGATCATAGGCAGTCAGGACAAGTCTCTTTTCTACCGAGGCTTGCCTTGATGAAGGCTGTTTTGTACACACCAAGTGCTTAATAAATCTTTCATTCATCGGTGTGTTCTACCCTCATTACCTTATAAATGAAGAAACTGAGTTCTCTTAGGCTAGAGAAAAGATTTAGCAAACATGATAACTGTTTTCAATTTTATTTGAAGGGTAGCAGCCAAGTAGCATAGAACTTGGCTGAATGAATGAATGAATGAATACGCATGTATTAATCACCTACTATCAGCCAGACACTGTGCTCATGCTAGAGAGTATAGTGAGATAGTCCCTCCCTGAAGGGACTATTAGGGAAAGATGACACATACAGGGAAATGCTGGTCGGGAAAGGATGTCTGGGTCTTGGAATACACAAAAAATGGAGTCATTGAGCATTCAATGATTATGGTTTTCCAGAAGCAATTGTACTCTTGATTTGATTACTGCTGAATGAGAGGTAGAAAGATGTGGGAGATGGAGAGAAGGACCAGCATGGTGGCTGGCCCTGTATCTGGGGGTGGATGCAATGGGACAGCTTGATGTAAGGAAAACCTTCTTAACAATTAGAGCTATCCAAAAGTGAATGTGTGATTTTGGGAAGTGATGGGTTACCTGTCACTGGAAGTTTTTATGAAGAAGTTAAATGATCATTTGCCAGGGGTCCTATAGAGAAAGTTCATGACTCAGGTTAGGGTTGGCCTCCATGGTGGGCAAAATCCCTTGCAGCTCTGATTTTGTGATGTTCACTATAGTCTCACAAAACAGAAGCTCTGAAGGGTAGCTAGATGTCATGGGTTAAAGTGAAAGAGATGTTCTTGGAGGTGATGTTTCTGACGGCCTTTGGGAAAATAAAGGCCATAGGTTGGTAAGGGAATTCTGGGCAAAGGAAGAGATGTGTGAAGATTAAACAGATAATTCATCAGGATCCCTTCCCTGATCTGGCTCCTGTCCTCCCAAGTGATGTTCCAGGACATTAGGGCACCCAAATTCTACTGATGAACAGACTCACTGAAATGATCACAGCCTTCCCAGGGAAGCAAGGAGATGAAGAGAAGCTCCAAGTCCCAAAGTCAGACCCAAAGGCTGGGTCTCCGGAATTGACAATTCTAGTCTAACCACTGTCAGCCCATCTTCTAACTCAGAATCACAGAGCTGAGATTCAAAAGGGCCCTCACAGGTCTACTCCAATATACACCTGAGCAGAGATTTCTCCTAGAATATTCTAGATAAGTGATCATTCAGCCTTTTCTAGGAGACCAGTGATTAAGAAATTACTACCCTTAACTAATAATTGCCACCATTTTTATAGTGCTTTAAAGTTTGCAATGCATTTTACATATGTCATCTCACTTGATCCTTACAATAACTCTAGGAGGTAGGTGCTATTATTATGCCTAGTTTATAGATGAGAAAATAAAAGGTGGGAGACAGATGTTAAGTGCCTTGCCCAGGGTCTCATAGCTAGTAAATGTCTGAGGCAGGATTTGAACTCTAAATCTATTACTCTACCTAGCTTGAACAGCTCTAAGTGCTAGGAAACAGAATCCAGGCCTTGTGACTTCCAGTTAAGGGCTCTCGTGACAGCTTTACTTCTACCAGCATCCCGTCTTTGATGTAAGAGTAAAAGAGGAGATGCCTGCAAAGGGGCAGTTAGGTAGCACGCTGGATAGAACACTGGGATAGGAATCAGGTAGAGTCATCTTCCTGAGTTCAAATTCAGCCTCAGACACTTACTAGCTGTGTGACCCTGGGCCAAGTCACTAAACTCTGTTTGCCTCAGTTCCTCATCTGTAAAATGAGTGGGAGAAGGACCTCTCCAGTATTTTTGTCAAGAAAACTTCCAATGGGGTCTCGAAGAGCTGAACACAACCGAACAATGACTGAACAACAACTGAATTCGCTGCATAAACATTGAGAACTACTACTACTACTTAGAGAATCAACAAACCAATTTTTTAAAAGATGCAAGCAAGCACCTAAAGTGTGTTAGGCATAGGCAGTTTACAAAAGAAAGGTTAGCTCGGTAAAATTACTGATTTTCTCAAAAATATTTTGCAAAATTAAGGCCTTTCTTGGCTTGCAAACTGGGTACAATTTTTCAAAAATAACATCATGGAAAGCCAATTACATGCAAAATACTGTGTGAGACACATGGTGTGGTATCCAGCCGCAGGAAGTTAGGGGGTACCAAATGGCCAAGGCATGAGGGAGCTGGACAGCAGAAAGGAAAGATTAGGAAAAGTGTTAAAGGAAGGAATGCAGAGCTTCCTACAATCCATTTTTTTCGTGGGCCATCCCTATACGGAAGGTTAAAAAGTAACCCCTAAACTTTGCCTCACCTTTCCCTTAGAGTATAGCATTCCCTTCTCATTTAAAATGCTTCCAAAACATTGGCTCACTGAGCAGCATTGTCATTTATGCAGCAAAAGGGCAATGAATCTTCTTCCCTTTGGGGCTGCCTAATAGCAAATGTGGGTGGCAAGTATGGCTTCATTTTCAGCATCCAGCATTGGCTTTCCAATTTAGAACTCCTCCTTTCTCTGCCATAACCCATTTTCTGTGGTAATTCCCTTTCCTAAGTCGTTTTTATATCTTTCCTTTACTTAGCCAGGATTCATTTCCAGAGAAATCCTGTCAGATGAGATAGGCACAATTTCTCTCTGCCCTTTGGCAAACCCCTTCCCAGGGCACAGAGGATCCAGGTTGAAGTCTTGGAAGTTTAAGTGACTCAAGCTGGAAGTCGGATTGGGCTACCTGGCAACTGCTTCTAAGCCAACCCAGTCTCTCTACTGTTAGTTTTAGCCTCAGTCTGAGAATTTATGATAATAAATAACCTAGAGCAGAGATGGAAGAACCCCTCAATATTACCCACCCCCATCAGGGCTGTTTGGGTAGTAAGCCTACCTATCAAATGCTATAACTTGTGCAAAACACTTTGGAAAACTTAAAGCACCTATATCAATGCTCATTTTGCTACATGAAGATATTCCAGTGTCAGAATCAAAGAATGTCTGAAATGCACAGGACCTTGGAGATGTTCTAGTTTAACACTGTCATGTTACAGATAGGGAAACTGAGGCCCAGAGATGTGAAATGATAACACTATCTCTCCATAAGTGATCTGCCTTGGTGCCTACATTATTACTTAAGAGTCTTGTGCCTTTAAACTATGTTAAGGCATTCTGTCTGGTACCCAGGAGGAGAGAGGTAAGGCAACAGGGGATGGAGAGCAAGATGTGGCTGCAGAGTGCCTTGCACTGGAGGACTAGACACGGAGCTCTTAAGGAACAAAAAGACCCTGTAATGAGGTGGGTCCAGCAGCCTTAAAGACTCAGGCCACTATTTTGCATTAAGGCAGGCTCTACTCACTGGGCTTAGGCAAAGCTGAAAGTCAATTCTGTGCCTGAATTCTCCACCCTCCCTTTTGACAAGAAGGCATGTGCCAGCCACAGGGAGAACAAAAGGAAGGTTGAAGCTGGAGAATTTTAATCAGAAGAATTAAAAAGAAAGCCCAAAAGCCAAGGGTCTGAAAGCTAATGAATACTGGAACCTAGCTACAGCCAGAGATCAAATTTAACTCTTTACTTTCAAGTTGAGACTAGAAATCATTAGAGGAATGCCAACATGCCACAATAATCCCTACATCGGACCTGTGGACTTTGCACTCCCCAAGACCTTCATGAATCCTCTAGTTTTGGTATGTGTGTGTATGGTGGGGGGGGAGGGAAATTCTCTAGGCCAGGGCTCCCCCAGGCAGTAGGCCTCACTAGGCTAGAAAGAGTTAAGCCCTGGTGCTCACAGCACCTGCAGCCATTGCCAGCTCATCTGCTTCCTACATCCAGTGGCCCAGTAGGTCACTGCTCTGTAAAGATTTGTCTGCCAGGACTAGG
>CM053623.1:425550871-425620799 GCA_028646595.1 Phalanger gymnotis | reverse complement strand
CTTCCACTTGCTCCAATATGAATTTTTAAGGTGCCATTTTCTTCAGTGGTCTTTTGGACCTCCTTTTCCATTTGGCTAATTCTGCCTTTCAAGGCGTTCTTCTCCTCATTGGCATTTTGGAGCCCTTTTGCCATTTGAGTTAGTCTATTTTTTGAGGTGTTATTTTCTTTAGTATTTTTTGGGTCTCCTTTAGCTAGTCATTGACTTGTTTTTCATGGTTTTCTTGCATCACTCTCATTTCTCTCCCAATTTTTCCTCTATTTCTCTTACTTGCTTTTCCAAATCCTTTTTGAGCTCTTCAATGGCCTGAGACCAATTCATATTTTTCTTAGAGGCTTTTGAGATAGGCTCTTTGACTTTGTTGACTTCTCCTGGCTGTATGTTTTGGTCTTCTTTGTCACCAAAAAAAGATTCTAGAGTCTGAGTCTGCATCTTTTTGTGCTGCCTGGCCATGTTCCCAGCCAACTACTTGACATTTGAGCTTTTTGTCAGGGTATGACTGCTTGTAGAGAGTGTTTTATCCCAAGCTTTAAGGGTTGAGCTGCTGTTTTCAGAACTAATTCTACTCCATTTTCACCATAAGTTCTGCCACAGAGGCCCTCCTCTTCCCCCAAGAACCTCCAACCAGTATTGCTATCCAGACCCAAGCAGGGCATAGCAAAAGGACACCTGCTCTTGTCTGCCGCTTGATTCCTCCCACTGTGTGAGCCAGGGACTTCTGAAGCAGCTGACACTGGAGCTCCTATGCTGCACCACCTCCACCTCCTCCAGGGTTGGGGCCGGACTGCTCTCTAACCCCATCTAGCAGTTTACCCACTAACCTGCTCTGTGGTCTTTGGCGTTCATGGGTTGAGAAGTCTGGTAAATGCCACAGCTCAATGATTCATGGCCCTAAGGCCTGCTCTGGTTGACTCTCAGTCTGGTCTGTCCTGGTGCAACCCACACTGGGCTGTGCTCTGCTCCTAGCACCATGCAATAGACCCTTCCCAGCGACCATCCAGGCTGTCCTGGGCTGGAGACCTGCTTCCCTCTGCTATTTCGTGGGTTCCACAGCTCTAGAATTTTTTCAGAGCCATTTTTACAGGTGTTTGGAGGGATCTGGGGGAAAGCTTAAGCAAGTCCCTGCTTTCCAGCCACCATCTTGGCTCCACCCTCCCCCCACCCAGTTATTCCTATTTTAAAAAGAAGAAACTGAGACTCATGGAGGTTAAGTGATCTCTCCAGGGTCTCACAGCTAGCAAGTGTTTGAAGCCAGATAAATGACAGCTATCATCACCAACATCATTAATGCCACTAAAATTCTAAATTGTGTACCAAACAATCAATAAACATTTATTAAGCACCTACTATATGCCAGGCACTGTGCTAAACTCTGGGCATACTAAAGGAGGGAAGAGACAGATCCTCAAGAAGTTTCCAGTCTTAATGGGGGAGACAATTACAGACAAAAAGTACTAAGGAAGCTTCCTTTATTAAGCCATTACTGTGCTATTACTCTTTTGAACCTTTTATTCAGGATAAGGTGAAAAGTCAGAGTTAACCCTCCCAATTAAATACACAATCATGCAGCCTTCTAGAATATCCCTTCAACCTCTTAGCCTGGAGGCAGGTAAAAAGGGTCTCTGAAGGAGACTTTTCTCTTCCCAGTTATGCTAAGAATTTGCTATGTTTTTATGGCTACATTTTGTGACTCTTCAGATTTGTGGCTTGCACAGAACAAATGCATGTGTCCATCTCAATAAGGATAAATCTGTAACTCCCCATCACCCAAAATGCTCCTTCCTCCCCCACCATATTCCTAAAATAGACAGACATATCCAGAGGTAATATACTTAGATTAGAAAGCAGACCCAGCATACGTCTGCTTTTTGTGGGCTCTCTGCTTAGAGATGGAGTCCTGAACACCAGGGTGTAAATCAAATTTTCATCACCTGAATCCTGTTTTAAGTGCGCTAGGATGACTCACAATCTATGGTGAATCCTTTTATGAAGAAGAATTCCAGCTGCTTCCAAAGTGCCCTTCCACACTGGAATTTGTATGTTTTTATGTTTATATGTTTGTATGTTTTTACCAAAAATATACATAAGAATTATCAGATGTGGTCTCATCACTGGTCCAGCTAATTCAGAGCCTTCTCTCTGATGGGGATGCATAGCAGGAAGGCAAATTTCAGATTTGTGTAAATCAGGTTCCTGGGAAGCAGGTCACAGCTGGACCTCAGCCCTTATATCGATGGCCAAGCACTGAAGTTTCCTGTGACCAGCTGCTGTTGGACAGCAGGTACACTGAATAAAGAGGAGCCTAGAAAGCATTCTTCTAGCCCATGTGGTCCAGAGGCAACTTCTGGTTCAAAATAATGATGCCAGTCCCTGGACACTAGCCAGTCCCAGGCAATCGGCCAGAAGGCCTTCTTTGGTTTGTCCCACTGCCTCCGTGAAATAGAATATTGATGCTGTGTGGTTTGTCTGTACATCCAGGCTGGGAAAGATCAATACTGCCCAGGACTGAAGCAATAAGCAGGCTCAGCCCACAGCACATTAGCCCTGGATTAGTGACCAGTCAAGGAAAGACTGAGAGGAAAGCAAGAGCCAGAGAAGTAAAGAGATCGAGAAGCTAAGAGGACTCTGGATTCCACCAACTCCCAGAATGTTGGCAGGAGGAATTTGGGTATCTGCTCCCTCCTCCCTGATTTAGAGCCAGGAAAATAAATTCAGATCTCCTCTGTGATACAAATTAGCTGTGTGACCCTGGGTGAGTCACTTAATTTCACACTGTACCAGGGACCTTTCTGAGACTGTGAACTGCATAGCCGCTCACTGCAGATCAGCAATGCCAAAGAAAATTCTTCACCAGGGGCTCCCTACACTAATGAAACCACAGGTTTGGTTAGGAAAAAAAAGTGCTCAGTACCGAGAAGGCAAAGACAAAAATTAAACAGTGCTTGCCCTCTGGCATCTTACTTTCTATCGGGGAGATAGCAGGTTCTTTGATTTAGAGCTGGCAGCAACATTGGATCTCATCCAATCCAACATCTTCCTTTTACAGATAAGAAACCAAAGCCCAGAGAGACTGATCAACTCACTTATGGTTGCACAAGTAAGAACAGAGACAGGAATTAGAGTCAGATCCTATGATTCTACCGTATTTAGTGTTCTTTCCACTGTTACACACTGCCTCTCAATAAATGTATGATATAAAATATAATTATAAAGAACCCACATACAAATAAATTAAGTATAATTCTATATAACACATATACGAATGAAGGCAACTAGGTAGCCCAGTGAATAGAGAACTAGACCTAGAGTCTAGAAGACCTGGGTTCAAATCCAGCCTCAGACACTAGCTGTGTGACTTTGGGCAAGTCCCTTAATCTCTGTCTACTTCAGTTTCCTCATCTGTAAAATGGGGATAATTATAGCATCTAGATCTCAGGGTTGTTCCCTTAGATCTGGGGATCAAATGATATAATGTGAGCCATTTTAAAGTACTTTAAAGTTATTAAGACTTAAAACTGAACTAAGAATTTGGGGACACCCTGTATTTGTTAAGTGCTAACCTTAAAGTTATATGTTGGGACTATTATTAAAAACTAGGAGGAGTAAGGGGATACAACAGAAGCTGGGGGATCATTAACACTTCATGTACCAGGGAGTGCCCTAGCTTGGAAGGAGAACTGTTTTGCAAACTTCAAAGCATTAAGTAGATATCAGCTATTACTGCTACTACCACCACCGCAACTACTATCATAACATAAGGTAAATGGAGGCCCAAGAAAAGGGAACTGACTTTATCATGGTTTTCTACTGCTTGGTGACAAAGCCAGGATGAGCACCTGGGCTTCCTGAGGTAACAGAGATGTCATTCCATCTAAGGTGCTATTATTATCTCTGTTTTACAGATGGGGAAACTGAGAACAAGAAAAGTTAAGTGAGTTACCCAGGGTCACATAGCTAATGAGTGCCTGAGGTTGCATCTGAACTCAGGTCTTCCTGCCTCCAAGTCCAATTCTCTATCCATTGTACCCACCTAGTAACCTCACAAATAAACCACTGACTTGGACATTTTTCAGACATTTTTGTCTTAATGGTATTTCTTATGATGATTTTTTACCTGTTATTAACTGTTTAAAAACCAAAGGCGGAAACAATCTCTGTTAGTCAGTAAAAGAGAAAAAAAACCTTTTGAAACAGTTATTGATTCTCCAAATTTCTTAAGATAGGTGATTTGCTTAGGTTTCTGACCCTTAACGGTTTCTTTGGGGCCTATTTCAAACACCAGTCTGGAAGCAGCTGCACACATCTGAGTCAGAGGTCTTCACCTTTAGGCAACAGAAACTTCAAGGCACATGGCTTTCCCTTTCTGGAAAGCCCATGACCCCAGAGGAAGCAAAATATTACAAAAGAAGGGGAACTTAATCAATTGGAGGACACAGCCCTTCTCTCTCTAGTGTAAGGGTTCTTAACCTATTTTTATGTTATGGACAACTTTAAAAGTATGCTACGCCTTGTGGACCCCTTCTCAAACTACTATTTTTAAATGCATAAGAAAAAGCACATAGGATTATCAAGGGAACCACAGACTAATGGAAATAAAGGTATATTTTTTTTTCCCCATCCAAGTTCACGGACTCCTTGAATACCATCTGCAAACTGCCAAGGCTCTATGGACCCTTGCCCTAGCAGGCCCTGAAGCCTAATGACAGGTCCTTAACACCTCTCACATGTTCCCTTCCTCTCTCCTCTCAGGGCCACTATTGATTTCCATCTGCCCCAACTATTGTGATAGACTCGAAACAAGTCTTCCAGCTTCTCCTTTCCTCAACTCCAGTCCACCCTCCACACCACTGCCAGATTAATATTCCTTGCATATAACCTTGATCATATACTCTTTTCAAAATTCTTTAACAGCTACTTATTGTCTACCAATTCGAATTCTAATTTCTTTTGCCTAACATTTGAGGCCATTCATAATCTGTCACCACCTGACCTTTCCAGTCTTCTTTCCTATTACTTCCTGCAACACATTCTATGCCAGTGGTCTCCAAAGTAGGGGACGAGGGTTCCCTGGGATGAATACAGCATGACTTTAAGGGGGCTTGACCTGATGGGATGTGCTATAAGCCAACGAAAGGTTGAGAAAATTTGTCAAATGCCACTTTCCCTACAAGCCACTTATTTTTTGGGCTTATCTTCACCCGAACACACTTACCCCTCACCCATTACACATTAATAGTCCTCTGTTGTACCCCATCTTAGAATTATGCAAGTACCCAACTTTCTCCCTGCTGCTAGGCATGGCTCCTTCAATGAAGATATAACCTAAACCTGACCACAGGAGCTTTGTAGGTACCATCAGGAAAATTGCTTGCCCTCCAGCACGTCCATCAGGAAAAACATATTAGTGGAGTATAAAATAAAAAAAAGTTTGGAGATCACTACTTTAGACAAACCAAAGTACCACCCCCCCAAATACACCCTGTACTTTCTAGTTTCCATATCTTTATTTCTTCCTGTTGGTTCCCTATTTCTAAATGGTACTCAGAATCACATAAACAAAGAATTTTAGAGTTGTGAGATACCTCAGAGGAATCTAATCTAATAAATACATTTTTTAGAAAGCAACCCACAATCACCTCAACAAGCTACTGCACAAGTGGTCATCTAGCTTCTTCTTGAAAATCTCTAATGAGACCTAACAATATTATGCAAATTAGTATTTTGACTTGTATATATAATTTAATATTTAATATTTTAGAAGCAGAAATATCATTAGGACTATAATTTGCCTATAGAAGCCCTATTCACATTATGCTCATCACCAGGGTTCCAAGGAATAGAGTTTGGGAAATGATAGCCTAGACACAACCACAGACAACTTTTGAACAAAATACAACATCTTTGAATCAAACAGAACCCCTTGACAAATCAATAATTTAGAGGTGCCTACTGACTTCTAGCCCCATTCTTTAAAGCCAAACTTAAAGGCTACGGCTTCCGTGAATAGGTCTTTCTCTTGTCCCGTGGAGCAGCTTGGTGGTGCAGCAGATACAGTCCACAACTTGGAATATGGAAGACCTAGGTTCAAATACTGTCTCTGTGACTTACTGTCATGTGACTCCAGGCAAGTTATTTAGCCTCTCTCAGACTCAGTGTCCTCATTTGTAAAATGGGGGTTATAATAGCATCTACCTCACCGGGTTGTGGTGAGGCTTATATACACATAGTGCTTTGTAAACCTTAAAGTGCTATATAAATGCTAGCTTCATCTTCATCATCGTCATCATCATCACCATCATCCTGTTATAGTCCCTTTCCTCCTTTGTTTTTCAATTTCTGAGGAATTTATTGCCAACTACAGTTACTTATGCACTTATGTTACCTATCTTCCTACTAGACTATAAATACATTAAAGCAGAGTCCATTTCTTGTCTAAACTTTCAATCACCTTCCCCCACATAGCACAATGTTTTGTATACAGACCTCCTCACTTTTATCCCCTGGTTTTCAAGAGTCACCTCAAACCCCTACCCTGTCCAGCAGGCCTTTCCTGATCCCCCTCTAGCTGTAGTCTTCAGATATCTTCTATATACCTAGTAACTTACATGTTGTCTCATTCTTCCATTACAATGTGCATGTTCCTTGAGGGCAGAGACTATTCTTTTTTGCCTTTCTTTGTATCCCTACAGCTTAGCACAGTGCCCAGCATGAAGTAGTTCTCAATAGATTACTGCTGCCTTAGCACAGGGAGATAATAGAATCTATGTTTACATGGACATAAGGGAAGAGAGGAATATTGCATGTGCCTGGGCCAAGACCTTTGTTCAGATCTCAGACATTTACTGGCTGTGAGGCCCTAGACAAGCTACTTAATCTGAGTCCTAGTTTCTTCATCTGAAAAATGAGCATGATAATAATAGCATCTAATTCTGAGGATTTTTGTGGCAATCAAATGATAAGATCTACACAAAACACTTTGTAAGCCTTAAACTAAGCATTATATAATTATCAGTTACTATTATTGTGTCAGGCCATGGGGATTAATTTGAGCATTTCCTAATATCTCAATTTTATTTAACCAAGTTACAAAGTCTTAGAAATTTTGAGCTGATTTCACTTCAGAGTAAAACTGCATTGAAGGCAGTGCCTAAGTCTCACCCAGTTCTGACCAGAGCAACCACTCAGTAGGTAATTAATTTTGTAAATGCTCATAAATGCCTTTCAACGTGGTTCAATTAAGGCATAATGGTGATGAGAAAGTAAAAAGAGGCTTTCTCAGTCTGTTTTAAAGAGTCAACTTTCTGGCCTTGAAAAGATTAAACAAAAAAAAAGCCTTCCAGGATCCATTTAAAAGGATAAAGGATTTATCAGAGAAGAGACAGGATTGGTGTCTGGAAGGCTGGGGTAAGGAGGTAAAACCTGCAGAGCCTCAGAGGACTCTGGGAAGAACCTTGGCTTCAGCATGAAGGGCAGGTCTGACTTTTTTTAGGGGCCTCTATGGATTTGCACTCACAAGAAAAGAGGAGGCATGTGGCCCAGTATGAATTTTGGCCAAATATATTAGAGCCATTGTGTGAACTATTTAAGCCAGTATAAGGAGAGCTGAGAAAAATCTTAAGATGACTGCTACTAATTTTTTTAAAGAGATAATTTTAGGGCAAGCAAAGATGGAGGAGAAAAGGAAAAAACCCACCCATTGGCTGCTGAAATAAAAACTGGCCATGATATATTTATGACAATTATAATAATGGCTGATATTGACGGCTTTAAAATTTGCAAAGCATAGTCACAGATTTGGGGTGTTAGAAGCGATGTTACCAAACATCAAATCCAGTCTGTACCAGAATAAACCCCCTCTAAATCATCCTAGACAAACGGACATCCAGATTGCTTGAACACCTCCAAGATAGAGGAAAATGGAAACTAACATTCTTTTGAGACAGCCCATTTCACTTCTGGACAGCTCTTTTCCAGGCCTCAAGTCTAAATTCACTTCTTTGCAACTTCTATCTAGTGTTCCTGATTCTTCTCCTTGGGACAAATGGATTGAGTCTAATCCCTCCTTCCCATATTAGCCTTTCAAATACTTTTGAACAGCTATCCTGTTTTCCCTAAGTCTTCTCTTCTCTGGGCTAGACCTCTCCACATCCTTTAACTAATCCTCATATGGCATGAACTCAAGACCCTTCACTATTCTCATTCTCCTCCTCTGGACACTGAGTACTTCAAAATATTTTATCCTTGCAAGAACTCTGTCAAGTAGAGACAATAGAAATTATCTCCCTTTTACAGATGAGTGAAAGAAAGGTTAAGTGCCTAGTTCATGGTCACATCACTACTAAGTGTCGAAGGGAGGGCATAGCTTGTAGAATCATGGAATCCTGAGTTGGAAGGGACCACAGAGATCATTCTACTCCTTCCCAAATAATGAATTCCATCTACGGCACTCAGTCATTCAGCTCCCATGCAAAGTGCTCCATTAATGGGAGAATTCACAAACTTATTCTCCCCTTCACTATCCCTACTGCATGGCCACCAGGTCATTCCATTTATGGAGAGATCTAATTGTCAGAAAATTTTTCATTAAGTTGAACTGAAATCTGCTTCCTTATAATGACATCTACTGGTCATAGTTCATTCCTCTAGGGGCCCGCAGGTTAATTCTCACTAGTCTTTCCATGTAAAAACCGGTGAAAGACTTGAACATCTAACCAATGGTGTACTTCATCTGCCTCTCTTAAGAGGAATGAGAAAAATTGCATCGTCAGTCTTCTGGGACCAAGGTTGGTCACTATATATAATTAGACTTCTAATGTTTTTATTATTGTTTGAACTTACATTATTGTAACCATTGTATATATTGTTATCCTGGTTCTGCTTTTTTCACTCTGTATTAATTTCTAATGGTCTTGTTCCTCTGAATTCTTCATTTTCATAGATTTTTTTTGGTAATGTATGACAGTATTCTATCATGTTCATATAAAAAAGGGCCTCTAAGAATATTTCAATGTGTATTGGACTCTTCTTTGTCTTTGACTTCTGTGGGCTTTATGGCCAGTAGTGGAATCACTAGGTCAAAGGATATAAAGAGTTTAGCAATTTTTCTTGATTATTTCCTGTAGAATCAGGCTTCGCATAAATCACTCAATATTTTTCTCATTCATGCTAAAGTAAACTTTACTTTTTCTTCTCCTTAGAAACTTCAAGATGTCCCATTTACTGTATTCTGGACATCTGACTCTCAGATATTGCTCTTCTCATACAATAGTCTCTTTTTTACTACTGTATAAAAATTCCAAATTCAGACCTCGCCATCCCAGTTAAAAGGCTATCTCCCAACTTGGCAGCATCTAAAAATTTTGGGCAATCTAACCTGCCAACCAGAGTGGACTTCATTCTACAATATTCTAAATTATTTTCTAGTACAGTTCAACTCTGTGACTCCATTCTGGGACCAAAAGTCCTGACTGAAGAATGAGTGCAAACTCACCAAACCAATTATCTTTACCTGGCTTTAAACTACATTTCACATCTCATCCAGTTAGGAAGCAGGAAACTAACAACCACTTTGCTACTGAGCATGTACAACCCCACCCCTAACATGCATCTATTGCTCAGGGAACTGTAATTAAACAAATATTTTAAATTAAATTAAATAAATTGCTACTGGAAAGGGCATGGCAATCTAATGTTCTATGGCTCTACTTCTAATCTTTGTAATTCCCCAAACCAAAATTCCCTTCTTTGGCTGCCACTCTCCTATATGTGTTTTCTCCCCCACTAGACTATAAGCTCCCTGAAGGCAGGTACTGACTCACTTCTATATTTGAATGTCCAATACCCATCACGTAGAAGGTATTTGATAAATTTTTTTCTTCATTCATTCATTCCATCAGTTAACAGTCCTATCCACAGTACAGTATATGTCTGACTTCTTTATAGCCCCTCTAAAGTTGAGTATTTGTTGCGTGATCATTGTCAGTGTCATTATGAGGTGAAACCCTAGAGCTGTTTTAGTTTCTATTTTCTTATTATTTGTGATTTAGAGCATTTATTCATATTGGTTGCTGTTTCATTTCTTCTGTTGAAAACTCTTTGTTCATGTCATTTGTCCATAGAGAAGTATCTTTCAGTCTTGTACATTTACATCAATTTCCTATATATTTAACAAATAGGGTTCTTTAAAAGTTACTTACAAAATTAGTCTCTTATTTAATTATCTCACTGAATATTACAAAACTGTTCTTGAAAGTTCCCATCAATGTCCATGAACTTTCAGAAATATTTAATTTTGGAAGGAGTTTTTGACAATTCCACAATAATCTAAGCAAACTGTATAAAAGTAAGCCATTTGAAAGAAAGAAAAATAAAGGCTTAGGAAGTTCCTCTCACTCTAATTTTATCTCCCCCCTGCCCCTACTCACCTCCACAGGCCTTCCATTGACCCGCATTCTGGTTCACTTAATCATTCCGCTCTGGGGGCATTCCAGCCAATCTATGTCTCTTCCATTATGTGTTGCCTCGAACTGGATATTATATTCCCTCCAGATGTGGTCTGATCAGGGCATTCTGGTTCAGCAGAACCATCACTTCTCTGGACCTTATAAGTATTAATGCAGCCAAAGACTGAAGTAACTCTTATGGATGACACATATTGCCAACTCAGACTGAATTTACAATGCAACAGAATTGCTAAGATTTTTTTTAAAATATATGAACCACTTTCAAGGACTTCGCATTTATACTTTTGACATTTCATCTTGTTACTATCAGCCAGCTTTCCAGATTGTTGAGATCTTTATGGATCCCAATTCTATCCTTAAAGGATCTATCCCACATTAACAAAATTTCCAAATTATGGGTCATCTGAAAATGCAATATGTATGCCCTCTAGGCTTTCACCGAGTCATTGATGAAAATGTTCAGAATAGGGCCAAGTTCAGAGTTCTGGCACATTCCATTGCAGAGTTCCTTGGAGGTACTACCTTCCTATCACCTCTTCGTTTTTCAGGCTTCCCTCCCTGCCTTAGCTCAAAGCTTAATTTCGACAGGAGGCCTTTCTTGGGCTTCCCAATTGTCAATGCTTCACCCCTGCACAGGACCTTCCATCTATTCTGCATATATCCTGTAGCTAAGTATTTAGTTACACGTCTCTCTCGTTAGAATATATGATTTAAGGGCAGGGATTGTTTTGTTTTTTATCTCTAATGCCCTGCACAATGCCAGGCATGTGGCAAATGCTTAATAAATGCTTGATGGCCGAGTGACTATTGTTTAGGATAGCAATAATCCATTAAATTAGCAAGCAGGGAAGTCAACATTTATTCTCCACTGCTAGTCAGGCCCCAACGCTGATGATACAAAGAGAAGAAAGAAACAGTTTCTTTAGAGGAGAAAGAAAAGAAAAGAAACAGTTTCTTTAGAGGAGAAACATCCTCTATACATACAAGTAAGTACAAAGTAATTTTAGGAATCTGACACAACCTCTTAAAATATCCTTACTAGTTGAGATTTAGGCAATGATAACAGGCCGCACTAGAATCCTCTTTGAATCCTACTATTTAACAATTTCCAAAATTACCTTATTATAGTTTTCATTCTGGCCTCATCTATCCAATCATCTGCCAATAACATGTTCTAGGAGCACCTGTCTATGAATATCATCATAAGTTCATTAATATAAAGCTAGAAAATACCTCATTAAGTCCAACCACTTCATTTTATAGAAGATGAAACCAAAGCCCTGAGAGTTAAAGGAAGGAAGCAGGACAGTATACCTGAGAAAGCATTCTACACCACCACCACTCCCAAATTAATATAATTATAAAAGTCCTAGATCTCTCTGGTGAATTAGTCAAAAATATAAACATCTTCTAAACAACTCAGTTGAAGCAATAAATCAATCAAAGGTATAAACAAAGTACAAACAAGTTCTTAATCAATTTGGGAGGAAGGAAGTGACTGAGTCACTGGATGAAATAAGATAATGTTGTATACAAAATATATTGGGATTGATTCAAAGAATTGGTTCAAAGAATACAACTCCGAGCTTATAGCTCGGAAAAAGAATTCAGGCAGAAGGAAGTCAAGCTTCAGGAATTCTTTGGGGAGATAATCCCTTGTGCTTATACCAGTGGGCAGCAAAGGGGCTAGGAGAACAAGTCTAGAGGGAATAGCACATTCCTTCTCCTCCTCCCCTTTCCTTCTCATTCCATTCCACCATTGATCACACCACTGGGAAAACTGGACCAACAGAAAGCAATACATCTAGCCAGAAGCTAGGACAGTGTGACTTCTTCTAGTAAAATAAAAGCATAGCTATAGACACCAAGCCTTGGAATCAGCAGAAAGTTACACCAAAGGGGGATTTCATGAGGACTTTATAAGAGAAGAAAAATATTTTCAATAATGAGGAGTTTGGGATTATTCTTTGATCACAGGATCTCTTTAAAGTTGCACCTACTCTCCCCAGATACCTTATATGATCAAGGGGAGAGTATGCCTCCACCTTAGGGGGAGAAAGTTTTGTGCAAATCACTTCAAACTTGAACATAACCTCCCCAGGGGAGAGTGATTCCCTTGGCTTGGGGAAAGGTTTTTGTAATTTCTGTCTTTGACATACCTTTCCAGTAAATACACTTTTTTGTTTTTCATTTTTTGGTAGGCAATTGAGGAAAAGTGACTTGACCAGGGTCACACAGTTAATAAATCTAAGGCCAAATTTGAACTCAGGTCCTCCTGACTCCAGGGCCAGTGTTCCATCCATTGCACAACCTAGCTGCTCCATAAATATGCTCATACATATAATTTCCCTACTCCAAATTAAAATGGTTAAAATAATCCAGTTGTATTTGGCCAAACATAAACATTACACAGTAGATATTTCACTAAGTGAAAACTTAAAAACCTGGATATGCATTTAAGTTGCTTTTTTAAGCTTAAAAAAATCTGCTTTCTATATTGATGGAACACTGTGTCTTGTAGTGAATATCAGATGCTCTGAATTACACAGTACTTTGAATGAGCCATTATTAGATTAAGAAAGTTTTTATCCCGTACACTACAAATGGCTTCAGAGGCCAGAGGTAAGATATTACCCTTGTACAAACCCAGCCAAGTATAACAAATCATTTTTTTCAGTCTGTGTATCCTTGGATGGAGAGATTAGCTATGAAATTGCCATTCTGTCAATCTACCTAAGACTCAGGAGTGTCTTGTCTTTTGACACTGATAAGGAAGAAGATGAAAGGAGGAGGGAGAAATTGAAGAGAAGCTGTAGAGTCTAAGTGGGCAGAGTCCCCTTGATTATAAGTGACTTGCAGCTAAGTAAACAAGTCACAAGGCCACTATGGATGGAAATTAGCTACTAGATAATTCCTGATGGTCTCTATATGTGTATTTTTTTCTAAATCCATGTGTACTGTTTTGTCATCAGCCCCTATGGTTCAATTGTGTGATAGTAAATGGAATTTTTAATTCCCTGTATAGCTAGTTTTTTAAGATTTTTTTTCCATACCACACTCTTAGGCAGTTAATTTTCTTTTATGGGTCCCTGGTGTTTGGATGAAAATGATAACATTCTCAGATCAGCTTCCCATCACGTCATGCTTTACACTAGAAAAGCAAATGAGAGACTCTCACCTCCCACTGATGTGGAAGCCTGGTGATTCTGTAACTTAAAATGAGCCACAATTCTTAAATGCGCTTGGGGGGTGGGGGAAGGGTAGCAGAGGAAGGGAGGCAGAAGTAATGAAACTCTTTTATTTACAGCTTTTAACAATATTTTTTTTGTTCTGAACTTAACAAACACCAAGTAAGCTTGGCATTTCCATATACAAGGTAGAACAGGAGAAAAAGAAAAAGAAAGAAAGGCTTGCTCAGGCAACCACAGATTTACACATATATCTGAGCACCTGAGATCCAAATGAAAGTAAGATCATTTCATTTCTCATTTCATGAGAAAATTTCCTTTAGATCCCATGACCTAAATGAAAAGGGCAAGTAAGCCATGTCCTCAAACTAAACATGGAGGGCTGGTGAGTGGGGTAGAAAGATGCCTGAACCTATCTTCTATTTCTGATTCTGTAATTAATTAGCTGTGTGACATGGGGTAAGTCACTTCCCCTTAGTTTCCTCATACATAAGACAAGGGGGTGAGATTAAATGACCTTTAACCTCTATTTTGGCTTCAGGATTTTAGGTTTTCACTATTGACCACTTTTTCACTCATATATATATTATAAATTTAATTTCTGGTCCTTTTGAAAATATGAAAATACAACTGCAGTTCAGTAAGATTCATGCTGAAACCAACAACATTCAAGGCAAGGGGAACCTTGCTCAGGACCATGTTGGGATAGATGATGAAATGTCATTGATTCCAAACTGGAAGGAACCTTAGAGGTCATGGACTTTGAGCCCCTCACTTTACAGATGAGAAATGTGAGGTCTATGGAGGTTGGACCCACTGCTTCCCCAAAAATAATCATTTAAAAGACCCCAAACTAAGAATGAGATAGTCAGATTACAGATTTACAGCAGGCAGTGAAAGCTGAGTCACCTAGGTAACCATCTCCTTTTCTAAGGTGAGTGATGTGACCGTGGTAACATGGAAGGAAGGGAAAGAACAGGGATTGGAACCAAAATCTACTTTCTCCAAATCCAGCACTTTCTTCCCTCTATCAACACTGAAATGATGAACTTCTCAAAGTTCTAATTTCTGACTCCATTCCACTCTCCACTTAGCCCACTGTTTCATCACAAATATAGAGATGTGTATAAGGTTTACAGAGCACTTTATATATATGGGTAAATATGTGTATGTGTGTGTGTGCATATACATATATATTTGTGTGTATAAGGTTTATAAAATGCCTACATACACTACATATATGTGTATATGTATACAGGTATACGTATATATACATGTATGCATATATACATATGTGTGTGTCGAGAGAGGTAGGTTACATGTGTGCATGCACATACATATCCTTGTGGTACTTTCGCATTCCCACATCAGAGCAGAATTCCCAATAAATTGGCAGAAATGAGGCAGTAGCAAAGTCCTCCCCACCAGGGACACTACCTCTCTGAGTGACTGAATGAGAAAGTATTCCACAGCAAGAAATGAGAGGAAAGGAACCTGGGTCTGAGTATACAAAATTCCAGGCCTGGTCTCCTAGGAGCCCTGCTCTTCTCTCTCTCTTGGGAAGCAACAGGAGGAGAAATGATTGCTATAGCTACCCTCTGCCTACCCAAGCATTCACAAGGGCTTTCCCCCAGGATCTGAGCTCCATAAAGTTCTCAACTATGTGGCAAGAGAGTAAAGTCTGAGAGAAGATATTTGGCATGGAGGAGAGAAACATAGCACTGGGGACAGGTTTATGGCTGCCTGTATTATCTGTTATCACATGAGGTAGTTATTAGGAAAATAATTCAGAAAGTACCAGGGTGCTTTTATGAGGAGCTTGGGGCGATGGCATGAATTTGTATCTGTTTGTTGTTTTGGGCTCTGTTCTGATTACAGAAGAATACCTCCTGGAGATGTCTGGGAAGTGCTTTCTATTTGGAGCATTAGCAGCAAAGTACATATGTATGAAGACTGGCGGGCACATACGTGAAGGCCTATGAAATGTACCCATCCTTTCTGCTGCCAGGTTTAAATGAGAAGGACTGGTCTATGTTACAAAAGTAACACATGATGGCTAGGTAACACGTATGTAATGATGTTATAAGGGTCAGGAGAAATGATGGCTCTGGTAATATTTTTAGAAACTGAAACAAATTTGTACATTATCTAGAAACCAATCCACCAACAATTGACTATATGTCTAGCACTATTCTAGGCAGCATGAGGATGCCTAGAGACATCATAGCTTCTGCCCACACAAAGCTTACAGTTTAATTGAGATAATAAGGCACGTGAACATGACAGTATTATGTACTAGAGTTCTTAGTTGGGACCTGTGAGGCCATTAGTGCAGGGAACTCCCAGGGTAGAAAACTCCTCCCCCTGATGCAGAGCGACAATTCTTCTGTAATTTAGAGAGTGGCCTAGGATATTGAAAGGTGAAGTGACTTGCCTGTGGCCACATAGCTTGTACATAGTAAGGGAGGGCTTAAACAGAATCTTTTGGACTCTAAGGCCACTGACTATCCATTACAAGATGGGGCCTCTTTTAGTGGTAGAATATACTGATTTAATTAAACCCTAAATTGTATGGTATAAATAGAAGCTAGAATGATACCCTATGTAGCTGACATCTCCAAAGTATTTTAAGGTTTGCAAAGCATACAGGTGTATGTGTGTGTGTATTTGGTCAGGACTTATCTCATATATATATATATATATATATATATATACACACACATATATATATGTATGTGTGTATGTATGATATATTTATATACATATATATGAACATGTATATATACACATACATATATGAGTTTGTAAAAACCAGATCCTGACCAAAGCAAAACGTGTATGTAGTCTTCAAGGAGCACACAATCTAAAGGGGGAGATAACACGCAAACAAATCTGTACAAAGCAAGCTATAAACAGGAAACAAAGGAAATAACAGCAGGAAAGCATCTTAAGAGGATCTGGGGAAGGCTTCCTATAAAAGATGGATTGCGGTGGGGACTTAGAGGAACCAGGGGAGTCCACAGGTAGAAGCGAGGAGGGAGAGGCATGGGGGACAGTCAAAGAACATGCCCAAAGCTGAGAGGTGGAGTGTCCTGTTTGTGGAATGTTCAGGAGGGCCAGTGTCATTGGATCAAAGAGTATGTGGTGGGGAGTAAGGTGTAAGAAGCCTGGAAAGATAGGAGGGGACTAGGTTACTAAGGGCTTGAATGCCAAGCAAAGCATTTTGTATTTGATGTGGAGGTGATAGGGAGCCACTGGATTTTATTGAGGAGGGGAGTAACATGGTCAGATCTGCACTTTAGGAAAATCACTTTGATGGCTGAATGGAAGATGGGTTTGAGAAGGGAAAGACTTGAAATATGCAAACCCACCAGAGGCTACTGCAATAGCCCAAGTGGGAGGTAAGTAACTTTCTTATTATCACACAGCTGACCAAATATAAAAGGCATGGCTTGAACCCAAGTCACTCCTGAGCCTAGGTCTAGCTCTCATTTAACTATGCTGACTTGCTTTACCAAAAGTCATCATACTAGAGAGTTAGTCAGGGTGTCCCAAAAGTTTTAGTTCAGTCTTTAGCCACTAAAGCTTAATTAAACCACATTGTAAAAGGACTTTGTAAACCACTTTGCAAAACTTGGAGGCCTATATGTATGGGGTGTCCCAAAACTCTAACACCTTTAGGATGCCTGGCATAGGGCTCTTAAGTTCTGCAAAGCACTTTACATGAATTACCTCACTTGGTCCTCATAAGTACCCAATAATTCGGGTTTATTCCACTTCATAAGGTGAAGAATTAGAAGCTCGGAGAGGTCCTGATGGTTTGTCCATGCTCTGGCTATAAGGTCAGAAGAATTTAAGAACAGTAGCACCACTCTCACCAGGATGTCACAGTGTTCCTCGAAGGCATTGTTCACAGGGGACACAATGGGATTCAGTGGATGGAAAACCATCCTCAGAGTCTTGACTTGGGTTCAGGTCCTGCCTGTTCCATGTGACCTAAGCTGTGACCACAAACACAAGCTAAACTTTCAGTGCTCTGGCTGTGCCAGAAAGCCAGAAATTACAGAATAGCCAGATTGCTGCTTTGGTAGAAGGAGTTTCTTCACCAGGAGTTTCCCATACCAAGGAATCCCAAGTCCTGACCAAAACAAAGAAAAACAAACAAAAATAACGTGAGAAAAAACATGTTAGAGAAAGTCCTCCCCAAATAAGGCCAATACTGGATTGCATCCAGACAAAACACCCTGGTCCATGAAGTGTTGGGGCAGCTCAATGGTGGTCAAGTGGATAGAGTCCCGGGCCTAGAGTCAGAAAGACTCATCTTCCTGAGTTCAAATATGGCTTCAGACACTTACTAGTAGCGTGATCATGGGCAAGTCACATTATCCTGTTTGCCTCAGTTTCCTCATCTGTAAAATGACCTGGATAAAGAAATGGCAAACCTCTCCAGTGTCTTTGCCAAGAAAACCTAAAATAGGGTTATGAAGAGTCAGACACAACTGAACAAACACAACCTGAAAGGTTCATTTCTCAAATCCCCAGGACCTCAGTCTAACTATAAAATGGGGATAATTTCCTCCTTACATTTCTCTTTCTCCTTAGCAATTACCATATTCTCAATGTCCGTCTCTGGCAGGGCTTCCACCATCCTGTTTCCAGTCACCTGGTTAGATGGAAGCTGGCTTTTCTCTGTTTCAGTCGCCAGAGTTCCGTTATCTGTTTCTGAGCAGCAGCCTTCAGGAGCCTCTGGGTGAAGCCCAGGGTTTGCCAGTGGGGACAGGCACTTGAGATTAAGGCCCCGAGGACTATGGTTTGGTGTCTTTCTCTAAGAACATCTGGGCTCCTGTTCATACACTGGGAAGTCTTCTGGGGGTCAGCGGCTCATCTGGTGACATGAATTCAGAGCAGAGCTGCAGTCTGGCCAATGGTCTATTGCCTTCTATACAATACTTACCCTTATTATCAAATCCCCTAAAGCAATTGCTGAAGCCCACCCCCCACAATCACCTGGTGGGCTTGAAGCAGCTCATTAAGACACAGAAAACTTCCCCAAACACATCCAGAAATCCTGCTCCTGGGAAAGCTGCCAGTTAAAACTGATCAATCCAAAGCAGTTTCAATGTAATTTAAGAGAAAACCAACCAGCTGCCCAACTCTCTTTCTGTCAGGCCAGAGTGGGCCTGAGCTTACAAAACTGAATACACAATAGCAGGCTAATGGGGGAAGGGAGAGGAAAGAAGACAATATATGAACAGTTCTTTTGTCTTTTTTAAAAAATGAAACCCAAATCGAGCAAGAGCAGAATCTCAAGGGCAAGGTCGCCAGTTACCGAGGGTTGCCTGGGGGCCCCAGATCCACTTGTTCTTTCAGAAGTTTGATCTCAATCTCACTCAGCATTGTGGAGGTCAGTCCCCCATGACCTCAAATCAGCAACTTCTTGCTAGTCAAGTTAGCTTCCTAAGTTTCTTCCCCAAAAAATTTGGAACACATCATCATGGATTTAAAGCTAGAAGGGGCCTTAGAAATCATCCAGTCTGGGGGCATCTAGGTGGCACAGTGAGTAGAGTACCAGCCCTGGAGTCAGGAGGACCTAAGTTCAAATCTGCCCTCAGACACTTGACACACTTACTAGCTGTGTGGTCTCGGACGAGTCACTTAACCCCAATTACCCTGCCTTTCCCCCTGCCAGAAAAAAAATCACCCCAATCCATGGGGTCTCCTTTTTGTGTGTTAGATCCCTCTTTGGTAATCTGGTAACAACTATGGACCTGAATAATATTTTAAATGCACAAAATAAATGAGATTTTGAAAGAAATCAATCATAGAGGAAGCCAAGAGGGAGGGAGGAAGAGAGGGAGGGACGGATCCGTTGGGGTTTAGCCAAGAATAGGGACAAGTAAGTCTGTATATACATGTGTATTCATGTGTGCATGGGTGCACGTCATAGAATCATGGGATTATAGGTCTATACCTGGAAGAGACTTTACAAGTTATCTAGTCTAACTCCATCATTTCACAAATGGGAAATCTGAGGGCCAACAAAGGAACATGACTTGCTCTAAGACACACGGGTAATAAGTTTCAGAGGCCAGATATGAGCCAAGATCTTCTGACTCCAAAGCCAGTATGCTTTTGGCCATGGAGATAAATACATACGCACATACATTGGATTCATGCATCATTATCACATATATCTTTGATATATATACATATATATATATGTATATATATGTGTGTGTGTGTGTGTGTGACATCTATTTACATGGGTATTTATATATGTATCAAATTAATGGATCAACAAGCATTTATTTGGCACCTACTGTGTACCAAGCACTCTAGTATTTACTGAGAATACAAAGAAAAATTAAATGTCCTGACCCTGAATATATATTGATATCAAATATATCAAATATATATCAATATCAAATAAATATCAATATATATCAAAGATAGAGGCATACATATATACAAGTAAGTATATTTGTGTATTTGCAGAGAGAATTAGTTCTGCTATAATGCATGTTTTGAAAACATAAATTTGCTCCAATATGATTGAAATATTAGGGAATATTTTAAGTATAACCTGAATTTCAAGTTAGCTTCTGCATTATTTCTTCTGAAAGAAAAATCAAGAGTATAGACAACAGTATCACTTCCCTGTAACTTGAAAATTTCAACTCTTCTGATGCCTAATTGCACATGCAAACTTCAGATCTTGGTCCAGGTAAAGTGCCATATTTATTGCATATCTTCTGGTACAGTAGGAGCTATGGATGGAAAAAGACTGATCTGAACCAACCTTTCCCTGACCCCCACCCCTTCCAAAGCGGTCTGAGGCCCAGAGTTGCCATTTGTCCAACTTGCTTATTCATCCAAGGTGTGTGCAAAGGAGAGAAAGGGTGTTCAGGCCAAAGCCAAGCACTATTTACATATTCTCAATCATTTAATATGTATAATGCTGTGCTACCATTTTTATTAGGATTCTATCTTTTTTATGTATCACTGATGAAGTTGTTGAGCTTTATGTCCTTAATTCCATGCCCCCCATAAGCCCTGTGGTTTTTGTTGTGTAATTTTACACTGTCATGTTTTTTGAGAATTCATCTATCCAGTTATAACAGAACTGCCTATACATACTAAATAACTGATTAAATAACCGCATATATATGTATATATATATGTGTATGCTTATAGGGGATAGTTCAGAGGGGTGGTTTCATATGTGTGTGCATAGACATTTGAATAATGTGACTGTAAAGCCACATCCATCCCAGCTTGAGAGAGGGCATTACTGTGCAGAAAGTCCTCCCTTTGAAGTGAGTCCTTTTTCCCTCCAAACCTCCCCACATAATTAACCTTGGGGATCAGCTGGATGGCAGCAGATGAAGCACTCTACCCAACACTACAGGCCAGAGGCTCCAGGAAAACAGCTGTGAGCCAAGGCCCCAGCCGCCTCCCAACCAGTCACACTCCCACAATCTGGAATGCAAAAGCCTGACTCCATTAGCATCGGGAGCATTCCTCAAAAGGTCCCTGGGGAGTGGAGGAGGAGCATCCGGGAATGTCTGCGATCCCCCTGCCCTCCTCATTGCCCCCAGAAAACAACAAAAAACCTAGACCTTGGCATTTCTTCAACTAGAATGCTCTGATTATGGGGCGGGCAGCTTTGAAGCATTTTCAATTTGGAGGTTTTTGTGGCATACGAATCACAGAGCCAAAGTAACCTGCTCTCTTCTGCCAAACTGTTGGAAGGAGGATTAAGATGATGGGAGGCTACTGCAATTAGCCCTGAATGTTGTTATCTCCCCAAACGGAATAAGAAATACAATTTAACAGCTCATTATTAATAGGAGAGATGAGATAAGGCCTTGATTCAATGTATCAGTGGAGAAAGGGTGCCTTCAGCACCAAATGGAATTGCTCCTAAGACACCGCCAAGCTTTCAGACAAATGGTTTAAACAAGAAGATAGACACAGACAGTTTCATTTCTTCCCAACCTTAGAGAGTCAGGGGAGTGGAATGGCCTAACCTCAGAACTTCAGGCCACTTCTAAAGCAATGAGAGGACGCAAGCCTTTGGGGAAAGGTGCTAATAGCCAGCATAAGGGACACATTTTGCATCATCTTCTGGGCTAAATTACAACAGAACCACATTGGTTCCACCTCGGGGTTCTTTTTAAGACAGATGAATAATCAAATAAATAAATAGAATTGCTCCTTAAATAACACTCATTCCTCTGTTGAGCACCAGAATAGTGGATGTCATTTCTGAAGGGAGAAGTAGAAAGGAGCCCAAATTAAGATTACTTTGCTTCTATATCCCATATTCATTTAGGCAAGGGGAGGCAGTATAGTTCAACAGGAGGAATGCTGAATGTGGAACTTAGGAAGATCTGCATTCAAATCTGATTCTGCCATTCATAACTACTATGGGGAAAAAAGACTCTTATTTTCTCTGAGGCAAGCCTTGTCATTTACAAAACGAGAGGGTCTAAGAAGATGACTTCTAAGCACCCATCCATCTCTGGAGCTCCTTACTGCATGCTTATCAGTCATCTTGTTTTGGGGTGATGGGGCAAGGAGTGCCTACTCAGTGAGAATGATGAGGCTCTCTTATTTCTAAGATGGAGGCTCCTTGAGACTTTGAGACTCCTTGAGAGAGTTTAAATATTGTCTGTGTGTGTACAGTGCCTAATACAGAGCCTGGTACAAAGTAAGTGTTTGATAAATGCTTATAGATTTAATAGAACTGAATACCTCATGTGCCTAGAGTTATCACTATCATTGTTCCAACAGTAGTGAGTAGCAGCATTTTGGGTCCCTTTATGAGCAATAAGATCCCCAAAGAGTATTATTGCCAGCAATTATCAGCAGGAAAAAGCCGGTTTCTAGTTGTAGTTCATAGTCTCCATGTATAGAGTGGGGTGCCCTTAATTCCTTATTATTTCCTTTGACTCCACTCCTCCCAACTTTGCAGTATCTAAAAATCAATGGCTGTAACTAACCACTGGAGGTATTTTATGGGTTCTTTTCACTTGTGTGGCAGAAAGAGGACTTGGGGAATTCCTCTTGCAAGGACAGCAAGCTCAAGGAAGAGGACATTCCCCCCGCCCACTGACTTTAGATGAGGATTTAACATGAGAATTTCATTCGGTTTTCATAAAAGGCATCCTACTAACCAAAATCATTTTAAGATTGAACAGCCTTGCAAACAGAGCTACAAAAGTAGGCCCCTTCCCTCATCATCCTGCTGATCTCCAAGAAAAGAACCTGTGGAAAGCAATCTGATCAGGGAAACAAACCAATGGCCATGTTGAGAGTGGTAGATGGGAAGACTGGCCTTGGCCTTGAATAATAATATAGAGGAAAGAGACTATGAATCCCAGCTTGGCCATTTATTTACTATGTAACCTTGAGGAAGTCAGTTCATCTCTCTGGGGTTCAGAGTATTCTTCAGCTGTAAAATAGGGCTCCTCAATATCCTCCTCCTATATCTCCCAAGGCTGTTGTTAAAATCAAAGGATTTTCATGTACGTATAGCATTCCATTAACAGAATGTGCATTAAATTATTGTTCGACTTAGCTGCTTAGCTTCATTGGTGGACAGGACAAAATCTGACCTGAGTAAAAATTTTCTTAGCTAATATTGTACTATTATTCGCACCACTCCTCATTTAGATCCCTCAAAAAAGAAAAGGAAATGACAAGGGGGAAAAAAGAGTCCATTTAAACAAAGAAACAACTTTCAAGGTATGTTACAGGGTCAAAAACATTCACCTCGATCTGATATATTTTTTGCATCTTCATCTGTAAGTCCTCAAGGATGAAAATTGACCTCAGAAGGATAGCCTAAAGGCACCATGAGATTCTCAATCATCAGATCAAGATTAAGTTATCTTGAAGTCAGGAAAATGGATTCAGAATCTCATAAAGATTTGGAACAAGATTTTAAACCAAAAAGGGTCTTTCATTTAATTGGAGAATTCCATTTATTTATTGAAATATTTATTGCTTGCTTAACATATAAAAATGCCAAAGGAAGAGTTCTGACAGTGAGAATTCTGATTTCACAGGAGGCAGGGAGCTCTGTGGTTTGAGGGGAACAAGGAAGGTTTCATGGTGTGGGTGAGATTTGATCTGGCTGACAAAATGCAGTGGAGGAGACAAGCCTTGTTTTTTTTTTAATATATATATATATATATACATATATGTATATATAGCATTAAAATAAAGGGCATGTGATAATGTAATTATAAATAACTATGTATACACATAAATACATACATATATCTATATAATATATATACAGGTATATACATATACACATGTATGTATGCGTGTATATGGCACTCATATAAGAGTATAAGTTACAGAGGCAGCTAGGTGGTATAGTGGATAGAACATTAGCCCTGGAATTAGGAGGACCTGAGTTCAAATTTTACCTCAGACACTTACAAGCTATGTGACCTTGGGCAAGTCAGTTAACTGCCTCCAAAGAAAAAAGAGTATAAGTTACAGAGAAGTTGCTGACTTTCATTAATGGAGAGAGTTTCCATTGTGGAAGTTTCCATATACAAATTCAAACCTTTGAGTTCACTGGGATTAGAGATTCTAATGTGAAAACTCCCACCACAAATGCAGATTGAAAACCCCTTTGTAAATTACGGTTTTAGAGTGATTTTAGGGGCACTGAGGGATTGAGTAACTGTCCCATGGTCACGTGGCCAGTATGTGGCAGAGGCATGAAGACACGTTCTCCTGACTCCAAAGATTGCCGTCTCTCTAATAAACCATGCTACCTTTCAATGGAACATTATTTAGCTAATTCTCTTACAATGATAAAGACTATGTTGATGCATATACACTTGCATAAGAAACGTTAAATGAAAAAAGCAAGAATGCAGCACAAAGCATTTTATGTCCAATCCAATGAACATTTATCAAGTGCCTATTATGTGCCAGGCACTGTGATAAGTGCTGGATTTGCAGTTATTAAAAAGACAATCCCTACCCTCAAGGAATTTATAGTCACAGAATAGGAGGGGTAGAATATCAGGGTACACTTAGCCTGGGGACAGTTGAAACCAGGCAGAGAAGCAGATGTGAAGTGGAGTGATCTGAGAGTCCAGTATCTGCCCTCTGTAAAGGAAAGCATTTGGAAGAGTTTGGTAGTCTGGCCTCTAGCCCTCCAGAGAGGAGAGGGGGCTGAGGGAGGTAGCATCAATCAAGGCTTGAGTTAGCAGCATGGTAGTGAGATTAGAAATGATGGGTCTATTCTTGTTCCTGGAGTTGAAACTAGACAAAGCACATTAATTCATTTGACTCGCCAAATAGCACCGTGAGATAGGATGGACAAAAACTGAAATGAGGAAACTTGGTACAGAGACTTATTGGAAGTTGCATAAGTAAGGAGAAGAACCAAGACTTCTGATCTGCATTCTTTAGACTATACCTACCTGCCTTACCATCTAGCATATATGCATTGCAAAGGTATAACTAGTGATTTTTGCACCAGAAGTAATAGAAAACATTCCCAGGGCAAGTGGCACAAACATTGTCTTCAAACACTGCTGGGAATCAGCACCACCTGGCAACTTCAATTGTTTTTTGCCAACTACCATCTCAGTTATCTGTATGCTGCTGAAGGAGTGAACAAACTGACAATACCCTCTAAATTTCAGCACCCTAGGGCAAAGCCCTAATCACCCTGTCCTAGTGACAGCTCTGACACACAGATTACAACCATGCAAAATGTACGTTAAATGTGATGAAAAAATTAATAAATGAAAGTTTAATGTTTGGTGGGGTTTTTTGGGTACAGGTTGCTTAAATTAATTATAAAAATATTAAATCCAAAGGACACATGATAGTACATTCATTTTAATTGGGTCTGAATCTGTATACAAAGTAAGGCTTTCTTATTAGAGTTTCAGGAGTTAGTAGGCAGTTAATACAAATGCCACGGTTAAAAATCAATGGCCTGATCCAATATACAGTTGGGACCTAACTTCTCTCAACAAAACAACTGGTGTTGCTGCCTGAATGAGGGTTGGTCCGCCTCCCAGCCTTTCAGGTAAGCAGATGGGGGATTTGATGAGACCTCTGTTGGCATTTGCTGTACTGAAATAGATTAAAATTTTGCCTGTTTCCAAATTCATTTTTATAAAACAGCAGCAAACAGGTCTGTCTGCCTTTCTCTCGTAGGTGGTTCAGCAGTGCAAAGCCATGCTCCCTATGGTCAGAGTCAGTTGTGTATATAAGCAGAGGAGACAACCACCTGCATGGAGTAATTTCAAGGGCTCTGGGAAAGCTTTCATGCACCAAACACACACACACACACAACCAGCCCCCGTCTGCTAACCAGTGCCATAATCAACACCATTAGAGCTTCATTCTTGTAGCTTAATGAAAACATGATAGGGGCACTAAAGGCTGTACCTCTGCTTTCACTCATCCCAGAAGATGAGATTCCATCTATCATCACAGGTCAGCACCTTCTCTACAAGCCCTAGCCTTTCAAAGTTGCCTGGAGAGCTGAGAAGTTAAGGACTTGATCTGGCTCACAAAGCCCATGTGTGTCGAGAGGTAGTCCTTGAATCCTGGGCTTCCTGACTCCAAGGCTGGTTCTCTTTCCACTAAGCAGAGTGTTGGACATGGAGTCAGGAAGACCTGAGTTAAATCTGGCTTTTGACACAATCTGTGTAACTGTGGGCAGGTCACTTAACTTCTGCCTGCCTCAGTTTATTTCCCAGCACCTACTTCCCAGGGTTGTGAGAATCAAATAAGATAATATTTATAAAGTGTTTGTCACACAGTACACACTTAATAAGTTCTTGGTCCCTTCTTTCCTCTCCGTTATGCCATACTGCCTCTAAAAAATTATGAGTCACAATATGTGGGTTCAGTCTTTTCAGTCATGTCTGATTCTTTGTAACCCCATTAGGGTTTTTCTTAGCAAAGATACTGGAGTGGTTTGCCATTTCCTTCTCCAACTCATTTTACAGATGAAGAAACTGAGGCAAACAGGGTGAAATGACTTGCCCAGGGTCACACAGCCAGAAAGTGTCTGAGGCTGATGGATTTGATCTCAGGAAGATGAGTCTTCCAGACTCCAGGCCCAGTGCCCTGTGCACTATGGTGTGATCTAGCTGCCCGATAACACTAATAACTGACCCTAACATAGCAGTATAAAGTTTGCGAACTGCTTTTGGTTCACATGAATTCTCTCATTTGAACCTTATAATAACCCCATGAGGCAGATATTATAGGAATTATCTGTATTAGCTGCCTGGGGGCAGATAGGTAACTCTATAGTGCACAGAGTGCCAGGCCTGGAGTCAGAAGACCTGAGTTCAAATTTGGCCTGGGACTTGCCATAGCTGGGTGACACTAGGAAAATCACTTAATCTCTACTCTTCTCATTTTCCTCATCTATAAAATAGGGATAATAACATCACCTACTTCACAGGGTTGTTGTTTTCAGGATCAAATGAGATTATAATTGTAAAGCATTTAGCGTAGTGTCTGGCACATAGTATTATATAAAGTTTGGCTACTGCTATTAACATTATATATAATCATGTGCTATATATCTTTATAATATTATATATAGATATTATAGTATCATTTATATATATATATATTCTATATCATTGTTGTGCGCATATATGTGTCTATGTGCACATATGTGTGTATGTATGTATGTGTATATGTATATATACACGTATATATGTATATATACACATGTGTGTATAAATATCCAGCAAAGGAAGTGAGGCTGAAAAGGTTAGGTTTAAGACTTTATTGTCTCACTAATGTACTGTTGGTGGAGTTGTGAACTAATCTAACCATTCTGGAGAACAATTTGGAATTATGCCCAAAGGGATATAAAACTGTATACCACTACTAAGTCTGTATATCAAAGAGATCAGAGAAAAAGAAAAAAGATATATATACATATATATATATGAATGTATGTATATATATATGTGTGTGTATATATATAATATATATATAATATTTATAACAGCTCTTTTAGGGATGGCAAAGAATTGGACATTGCCCATCAATTTGGGAATAACTGAACAAGTTGTGGTCTATGATTGTGATGGAACATTTTTGTGCTATAAGAAATGACAAGCAGGATGGTTTCAGAAAAGCCTGAGAAGTCTTATTTGAACCAAAGCAAAGGGAAGTGAGCAGAACCAAGAGAACACTGTATACAGTAACAGCAATATTTTAAGGATGAGCAACTGTGAAAGACAGCTACTCTGATCAAGACAATGATCTTAGATAATTCAAAAGGATCCATGATGAAAAATGTTATCCCCTTTCAAAGAAAGAAATGATGGACTGAGTGCAAACCGAAGCACATATTTTTTACTTTATTTTCCTTGGGTTATATGTGTGGGTTTTCTTTTGCAATGTGGCTAATATGGAAATATATTTTACATGACTTCACATGTATAATAGGATATCCTATTGCTTACCTTCTCAAGGGACTGGGGAGGGTTGAGAGGGAGGGAGATAATTTGGAACTCAAACTTTTTAAAAGTTAATGTCAAAAAAATTTTCATGCAATTCAGAAATATTGATTGAAACAAATAAAAATAATTTTTTTCAAAAAAATTCATTCCCTGTCAAATACAGTGATCATATACAATATTCTGAATTTTCTGCGATAGGCCCAATCTGAAATATTCTGTCTCACTGTTCCTATATCAACCTTTAAGATTTCTGCAAAATTCCAATATTTTGACAAATATTCACAATGTGGGTAAACTTGGTGAGCACTGCAATAAAAATATACTTAAACCACCCAACACTGAGATCCATGGAGATGGAGTATCTCAAGGTATAGAAACATCACAGCTACTGAGAATAACTGCCCATGTAAGCCTGTACTATTTATGTCTACTCCCAGTTCATCTGATCTATGGGTGCTTGTGTGTATGTGTGTGTGTGTGTGTGTGTGTGTGTGTGTGTTTGTGTTGGCAGGGGTGGAGGGGAGATGGCTGCCTGATCAAGATATTTCTCTTTGCCAAACCTCAATCACTACAATGTGTGCTACACTAGGAAAACTCCCATCATTCTGGCAGCAAGGCAAAATTGTCTTAACTTTTGGTTCAGAAAAGAAACAGCGGTCACTTCTTTATAGTAAAAGAACATTAAGAGAAGAAATAGTAAATAGGTATAGTGGGCCATGTATCCCAAGTAGAAGTGCCACTAAAATGTATAATGTGACTGGGGTTATGTCAGATCCAGTTGTTAAATTTTCATTGTGAGCACTTATACCTCGTAAATTGGCAAACACTACCAATCAGGGCTTGATATATATTTTTTATTGATTGCCTAGTCTTAAGAAAGCGATGGAGAAAATGTTAATTATAGAGAATAAATTTAAAAGTGCGTTGTGGGTGGTTTTTTTCCCCAGAGAGCCAATTGTTAAACATTTACCAGCATACCTCTAGACATGACTATGAATGAGAAAGCAGCTATTTACATGCATCCTAGTATGGGGATAAAGCAAAAAGAGAAGAAAGGAAAGAGGAATATCATTTAGTATAACAGAAAATACAATATGATAGGATTATAGTGTTTAGGGCTGGAATTAGAGGAAAAAAACACCGAATTTAGAAGCAGGTGATACTGAATTTGAATCCTCACTCTGGTGCTTATTAGCTGTGTGACCAAGGACAAGTCAACTAACCTTCCTGAGTCTCATTTTTCTTATCTGTAAAATAGAGATAATACCTGCAGTCCTTTTTTATACGGTAGGGTTCTAAGTATCAAAAAGAACATGTGTGTATAACACAAAAACAAACAGTGCTCTTAATACTATTGAGAGGGTGGGGTAATCTCCCAAATTTTCAAGGGGAAAGAACTTTGTGAACTTTGAATTTTATTACCATCTATCCCAAAGCTCTCACTTTACAGATGGGGAAACCGAGACTCAGAGTAGTTGTTGATTTAGATCAGACATTGATTATCAGAGGCAGAATTGGAAGCCAGATCTTCTGACTTGCAATTCAGTGCTCTTTCCACCTTGATCAGTACCATCTAATATTGGATGCAGGCATCAGATAATGCTCATCATTTTTTGTGAAGAGGAAATAAGCTACCAATATGACATCAAATTTGGCTAGGACACTGAAGTCCTAGGGACAAGCAGGAGTGTCCCTGAGGACTGAAGTCCTTAAAGGTCTTTTCAGGGACATTCTTTTGTATCAAGACCTAGAAAGAGTGGTTCCATTCTCCAAAACTTTAAAGGATCTGCAAGTCTTTTATCTTCTTGCCCATGGCAGAACAACCCAAAAGAGTATAAAAGGATATTGTTCTAGGAGAATAGTAAACATTGAGAAGTGCTGAGCTCCTGGGCTCTGGGGCCATGCCTTTGCCATCATAGGGCTCCTCTAAGGACGAAATGCAGTTTAGATTCTCTCCCACCCCTAAATGGTTTGACACGTTGCACCAAACCAAAGGAGAAGAGATTTGCCCTTATCTGCATCACAGTTGTTCCATGTCTACACAAGACTCCAATATTCCCCCTGTTAAAGCCCAAACCAGCTCCCTGGCTCCTGTCTTTATTTAGTGGGTTAAATGTCTGACCCACAAAAGACACATTCTCTTTGCATTAAGGAGGCCCTTCCCCACAACTCTGTGCCAAGGGAAATAAATTTTCAGGCCTTTCCGCAGGCTGGGCCTAAGCCGGTCAGTCCACTCAGTCTCCCTGCTGCTCCAACAGCCATTAAACATGGAAAAGGGCTTGAAAAAATTATTGCAGCACTCATAACTTCAGGAAATGATAACCTCCTGAATCGTATTTCATTTCAGGATGCTATTAAGGCTCATTCAGTATGGACTGAAGGGATGATCTGTTTATCAATGGCAGAAACAGGGAAGCCCAGGCACCAGAGGGAAAGATGAAAAATGGGACTGTCAACAACCCCTTACACAAGAGAGGAGACATTCCTCCATTGGAATTTTGGCTTTTGCAGTGCTAAGAAGAGACGCTTGTCTGTAGGCTAAGATACACCTGATAGATGAAGAGGGAGTCAATAGCTCAGACAGATTCCAGCATTGCTTCAAAATAGCCCATTTCAGAAATATGGGCAAAACTGTTGCCAGCTTTCTATGGTTGGAATTTCTGAGCCCTACCTATTCAGACATGGCAGTGAGCCCCTAGAACAAGACAGACTTCACACAACACAAAACCAACCTACCTCCTAATTTTCCATTCACGAATTTCCTGAAAGATAGCCTTTGTCTTTTTTTAAACAGTATAAACATTGTGGGTAAATGTCTGTGAAAAATAAAAAGTCATCTGAATTAGTGGATCTCCCTAGGCAAACAGGTCCTGGTTACCTATGGGGTAAACATTCTCATTTCTCCTAGATCAGATTCTACCCCCAGAAAACTTGGGAAATTCTCTACATTGTTCTTCTCAGTATATTGACGCCAAGCAGCAAGTTTAATATGAGGACTTTCCTGACTCCAGTAGTAACTAGTTCCTGGCATAACCTATGTTCTTTGAGTATAAGGATTGTTTTATTTCTGTTTTTGTATCCCCAGAACTCAGCACAGCACCTGGAACATTACTGACAATTAATTAATACTTGCTTACATAATACCGCAGAAAATGTAATTGAAAGTAGGTAGACAAGAGGTAGACAAAACAGAAACTGTCCAATGAGCAAATAATCCTATTTAATGTTATAATATGTAATATATTATAATATAAACTTCATAGTCGCTTTCAGCCCCAAATACCAGACTCCCTGGCTGAGCCCTTCCAGCTTCTTAGTGCTAGTTCCTCTGTGGGATATTTCTCACCCTGGTTTCCTGCTGCTACCCTGGCATTGTTCCATGGTACAACTATCTTTTTGGCCATTTCTCCCAAGAGGCAAAGAAAAATTTTAAGGTTTTTTGCCTTCCAATTCAGTATCTAGCATCTCCAATTCTTTGCACATAGTAGGCACTAAATAAATGGTGGTTGCATTTAGTTACATCTCCATTGATGATGCAAGGAGAAAAACCAAAACTCTTTTTGTGTTTTCTACCTTGTGAGAATTAGTCCTCCCCCTGCAGTGAGGTACACAGCACTTTCACTATTCTCCCTGGCCAAGGAATACTCTTTTTGAAGTTGTTAACTTTGCCCTCTTTGAAAGTCCCACATTAGACCCTTATCCTGATGTGAAGGCAAGCCTGGGTTCTCAAAGGCTGGACCAGGGAGTCACAACCTTGGAGATGTTCTGTCCAACTGGAAAGGAGTCTGGAATAGCTCCTGCAAAGGACTGTGTCTGCTATCTAAAAGCAAGCCTAAGTTCTGAGAGGTTCATCATCAGAAGGTTGGCCACGTGTTGAGTAACATTTGAGCCACTGGAACTCATGCAACAACTAAATAAAATGCAAAATGATCCTCAATCCAGTGAAATCCCCTTCTACTTCTTCAGGAATAGTGGGAGAAAAAGGAGTAGAGGTTACTAATAATCACAAAGTTCTTAAAGCATCTACAAATAATGGTTTAACCCTTGGCACTTTAATCTTTGTTCAAGAAGCAATGAGTTGGAAGAACTGAACCAATTAGTGAACTTGTATTTATTAAGCACTTATTATGCACTAGTCACTCTGCTAGGAGTTGGGGAAAGAAAAGGAAAAGGAAAGAGGAAGGGGAAGGGCAAGAGGAAAGGGAAAAGGAAAGGAAAGGAAAGGGAAGGGAAGGGAAGGGAAGGGAAGGGAAGGGAAGGGAAGGGAAGGGAAGGGAAGCAGAAAGGAGGCCCTACCCTTAGGGAGTTTATATTCTAATAGGGGAAACAAAATATCATAAGTAGATACATGGAAGATACATACAGAGCAGATAGATGCAGCCACTTTTATATTGACATACTCTCAGGAAATGCAACCAGAAGACACTAAAAAGGGGCAAATAAATGGAAGGATAACTTACAGGTTCTCCTCAGAGAGTCAAATAAAGAAAGTGGCGAGACCAATTTCATCTTGTGGCCAAGGGCAACAAGAAACATTATATGAAAGGATATTCAGTCATTCTCTTAACAATGTTCATGTTGAACTTACATAAGTAAACAGAACACTGGGAAGAAAATGTTTGCACCAGTTTCTGTAGCAGAGGATGAAGCCACAGAGTACTTTTATAAAGAAACTGACAAGATCTTCCAAATTAAGTCAATATATTGATGTTTGGTGACTTCAATGAAAAGGTCACAAAGGAAAGAACGATGAACAATGTTCAGAAATATGACTTGGGATCAAGAAATGAAAAAAGGTCAAAGCCCTGTAGATGAGACAGAAGCATCATGACTTCATATCATGAATACTTTCTTCAAGAGGAAAACTGGAAGACCTTGGATATGACAGGCCCTGAATGGCACAGAAAATGAAACTGATTATAACTTAATAGATAGAAAATGACTGGTTATTGATGTGACGGTGTTTTCAGAACCAGGTGTGTGTGTGTGTGTGTGTGTGTGTGTGTGGTCACTGAATGGCTGGAGTAAAGGTCAAAGTAAAGACAAAAATAGAAAGAAAGATAAACATGAAAAAGAAGACACTTCATGCAATTACAACAACACCATCCTGACCTGTTCAAACTAGCTGTTGGCAATGAAGAAAGGGAAGTTTCTTCTATACTGAGTCTACCAGGGAAGTTGAGGCTGGCAGATCTCTAGAGCTCAGCAGTTCAGAGCTACAGTGGGTTAAGCCAATCAGGCACCCATACTAAATCTGACATTAATTTGGTGAGCTCTGTTGGAAGGAGGAGCCACCAGGTTGCCTAAGGAAAAAATATCCCACGTCAGAAAATAGAGCAGGTCAAAGCTCCCATAAAAATCTGAGTGAGACACAGGTGGTGAGTAATCCTTGTACTTCCTGTCTGAGTAAGACTGAGGGACAAAGTCTTTAAAATATAAAGAGAATACGATCTTGTTTGCCAAATTGAGATGAGAAGGAGAATTGAAAGGCATATGAGAAAATGATCCTACACAGAGCTCTGAGAAAAACCTAAGTTACATTGTTTTATGACCTTTGTAGGAAAAGGAGAGAGAGAGAGAGAGAGAGAGAGAGAGAGAGAGAGAGAGAGAGAGAGAGAGAGAGAGAGAGAGAGAATGAATGAATATAGGTCTCCTGGAGTCTCTAGCATCTCTAGTGCCTTGCACATAGTAGGCACTAAATAAATGGTCATTGCATTTAGTTGAATCTCCATTGATGATTCAAGGAGAAAAAACAAAACCTTTTGAGTTTCTAACCTTGTGGGAGTTAGTCCTCCCCCTGCAGTGAGGTACACAGTGCTTTCACCATTCTCCCTGGCCAAAGAATACTCTTTTTAGAAGCTATTGGGACCACCAAATGTGGGCACTACTTCCTCAGTACTTGATGTGGCTCCTGAGAAAGTTTTTAAAAAAATGGCAGCAGCTGAGTCTAATCAAGTACACAGAGAGGAAATCATTGTTAGGAGTGAGACAACGTGAAAGGCACTTTGAGATTAACTTTCAAAATATCTCAAAGAAGGCAAGCTTCCCCCAAAATAGAACAGAATGCAGAAAGTATATTTTATTTCCTCTGAAATAAAGCAACAAAAAGACAGCAACTAATGACCCATATACCTACTTTTGCATCCCTACAAAATCTTTATGAGAATGGTTTACACATGCATCAAGGGAATTGTTAGGAAAATATGAGCTAGAAAGAAGTTTGCTTCAGCAACTTCATACAGCATAACACATCTTCACTCATACAGCTGAGTGAAAAGTGTAGTCAATAGAAGAGTCTACGGTGTCCAGAGTCAGTTTATAAAAGTAATTTGACTCAGCCAGCGAATGGACATATATTAAGCACTTGCTATGTACTAAGAACCATACTATGCACTGGCTGCAGCCTTAGAAACATTCTTTAATTGAGGGGAAAATTTTAATTAAAAAAATCAAAATGCTTCCTGCAAGTATGCTAGGATCATACACAACTCCATGACAAATGCAATCACACAGATAACTGTTTAATGATCCACTGAACATTGACATTAAGCAAGGCATAAAATAGGGAGACAGATGTCCACCAGAAGAATTTGCTAGTGTCATGGAAGATGTCCTGCCCAAAGGCCAGGATTCCACATTGCTAAAAAAAAAATTCATATTCTACTGATTTCAGATTCGTTCATTCAACATTTATTCAACAGACACTTCTTAAGGGGCAGCTAGGTGGCACAGTGGATAGAGTACTAGCCCTGGAATGAGAAGGACCTGAGTATCAAATCCAGCCTCACATACTTGACACTTACTAGCTGTGTGACCCTGGGTAAGTCACTTAAGCCCATTGCCTTGAAAAAAAAATTGAGAACCTATTATGTGTTAAACACTGTGGTAAGCTCTACTGATACAAAGACATAAAGGAAACAGTTTCTGCCCTCAGGGAGCTTACATTATTTTAAGGGAAATCAAAGAATTATAGAATTTATACGTATATACATGTACATATATATATATAATTATAGAATTTAGAGCTGTGGAGCATATTGTAGAGATGTGGAGAGAAAGCATTGTGTAGTAGAAAGAAACCTGATCTTGGGGCTCAGAAGATCTTGATTTGAATTTAAGTTTTGCCATTTATTGGATAGGTGGCTTTGAGTAATACACTTGACCTCCTGAAGTTCTCTCTTCTGTAAAATGGGTATAGTAATACCACATAGCACCTGCTACCTGGAAATGTGATTGTTACATAACTGTTTTATTAACTATAAAGTGCCATAAAAATGAGCTATTATCATTAGCCCGTTCCCCTCACTTTAGAGCTGTGGAAAGGGAGGCCCCAGAGAAGCAAAGTTTGTCTACAATACTACAGGTAGTAAGTGGCATGACAAAATTTAGAACATGGACGACACTTGAAAAGATTTTCATTCCCCCCTCCGGGGCACAGAGGGCTAGGCCTATCTCCTTTGGAGTAGAATCCAAGGCACTATTCCTGAAGGAAATCACAGATACATATCACAACTGAGAAAGGGATCCAGTAGCACAGAGGTAAGTGTATGCTCTACTAGAATTTTATCTCTAATAATTCTGCAAGACTCTGGTGGCCTAGAAAAGGGGACCAGTTTCTCAATAACCACCACAAGAGAACATTTCTAGTTGAGCTCCTAGTTTTGGCAGCTTGGCTTCCTTCCAAATAGGAGGGACAGCACGATTGCTGGTGTGGGTGGAATATCAGTACATATTCACAAGCTCCATGGCTATGCCAGGTACTGGAGAAATTTTTGCCCGTGCAAAGAGATAGACAATGGGCCTGACAGTTCCAACTAGCTGTCACTTACCCACTACTCATCAGTCTTGGAAAAAGAAGAAGGAGTCAGTTGGACATAAAAAGAAGGTTTGCTAGAGTCTAGAATCAGTGTGGTATAGAGGAAACAGACCTGGATTCTGGCGTTGCTAAAATAAAAAAAGACCATGAGTTAAACTCAGGCCTAGATGAACTGGTTCTCAGGGTATGAAAAGACCTGGGTTCATACTCTGACTCTGCTACTTAGTATCTGTGTGACCCTGAGAACGTCTCTAGACTTTTGTAAAGAAAGGAAATTGACCTAAATGACCTCTAAGGTTGCTTCTGACCCTAAATCCATGATCTTTAATCTAAGGGGAACACCCTCAAACAGCTACACCAGCAGATGTAGTAGTAGTAATAGCAGCAGCAGCAGCAATAACAGCACACAGCATTTATATGGTGCTTTAAGTTTTGGAAAGTGCTTTAAAAATATTATTATATTTTATCATTTTAGGGGAATATATCCATATTCTAGTCCAGCAAAAATGTAGAGACTACATCTAAACCCACACAAATGCAATGTTGGATTGCCCTGGTGCCCCCTGTACCTCCAAGAGAGCAGTCTGAGGAACAAGAGTCTGTCTTTCCACTCTACAAGGGGTGACAAAAGCCCACCATGTTTCCTCACTCTGAGAACAAATGAGCATGACTGTCACAGCACACAACAGGGCCATCTCCTGTGTTACCTTTATGGCAATGTCTTTCAGAGCCAGCCAACTATTGAAGACATGAAATAACAGGAATGCTGGCATAGTAAATTCAATAGTCCTGGAACCCATTAACTCTATTCAGTACTAAAAGAGGCACATAGTAACCAACTCTGGCATAAATAATAAAGGCCAATAATACCCAATACTTACATATGGCTACTACTTTTCAAGACATTTTACAAATATGAAATTAATCCTTATAGCTTCTGTTCCTCTTCACATGCCACACATCCCTCCCAAGTGAGGTAGCTTATTATTAATGAAAAGAGGAAGAGAACAACAAAAAAAGAGAAGATGGAAATGAGTCTTCAAGGCCACTGTTGGAGACAACATCAAAGATTGGAAATATTCAGTTTAGGAAAGCCTCATCTTTAAAAGTGTATGAATCTTCTCTGTCTGAGGTATATTCTCCCGTCAAGATATGTTCCTGATTTCAAAATAGAAGTCTAGATTCAAAGTGACTAAAAAGAACAGGGATTTATTCCCATAGCCATCGAGAATGATCCAAATACCACCTTCTCTGGACTTAAGTGCAGAAGTAAGGATAATCTGAGATCCTCGGGTATTTGTGAAGACAAAAGATTACACAGTAGCCAGATAAAAAAGAACAGTCAATGGCCATGGGATCATGAAATCAGAAATTTTGAGCTGGAAGGGATCTCTTTAATCCAACCACCTGATTTTACAGATAAGGAAGCTGAGACCTAAAGAGATTAAGTGGCTTGCCCAGGGTCACACAGCTGGTGTCTGGTGGGACCTGCACCCAGGTTTTCCAGATTCTAAGTTTAGTGCCCTCTCCACTATATACCATGCTGTTTCTCAAAAATGGGGTCTATGACTAGTGGTAATTCATTAAGGACCCTGGGGAAGGTCAGTGGGCTCCATCTCTTGAGGAAAGGGGCATGTGAAGAATAAGCAACAGCCTGTGCTGTGGCTGATATCAAGAAAGAGATCCACATGCTATGTTTCCCAGAGGTCCCTAATCTCCCAGTGCCCAGGTGCGCTCCTCTGGCAGAGGAAAGTCTCCTGCCCCAGCTCAGAGAAAGGGGAAGAAACAGAAAAAGTAAAGGAGGCAGAGTACATGTTCTCAGCTCCAGCTGCCTCTTCTTATGTATTCACTCAGCCATTTGCAGGCATGAAAGGTGATCCAGAAGTCTTCTGCTCTCACTGAGCAATCTGAGAACCCCCAATGCTTCAAAAAGTAGATATTTGACATAATGCATCAACCTCTCTATTTCCAGGAGACAGTCTAGCTGGTGCCATGGAACCTTAAAATACACCTACTTTCCTGATGAACTACAAAAACAATTGTAGTTTTCAAGAAACAAGCCCTTTCAGGTATCCTAGACTTGGTGCTCCCCAGCCCTATAGTCTTTGGAAGGGGTAGAATAGGCTGCCTCAAATTCAGATCTTCCATCAGGACACATTTTTGGAAATGTTTTTGTGCAAACTAATAACGATAATGAACAGATGCCTTTAATACCCTCCCAATTAGCCTACTGAAAATGGTTCCTTATTGAAAGCAAGATATAAGACATGCTGGCTTGTCTGCAAGAACAGGCACATGTCTGGTTGGCTATTATGTTCCTAATGTGACTTAACAGCCTAACTGATCAGCATTTCATGACTACTTATAAGTACTATGAAGAGGTGACTGTTACATGGGAATGAGGACAGGGTGATTCCAAAAAATCCTCCTCAAGCTGCTTCACTAAAGATATATCTCACCATTATCAAGTGCTTAGTGTTGGGTGTGATGAAACTCTACATTTTCATGACACCTTTCATCCAGACTCTCAACGTCTGTAATGAGACAAAAGCTAGAATTATTATTGTTTAATGAAAGGAGGCAATTCAGAATTCTGTACCCCTGCTTGTATTTCCAGTGTCACAGGCTTACTTTGAAAATACTTAAATGCAGCAGAATTTGTTATAGGGGCTTGTGTATGGAAAGGGCTATGGGTAAGAAAGAACAGACATCAGAGGCTCAGTCAGTGTTTTCATACTGTTGTTGACTGAGTTGAGACTTCAGAAGAGAAAGGCATTATAAGCTATACAATCCTACTCTGTCATGAGTGTATATGACTATGAGTAAATCAATGAGCTAGATGGTGGAAGAATAGTGGACAGTATTTGAGTGAGGATCGATGGGGAAAAAATGAGAAGGGATACATAAACTACACATCACCAGATCAGAAGGAGGAAGCAGATGATGCATTTGGGAAACAGAAAATATACTTGGAATAGAGTATGGTATATCAGGTAAGTGCTGCTGTCACTTATACCAATATCTTGTGGAACTCATTCTTTTATAAAAATATAGCAGTTCATAAACTCTTAATTTGCTTTAATAATAATTTCACACTACAAAGGGGAAAGAAATCAAAGCATTGCTAATCTGGACCTGATCTTGACCAAAAAGAAGAAACTGGTTGCCAAAACATAAAATATAGTGAGTTTAAGTTAGCAGGTCTAAATGAACATATTCCAGAGTACCAAAAGAATTGGCAAGTGTGACTGGTAGGCTGTTATTAGTTACCTGAAAAAAATTAAAGAGGAATAGAGGAAAAGCACAAAACTGGAGATGGGCAGATGCTATCATTCATTTTTTAAAAAAAAAAATAGTAATTTCTTAAACTTATCAGACAATGAGTTTGACCTTTGTTGTTCAGTCATTTGAAGTCACATCTGACACTTTGTGACCCCATTAGGGGTTTTCTTGGCAAAGATACTGGAATAGTTTGCCATTTCCTTTGCCAGCTCATTTTGCAGATGAGGAAACAGAGGCAAACAGGATGAAGTGACTTGTCCAGGACCACACACCTAGTAAGTGTCTGAAGCCACATTTGAACTTGAGAAGATTACGTCTTCCTCACTCCAGGCCCAGCACTCAATTCACTGCGCCACCTAGCTGCCTGAGTTCAACTTTAATTGCTCCTAAATTCTAGAATATATTATGAGAGTCAGCCTAGTGCAAGAGATAGGGCACTGGACTGGGAGTTAGAGATACATGAGTTCAAATACCACCTTAGACAGCTACTATGTAACACTAGGTAAGTCACTTAAGGCCTCAGTATCCAGGAAGCAAATCCTCCCCCCATTATGACCTTTCATTTCTCTTCCCTCTGGAATTTAATAACATGCCTTATCTGTAACTGTCATTTGGCTCTTATCATTACAGAATTATATTAACTGTCTGACTAGTACCCACAGATAAAAAGAAATTCAGAGGCACACTCCAGAGCTTTGGGAAGGGTTTGCATGGAGGCATTCCATGAGGACGTGGGCAAGAATTGTACAGGATGTGTGGGTGTGGATGCAGTGAGATGTTGGTAAATGTTTAACAACCAGCCCTCCAAAAAAGTATGCATAGCACACTTTTGAGTTTAATATACATCATTAATATTTTTCTACAACTTTTCCAAGTCTAGACAAGAAATAATTTAACTCAACAATCATTTCTTGACCATCTACTATGTGCCCCAACTACCCTGTCAAATTCTAGGGACGTGAAGACAAAAACAAAGTAGCCCCTGTCATCTAGGAAATTACATTCTATTGGGGGGAACAACATGTACACAGCACATATAATTAGATACAACATATAGCCAAACTGTAGTCACAACACCCAAGACAAATACCCATGGGAAGGAGAAACACAAGTATGCCTAGGACTCCACTGGCCACCTTGACAACGGTCAATATTAATGGAGACACATAGAAATGTCCATATTAAGGAAAGTTCCAGGCATTCCAAATAATATTACCACATCCTCCTTGAACACTGGATCTGAATCACTTCCTGCAAGGAGCCAAAACAGTCACAATATTTCAACAACAGAAGACAGTCTTATAACTGGCAGCAGAGCATGTTCTTCTTTCTGTAATCTCAGCAGTATACATTAGCCTATACACCCTCAATTGACACACACTTGCTCAGCTAAGAAAGATACTGTAATTTCTGTAGTACTAGTGCCGATCTAACTCACTGTTATCAGCTTTCCCACTATCCCTGGCCATGGTGCTGACACTACACCCACATACTCTGCTTTCCACTCTGTCCTCTTTCCTATGGGGAAGGACAAGACATTTACTGGTAAAATGGAGGAAATAATAATTGCAGCACCAACCTCTTGATATTGTTTGGAGGCCCAACATGTTTATTAAGTGTCACTTTGCCAGGATAATGGAGTGGGAGCTGGCAGAATAAAATGTTTAGATAAGATATAGTCCCTACACTTAAGGAGTTTTTCAGTCTGAGAGGGGGCCAAGGAACCAACATACAGAGCCAACAAAATATTACAAGATAAGGAAATAAGAGAGCTCCAAAGCAAAGGTTTTGATGTGAGGTTAGGAGGAAAAAGTCACTGTCAAACAAGAGCATTAGGAAAGGTTTCCAAGAGGAGATAAGATCTGAGTTGAGCTTTAAAGGCAAAAATTCAATTAATGAAGAGGGTATTCCAGTCATGGGAATATTGTGATCAAAGACACACAGGTATGAGAGATATGTATTGAAAGTGCAAAATATTCTGATTTGGCTGTGTATAAAGTACATGGAGAGGACTGATATACAAGATAAGGATCACAGAATCTCAATTCAGAACTAGAAGGTCGCTTAGAGATAATTTGATCCAACTGTCTTTTTAAAAATTTTAACATTTTTTCAATTAACAAGCATTTATGTTTGTTCCATCCCACCTATTGAATCCTGCCACTGATATTTACTAGTCATATGACAATGATCAAGTACCTACCTAACATCTCATGTTATTTCTTTATCTATAAGTTAAGGATACCAGTAGTTGGAGTCCATACCACACAAGGTTATTATGAAGATTAAAGGAGGTAATGTATGGAGGGCATTAAGAAATCTTAGAGTATCACAATAACCAACTATCATTTCATAGGACTGATGACAAAGCATAGTACTCCACTTCCTGACAGAAAGTCTCTAGACTCATATTTGTTACAAGGGTTTTGTTTTTTCTTTCTTCTTCTTTTCCATTGGGGGAAGGTGAGAGTGAGAGAAAACAAATGCTTGTTCATTAAAAATGCTAAGTTCTTAAAAGGGTAACACAAATGTCAGCTATTAGGAGAAAAAAAGAAAGATCACCTGTTTAAGTATGAGGAAAACTAAGCAGAATTGGGCACCTCCCAAGAAGAAAAGAGCACTCAAGAGAAAGACATATCAGCAGAGAAAGAAAGAAGCATGAAGACTGGAAAACAAAGCAACTGGATTCAACAAGTGGCAAGATAATGATAACCTTATAGAAATTAGTTTCAATGACGTAATGGGGGCAGAAACCCATTTTTTAAAAGTTGAGAGTAGATAGTAAGCAAGTGAAGACATTCAGTGTAGACAATTTTTTTTCAAGAAACTGAACAGTATCCAAAAATTTGTGTCTTAATGAAACTGATCTTCTACTTATAGAATTAAGAGCTAGAAGAAACAGGCCATTGAGTTCAATAAGGAAAAAAAATGACTTGTCCAAGGTCACATAGACACAGAGCTGAGATTCAACCCAGATCTTTTCATTACAAAGTCAGTAGCCTCCACTGTAAGATACTGTCTCTCTTAGCATTTTATCTTTTACATCACAGTTGCTATTCACATTTTCAATTGGAACACTCAGACACTTCTAAGATGTTTCTCTTAAACTCTTAAAGCACCTTTAATCTCCAAAAGGTGCTCCCCTGTTCCAACAGGGAAAATTCCCATTGGTAAAAGGCTCTTCTTAATTTTTCTATTATAAAAGCAACCTTGCAAAAGTACAAGGCTCTCTTTCCTGTATTCCCATAGGACCATAGAGTTAGAAAAGGGATCTCATAGGTTATTGAGTTCAACTTCCTTATTATCTGCAAGGAAACCGAGGCCCAGTCACTCAACAAGCATTTATATAGCATATTTACTATGTTTCACGCACTGGTGCTAAGTCCTGTGAAGTTAATCCATCCAGGTCAAGTGACTTACTCAAGGTCACACACCTTCTTAAATGTCTAAAGAAGGATTTTAATCTCAATTTTCCTGCCTCCAAGTCCAGGTTCAGGTCTGAGACTCTATCCATTACACCCTGCTGCCTTGCTATTAGTTCATGCTCACTAAATTGGGCCAGTGTGTTTCATAGGAACCCTTGCAAAGGGGTGTCAATGTGATGGCAAACTCAAGCAGGGATGGGGCTGTAGCCACTTATGGTACAGAAGGTGTGGTAGCCACGGTGACACAAGTGCATCTTTCTTGCTGTGACTGTAGAATCACAGTTCCCCCCTGCCACTCAAGCAGCTGCTCCCAGAGCTGGCAAACAATCTGCACCAGCCCCTCCACTGAGACTGAAGAGGGAAGAATGTGATGGATGGTGCTGGCACAACCTTGATATGTGAGCTGGCAAACAAATTCCAAGGTTGAAAGGGTAGAGTCTCAGACAATTGTTACATCAAAGATCCAATTTAGACTGATGATAAGAAAAGCTTTATCATCTCTGATTCACCTTTACTGGAAGACTGAATTCCAAATAATGGCAACATAAAAGCTAAACCGCTGCACACAGAGAATCTCAAGGAAGACTCCTGGGAATCCCTAACAAAGCAGGCATAGCCGCCCCAAACCCCCAAAGCAGCATGGTGCCATAGATACGCTGCTAGCTCTGGAATCAGAAAAAATCTGAGCTCAAATCTCATCTTTCATGCTTAGTATCTATGTAATGTTGGGTAAATCATTTCACATTTCTTAGCCTCAGTTTCCAAAATTGTAAAATATTGGATTAGATGGCCTCTGGGATGCCTTCCAGCTCTAGAACTATGTTTCTATGAGAGACTTACCTGAATCAGAGTCATTAGCTCCAAGAAGCTATGACTCCTATAAGGCTATATAATAACAGCCAGACTATTAGTACCCTAGTAGTCTCCATTCTTCCTCCCATAAATCTTCTCCATGAAACACTATCCCCATGACACCATATTGAGGGTATATAGCTAAGCTGCAGGTGTCTCAGTGCCCTCTTTAGGTGAAGAGTTGACTGCTCCCAGCTTGGCCAAGCCAAAATCAACATACCTTCATTCCTTTCTACCTTGTTCTTAGATTGATACCTTTTCCACTCCTGAACTTCAAGGATTCTAAGCTAAGTCAAGTTTAGTATGAATGAGAAAAAAATCATAAAAATCACTTGCAAAGGCCCATACAGCTAGAATATATGATTGTCAAGAGCAAGAGGCAGATATTATTAATCACAGGATCACAGATTTAGAACTGGAAAGATCCTCAGATATCTTCTAGTCTTATTCATTAATTTCATAAGGGAGGAGCCTTGGTCTTAGAAAGGATAAATAACTGGCCCGAGGTCACACAAAACAGAGAACAGAACTTGGATTCAAACCCAGAACCTCTAATCACAAATCCAGCACCCTTTTCATCACTCCATACTGGGCTATAGGTGAAGGGAAACATGAAAACTGGCCTCAAGCATTTGACTGGCTGTTATGTCGAAGAAGGATCATTCTGCCCTTTTGAGAGGTCAGAACCAGGAGCAATCGGTGGAAGGCACAGTGGGGCAGATTTAGTGTCCACAGAAAGAAAAACTGCCCAACAATTAAAGCTATCAAAAGGGCGAATATGATTCTGGAAAGCATTTTGGAATAATGCCCAGAAAGTTAATAAACTGTGCATAGTCTTTGACCCTGCTGTGCCACTACAAAGTTCTACCCCAAAGACATCAAAGAAAGAGGAAAAGGATCTATAGGTACAAAAATATTTCTAGCAGCTATTTTCATAGTCATCCAAAAAACTGGAAACTAAAGGGCTGCCCTCCCTGTGGGGAGTGGCTACACAAATTGTGGTATATGAATATAATGGGATATTACTATTCTATAAGAAACGGTGAAATGGATAGTTTCAAAGGAAACTGGGAAAATCTCTGTGAACTGATGCAGAATGATGCAAGCAGAGCAAAGAGAAAAAATTATACAGTGATGACAGCATTATAGAGAAAAACTACTTTGAAAGATCTTAGAACTCTGATCAATGCAATGATAAACTGAATCCAGAAAAATGAAGATTAAACATGTCACCTTCTGGCAGAACAGGGATGAACTTACAACTGCAGAGACACATGTTTTCAGAAATGGCTAATGTGGGAATTTGTTTCACAAGACTATGGACAATGCAATTATATATTAAAGGCTTTTGGTGGGGGGTATTTTTAAAAATTGTTCAATGGGGTAGAGAGATGGAAAGATTAATTAAAAAGCACTGTTTCTTGAAAAATAAAAAATAAGATAACATTAATCACAAGGGACAACTGAAGTCTTGGGAGGCGGTGAGCTACCCTTCAGAGAGGTCTTTGAGCAAAGAAAGGCCAGAAGAGTGCTTGTTAGGAATGTGATCCAGCAGTTCTTTTTTTTCCAATGTGGGTTGGACTAGATGCCCTCTGAGGGACCTCTAAGTTCCCTTCCAATGGAGAATTTCTGTGAGTCTCAGGATCTGGGGAGGGATGGTGCTGAGGAGGAGAGAGAACTGAAGGATTCTGTCTTGTGCAGCACAGATATTCACCATGAACATTAGCCTTCTGAAATTTTTGTCTCCTGACAAAATGCTTTTTGACGACAGGCCCTGGAACAATCCTATTTCTAATTCTCTGGAGTCTATTGCAGATCCCACCATCTGCCCACTCCTCAGAAAGAGAATTAACCCAGCATTTCTACAAGTGCAGCCTGAAAGAGTCACGCATGGCACATGCATTAAAACATACTCCCATAACTACATTCAAACCCAGGTCTGCTGGGAAAATTTAATTCTTCTCTTATGTGCCCGCATCCCAGGAAAAAAAAAAGCTTAGAGTACTAATGGCCTTTGTTATGAGAAAATAAAAGGTGGGAAAATATGAGGTTTATTTCTTCCAAATATGAGTCTTAGAAACCCAGCAGAAAAAGATTTTATTGATATTAATGTGCTTGCAGCATATTACACAAAAATTAATTAAATACAGAATAAGGCAAAATTTCAAAATTCTGCATATCTAATTTGCCCAATAAAATGACTCAGGCAATGAATAGATTTCTAAGAGCGTTAGATTAGCACAATGCTGCATATGATTTTAATCTCCTTCACCCATCCTGATGGGGAAGTAGGAAAGCTTTATAGATGTAAAGAGCCACCATTAACATGTCATCCTTGGAGGAAAGTGACAATCTAAACAATAACGACTGGAATTCAAAAAGCATTTAAAAATTTTAATTATTCAATTTGAGCCTTCCAACAACCTAAGGAAGTAGGATTATAGGTATTAGAATCCTACAGATGAAGAAACTGGGGCCCAGAGGGTGACTTGCCCCTGGTCACAAAGCTAAGGAGTATTAGTGATAGGATTTTGACCAAAGTTTCCTTGACCTGCAGTCCTGTCCATGACTCTGCTTTTCTAAATGGACTTCACATGGCCATGGTGTTTTCAGGTTTGGCCCTATCACATGGTACCAGACTGGGATGGAACCACTTCAAAGTTTTAAAAGCTGCCCTGATCTTTAAATTCAGCTGCAAGCTAATGAATGCCATCACCCAAAATACGGCACACATCAGGTGGGACAATTCTTGTGATGGGTCTAATGGGAGCTCAAGCCATTGTCAAAGACAATCCCAGGGGACGCTCTGGGGAAACATGGTATTGTCAGAAAGCAGGAATATGACTCAGACCTCAGAGATAGTCACCCCATAGACTTCAGAGTAAAAATGCCCCATTCCTGCAGAGGATAATCTGATTTTGAGTCGAGCTTATAGGAAGTGGCAATCTTAGGAAAACCTTTAGAAATAACTGTATTTTTTTGCTTCATTTTATTGAATTCTTAAAATCCTTTAATATAAAGAATGACTCTTCGGGAGGGACAATATGGAAGGGTATTTTGGGAAGTGTAGATAATATAAAAATAAAAATAGCTACAAAAATTTAAAGGGAAAAAATGTCAGTACCTGAAAATCAGATATAGAAAGAAGGGTCAATAGGGCCTGGTGTTTCTAGGACAAATTAAAGTTTGGGGAATAAAACACATAGAAAAATAACTTGGCTATTTACAATAGAAGGTTGGCTAAGTCTTCAGAAGACTTCAGAAGAAGGAATTACTTCAGGCTGGGGTCTTTATAGAGGGCATCATAGAATCATTGGATACCATATTTGGGCTGAAAGAGATGTTAGAGAACATCTAGTTCAAGTCCCCCATTTTACAGATGAGGAAATCAAGGCCCAGGGATGTTAAAGGATTTGTCCAAAGTCACAGAAATATTAAATGGCAGTGGTGGAATTCGAATCCAAGACCTCTGACTTTAAAGCCAGTTCTTGTCACAGAGGTGACACCTGAGGTAAGTTTTGAAGGACTGGGGTCCTTCAGTGGGAGATAGTGGGAGATGGGGGCAGGGAGAGGAAAGGAGTATTTAAAGCGAGGAAGAACACCAAGTATTGGATCAAAGACAGGGAAAAGCAAGAATGTCCACTGAGTAGTTCTATTTGGCTAAAGCACCCCACACAGGCTTGACCTTGTTCTGCTCCACATACATGGAAGCCGTATATACGTTGATCCTCTGTGATTTTTTTTAAAGTCTTCATTCAAATTGGGGTTGATTTATATATTGGTCATGGGGACAGCTGAGTCCTCCCTGCTCAACAGGCAGCAGAGGCTCCTACGGCCTGCTGCTCAAACAGCTGCGAATGGCCTGGAATATCTGCTAATGGGAAAATGGGAAACTGTAGGGGCAGATTCTCTCTATGTTAGCAGCCAGGGAGGCAGCAGGCTGGGTGGAGCTCTGGCGCTGTCGGCCTCAGATCCTGAAGAAGTGGGGAAAGGATCAACCTTGATGAGAAGTACAAGTTAAAGCCTAAAATTTTATCCTGAAAAAATTAGATTGTTCTCTATTGTCAGTGCGACTCATTCCTCACAAAATAACATGGTCAGAATCCTCTCAGAGGATACCATGCCATTTCTTGGCCATTCCAAGTCTTCCCTCTGGCCATCCTCTTCCTCTCCTTCTACTCTTCCTCCTCTCCCTCCAAAAGAATTGGAACATCCCTGGGACCCTGAGTTCTGACAGGTGAGCTCTTGAACCAGAGCACTCTACCACATCCTGGACATTTCCAAAACAAGCTGCCCATACTCTGGCCATCCTCTCTACCCCCCTCCCTCCAGTTTTCCAGCTCAAATTCTCCTTTCTATGTTGCCCATGATCACAAAGCTAGCACCCGGAGGGCAGTGATTGTCATGCTTGTATTTGTATCCCCAAAGCTTAGCACAGTGCCTGACACATGGGAAATGATTGATAATAATTAATGGTTAGTGATTAATAATTAATTAATAATTAGTAATAGTAAATGATTATCAATTAATGATTAGTAATAGTAAATGGTTAATGATTAATGATTAAGAAAGGCTTTTCCATTTAAAAAGTCAAGAAAATTAAATAATTATTTAGAAAATTTAGATGAAGTAAGGTCTTTCTGTTTAGATTATCCACATATTATTGCTGGGAAGGATACATCTGTTTTTAGGTCTTGTTAAGCTCACAGTCAGTTTGCAAATCATGGCACAGTAACAGTCTCTAATATACATTTTACTAAACTGGAGATTGAAAAATTGTGGAAGAGAGAGCTTCTCAGACAATTAGGTTCTTTTCTCCTGCCCCAGGATATATACTAGGATGAAAGGAAATGAATGCATTGTAAGAGGTAAGCTCATGGGGCTTCTATTGCTCTGTGTCCCTTTAGGCTGAGTGCACCAGAATTCCTGGATCAAGCCAGAAGCATTGTGAGTTTACCAGACTACTCTCTTATAATACCACTGGAGAGGGAAAGGGACAAAAGGGAGATATTTTAACTGGCTGATCAGCTTATGAGGATGAGCCCCCAAGGATGTTGCATAGCCCCATGAACACCTTAACTAGTCACATTTATAGAAAACTTTGAGGTTTATAAAAACTTTCCTCATAACAACCCTGTAAGACAGCCAAAGCAGGGTACATATGAGGTCTATAATGTAAATATTCTTATTCCCATTTGGCAGATAAGGCGTCTGAGGCCCAAGCGTTGAAGTGACTTGTCCAAGTTAAATCAATTAATGTCATCCTTAGGTGGTGATGCCGGTAGAATATTCTTGGAACCATTACCAGGGTAGGGTGACCAGGGATTTGTCCTTTCGTGCTGATTTAGAGGACATTTGATTTATAGAGTGCTGGCATCATTTACAGCCCTAAATCTTTCTCAGGGATCACAGATCATAGGACACAAGTCCTTGGAAAATACATCCTAGGGGCAGTGTGAACAAATGTCCTAGAAGGAAAGTACTATCAGAAGCCCATATGTTTCTACAAAGTCCTTACTCCAATTTTACATCATGAGGTGTATCTATCATGGCAGAGTCCAGGGGTCCCTTGACTGAACTTTGAGGAAGAGGAAGGGCCTACCATAACCTGGATACATGGTGGGAGGGCTGCCTTTTAAAGGATCATCTATTCTTTTCCTCATTCAGATGTGATCATAGTCTATATAGTGTGAATTTTCAATTTTGGAATCTTACCATAGGGTGAATTAGCCACCTCAAACTTTGTTTGGAGCGCAGGGTACATTTTCTGTTTGGGTTTGCATTACATTTGCAATTACTTCACATTTTAGCAACCCTAATTGACCACTAATGCATTATCTGCCCTCCAACTGCTCTGGCTGAAAGCCCAGCCAACTAGTAAAACGGAGCCTGCTTGCTATGACATCGGTGGCTGAGAAGATTTCTTCAAATCATTAGGGCTCTTTCCCTCTGAAGTTTGGCCTTACAACAACAATTAAGGAGAAAAGAGAAGGAGAAGGCAGGGCATTCCCTGTAGGAAGCAACACATTACAATTCATGAATGGGCTAGAATCTAGCCGAATTGTGATTCAAGAGAAAATAACCTAATCCTCGACTGGAGAGAGACTGCATGTGTACATGTGTGTTTGTGTGGACAGGTGTTTCTTCCGTCATTCACTCCTCACCCTCCTGGGCTGGCATACACCCAGGGTTGAATCTGAGAGCCCCAGTCAGCTGGAGAGAGCTGAGGAGGCAGAAGTCAAATTCTAAGATCATGTTGAAACACTTTTACAAATGACTATTAGCAGACAGGCTCATGTGCCATGTGACTAACAGAGACTGAGGGTGGCTCCTACATCACAGATGGAGGTCCTGACTTTACAGAGCAGATATATGAAAGGAAGCATGGTGGCCCAAGAAACCTCTGGTTTTCTGGGCCTGGACTTGCAGCAGATTCTCTCTTTACTCTACAATGTCCCCACTCTGCCCTTTTTCTGGACGTCCTTCTTCCCTTCCCTGCTCCTTATATCCAGCTGAAAATTTCCAGCCTCAATAATTAGTGCCTCAGTTGTGACATTAGAGGTGGGAAACCAGTCTTATCATTCAAACAATTAAGATCTTGAAGCCCTTATCCCTCCCTAAAAAGAATAAGACCCTCACTTCTCTCTCTACAAAACCCGCCCCTCCTATACCATGGAGCATCCCCATGGGGGAGGGGGGTTAGAACCCAGGGATCCTTGGAACAAACTGGGAGAAAGAATGTGAACCTAGCATAACTTTGGCACATGGGGAAGAGGGCTGCCTTTTGATAAATGACCCATGCCTTTCCTCCTCCAGCTCTGACCTGAAGATCAGCTTATCACCCTTTCTTTAAAACACTTCACTGCACCTTGTCATTCCCACAAGCTATCATCTTGTAGCTCTTTCCCCTTTCATCACCAAACTCCTAAGACGGCTTGCCTATTCTTGTTACTCCAGTTTGCTGACTTTCCTACCCCTACAATCTGATTTCTGATTCTGTCACTGCTCTCTCTGAGACAATCAATGATCTCTTCACTGCAAAACGCAACGGCCTTGTCAGAATCCTTATCCTCCTTGGCCTCTCCACAGTTGTTAATGCTTCTGGACACTCCCACTCTCTCTCCCCTTTGGTTTCTGTGCCATTGATCAGTTTGGTTCTCCACTTGTGTGTCTGCCCCTTCCCAGGATCTTTTGCAGGATCTTCATCATACTAAGGTTGGGCATCCCATATGGTTCTGCCAGGGGCTTTCTTATATTTTCTCCCTTGGCAAACTCTTTATCTCCCATAGGTTCAATGATCATTTCAATACAGAGTTCCAAGTCCTATATGACCAGCTCTCATCTTTCTCCTGAATATCAGTTCTGTGTTACTTCTTGATGAGTAACTAAGTGTGGATGTCCCCTGGGCACTGTACATTCAATAGACTATAGATGGAACTCATTAATATTGCTCCTTAAGAGCTTTCCTCCTCCAAACATCCCTGTTTTTGTTGATGGCACTCGTTCTTCCAGACACCTGTGGCCCTTACCTTGGAGTCATGCTTGACTATTCCGCCTTCTTCAAACCTCACATCCAATTGCCAATTATGAACTCTACCTCCACCATGTCTCCTATGTTCATTCCTTCCTTCTTCTCTTGTCTCATTTTAGAGATGAGGAAATTGAGTCCCAGATAGGTTAAGTGACTTGCCAAGGGCTCACACTGCTGATCCGCTTCTGTGAAAGGATTTGAATTCAGATCTTCTCAGCCCTAAACTGAAAGCTCTACTCATCGTGCCACCTAGATTCCATTAAAAAATAAAACTAAAAGCAATACAAATATAAGATCCGAGCAGAGCATCCATGTGCTGGCCTGCTCCAAGATAAGCCCAAGCCTCCTTCTGACCTCTCCTCTCCAAGGACAGGAGGAAAGATCTCCTAACTACTTGAACATCTGCTTCCTCTTCATCCTCGCCCCTCTCTTTCTATCTCCATTACTGCGACTCTGCAGAGCACCTTGGGATTAAACTAAGAGCTGCACTATAAATAATAAATGGGATGCAACGAGGGGAAGGGGAGAAGGCAGAAGAGGTTTACAGAAGATGGAAGAAATATGCCTCTAGCCATGAAAAAGACAATGGTCTTCTGAGCCACTTTGTTCTCTGTATTCCAATAAAGAAGAAGCTGTTGAGCAAAGATGGAGAGAGGAAAGAAACAGTGGAACTGACAAATTAGGGGTTACAAACATTATTCCCTTTCACAATCTTTGTGCACCAGCCAATCAGATCTCACACATGACAGTCCATCTCCTATCTCCGTGCTTTTGGACAGGTCATCCCCTGTATCTGGAAAGCTAGAACAATGCTATTTGCTTGTTTGATGAGGAGTAGTCAACAAACACTGAGTGTCTTCTAGACATTAGGCTCTATGCTCAGCACTGAGATGGATCATTTCCGGTTGGGGACAATGAGAAAGTTTTTGTGGAGGGGATCTGTGATGTGCACAGGGAGAACTAGAGGGGCAGGATATCTACCCAATAAGAGAATTCATTCATTTAGTGAGCATTTATTAAGTGCCTACTAGGTGCTGCAGCATATAGTGCCCTGTGCCTAGAATCAGGAAGATTGCAAATCTAGCCTCAGGCACTAGCTGTGTGATCCTGGGCAAGTCTGCCTCAGTTTCCTTATCTGTAAAAAGAGGACCATAATAGCACCTACTTCCCTAAGTTGTCATAAAGATCAAATGAGTTATCATATATGAAAAGCTTAGCACATGGTAGTTCCTTAATAAATGCTTATAGCCTTCCTTCCTACTATGTGTCAGAAACTGTATTTGACTCTGAAGCTACAAAAACAGAAAAAGAAACAATCCTAGTACTCGAGGTCCTTACATTCTTGGGGAGGGGGGAGAATAACATGTATAGAGATAATTAGTACATATGTATGTGTATATTTACACATGTATGTATAGTATTATATCACTTCTGGGTGGAGTACAAGCAACTAGGGGAAATCAGGGTGGGCTTCCTGTAAGAGTGTCATGGGCAATGTCATGGAGGCATGATGCTTTCCGGGAGGACCGACTGAGGGTGGCAGACTCCAAGAGGGAGAGAAGGGCTACATATAGGACAAACTCTGCCCAACTGGCAATACTGTTGGGGCCTGGCCATAGCTCTGAATGAACTTCTCCTTTAGTCTCCACATTCAAACTGTCTGAAATGAGGCAAGGGGATGGGGAGCAGAAACCAAGACAGGGAGGTCCAGGCAAGTCTCTGCTAATCAGAATTCACTCCCCCAAGCTCTTCATCTAACTGGATGGCCCCTGCTTCTAGGTGGAGGCCAACACTGTGAAATCTGGGCTGAATGAAGTGAGCAGTCCCAGGGGGTGCCCTGGGCTCAGTCCCCATTCAGTCCTATAACTCATGCCTTCTACAGCTGCTATCCTACAAAATGAGAGCTGACACACAGCATGATGACCCGGGTCCCAGGAGATCCTTAGTTTCCACAGGAGAATTTTTGTCCACCAGACTCTTCCTATTTGAGTAGGAAAGAGGAAGCACACATTTCAAAAAGATATACAAAGGATAAAAGCAAAAAAGGCTTCTCTTTTTGCTTCAGTGGACCAGAAACTTCATTAACCAGAGGCCCCCTATGCCCAGAGCACTCTGGGTACTTGAGCTCTGACTGTATTTAGAAATCTAAATGGGGGAGAAGGGAGGGGTGCCTGCATGGGGGAGATGTTCCCTGGACCTGAGAGTCTCTTAGGATCTCATCCTTTATGCTTTATTATGGGGGGCCAAGGCTTGCCTTTCTCTTTGAGGAAGCCTTGAGGAATGGCCTCCAATCATTCTAACAGGGATGAGAAAGACTTTATGTGTTCTAGGAGAAAAAAAGTGTTCTTTAATGCACACACAGAATTCACTCTGGGAGAGAACAAGGAGATCAGAGATAATTCTCTAACCTCCTTTATTTATATGTATATCAGAGGCCTCTAGAGGTTGTGAGCTGCCCACTGTCACAATGGAAGTAAGTGGAGGAGGCAAGATTTGAACCCAGGTGCTCTGATTCCAAAGTTAGTGGTCTTCCCCCTGGATCACAATGAATCTCTGTTTCTCTGAAAGGGAACAGGAAGGAAGGGGAAGCAGCTGACTCATACTCCCTCGCCCCAAGCAGATAGAAAAGGTGATCACCTCCCTTCCCACCTAAACGATATCCAAAGGAGACCTAGAAATGGCCAATGGGTCCATTCTAAAGATCTTTTTCTCATCACTAGGTACCTCAGTAAGTATATGAATTAATGAAACAATCATGTACACATACATTAAATGTTTTCTTTGCGCTAGGCATTGTTCTAGGTCTAAGATTCCCAATATCTAACCTGCAACACTCCTAAAAGAACAAAATAAAAATGTAACTGGGAAATATTGAGCAAAATAAGTCAAAATACAATGCAACATAAATAATGTTAACATGTGGTTCTCCAAGTCAATATGCAACCTGTAAGGATCCTTCTATATGGTTTAGTGGCCCAGGGGATAGAGTACTGGGCATGAAGTCAAGAAGACTCCTCTTCCTAAGGTCAAATCTGGCCTCAGACACTTAGTAGCTGTGTGGCCCTGGACAAGTCGCTTAACCTGGTTTACCTCAGTTTCCTCATCTGTAAAATAAGCTAGAAAAGGAAATGGCAAGCCACTCCAGTATCTCAGCCAACAAAACCGAAATGAGGTCACAAAGAGTTGGACACAACTGAAAATGACTGACCAACAACAAAAGTTTCTACTTGAGTTCGATACCACTGTTCCAGGCACTGAGGATGCAAAGACATATAAAAGCAGTTAGGTTGTACAGTGGTTAGAGCACTGAAACCAGAGTCAGGAAGACTTGAGTTCAAATCAAGCCTCAGACATTTACTTGCTGTTTGACCTTGGACAAGTCATTTAACTTGTATTTGCCTCAGTTTCCTCAGCTGTAAAACAGGGACAATAATAGCACCTACCTCAAAAGGTTGTTGTGAGGATAAAATGAGATGGTATTTGTAAAGAGCTTTAGAAAACTTAAAGGGCTACATAAATGCTAATTATTAGGCAGCAGTTAGGTTGCACAATGGTTAGAGCACAGAACCTGGGGTCAAGAAGACCCAAGTTCCTGCCTTAGCATTTAAGCCACAGAACAGTGAAGATCAAATGAGGTAACATACACCTTAAAGCACTGCAGAAATACTAGCTATGATTATTCTTATTATTCCTAACATTCAATCCCATGATCTTCCACCTGACCAGGAGAAATGGGTATACACTGTCCACGCCTTGCAATTCTCCCACTGAAACACACAAAAATGTCACCGTGTTCCCAGTGGCCAAAGCCAGATGGCCTTGTTAGCCTTGACCTTTTCTGCTTGCAATCTCCTCATGCTCAGCCTAGGGCAAAATCTGCCCTAGGACCCAGCTGAGTTCTCACTTAGGCATTGTTTGAATAGGAATAGAAGGTGTTGTTAGCTTTTCGCTCTTTCTTCCATCCCCTAAGAGTGACAGTGGGCAACTAGATGGAGCAGTGGATAGTGCAGGGTGGGGCCTGGAGCCAGGGAGACTCATCTTTCTGAGTTCAAATCTGGCCTCAGACACTTACTAACTGTGTGACCCTAGGAGAGTCACTTAACCCTGTTTGCCTCAGTTTCCTCATCCATAAAATGAGCTGGAGAAGGAAATGACAAACCACTCCAGGAACTTTGCTGAGGAAACCCCAAATGGGGTCACAGAGAGTCAGACATGACTGAAACAGCTCAACGAAAGCAACAAAAGGGTGACCAAAGTCAGACCAAGTTGCTTACCACTGCTCCTCTCAGATGGGCCGCAAAAATGAAGCGTTTTATTGTGCCCCAGTGTATACCAGAGACCAGGACTACAAGGGCAGCCCAGCACTCTTGCCGTGTTAGCTGCTAACTTTAAGGCAGATAAGCCCTCTCAAGGCAATAAAGTGCTATTTAAAGCATTAAAAAATCTAGGAAGTGATTTCAACCAATACCACAAGAAGAAAGATTGGGCAGTGGGGGTAAGGGGAGGGAGGAAGAGGATGAGGTTTCAGGTGGTAACAATAAGTAATTACAGAGATAGATAGAGATGAAGGTATGCCACCAGTGGTGAGGTGGGGGAGATGCATACATACTATGTTCTATATGTGGGTGTGTTTGTATGCTTGTATAAGGCAGTGTGGCTTAGTGGATAAAGAGTCAGCTTTGAAACCAGAAAGACTTGGATTCAAATCCCACCTCTGACCCCTTCTGGCTATGTGACCCTGGAGAAACCACAACTTGTCAGGGCTCTAAGACTGTGATTTGGAGAGAAGGTGACAATCTGAATTAGTCGAGAGAATTTCTTCATTTGGGAGTTCATACCAGTGAAACAGGAGATCTGTGTCCAGTGCTTATCCATTGTCCTATCTATATATATAAATAAATGTGGGTAGCTGGGCTGGGGGCAGTCTGAACCTGTGATTTCATCATTTCTGGGAACAGAGAATTTCTGGCATGGAGATTCTATCAATGCAGATCCACAACTCCTTTATAACTCACATTCTATGAGAATTGCTCAGGACACTGTATTGAAAGGGTGACTTGCCATGGTCACCCATGGATACTCAGTCAAAGGCCAAACTTGAACCCAGGTCTTCCTCACTTCAAGGCTGGCCCTCTACTATGCTCCATGGACTAACTATATTTGAATTAGCTTGACTGAGTCCTGGATCTGTAGTTTCATCAGCCTTCAGAACTTCCTGTGTGGAATCTTCCTCACCTGATACACAGGACTTGCAACTCATCAGTAACACATAAAGTTATCCGGGGCACTAAGGAGTTAAATCTTTTATCTAATCTGGTATGTGTCAGAGGTATGACTTTAACCCAGTCTCCCCAGCTCCAAGCTCTGGCCATCATTCACCAACATTATAATGGCTCTATCTTTTTAAACACTGGATTTAATTAGTAAAATTGATTAGATTCCAAGGTAGTATCACAATGGTAGTGTCAAGTGATTTGCTCTGAGGCACCTTGCAGAGAAATCCAGTGGTGGCTTCATCTCAGAGACACTGGTGAGGCTCAGCCTGCCAATTATTTGCACCATGAACAGAAAACTGTGGCTCAAGGAAATTGAAAAAAATATATATGTGTGATTTACATGGCTTAATATCCTTATTAGAGGTTTAATTTGAGTTATTTTGCTACTGAACCTTGGCACTGTCCCCTTTATTTCCTCATTCAATTAATAGGGTAACCTTTAGCTTCCTAACACATAAAGAAAGACAAGTGAAGGCAGGGGAGATATCTATTTCCTCTGTCTCTTGAATGCCAGAGCAAGATTTGATATTTTAAAGTGTAATAGGGCTGGGAAACTCTGTGGGTGCCCGTACTTTTGCCTGGGGGGATTCACAGCTCCATAATGGCACTAGAGATGACAAGAGGTTCCCAGAATCCAGGTGAGTACAATAGAGATTGGGGGCCAGTGGATCCACTCTACAAGAAGAAGTATCTATCCACCCACCAGAGATGAATTGCTTTTCTGTCCCAATGATGAAAAAACCAGAAGAGTTTATAGGAAACCTCATTAAATGTTTCTAGAAAGAATTACTCAGAATGGCTGCATATAATGACCCCTACTTAATCAAAGACTGTGTGTGTGTGTGTGTGTGTGTGTGTGTGTATTTAGCTGACTGCTATAGCCTTAACTGGTCATTTATTCCCCATCCCCCCCTACTTCCTGCTGGACTGAAACAAATATAAATAATTAATGCTATCCAATTACCTAAGCCAAAAATAAATAAAGCTTCAAGGGTGTGCTGGATTTCAGGGGCAATCCACCATTAGGAAAATGATTCATCTCACATGCAGGTGTCTGCATCTATAATGACATTTCTGATGTGGAGATCTCAGTAGGTACCAGAGTTAGTTAACGCTCTCTTCATTAAAGTGTGATTTGGGCAGATGTGGACTGACGGGCACGAGGCTGTTTTTATAGGGAAATCAGAACTGAGTCCCTGGTCAGCATCATGATAAATGGGTTTTCAGACAATTTGCTCTGAGCATGCATCTTGGGGGACTCCTGAGGTCACAGAATGTCTGGTGTAAGCTACACAATTTTCTTAACTTATCAGTTCCGACCAGATAGCAGACACATATTTAAACAACGAAACAAAGAAGAACAAGCATTATCACGCGCCAGCCAGAGACTGGGGGACTACAATGGCTAGAAAGTGCTTATTGGACAGAACTAGCCAGGCAAGGAATTGTAATCTGATTTGGGCAGCTAGGCAGTACTGCCAGTAATGTGATGATTTATCCTTAAGTGGCAATAGGAGGGGGTAAATGGGTGGAAGATGGGGTAACATCCTGGAAAAATGAGAAGTTGTAAGACCTGGTTTGATCTGTGACAAAGAAAGGATGTTCATACAAAGCAGGCAGGTGGAGCAATCTTGAGCTGGGGGATATAAGGAAACCAGGGGTTTCACCCCAGGCTGGAGCGGATACATATGGGAGACAAGTCGTGTGAGTCCTCTGAGTCCATTGACCTTGTGACTCAAAGGAAATACTTGTCCTGGGAGCAATTCCTGACCCACAGCCGAAGTGTTGTAAAAGTGACTAACCTAACAGATCTGTTCTGGTGATCTCTCATTTCTGGACCACCATGACAGCCTCCTATTTGGTCTCCTTGCCTTCATTCTTTCCCCTCTACAATTCATCTTCCACAGAACCAGGAAAACAATATTCATAAAAACCATGAACCCATCAATCAACCAACATTTAAGAAGCACCTACTATGTGCCAGGTACTAGAGATGCAAAGAAAAAGGGAAATGAATCTTACTTGATAGAAGCAAGTAGACTAAGCTCAAATAAAGAGATAACGGGTAAGTAAAGAAAGTTGGCCTTATTATAATGTAGAACTAACTTCACAATAGGCAGTGCTTTCCAACAAAACTGGGCTATGTCAGTAGGTAGTGATTTACCTGTCACTAGAGGTCTTCAAGACATCCTAGAATAAATTCGTGCTTTAGAAAACAGTTGGATTAGATAACCTTTGAGCTCCCTCTCAACTCTAAAATTTTATGGTTGTTTTAACTTTTTGTATTTGATAGGGCCTTCTAGAGACATAATGCCTTGACTTAAAGGAGTATGACCAATTCAATTCAAGAAGCATTTCTTAAGTCCCCAAATTATATTAGATGGGAGGCACTTACATAGTGGATAGAAGGTCAGTGAGTCCTGCCTCAGGCTTTTAGAGCTGTTATCAAAAACCAGTCACTTAAGGTCTCAATGCCCTGAATAATTATCTGTGCTTTATAAGCTACAATAAATTGTTGATCTGAATCAGTGGAGGGAACTTCCACACCAAAAGTTCGCCACAACAAAGAAACCATAAATTTGGACCTCTTCTTCCCTCCCCCATGTGCCATTCACTGTGCTAGGTGCTGAAGAGACAAAGGTGAAAAAAACAAAATGAGCCTGTGGTCAGGTAGGTTATATTCTAATGATGAAAATTCAGACCCCATCACAGGTGGGGGAGGTGACATTTGGAGGTGAGTGAGCTGCCTGGATGCTATCAAATCCTGTCCTATAGCTAGCTTAATCATAGAATGGGTCAGAGCTACCTAGGAAACAATTTCCCAGGACATAGTCTTGGAGAGAGGGCAGCCTTCATGGCAGAAAAGGCACTATAAGTCTCCTTCTTCAGGAGAAGAAAGAAAGAACATTCTGAAGATGGATTTTATCAAATCAATCCTCTGGCAGAGTATTTGCAACATCTGCTGTAGCATTTGTTTCCTGGGCTATACAGTGAAACAAATAGCTCTTCTCTCAACCTAAAGGGCATTTTGGAATCTTGTGTCAGTTTAGATTGGTACTCACTCCTTTTCCAAGGCAGTTTATTTTTTTCCCTCTGACTTCCATCTTCTAAGAACAAGAACACGCAATTTACAGGACAAGCAAGTCAGATGGGCTTTTTTACCTGTTCTGGTTTGACTTCTTCTACATAGCTCTGTGCTCCCCAAATCACAGTCAGATGGGATCAAAGCAAGAAGAAAGATGAGTCAAGCATTTGAATGTGGAGAGTTGTGAGCCAAAAGGAAGACACCAAAAGGGAATTTTCCAGAAAAGCAACTTACACTTTTTTTCCAGGGATTCTGAATGGAAGAAGAAATAAGCTTAAAGGGTTAATATTTCAGCATAGGATTCAACCCCAGGTTCCTGGGTTTGAACTCTATGCTGGATTTCTCCTTGAAAGGAAACATGTTTTAGTGAAGAACTACTCTGCTGCATAAGGGCTTGTATGACCTGGGCATTTTTATCCTGCCTGGGGCTTAATTTCTTCGATTGTAAAATGAGGAATTTACTCTCCTCTTGGCAGAAAAAGGGACTATAAAGTCAGAATGTTATATACGTTGTTAGTCTTTTTGGTTGTTTTCACTTAATTAATTTTCTTTGTTAAAAAGGATTTAATTCCCAGAATCAGGGAGGAGTCGATATCCAAAAATGCCAGTGATGCAAAAGCAAAAAGAATCAAGGGGAGAAGAGGATAGGGTGAAAAACACAAAGACAGCCAGAGACAAAGAAAGACAGGGAAGGAGGGAGACAAAGAGGGAGGGAGGGAGGAAAGGAAGGAGGGAGAGAGAGAGGGAGAGAGGGAGAGAGGGAGAGGGAGAGAGAGAGAGAGAGAGAGAGAGAGAGAGAGAGAGAGAGAGAGAGAGAGAGAGAGGAGAGATACCCAGAAAGAGACAGAAGACAAGAGAGAAAGACAGAGAGGGACATAGATGGAGAGAAAGGAGAGACAGACACACCAATACAGAGAAACCCAAGAAGGAAAGTTCTGTCCTAATCTAAAAGCCAATAGTCTAATTAGAAAGTATTTAAAGTGAAAATTACTGAGACTTTGATTGGATCTTATCAGGTGCCAAATCCTCTCAAGTCCCAGTTAAAATCCCATCATCCCTGGGAAGTTTTTTTCCAGTTCTTCTGAGTTCTAGTGCCTTCCCTCTGTGGAGTAGTTCCCTTTGCCCTCTATGTAGTTTGTTTTAAACACATATTTGTTAGCTCCTAGAGGGCAGGGATATCTTTTGCCTCTTTTGTATCCTCAGTGTTTAGTACAGTGCCTGGCACACAGCAGGTGCTTAATAAATGCTTAATGACTATTAATTTTCTATCTGCAGTGTTTCTTGAATCTGAATTTTTTGTGCCAAAGCAACCAACCCAGTTTGGACTTTTATCCCCTCTCATCTGACCCTGTCTCTAGTCTAACCCGGACTCCAATCCATCCTTCACACTACTTGCCTAAAGAAAAGTTCCTAATATAACACTCTCATCAATGTGATTACTTTGTTCAAAAACCTCCAGTAGCTGCCCACTGCCCATGAAATAAAATATAAGTTCCTTATCCTGGCATTCAAGGCTCTTCCCAATCTAACTGCAACCTACCTTTCAATCTTTTTTTCATATCATTGTCCTTTATTTAATGTCCAAACCAGGCTATTTGCCCACACTCTATTCTTTTCCTGCTCTCCCCTCTCCATTCCTCTGCTTGCACTGTCCCCTTGCCAGAAATGGACTCTCAGGCTCTCTTGAAATCATTCTCTTCCTTCAAGGACTCACTCAAGAACAATTCTCTCCATAAAGTCCCTCTCCTCTCCTACTTCCCTAAGCTAAAAGGGATCTCCTTTATGAAAATTTCCCAGAGTACCATCCCCAGACCTTCCTTTCATATTCTTCCCATTCTGCTTTGTCTCATAGTTAATTACATATCAGTATCATCTCTCCTCATTATTCTATAAACTCCATGAGAATAGAAACAACGACTTAATTGGTTTAATGTGATAGGTTTTTTTAATCCTCCCTGATTATCCCGTCAAAAAATGAGAACCTTCATTTAAACAAACATATTATTATTATTAACTTATGTAGCATTTCAACATTTACAAAGGTGTTTTGTATATAATATCTCCTTTGATCCTCAAAGCTTTATAAGGTAGGTATTATAGGTCAGCAACTAGGTGGTTCAGAGGGCTTGAAGTCAGAAGCACTCATCTTCCTAAGTTCAAATCCCTCCTCAGATATTTAGTAGCTGTGCGACCCTGGACATGTCATGTTACCCTATTGTGCCTCAGCTTCCTCCTCTGTAAAATGATCTACAAAAGGAAATGGCAAACCACTCCAGTATCTCTGACAAGAAAACCACTCTAGGATCTCTGACAAGAAAACCCCAAATGGAATCATGAAGGGTTGGATAGAAAAACTATATGTTATGCCCATTTTACAGGTGAGAAACTGAGACAAAGAGTCACACAGCTAGTAATATCTACTATTCGAAAGGACCATACTTGGCAGTAGGAGTAGAAGGATTAAATAACACACTGTCTCTAGTACATTTTTTGGATGTCTACTATGTGTCTGATGCTGTGCTCAGCACTGTGGGAGATCTAAAAGGAGCCTAAGATAGGGTCCCTGTTATCAAGGAACTTATATTCTAAACAGTATGACAAGATGTAACTCACAGAAAACAGACAGAAAAGCTCAAAAATGAGATGAAGAAATGTGGGCTGAAATAACAATAACTAGTCTTCATAGAACACTTAAAAATTTCTCATGGTACCTTCACAACAACCACTGGGAAGTGAGTGCCCATATTATTCCCATTTTGCAGATAAGAAAACTAAGGAAGAGATTTAGGTGGCTTGCGTATGGTCACAAAGCTAGCAGTGTCTGAGGCTGGATTTGAACTCAGGTCTTCCTGTCTCCAAGTTCAGCAGTCTATCTACTGTCCCACCTAGCTGCCAGAGATAGATTGCTAGAGGTGGTCACACTTGAACTGGATCTTGAAGGATAAACAAGATGAAAGAATAAGCATTCCTTCTTTCCTTTCTTCTCCTTCTTGAAGCAGAGGCAATGAGGTATAATGGGCCTGGGCCTCAGGAGACATGGATTTTAGTCCCATATCCGATATTAGCTGTGTGACCTAGTCCAGGGCATCATAGATAGTTGAAGACCTGAATTCAAATTCATTTTTAACACTTATTAGTGTGAGTCTAAGCTATTTCGCTCTACACCTAATTTTTCTCACCTGTAAAAGAGAGAGATTGAACTAGATGACCAGCTCTAAATCTAGGATCCCATAATCTCTCTAGGCTTCTAATTCTCCATTTGCAAAGCAAAAGGGTTAGATTAGATAATTCTTCCAGCCCAAGGAAATGTGAGATAGAGACCTAGCAGTGTTTCAAACAATACTCTGCTAACTGTCTGGAGTAGGGAATTTTGATACACTTTAAAATGAAATCCCTCAGACCTTCTAGATATTTTTTTTTGTTTTAAATCAGCTTTCTAGCAAAGGCCCCATTCATTATGTTGACAAGCCACACTCAGACCCTGCGTGGCCCTAGCGACTAAATAAAGCTGAACTCCACAGTTGTGATTTCATAAATTTGTCCAGTAAATCTGGCAGTGAAACATTTTATTAGGTGGAAAATGCCATACATAAGTTATTTATTCACCCATCAAAACATGAATAAAATGGCTGTTTTACAAGAGTAAATTCTAGTTCTATGGTGTGTTTGTTCCAAGCACACAGCATGACTGGTTGGAGTTCCACTGTTTCATTTTTACATCTGCATCCCAAAGAAAAATAAATATGACCGTTCTGTGCAGAGGTCTTAAGTCACTTAACATTAGAAGCCCCTTTCAATAATGCATTAAAAAGTAAAATATATTCTTAAGGCTAAATATGGATAATTAATATTTTATAGGCTACGATCCACAGAAGTCTTTAGAAGTATTGATTGCTTCCTAAATCCATTATATGCTATTTTGATCTCAATTAGCTGGAGACAATCTGCTCCTCAGTGATGTTGATTTTGGCAACATGGTGTTTTATAGAGGGAAAAAAAATCTTACAACCTTCAGATTTTAACACTAGGCATTTGGAAAGTACCAACAAGGATGATTGCCCAAAAGAATGCCAAGAGCATCACTTTCCTACTGACTTCTCAATCCTTTGTACATCAAGACGATTCATGCTGATATATTTTGCAAATTGCCTCAAGTACATTTTCACTCTTGATCCTTAAAACAAGCCTGCTTAGGTAGGTAGATAAGGAAACTGAGCCCCTCAGAGAAGCTAAATGGCCGTTGTCGCCCCCCCCCCCCCCACAGGTCACACGTTATGTGTAAATGAGTGTGTTGAACTACATGACCATTGAGATTCCTCCTCGTCTTAAATCTGTGATCCTATGAGCAAACCCAGTGATGTCAAGATAGCCAAAATGATATAGTGCCAAGAACACCGGACTGGAAAAACAAGGAAGCCTGGGTTGCAGTCCTGCTTCTGTGCCTATCAATCTCCTCTAGGAAGTTCTTGTTACTTCCTGGGCCTCAGTTTCTTCATCTGTAAAATAAAGAGGTTGGACTGTATGATCTGTCCCTCTTGAAATTCCTTTGAGTATACTTTATATTTACCTAATTGGATACATGCTGTACCGCCCAGCCACACTAGAATCAGAGACAATATCATTATTGTCCTCGTGTCCCTAGAGACTAGCACAGTTGTGTGATTAAGCATATGATATAAATGTCTGTTGAGCTGAACTGAACAGAACCGAAATGAATCAGCCATCTCTAATGATCTATGGAAATTTTCTCTCTTCCAAACAGGCTAGAGATCATCACTCCTATTCAGCACTTCTTGAATCTCCAAAATCCTTTTTCTAGCTTTGAAATTTCATGATTCTGTTTCCCCTGGCTAGAGAACATCCCTGGAGTCCTGTCCTCATTGGCCATATCCATTTCCCAAACATTTCCATGTTGAGTGCCAAAGACAAGCTCAAAAGCTTGCATCAAGGGAGAACACTTTCCTGCTTTATGGGGCAATGGAAATAGGCTGTGGGTTGAGGCAAAGTTGAAATAAGAAGTGCCTGGATGCCTTTTTGGAGTCAAAATCATGCTTTTGAAAGCAGTTAATATCATCTGATCTCCCCAGCAGGCATGCTCACAAAATTAACAGCAACCATTTGGCCTACAGACACAAGGGACAAACGGATTCTGTATTGGCTCATGATTTGTCTTCTAAACATCCACTTCGCAGTGTCCAGGAGCAGAGCCTATTAGCCTCAAAGATCACATTTCTCCAGTGACCTTGGAAGTGTGATTCAACATCTCTTTTTGAGGTAATAAGATCTTTTAACCGAAAATGATCATTTTATGAGGTTGATACATCACAAAACAGCCAATAACCCAGTTAAAGTCCTGGGAAAAAAAATCAATTTGCCAGAAGTTGGCATCCAATCCAGGATTAGGAAGAAATGAATTGGTGTTCAGAGAATGGTGTTTGCCAGTGGTTTGGGGACATGCCCAAAACTACTACTCACTCATCAACTATGAGGATGTCTACCAGTGATAGGAAACACTCAGCTGCCCCTGAGGGCCTATCTGGCCAACAGCCAGCCATCCTTCTCCAAAAGTAGCACCACATCACCAAATATTTAATAGGAGATTTGCTGATGCTACAAAAATATCTCCATCCTCCCTCTGATCAAAAACGATCATGATGATGATAATAAGTGACATTTGTAGTGTACTTTCAAGTTAGCTGAAGGCTTTACATACATCATCTGATTTAAGCCTAACGACACCCTAAGAGGGAGGTTCTACTGGTCGAGCTATCTTCATTCAACTGATAAAACTCAGAGAAGTGATTCACTCAGAGTCATACAAGTAGTAAGTGACAGAATTGGAATTAAAATTCAGGTCTCCTAACTCTAAGTCCTCTGCTTTTTTCAACCTGGAAAGAAATCCAATAATTGAAACAACGTGACTCGGGAAGATCCATTCAGTCCTGTGCTTCTGTGATTTTGCAAGCTAACTACAACATCTCCTGATGGGGTCTGACCAAAAGTCATCCTACCTGTAGCATAAGCAGGCAGTGGCCTATTGGAAGGATGAATGGAGTCCTTCCAGCCCACCACTCTACCAAATATGACTTCATTCTTTTGTGTGTTGCTGGCTTTTTCATCTCTAAGAACCACCTCTGAAACCAGAAATGCCCTAGGAAGAGGCACTGGATAAGTGTCAATCTGCTAACACCTTGACTGTAAATGAGTAACTCAGCAGGGAATAACTCAGTTGACAACCTACTATAACCAAAACGAGACCCAAAATAAACCCATCTGAGCAAAATGTCAGCAAAGCTGAAGTTGTCGCATCCTTAGCAAGTCTGTATAGATTTGAAGCTGCCTCTCCCTAGCCATATCCCTTGATTCCATGCTCTGGGAGGAGGGCCCAGAACACACTTAGTGCATTGCCTAAGCTGAGGTCAATGCCCATCAGGAGCTATCAAAATTCTTGATCATTTGAGCATGTTCAAGAAGCATCATGGTATAATAGACAGGGTCCTGACTCTGGAGCCAAAGAATTCAGGTTCAAATATTTCCTTTGATCCTACTTGCAGGACCTGGACCAAGTCACTTAGCTGCTCTGAGCCAGTTTCTTCATTGGTAAAAACAGCTGGACAAAATGGCATTTGAGGACCCTTCAGGCTCCAGATCTAGGATCCTGCTTCTGGGTTCCTTGGATATCAAAAAACAAGAATGAACTAAAAATAGACCAGGAGAGATCTTCAAGGACATCCAGATGTCTTGGAACAACCCAAAGTCCAGATAAGCCTCCCCAAATCTAGAAATCAAGGGCACAGGAGAAGAAAGAACCAACTATCAAATACCCTTCAAAAATGGGTACAGATGCAAGTTTTCTTAATGTCTCCTCTTTCTGAGGTGCAGACACCAACCCTTCTAGATAGCTAGACAAATTTGTTCCAAATACATGGCTCCTGTGGGAGGAGAGAGGGAGTGAGGACCCTGAGAACAGAAAAGCAGTGGCTTTGATATTCCCTCCTTCCTTGGGCACATAAATCTCTTGTAGGATTCTATGAGAGTCTGTATAGGTGTTGGCAGTGTCAATTCAGTATTGGCAGGGTCATAGGAGATGCTTTAGAGCAGCTGCAAACTTTGGGAGTGACTGCCAACAGGCACACAGGGGTCATGCCCCATGCCTGTGGCTACCCTGAACAAGAGCTGCCTCTCCCATCTGGAAGAGGTAATAAAGCTCCTACTCTAAGAACCTGGACAAGACAGCCTTCTGTGCCGATTATAAAGAAACCAAACCCCTCTTGAGTCTGATGAAGAGTCACAGCAAATCCAGGATTCCAAGGGATTGATCTTTAGGCATATTAGCATTAGATTTGTTTAACCTCCAAACTGCATTCTGCAATGTCCCATGACTAGGTATGCTTCCTTTTGTGTTGTGAGTCTTGGTTTCTGAGGCGTAGGATGTGGGTGAGGGAAGACATTGGTTTCTGAATCAAGGTACATACCCTAGTCCTTTGTGTCTTTGCTTGTCTGTGTGTTATTTTTTTTTTGGCCTGAAGGAATTCAGAGATATGTCGGGTGCTAGTTGAATTATTGAGGATTTTTAGGCAGAGCCTGACCTAGGGTGGAGCAATGTCACTTTGTCCCAAGGCACTGAACTCTGGAGGGTTCAAAATATAAAATAATGTTTTTAAAGCCTGTATAATCATTGAATTTGTTCTATTTTTGCTTTGACAGTACTTGTACTCCTCCAGCAGTGTAGAAACAACTGAGCTTAGCACCTAGTTAGCAAGAATAATTAGTTAAAATGGGAATATATCAGATGACATGTTCCCTCTGATAAGCAGTCATTCCCAAATTAGCTTCTCCCTGTCCCAGTCCCTATCCTGTCCATGACTCACCTCACAGCATCCCAATGCTTGGTCACTCTCTCTGACATGACAGGCTCCCATGCCCCCAAAGGTGTCCCAGGGTCTTCTCTCTCAGTAAGCGAAATGCACCTTATTTCTTCTATTTTGTCCATAATGAATATGTTGATTAAAGAGTCTGTTTCCTTCTATTTTCCCTAAGAATTTCTGATGCCCCTTACTCTTGGAGCCACAATTATTGGTTACAGTTCTCTTTATGGCCACTGGTGAAAGCTAATCTTTATCCAAAATCTGAAAATGGAGAAAGCAGTCCTGGGGTCTCACTTGTGCCCTACCCACTCCAACACCCCCAGTGAAGAGAGCATCTGGGGATGCCAGAGTACCTTCATAGGAAGCAGAAAGGGAAGATGATAAAGCCCCAATGACAAACTTCATGATTTTGTGATGGGTCAGCCCCAAGAACACTGTAAGAATCTATGCACGGTGTTATAAGGAATGAACCAATGAAAAGTCTGTATGAGGGAAAAGAAGTGGGCAAATGGGAAACGGTGTTGTTAAGGGAAGACTGAATAAGATTTAACAAGTGACAGGATATGGAAAGTGGAGACTGGAAGGATGGTGGCACCCTCAACAGAAATAGGAAGTTTGGAGACGGGACAGATTTGGGGGAAAATGCCCACCTTGGGACATGTTGAACATGAGCACATCCAAATGAAAATAGCTGCCAGGCACATCTGGACCAAGACTGGATGTGGGACTGGTGTTGAAGAAAGAATTAAATAGGGGCAGCTAGGTGGTGCAGTGAGTAGAGCACTGGCCCTGGAATCAGGAGGACCTGAGTTCAAAGCCAGCCTCAGACACTTGACACATTTACTAGCTGTGTGACCTTGGGCAAGTCATTTAACCCCAATTGTCCTGCCTTCCCCCCTTCAAAAAAAGAGAAAGAATTAAATAAAGATCTGGAAGTCATCTACATAGAAAGCATAAATGAACACATGAGAACTGATCACATTACCAAGAGAGGAAAAGAGAAGAGACAAAAGAAGAGGACCCAAGACAGAACCTTGGGAAATACACTTACCAGGCAGGTAGGAGGAGGATCAACAAAGAACAATGTTATGGAAGCCAAAGGAAAAGAATGTCTCAGAGCACGGAGTGGATACATCTTTGCACTCAGAATACCGTACAGAGGAGTTGTATCTTATGAGATGGACTAGGTTTGAAAATCAGTACATCACATGAAAATAATGTATGGTTAAAAAATACTCCTTGAAAATCTCCAAATTTTCTTGGATTTAAAACCATTTTCATCAGAAGGCCATCCCTCTTTAGTGAAAGGTATGAGCAGCATAACAAGGCTAACAAGCCATCATCAACACTCACACATTTACAATTCATGTCTTCCAGCCATAAATTTAATTCCTTCTCATTCTTCACTAATGCTCTCACCCATTTTTAATTAGCTAGGCATGCCATTATTTTCTCACTCAGATAGAATCTAATTTAAGGAGAAAATTCCTCCCTCACAATCTAACCAAGTGACCACAAAGGGGAGAATGGATGGCTAAGAAAGGGGTGAAACACCGGAGTTCAGAGCCAACAGCAACTCCAGGGCATATAGGTCCCTGTCTGAAAAAAGAAAGCATCAGGAATATTTCTAAGCATAAGTAGGACCTGGATTGTCAGTGGTGAGGCTGAAGATTTCACTTGTATTATAAAAGCTATAGGCAAGATAGGAGGCACCCAGTGTGTCCCTGCCCCTTCTGAGAGTCTAATTGGACAGCTCCTCCCAGGACCTCATTTAAGAAGGGCACTCAGGCCAGCCATCTGCTCAATCCCCACCATGCTCCTCTCTTCTGGATTTCTCCATCATACCTGGAGACTTCATTTTCTCTCTTCTCTCCTTGCCCCCTTTTCACCTTCCTTTTATTTGTTATCTTCCCCATTAAAATGGAAACTCTTTGGGGTTAGATACTGCATTTCTTTTGCTTATATTTGTATTCTCAGAACATAGCAGTGTACATGGTATATAGTAAATACTCAATGAATGCTTGCTGACTGATTGGGCCAATTTTATTTCCTCAAGGTAGGAACACACCAGAAAGATAGGGACTGGAACTAATGAGAGATTGGATTTTTTAAAGGGGAGATTTTGTTTTGTTTTTTAGAAAAGGAAGGAAGGAAGGAAGGAAGGAAGGAAGGAAGGAAGGAAGGAAGGAAGGAAGGAAGGAAGGAAGGAAGGAAGGAAGGAAGGAAGGAAGGGAGGGAGGGAGGGAGGGAGGGAGGGAGAAAGCCTGGCTAAGGGACAGAGGAGCCTAGGCAGAACAAGAATTTTCAGAGATAGGCTAGGTTCCAGGACCCCAAATTCTGAACCTAACTAGTGAATGTGGCTAGGCAGAGCAGCTAGGTAGGAGGGAGGGAGGGAGTGGCCATGGCATCTCTCACTTCCAGTGACTCCTATAGTTAAATTTGCATAAGTTAATATAGAAATCATGTGATAGTACTGCACTTCTATTAACATAGCCTGAGGCTCTCAAGATTTGTCTTCTTGCATCTATGTTAAAGCATTTGCCAGTCAAAACCAGTGCTATCAGAGGCAATAACAGAGGATTCTGCTGATTTCATGGAATAATAGTTAATAGAGCTATAAGAATTGCTAAGCGTCTTGGGGCGGAGCCAAGATGGC
>CM053623.1:425515741-425550371 GCA_028646595.1 Phalanger gymnotis | reverse complement strand
ACATAGTAGGTGCTTAATAAATGCTTCTCAATTGTTTGTGACATCACCAGAGTCTCTGTTGCTGCTAGCAGTTATTACATGCTTTTCATATTTCAAAGCGGAAAAAATTTCTGAAAGAAATAAATACAAATTCATTGACTATCTGAGAAGGGAAGATAGTCAGAGGTCATGAGATCTAGACTATGCTTAGCATGTACACCTCCTCTGCAACATCGCTGACAAGTGGTTAATCCACATTGACTTGGAGACTTCCACTCCCACTAAGAGCTACCCATTTAGAGCCCACCTCCAAAAGGCTTGAAAACCTTTAGGAAGTTTTCCTTCAAATCAAATCGCCACTTTTCTTTCTGTTCCTTCCAGTCTATTTGGTTCTTGTTCTGTCTTCTGGATCTAAGCAGAATGAGTCTAAACATGCCTCCAGGTGACAATATTGGTATATATTTGAAAATTTCTACTATTAATCCCTTGAGTCTTTGCTTTTCCCTGCTAAATAATACCCAAACTGATCACTATATGGTGTGATGTTGGGTCCTCTCACCATCCTGCCTGTCCTTTTCTAGATACATCCTACCTGGCCAGCATCCTTCCTAAAATGGAGCTAGATCTGAACTCCAGGTGGGCTGATGAGGGCAGCAAAGCAGTAACCTCTTTTGCTCTGGACGCCAGCTCTCAATTAATGCAGTCTAATATCATGCTGATTTTTTGTTTACTGTGTCACACTGTTGTCTTGTATTGACCCTCCAGTCCACCAAAATCTCCAGGTTTTTTTTTAGGTAAACTTTGATTTAGCCTCATATTCCCTCTTTCTTCTTTATCCATATGGATAATTTATTGAACCCAGGTATAGGCCTTTATATTTATCCCACTAATTTTCATACCATCTAAATTTTATCCCCTTTCAATTCCCCTTTACATTTGTCACATCTTTCTAGTCTCTCTAAGGATCATTTCAGGTCTCACTTCTAGTACTTAGCCTAAGAGTTATCCTACTCAGTTTTATATCATTTGCAGATTTGATGACCATGGTATCTATCACCCAATTCATTAATAAAAACGTTGAATGGAACAAAGCCCAGGGCATAGCCTTGTAGCACTCCATTTGATAGGACCCTCCTGCATAACTGCAATCTATTAAACAGTATTCTGTGGGCCTAGCCTTTCAATCAGCTCTTAACCCAGCTAAGTATAGGAGATCCTCGTTATCCAAGGGTAACAGAATAAGAAAGACAACTTAAAGTTAATGCACTTTAAATGGGAACCAAAATTTCATAGTAAATAGTGGGAGAAAAAATTGATTTGTTATGACTTTATCTTGAAAAATAAAAATACATGAAAAGAAATTTCTTTTAGCTTACATTTAACAGAATGTTGGTCATATATACCAAATATGTGTTAGTTATCACAATAAAGACAAATCATGAGCAGTCATAATTAGTCCAATAAAATTCTATTAGCACAATAAAACACTCTTGACTTCATGGTTGACTTTTGTACCATTATTATAAAGGTCGCTGTTGAAAAAACATTAAAAGAAGGTCCCTGTTGCAAAAATATTTGAAGGCTTTATCGAATTTCCAAGGACCTCTTTAAATCCTTTGATATTCAAATCATTTTCTCTTGAAGCACTTGCCAAAACAACCATGGAGAAATCAACAAAGACAGTTGAGACAATGAGTGAGTATGAGCAGGGATGGACAGGAATAGATGCTAGTGTTAATACAGGATAGCTGCTGGGTAGGAATTAATATAATTCATCAGTACATTGGTGAATATTTTTATATTATGATGACTTAAATATGCAGTCTTACATAGCAGCAATGTGGCGTGTTGGATAGAGAGCCAACCTTGGAGTCAGAAAGACTGGGTTCAAGTTCTTTCTCTGCCACTCACTAGCTTTGTGTGCCATGGCCAGTCGTTCAATGTTTTAGGGTCATGGGCAACTTTCCAAGATCATAAGTTGTAGAATGGTAGCTGCTTTGCATTAGAGTTTCCTCAGCAGGAATTATACATATCAATAAAATGATAGGTCTGAACTAAATAAAATATAACCCCATAAACACATGCAAACCACGATAATGAACACACAAGTATGTGGGACTATTATTCAATCATCTATTTCCACTCTGTCTATAAGAATATTACAGGAAATTTTGCTGAAATTCAGGAATATTACCAATATTGAGTTATCTGATCTATCAAATTGAGATCAAAAAAGTAAATTACATTTGTTTGCTGTGACTTTTTTCTTGATGATTCCATGATAGAAAAGTAATGATCATTTCAAAAGCTCATAATTATCTCAAAGCAACTACCCTTCACTTCTACCATTATTTTAAAGGAGAAATATGGTCCCAGGAGCTCCATCTTTTTCTTTGCCTTGATACTAAATTCTCCTTGTGTATAAAGTAGTTTATTTTCCCAGACTGTCCCTGTGAAGCATTTTGGGATTCATAACAACAACTCAAAATAAGCTATCCCAAAATATAACTGTTTCCACTTGTATGGTTGATTACCACCTCTTAAAACCACACACACACACACACACACATACATACATTTCTATAGCAAGGATTGGCAATTTATGATATGCGAATCAAAGATGACAGGCAGCCCTGTCAACCTATTTTCTGTACAATGTCAATCAGGCAAAAACCTGATCAGGACCTTTAGGCCTATAGTATGATTTCACAAAGTGCCACTTGGGAGACCTCCTCTTGACCAGACAGGCTACTTCTCCCAAGCTCTACACGAGTGCAAGCATGAAAACACACATAAATTCCAGTCCCCCAAAGTTAGTGTTTTGTCCCATCCTCTCCAACCAAGTGTCCTTCTTATGAAAATGAGTACCCACCCCTTTCGCCAGAACTACCTCATTCTCTTCTTTGCAACTGTCCTCTCCCTTCCTATGCTTGATACATTAGAACATCCACACAACATTTGCAAGCTTGCTAATTCCACTACTAGACATATTCCCCAGGGAAGTCAGAGACACAATGAAAGGTCTCATGTCTAACAAAATATTCATAGCTTCCTATTTTGTGGTTTAAAAAGGGATTAGAAACAACATAGATGCCCATATAATGGAGAAGAGTAAACAATTTTAATGCACAATGACTATATAAGATACAATGAATGTGAAGAAAAACATATGAAGATTCATTTGAATTGATACAGAGTAAAGTAGGCAGAACCATGGAAAAAATATGACTAATAATGACTAAAACAAGGTAAATGGATACAATAAGACAAAAAGGAATGTTGAATAATTAAAAGGACCAAGTCTGGTTCCAGAAAAAAGCTGAGAAAATGTACCTCTCTGTCTTTACTGAAAAGATGGAGGACTGTGGGTGTAGAATATTGAATATATTGTCAGACACGGTCAATATGGTCGTTGGTTTTGCTGAACTGCTGTTGTCCTTTCTGTTTTTTGGATGTTGTTACAAAGGATAGCTCCCTGGCTGAGGAAAGAGATAGTGGTACATTCAGAAAACAATATAACACATAAACTAAGTAATTAGAATTTTAAAGGAAAAAAGAGGCTTGCGAGCCCCAGTGGGCACACTGTAATCTATCTAATTGCATCTTCTTACTCACTCATACATCACATTACTGGATTCACAACCCCTCAGGTTTATGATTTCCTAAATAATTATCAACAGGATAAAATTCACATATGTTGGTTTTGGTGTTTTTACCACTAAATTTGAGAGCATGGCCCGTTCTCTTTAGGCAGAATAAAGAATCGTTCACCTGAGAGATTTTTGGAGGAATTTAGCTACAATACACCCACACACTGTAATGTACACTTCACAGAAAATTACGTAGAAATATTCGGCTACTCTGGTAGCAGGTTTAACTGCAGTGCTTAGGAATTTCAGAAGTCTATCATGATTTTTCTGATGTGGCACAATATCCGACCAGCTATATTAGACTTTCAAAAGGTTACAAATGGTACATGTGATACCAATGAGTATCCGTGGCTTAATAGCTACCAACAGAGTCTTGTTTTAACAACACTGAGGGCCATTGGAATTGATCTGTGGTACTCGAAACTCAAGAAAATGTGAGCCCCTTACTAGAACCGAGAAACGACACACTGTATTATTTATTGCCTTTATTTGTTTAAATAAAACATGGTTGATTCATGTTTATTGTATTGCAAGTAACTGAAAAAAAGAACAAATATGGGAGAGAGAACCACGTAAAAGACAACAGGAAGTTTAGCTGGCTCCAGAGTGTTGAGTTCTGGAGGAATGAAAACTGCTCTCCCTGTATTTATCCCCTGTGCTATAAATGCATTTCAATATAAGGCAAGATATTAATCAAATCTACTTTTCAAGATGTTGTTCTGGTTATTTGGAAGGACTTGCTTAGTTCTCTCTCCTCTATTGTGGGACGGGGGAAGCAGAAACTCGAAGTTGACATGAGGACTGCCTTCTCACTGAAATGGAATTCTATAACCAGACCCCAGGGCAACTTGGGATATAGTTAAGGAGTCTCAGAGGGGCGTCACCACTGGATAATGGGCAAGCCATATAACCTCAGTTTCCTCTTGTGTGAAATGGGAAAATGATACTTGTGCAGTTTACCTCAAACAACTCTTCGATATAGAGGGTTATGTAAACCTTAAAGCAATATGGAAATGTTAGTGCCAAGAACTACCAAAGACAGCAAGAAGGGCTGTATTCATCAAAGGAATATGGGGCAGAGGGGAGGAAATTTACTTACCCTTATAATAAATCAGTGGTTAAAATATGTTTTCAGATAGATAAAGTTGTTGTTATTGTTGTTGGTGGTGGTGGTGGTGGTGGTGGTGGTGGTGGTGGTGGTGGTGGTGGTGTGTGTGTGTGTGCGTGTATGTTTTTAAGGCAGTGGCTCCATGTAAGTGACTTGAATGGAAGGGAAAAAAAAGACCACAGCTTCAGATAATTCACATTTATTTATGCAATGGATTCTGTTTTAATTAGCTTTTATATGGCCATTGAAAAAGCATTAAAGAATGTTTCTTCTCCACCACAGCATAACAATCTGTCCATCTCTTTGTTCTGGTTCTTTTTAAGCTTAGCTTTAAAGATCAGTAAAATCAATTAAATTTACCTTATAATTATTTACACACAAATAGATTTTTAACAAATAAATGTCCATATCAACTTGTGCAACATTCCAAGTCCCTTTGGGCTATCTGGTTTTGTTTACTTATCCCTATCAATTTATTGTTTTATGAAGTCGTATTCACTTCTCCTTTCTTCTGGATCTGCCTTCTTCACTCTGCTTTAGGCTCATGGATTGATCAGTTAGAATAAAAAGACACTTTAGAATCCATTCCCCTCATTTCACAGATAAGAAAACCGAGTTCCAGAGAGACTAAGTGACTTGCCCAGGGTCACACAGCTAGTAATTGTCCAAGGTGAAATCTGAATCCAGATCTTTCTGATTCCAGGTCCAACCCTCTATCCGTCACTGCAAGCTGCCTCCAATTCGTCTAGTCCAATACCCTCATCTTACAGATGAGGAAACTGAGGACCAAGATGTTCAATAAAGGTCCTCTCAGATTCCTGTACCTCCTAACAGTGTGCCAGTATAATAAAGAAGAAGCATGGGACAACAGGGAGAGTGCAACCTTCAGTATTTGGAAGACTTAGGTTCAGACCCTGCCCTTGACACATACTCTCTGTGCATGACCTCTCTGTGCTCCCAGGCCAGGTAGCTAGGTGCCTCAGTGGAAAAAATGTTGGGCCTGGAGTCAGGAAGACTCATCTTCTTGAGTTCAAAACCATCCTCAGACACTTACTAGCTGTGCAACCCTGGGCAAGTCACTTACCCTGTTTGCCTCAGTTTCTTCATCTGTAAAATGAGCTGGAGAAGGAAATGGCAAATCACTCTAGTATCTCTGCCAAGGAAACTCCAAATGGGGGTCACGAAAAGTCAGACACGACCGAACAACATCAGCCAGCTCCCAGGACGTTCTCTAAGACCATATTCAGCATAACATAAAGTAGTCCTTCTCTGTTGGTAGGGTTTTCTAATTAGGAGCCCTCTATACCAATAAAATAGAAGTCCAGACACCACTACCACCCCGGTCCAATTATAGGATTCTAATACACTGTATTTTGTCACAAATTTATTTAGCCCTTCACATGTTGTACATCTATTTAGATAGCTTCCAAGTTGTTGTTGTTGTTTTACAATTCCAAATAATGCTGCACTAAGTATCTTTGAACAGAAAGTTCCTTTTCTATTTGTTTTTTCTAAAGTTCTCAAGGTCTTAATAATGGCTTTATTAGGTCAAAAGGTCTAATTATTTTGGTAACTTTTGCAGCTTGCTGCCAGATTGCTCTCCAAATGGATTCCCCATAATTACAATTTCACCAACAATGTATGAGGGGACTAGTTTTTCCAGAAGACTTCTACCCTCAGGTTTTCTCATTAATCACTTTTCACCAATTTGATGCATCTAAGAGTAGCACCTCAAAATCTCTTTTTTTTACCTTCTTTGATTGTCAATGTGGTTGAGCATTTTTAATAATATTTGAGATTTTTGTTTTATTGTTCATACTTCAGTTGGAGATAGACAAAATCCTTGATTTAAAAAAAATTCCTATACATTGTAGATGTTAAATTTTCATCTATTATGTTTGCCATAAGTACTTTTCCCAATTTCCCTTTTCTTTTTATCTTGATTACACTCTTTTGTTATGTCAATGTTTTGTATGTATATGTATATATGCTTATATGTATATATATAGACATAACCTTGAAGTGCTAGAATATCAAAATAGTATTCTGATATTGTTTTGCAATACAAAATTTATTTTTATATAATGGAGCACGTATCTCTTCGTTCTGACAACATTTCCATTTGTTTTAGAGATTTTTAAAAAATAACTCTCCCCTCCATTTCCTCTGATTGTTCAACAGTTACTCCACTGGTATAGGTACTCTTTCTGCCCATTTTTTGGTCAGTGTCCATAGAAAACCTACCCAAGATAATGTAAACCACTTGGCATTTTAATGCTTTGTGGATATCAATAAACATAAGCCACCTATCTGCTTTCTTTCATTCTTGCTTTCATTGTGGTATATATGGTGTGAGATAAGCTGATTTTCTTCTATATTGATAGTTTTCCCCAAAGACATTCAGTACTTCATGTATCCTTTCCCCAGGTTTTATTTTCTCTAGATTTATCCAATGCGCATCCTTCTTATGCTCTGCTCAGTGTCCAGGAACTCTATACTAGTCTACTGATTTACTTTTTTTAATTTGCTTTCCCAGTGCCACAGAGTTCTGATGATGGCCATTTCACAGTGTGGTTTAAAGTCTGGAAGTACAAGAGGCAAGATTTAAGAAACTCAGAGTATGAGAGAACTTCAGAGGTCAGCTAGTTCAACATGGCCTTGACAACCAAGTTATCACCCAGCTTCCACTTGGAGATTTACAGCAATGGGGATCCAGTTACCTCTGAGGCCATATAGTCCACTTTTGGATAGCTTTTGTATGTACTAAAATTGGCATGGATCTCTCTAGAGGATTGGGGAGGAGAAAGAAACAAGAGTCACAAAGGGTATGAACGGACTATAATCTTCAATGCTAGAGGGAGTACCTCCATCTATGAGATCATAGATGCACTGAAGGCCACAGATAAATATTCATCATCTCTGTTCAAGTGCAGCTATGGTCTAAGAAGTCAGTTTGTCTTGGGTTTCCTAGGTGGGAGCTGTGGATCCAAGGGCAGCCAAGGGTAGCTCTGAGGTCTATGGCCTCCAGACTAGAAGGGGTGGTGTCTAGTTTTGGAGACTGGAGTTGGAAAGTGGATGGTTATGCTATCTGATGCCTCTCTGATTGGGCTCAGGATTTGAGTTTGTAATATTTCTCATTTTTAAAAGCCAATCTGAATGAGAAGCTTTTCTTGCTATGAATGGTATCATAGTGAGCAAAATTTCCATTAAATGCATGCTCCTATCTTGCTAGCAGTATGTATCAAAGATTCATAGCCTTCCCACCTTGTTGTCACCACATGTCTGCTACTGAGCTGATAAGGTAGCTCCAGCCAGATTCTGACAGGCAGCTGCCAGGGAGAACATGTCCTCTGTTTCGAAGAGAAGCATATTGCCAGGGAAATAAACAAAGGCAGGGGGTAGAGGGGGAAGCCTGGGGTTCAGGCTGGAGGGAGATTAGAAGGTAGAAACAACATCTTAATACCAATAAGACCTTAAAGAAAAAGATGGGCATGGATTAGGAAACAGGCTATAAGAAAACATTGTCAGAAACCACAAGTGTAAACTTTGTGCATCGTAGACCAAGAAATAACTGAGGAGAATAAGAGCAGTAACATCAGAACAGGGGAAAGCAGTGTTCACTTCCCTTCCCTTCTCCCCACCCCTCACCCATAAACACATTTGCCATATGCATCACTTCACTGCGCAGGGAGCTTGTCTCAGACAGAAGCACATAGGAAACCTTTCTTCTCTCTCCCCGGAGAGAAACTGTTTGTTCAGGCACCAGACATCTCTGTCTTGTCTGATGTTACCTCTCTCTCCTGCTCTTCCAACTGCTATGGCATTTCCCCCATCCTCATCTCTTTAATCTATTCGAAAGGATGCTGCCAAAATCAACTCACAGCACACACGTTACACGCACTCCTCTCCTCGGAATGCTACCAGCAGCTTTGTGACTGCCTTCTTTGTCCGATGAAGAAGGTCTTATCTTCATCTTCTGTTGATTTCTCCAGCCTCTCCACTTACTAGGAAGCCAATGCTTACTGCTTGAACCATAGCAATCACCAAACACAAACCTTTGAAGAGTTTGAGAGAGCTGGAAAGGACCTCAAAGATTTAATGCAACCACTTCCAAAAGCATAATTCTACTCTACAGCACTCATGATGAATGGTCACCCAGGGTCTACTGGGAGACATCCAGTGACAGGGAATGCACTACCTCCCAAGATACCCTTTTTCACTTGGCATGGCTCTAATTATTAGGAAGTTCTTCCTCATATTCAGCTGAAATCTGACCTTTTTCCATTTCATCAGAGCATCATAAATTGAGTATTAGAAGGAGTTCAAATCATCTGGTTTAAATAGTTTATTTTGCTGATGAGTAAACTGAGGCTGAGAGACAGAAAATAATTTGCCCAAGCTATGCTAATACTTATTACAAGCAACCACCACTGCTCCTGAAATTGTGTTTCTACTCTGTCTTTGTGCTCCCCAGGGTCTATGGACTCCTCCTAGCCTAGAACATCTAGATGCATTCTCTTGGAAGATTGGAAAGACCTCAGAAGCCAGGCCAAATCTTCTTAGAAGGCACCACCAATCTTGGGAACTAGCATTCACACTTTTTAGATATAATTATGCCCAGAGTTACAAAAACACTCTGCTTACTCATATGTATCAGAAAAGCATTTGGTAACAAAAGGCACGAAAGTGTGCTCTGGTGGTGTATGTGTGTTTACACACATGCATACAAAATATATGGGGGAGGGACAGAGGGACAGTCAGAGGAGAGAGAAGAGAAAAGAGAGTGGGAGAGAAGAGGGAAGGAAGGAGAGACAGAGAAAGAGAGAGAAGAAAAAGGAGGAGGAGGAGAGAGAGAAGAGAGAAAGAAAGAGAAGAGATAGAAAAGAGAGAGAAAGAGGAAGAGAGAGAAGAAGGATGGAGAGAGGAAGGGAGTGGGAGAAAAAGGAGAGTGCAGAAGAGAGAGGGAGAGAGAGAGAGGAATGAATAAGGAAAAGGACTAGAACTATGATTTCATTATACAGCTAGTATATGTCAGAGAGGCAAAACTTCTTGATCCTTCTTGGCTTCAAGGATGGCTCTCTGTCAAATTTCACCACTACTAGATAGATAAACAAACATATATACATATTCACATAAATATACAACATACATATCTTTTAATGATCTCAAATAGTTCAAGACAAAGAAAAATGAGTCTCTCTAACACCAATATTCTTCTATGGGCACTTCATCAATCAAGAAGCCTTTGCTATGTGCAAATATCATCTGCTATGTGCTTGGCTCTGTACTAAGCACTGGAGATACAAATACAAAGAATGAAATAATCCCTACGGTTACAAATCATGGAATACCCAAATCTCAAAGTTAAAGGCAACCTGAACTCCATCACCAACCTGTCTTTCTTTGTATCGCCAGCACTTAGAACATACGTCATACAGTCACTGCTTAAGAAACGTCTGTGACTGACTGACCTATTAGACCAAGTCAGGCCTAGCTCTTTGCCCATAGACAAGCAGACTCACTCTAATTCTGCTTCAGTATGGTTACCTTTCAAACATCCAGACTGATTGCGTCTCTCTATTAAATCTTCACTCTGCCTTCTAAACTTACCCAACTGACCTTCTTATATGAAAGGATTTGGGGTCTGCGCATCATCCTGGCCAACATCCTCTAGATGGGTCGGGTTCACCCAGAATGCAACACAAAACTCCGGATGAGGATTAAATACACTAGGACCACAGCCTCCCTCATTCTGGACACTCTATTTCTATTTAAACGTCTTAGGAATTGCATTAGTTGTTTTGACCTCCAGAACCCACATAGCTAGTTAGTGCCTATGTACTCATGGCTATAGTGGAATCACTGATTAAGCAACAAATGATGAAATACAGGTATTTAGTCCAAAATCCCAACCTCAGTGATTATCATTAGTAAAATTAGCTAGTATTTGTATAATACTTTAAGGTGTGAAAAGTGTCTTTCAAATATCTTATTTTAGCTTCACAACCTTGAAGAAACCGAGATAAGCAAAGGTTATATGACTTGCCCAGGGTCACACCACTAGTAAATATATGAGACTTGATATGAATTCAGATCTTCCTGACTAGGTCTGGCAGTCTAACTCTTGCATCATCTAGCTATTAGAAAGGAGTGAAGCTTGTCAGATTGAACAGAAGTCATTACTAATCATTATACAATGAAAAAAATGGAATACCAAATAGTTAATAACATTAGCCTCCCTCACAGGATTTTAAAGCTTATATTTGTGTCTTTAATAAAACAAATCTGGTAAAGAATGTCTAATAAAAATAACTGGAATATGCTCTCACCCAAAAGGAAAAGAATGCTACATGATTCTAAAGCAGTTCATTTGCCTTGACTCCGGTGGGGAAATTTTGAATTTTATTATGCAATGGAAAAATACAAGCACATACAGAGCAAAATGCTTTCCAGTAATTTTACAGATAAATTCAGTCCCATCAAAGCATCAGCATCCATAGCTCATGTGCAGGGAAAGAAAAGTGTTCAGCAGAATTATACACAGTGATGGATATTTCTAATATCTAATTTAATGAGAGGGGTCAGGGGAACTGTAAATTTAGACTGATGAAGATGGAAAACCAAATCGTTAGATGAAGAAAGACCCAGAAGCTTTTTTCAATGGACACTAGAAAGACACTGAGACTGGAAGCCAGATGAACTGGCTTCTACTGTTTGTGAATGTGTATGTATATATATATATATATACATATAAACACACACATATACATTGATTACACATATACGTGTGTATAGATAGAGAGAGAGAGAGGGAGAGAGTGAGAGAAAGAGAGGGAGAAGGAGAGAGAGAGAGAGAGAGAGAGAGAGAGAGAGAGAGAGAGAGAGAGCTGGGTCCTGAATTTCCCAGGCTTTTCCTATGCAGTGACTGGAAGAAGGATACTCCAATTTTAGGGAATGATGTAAGTAAAGGCCAGGAAAAGGAAAGTAGGCACCAATTTGACTGATACAAACCATATCAAGTCAAAAAGAATTTATTTAAGACTTCCTATATATGAGGTGCCATTTGTTGTGGGAAACGAGACAAAATAATAAAAATAAACAATAAATATTGTTTGGAAATTTACAAAACACTTGACTCACATTATCTGATTTGATCTTCAGTACAATCCTTTGAGGTAGAGAATGAAGTTATTATTAACTCGTCATTAGAGATGAGGAGACTGAGGTTCAGAGAGCTTAACTGATTTGCATGTGATCAGATAGAGGCAGGATTCAAACTGCTCAATTCCTCACTCCAAAGACAATGCTCTATTGCCTCTACCACACTGCCTGCAATAAATTTGTGACCTTGCTGCTGAGACAAACTGCATGGGAAAGAACCAGGGAAAAGGCATGCCTAGTCAAGTGCCAATCTCTGGCACACAGAACTCTTGTTCTCAAGGAGTGCGCATTGTCGCTGGGTGTGACAGAAATTCCCTTGAACTTATATCTCCCACTGCATCCCCATGCATGAGTAGACTTTGTTGTAGTATGCCAAGATTCCTCACGGCAAAGAATTATTTTGAGCACCACTGCCATGTGTCTTATAGGATTTGAGAGAAGGAGAAATCTATATGGGCTGGAGAAGATGGGGAAAGACTTGTGGAGAAGGTACAAAGAGCAGGGAGCTTTCTAGCTCAGAGAACATATCATACAACTGGCTCATGTGTGAAAAGCACATAGCCTAGAAACCTGAGTGGTCACAATTTCCATGTTGTAAAAAGATTTCCCTATCATCAATCAACCAATTTGTCCCCAAGCATTTCTTGTGTTCCTACAAGCCAAGCACCAGGCTGTGGAGATATAAAAACAAAAATGAAGCAAGCCCTGCCCTCCAGGAACTTACATTCTCCACTATCAATGGCACTCTGCTGACATAGCCATCAAAAACCCAAGGCCACTTTCAGACTCCAATGGGTCACTGAAGAAGGACTTCAGTGGAGACAGGCTCGGAAGAGGCTTTGAGGATAGGCAGGGTGACAGGATGTCTTCTCTAAGCAACAGTACAACTAACATCAGAGAGGTTCATCACCACATTGGCCACAGGGATATGAATTGTTTAGCCCTAGTGGTTCTTGAAGACCACTTGCCAAATTTCTGAGGGATTTAAAGGAAGGATTGGCCATATGATCAAGATTTTCGATGATTGAAATAGAATGGTGTTGCATGAATGAACCCATAGTGCATAGGCCAACAAATCCTGAACCTTGATTCCTGAAACCACTTCCCACCATGATATACTACATCAACACTCTTGGGCCTGACTTCATTAGCTCTCAGAAATGTAAAGCTCTTGAACCAAGGAACTATCTAATTAAAATTCTGAGTCAAATACTCCTCTCGTATAAAGGGAACATGTGCTTTGAGTTGCCTTTCCAATAATAGGGATGGATGATCTCGAGCCATGCGCTCTTCTGCCTTGTCCCCAGTGTTCCTGCTATCACACTTTGGGGAGAGAGTATTCGTAGCACAGCTCAATTTGGTTTGTGAACTAACTAGGGTAAGAACCAGAGTTTGCAGCAATTTACCATGCAAGCCATTATCTCTTTCAGGGCAAAAAAAAACATGCACAAATCAAGCTGTTACCAACTCTCTTGGTCTGAAAATAAGCCACGCGGTTATTTAACACACATTTATTAAGTTTTTATTAGGTGCCAGGAACTGTGTAAAGTACTGGAAATACAAAGAAAGGCAACAACATAGCCTCTGCTCTCAGGAAGCTCACAGTCTAATGGGGGAGACAATATGCACTAAAAAAAACCTACATCCACCATATACATGGTGTAAATAGAAGGTGACCTCAGAGAAGAGGCATTAGCAGTATGTGTGTGACAGGGAGAGACTGGAAAAGACCTCCTGCAAAAGGTGGGATTTAAGCTAAGTCTTGAAGGAAGCCAAGGAAGGGAGGAGGCAGAGGGGAGGGGGGAGAGCACTCCAGATATGAGCGGGAAAGTGAATGAAAAGAAACAGGGTCTAGAGATGGAGTGCCATGTTTGAATAATAGTAAGAAGGCCAGTATTGCTGGCCATGCAGTCTGGTTCATACACAATGTGAATGCACTTTAATTTCAAGTATGCCTCCATTTGCCCCCTTTTAAAGAGACTACATTCTAAGAGCATTGCCTCTACAGACCAACACAGTAAATGATGACAAATGGAGACTCAATTTGCCTCCTCTCCCTTCTCCAATTTATCTTCCACCCAACTGTCAAAATAACCTTCTTAAGAAACAGGTCTGACCATATATTGCCCTCCTCAAAAGTTTTTCGTGCCTTATTGCCTCTAGGAAAAAATATAAACTCCTCAGTTTGACTTGTTAGGTCCTCCTCAACATGGTTCTCACATTTCCAACCACATTTCATATTATTCCCCTTCATGTAGACCATATTCTTATGAACTCTTTCCAAAACTTGACCTGCCACCTCCCACCTCTATGCTTTTGCCCAGGCTCTCACCTATACCCAGAATGTACTCTCTCCTCATTTCTGAATCTTAAAATCCCTAGCCCTATTCACAACAAAAAAGCAGAAACAAATAGAGACAAGGACTGGGCATGGGAGTTCATTGGTCTAGGGAACATCTAGATGAAGAAACTACCTCTCCCAATGCAGGTTGGCACCTTCTCTGCAATTTATAATTTTACAAGCATTCAGTTGCCTAGAGTACTGAAAGGTTAGATGTGACTTATAGATGGTCATGTACAGTGGTGGGCTGGAGGCAGCTCATCTGGGTCCCAAGAGGCGACTGTTAATATGAGTACTTATATCTAGAAAATTGGCAAAAATCAAGACTTGATTTATTATTTTGTTTGGTTGTCTAGATTTAATAAAGTAATGGAGAAAAGTTAACAATGCAGCTCAAGCCTAAAAGTATGTGACGCAGACCTCCCCCGCTGCTCCAGAGCTAACTGTTAAACATTTACCAGCGCCTGCCGCAAGTCATATACATATATATATATATGTATGTATACATATACACACATATATATATACATATACATATATATATATACATATATGTACATATATTTCTCAGAGTCAGGACTTGAACTCAGATTTTCCTATCTCCATGACCACTGTCATACTACCTCTCCCTAGTGGAGAGTGTGGGGAGGGAAAGTAAAGAAAAGACTGTCCAAAGAACTTCAGAGTTTACCCAAAATCCGATCATGCTTTGTCTTGGCAGGAGCTGAGTCTCCAGGGGGAAACAAAACTCCCCCTCCAGAACAAAAAAAAAAGGTGGCCTACCAAAAAAGCTGAGAGCTGTCTTCCAGCACAGAATGAGGGGAGCAGTGTCAGAAAATGGGGACACTATTTTCTTCTTGGTGCTTTTATGACCTTTTGAATATTGCCCACAGTCCTTTGCTTAGTAGACCATTACCTAGTAGAATATCATCAGGCCACAAGAATTTAGAAAAGTTTGGCAGAGGTAAATTACCACCTCACTCTTTGAAAGTTAATATTCCTCTAATAAGAGTTTTAATTGTTTTCCATTTGGCTCATAATATACAGTGAAGCTCTTTAATAATGCTGGTGTCAAGGGATGGCATCCACACCTGCCTCTCAGATTGTATCATAGCTAGTTTTTATTGCCACATAGTTGTTCATACGGCAGGAGTCTTTAAAATGATTTATTATAAACTTAATATTAAATATATGAAGCAACTAACTAAACTTGATTTGCAACTATTTACATTTAACTAATTTCAATGCATAAAATAATTTTTTCAGTTATCCATCTGGAGTGTACTTGCATCTTTAAAGAGGTCTTTGGAGTGAAATGCAATCATGTTGCATTCTATCAGTTTCTCCCTAGATTAACCCTGTGGAAAGACTCATCTAGTGAGTAGACTTAACCATTTCCTCATTAGACTGTTGTTCACATACTCAGGTCAAATACAACAGGAAATCATGCCATGAATATTATTAATCATATCCAGGAATGGAAAGGTCACTGAGGTGATGTTCTACTAAGGCACTGGGGCATTGGACCAATGATAATCAGAAGGGGAAAACCATTGATTTCAGGTCATCGACGGCTTTGAAGAGCTGCTGCCTCCCAGAGTCCACCGAACTGAGCATCTGACATACTGGCTGATTCCTGCATGTGAAAATCTTTCCTTCTGCTTTTTTTCCTTAAGGTCAAAGTTCTCAGCTCCTGAAGCATCCAGGCTAGAGCCATGAAAGAGACAATGAATAGAGAAGCCTATCGCACGTTTTTAGTCAACAGAAGCATCTAAGGCAGATTGTCCAATCAGAAATTTATCAAGCCTCTTAAATCTCTGTCTGCCAGAAGCAAGAAAATGGATTTGAAAGGACTCACAAAAGGAAAGAAACTTGACTTAATGATAATTCAATTTCTTGATTAGGCCAGTTCAATACTCTGGGCATCCCCAGGAAGACATGAGTTTCAGAGGAGATTCTGTGGATAAACAGGATATACATCAGAGTAAAGAAAGAAAGAAACCAGTCCGGTGACATGATATTAATTGGTTATTTAGAATCAACACACATTTAATTCTGAAATAAAAGGCCAGCAATCCAATTAACCAGTACATATTGGTTTAAAAAAATGTAAATAGTCATTGACAAAGATAACGTACCAGAAGTGAACGAACAGTGTTCAAAGCACTCAATCTTACAGAGAGACATTGGTACAAATTTAAAAGAGTAATAATATTTATGTAGTCCTTTCCATTTGGGGAAATTATATACACATTCTCATTCGAGTCATATGACAACATAGGAGGTGGTTCGGATAGGTATTGTTATTGTGTCTGTTATACACATGAGAATAATAAGGCTCCAAGAGATACAGTGCCTTGTCCCTCATCCTATAGCTGATAAACTCCAGAAGCAAATTTTGAACTCCCATCTCTCCAATCCCTAGTCTTACACTCTAACCATGACTCTGACTGCCTCTAAGTAAAAAGAAGTACATTAAACAAGATCTCACTACAGACAGAACCAGCCATTTATTTTCCCCAACACAGATCATTTTGGCCAGAAATTAAATGTAGTAGTTGTAATCGTTTCATAAAGATTTCTTAGATTATGAATTATTAATTTGAATCATCGTTGAAAGCTTCTATTAACTACGCCATAGGAATTGATTTGCAATGGGCAGCTTTAATGTACTATGCAACCTGGCTGAAGAAAATTAGTCATTCTAGAGTCCCCAAAGAATATAGACATGACATCCAGGCATCTGTTAAGTTTGCTCAAAAACATATGCAAGGTTTTTTTAGAGAACCATAATTACATCCTGCTGGAATCTCCAAGGATTCCACTAACTGTCTTTGTATTACAACAGCTATTTCCCCCTCAGAAAGGCACCACTCTGTTCTTTGAGTATGCAACACAGCCACCTCTTCCAAGGCACTTTTCACAGCTCGAGTTTGTGAATGAGATACCTAGCCCTTCCCATCTTACAGAGAAAGAGGCTACTAAGCAACAAGCATAAAAAGCTATAATTTTATACTAATTCTAACCAAACACAAATTCTAAACTGAAGCTCACCAGACTGTTGGATATAAAATCATTTTTTAAGAAGCTGCCAAATTATATAGTAAAAGATGTATCTACATGAAATGTCCCATGAGTTTTCTTGCCTTCTTCTGGGGTTAATAAGCTTTCACTTCTAGGGTTACATGACCTTGAAACAGGTGTGACAGTTAACTCACTACTTAAGCATAGCCCCCTACTCCTGTCCTTCTGCCCCTCAACTTCAGCCAGCCTGGACCTGGATAAAAAGCATATATCTAGCTAGATCATGAGCAGCTAGATGGTACAGTGGATGGAACACTGGGCCTGGAGTCAAAAAGGTTCATCTTTCTGAATTCAAATCAAGTCTCAGACACTTACTAGCTGTGTGGCCCTGGACAAGTCACTTAACCCCATATGCCTCAGTTTCCTTATCTGTAAAATGAGCTAGAGAAGGAAATGGCAAACGTCCTCAGTATCTCTGCCAAGAAAACACCAAATGGGATCACGAAGAGTCAGACACTACTAAAACAACTGAACAACAGCTTGATCATAGGGCTATGTGACTCAATCTTTGTCTGAACTAATAGAGTAAAATGACTCTTTGACTTTCCAACCCAGACTAGTCTTTACAGGGCCATTATAGTATAGGGTGCTAGTGCATATTTTAACGATGGCATAAGGGTCAGCATGCACCATCAATTCCAAGCTCCTGGCCCCTCAGACTGAACTTAGGCAAATTGCATTGTGTCTCCTAAACTACATTGAGGTCATTTTCAGTGATAAAACCATATGTTGTCATTTCTCAGTAATCTGCACTAATGACGAAGGGCATTGAGGAATTTGAAAATTATTTATACTTAGATTTGGAATGCAGTCCAGTGATGCCTCAGCTAATAATTTTTTTTAGTGTCAAACCTCAACCTAAGAAACTCCTTTAACAACCTAACCTGGGCAAGGAAGAGACTGAAGGATGTTCTGACCCCCTTAATGTGGGGTCAGTGGCCCCAGGGGCTGATGAGAAGGCACTAGTATTATCATGGGTCCAAGTACTTCATGGGCATGTGGAGTACTAGACCTGAATCTGGGGGAAGGGAGGGCATACTGACAGTCTAAGCTGACCCCAAACCTGGAAAAATGGGAGCCACTGAGCTGAGGCTTCCCGTAACTGCATCACCAAGAGGGGAGCATTCTTTGGAGGCAGCAAACCCACTGAGTGAGTCAGGAAGGCTCAGAAGCTGCACTTTCCCTTGTCCAGATGGGTCAGAAAGCAGGGAGAGTTCCCCTTGAGCTAATCAAGGGTAAGGGCAGCCTGGTTCTAGAACATATGCTATACATGTTTCCAAAGTTTTCATATGTTTCAAAGTTTCCAACAATGAAATGTGTTCCTTGGATATATCTTCTTTGTTAATGAATGTATAATTGTATACAATGTTAAAAGTCAAGGTTATTTACCATCCTAATTATATGGTGTTATGGATGTAATTAAAATGAGCTTTCATTCCTAGTGAACACAGCGATGCAGAGAACAGACCATGAGTACTCTGGATGGCAGAAAGGTGTGAGTTAGGACTGGAAATATCTCACTAGGTTTTTTCAAGAAGAAGCTCAATGACTATGCTTCATGATGAGGACACAAAGACAATGAAACAGTGGCAACTTTCAGGAAGCTTACATTCTATCAAAATATTTTTTAGTCAGAAATGTCATAGAGGGAATAATGTTTCCAACACAGACTGAGTTACACAAGGGGTTCCTCACCCTTTCTTTTTAATGTCATGGACTCCTTTGGAAGGAGTGGTAAAGCATCTAGATCTTTTCCTTTTTTAGATGAACAAAATAAAACACAGGAGCTAAAAAGAAACTAACTATATTGCAATAAAGATATAATTTTTCCCTCATCCTAGTTCACAGACCCCTTGGACTCCCAGGTTAGCCCCAGAAGCTCTACAGGGATGCTGCTGCAACCACCAGCTCCCTTCAGCCCAAGTCTTCTCTGGCTTCCAATATTGGCCTCCATTCTCCTCGATTAGAGTTACCAATAACCAGCAGAACTCAGGCCCGTCATGTTGCAGCTCTGGCTGTTTGCTTTCCAAACCGCCATTCATGCACTTCCCCCAGCTTCTCTTTTCCATTTATTCTTCTGGAAACAGTAACCAATCAGTCAACAAACATTTATTAACCATTTATCGTGTTCTGAGATTTTACTGCTCTTCAGACTTCTCTTATGGCAGTCTGAAAGAAAAGGGTCAGGTGATTCCTTTGATTCTTAGAGATTGTAATTTGAGTGTTCAGAGCAGATGTGTGTGCTCATGACTTACTATAAAGTAACCAATCAAGAAGTATTTATTTAAAACCTACTATGTGCTAGGTACAGTGATTAGCATTAGGTTTGCAAATAAAATTTAAAACAATCTCTGAACTTCGGGAGGTTACATGCTACGGGGCGGGGGAATGCATCCATTAAAGCATCTAATAAAAAATAAATCTACAGTTATGGGAGGTGAGAGGAGAGACTAATATCTGGGAGAATTAGAAAAGATCTCTTAAAGACACTGGAGTTTTAGCCTTGGAAGGAATTTGGGGTTCCAAATTGGTAGCAATATAGAGGGAGAACATTCCAGGCATGGGCAAACTTGAAGGGTAAATGAGAGTTATATAGGAGTAAATGAAGGAGAAAAGGGTATCCTGGGGATGAAATCAAGAGAATAGTCTGGGCTAAGGACAAATAAATGTTATCTCTAGTTACCTATCTAGAAAACCCAATAGGGCACTAGTTCCACACAAAGAATTATTTTTCTTGAGTGACTAAACGTATTATTATACTTTGTGTTGAAATTGATTAATTGTAAATATTCCCTAAGCAAGCTTAGTCAATTATGTTGACATTATTAAGTTTTTAATAAAAACTCTTTTTAAAAAGATCATCTTATTTCTTCTCTGCCATCTCCCCCCTAAACAATTAAAAAGTTATCTTAGATCAGGCAATTTCCTGCTTCAGACTTTTCGAAGAAGAGAGCATCCAGTTTTTTGTCTTCAAAAAGAAATGCAAGAACCTTTTAGACACGGAATTTGGTCAACGTGGACTATGCCAAAGGGATCTTTCTACGAATTATGGGAAAATCAAATGCCGGTATATTGGAAAAGTATTGGACTCAGATTCTAATGTGACACATAATACATTTCTATAGCAGTTTCACATTTCTAAAACATTTATCTTATTAACAAATCTATGAAGTGGGTAGGGGAGTTACTGAGAGACCTAGTTCACAAAATGAGGAAGTGATAATTAGAGCCAAGGAAGGACTTGCTCAGTGTCACTGTGGAGCAAATAGCCCATCTGGAAGTCCAATAGGCTACCCAACATACAAGTCAATAGACATACAGAAGAGATGTATGGCCAATAAGTGCTGGTTAAGTCAATCTCTTGAAAATCAAATCATTTAACTGAACAAGTGAATCTTGCTATTTATGAAACCTGTGTTGAAATGCTTTTTAATGAGAACAATCCATTCATATTGCAAAAAATAGCTCCCAATGTTTGTCTTACAAATTAAGATTTCCATACATTGGGTTTGTTTAAAGTAGGAACAGACTTAGTCCACATCAGCAGAGATATTAATCACTTATATGTACCCATATTTGACTTGCTCCAAGGTTAAAGGTTCTTAAACTTTTAGAATTCATAACCTTTGGGGTTCTTAACCTTTGGGATCCATAAAACTGTGGAATTCTCAGATTATGTTTGTTGCCCACATTCAAATTTGAAGGAAATGATAAATACAGTCAGAGGTGAGTGAAAATAAAGATGTATCTTTTCCCATCCAAGTTTGTAGAGCCCCTGAAATCTATCCACAGGAATCTATGAATCCGTAGTTAAGAAACCTTGTTCTGAATGTGTAGTTTCTTCACAGAATAACAAAATTTGAGAGTTATAGAGGATCTTGCTGGCCATCTAATCCAATCCTTACACATAGATAATCTCTACTATAACATACCACACAAATCATCATCTTGCCTGTACCTGAAGACCTCAAAGACAAGGGAACCCGTTACCTTTCAAGGCATCTCATTCAAGAATGATATGGTAACATAAAGAATTCTCATGGGGAAGAACAGCAGGAGCTCTCTAAAGAAGAATGTTGTGGATGCACAGGGAGCTACTCAAACAACTTTTAAAGGATATGTAGAGTTGATAGATATCTACAGATTTCTTTCCCCAATTACAGAGTGGAAGTGAGCATGAGTCCTTTCAGGAAGTTCTAAGAAAATGCAAGCTCTAGAAAATTTTGTCAAGATGAAAAGGTTTTAAATAAATGTCCAGGAAAAAAAGATAAGTGAGGCTAACAAATGAAAAATATGATTCTATATTAAAAAATTAAAGAAGACAACAGCTATTCATCTATTCTAGAGCCTCAGGCCTGAATATTCTTTCAAGATAGATTTGGAAAGCACTGAGTATGGTAGGGACCAGACATCACATAGAAACAAAAGTGGCTGCTTCTTTACCAAGAAGAAATAACTCAGCACTGGAATGGGAGTCATCTCAGAATCAGCTCTCTATGAGTAGTCAAATAATCAACACAGAGCAAAGGCCAAAATCAACATCAAATCAAAATTTACTTTTTCCAGTGTCCTCTTTTCTGAAGTCCTGTCTCTGGGGAACAACAGAGTCAGAAGGGGCTTTTGATCAACTAAATTCATCCCTGCTCATGTGTTTTCTAGGTATGGTGTTACCTCTCCTAGAGGACATAATACCTTCATTAAGTTAAAAGGCACTTACATATCTCTAAAACACCCTTGAAGAAAAATCTGATGGTGGGAAGTTTGGTCTGGCAGCCTTTATAAAAGCACCCTTAAAACACATCCCTTAGGCAGCTAGTGACCAAACTCCTCCCCCATCCCTTTTCGTATATGACTAGACTTGTATATTTTCGTTCTGTCCTTCTTTCACATTTTTTCATTTCAGTTTTCTCAAGTTCTCCATAGGAAGGACTTAGATAGATAAAGCTGCATGAGATTCACAAAGAATCATAGAATCCCAGAGCTAAAAGAGACCTTAGACATAATTGAGTCCTGCGGTTCTGTACCTCTAGGCTTGCAGATGCTTAGCAGGTTGCGGAGTTTTAACAAGGGCTGTGATTCCATTTTCAAAAACATAAGTAAGTCGATAGAGGAAATGGCTAACCACTCCAGTATCTTTGTCAAGAAAACCCCAAATGGGGTCATGAAGAGTTGGACATGACTGAAAAATGACTAATTTTCCTATGGCGTGGTTTTGAGCTCCCTTACCATCCTGGTGTTTCTGCTCTGGCCACACTTTAACTTGTCAATATCCCTCCAAAAATATGGTGTCCAGAAGTGAACACAGTATTCCACATGTAGTCTGACCAGTAATGAGTGAGACTGGGAGAGAGCAGTGTAGTGCAAAGTATTTAATTTGGAGCTGGAGGACACGATTCATATGAGATAATATTTGTAAAGTGCTTAGCACAATTCTTCGCACATTGTAGGTGCTTAACACATACCTCTTTCCCTCCCCTCTAAATCCCACTTTTCTACATTACCTGTGTGATCTCTCTGGGTCTCAGTTTCCTATTTTTTTTAAAAGAAGGGGTTAGGAGGAACTAGGTGATCTCTACAGGCCATTCCAGCTCATGGGCTATGATCTCATGACCTCCTTTGCTGTGGGTGATATATTACTAATGCATTCATTTGGGGGGCTGTCACTTCACTGCTGAGTCATATCGAACTTGAAATCCACCAAAGCCCTTGGGTCTTTTTCACACACACACCGCTTTCTAGCTTTGATTCTCCCATCCCATAATTGTAAAGGTTTTCTTTTCTAACTTAGTGCATGACTTTATACTTATCCCTACTATATTTCATCTTGTTAGATTCTGCCCATTGTTCTGGCCTGTCAAGATCTTTTAAGATCTCGATCCAAAGATATCTGCTAGGCATAAAGATTTCTAGGTGATTTCTAAGGTTTCCAAATCAATCACCAAGTTAATCTGTCTCTAATTTACCTTTTTAAAAATTAGTCTCATCTCCAGCTATTAAGGCATATGGAAATCTAATAGTCTATGTCAATAGGGAAACCCTTAGCAAGTCTTCCCCAACCCCCACCTTTGGGAGCAGCACACAGAGAGACATCATTACCACACTCACCTCTATTTTCATTTCATTGTGACACGTAATAGCACATTTTGTCCTGGCTTATTAGTTACTGCTTTAGCACGTACCTCTTTAGGTGAATGTGCACTGCTCTTTTATCCTCTGATCTCACCACCAAACAATCAGCACACACAGACATCAATAAAATGACCTTCAAGGTCACCCATCCCCATGAACCCACACTAACTCAAAGGAATAAGACTCATCTTTTTAGAAGAGGGAAAAGAAATAAATCCACAATAATGAACTACTTTCCTGGGTACTCAGAGTGAAGAAATGTGTAGCACATGAAGAAACAAAAAGCAGTAAGACTAGAAATTCACAGCCAAATTCCTTTTTTTTTAATGCACTATCATCTAAAAAGCTACTGTTTTGAAATATAAGCAACAGTCCTTTTGACACCACTGACAGCAGGGTAAAATATATGGGACAGAGGTGCGAGTACCTACAAGAAATACTATATGGTGGGAATATTAAAAATAATTCACTGAGGCCAGTGCTTAGGGATGTCATCACTTAGATACGAAGACTCCAGGCACAGAAGCCTTAGGACCTGGACAACATTGTAGGTGGGGAGGGGCCTCTAATAAAAACAGTAAAATCTCAACTAGATGGAACTCATCTACAATTAACCAGAAATTTCTCCAGTGCACAACTTTTAGAAGCAAAAAGCAAAATATAATAGCTGTGAGCTCCATTAATTGCATTGGAAGTACTCTGTTTAGTTGTGAGAATGATCACATTTTAGGATGGACACTGACAAACTGGAGTGTTTCCAGAGAATGATAACAAAGACTAAAGAGGTCATATGGGAGTTGATGAAAGTAAGTGAGGATTTTTAGCCTGGAGGAGAGAAGATTTGGCAGGGAGTAACAACTGCCTCTCATGAGTATCTGTTAAAGAGAAATGAGATTTGTGTTCCTTGGCCCCACATCTATAACCATGCAAGGAGAAGCAGCGTGTGATGTTGTGGAAAGAGATTTAGCATCTCAGGACCAGATTTCAAATCCCAGCTCTCTTGAATACTACCTACCTATGTAAACTTAGCCTCAGTTTATTAATTTGTAAAATGAGAGGAGTGATCTCAGTTCCCTTCAAGCTCAAAATCTATAAGCCTATTAGGTGCAAGATTGGCTTCGATATAAGGGGGAAATTTTTCCTTACAATTTGAGCTGCTGAAAAGTTCAATGCATTCCCCAGGAGGTGTGGGTTCCCTCTCACTGAAGGTCTTCAATCAGAGGCTGGATAATTACTTATTGAGGTATTTTAGAGGGGATTCTTGCTCAGGAGCAAATTGTACTAGATTTATCATCTACCTCTGAAAATCTGCTGCAATACTGATCTACCCTCTTTTATACACCCAGGAACCTTCATTTATGCCTCTCCTTTCTCAAACAGAAAACTAAACCCTCCACCTATAGCTTCCATTCTAACCCTTCCAACCTCCCATGGGCACTGCTCCACGGACATGGTCTTTCTCCTGCATTGCAGTCTCTGCTAGCTCCTTCCTTCCTGCCTTCAAACTCAAGACTCCCCCATTAATAAAAGAAGCTTCTATATTCCACTAGAGCTTCCCTCCCTCATCTCTCCTTCCTTTCAGGCAGGCCAAATCTGCTAGAAAAAAATCTACCTTCAGTGTGTTTGTTGTCATCACCCAGCTCTCACAGTCATGATCTGGAGAAGCAACTACTGTGGAGAAGGGTCCAGCCATCCCCACCGACTGGCACACACAGAGAAGGCAAGTCAGCCTAGCTGAAGGTAGGAGGGAGGGAGAGGGAGAGGGAGAGGGAGAGGGAAGGGGAGGGGGAGGGGGAGAGGGAGAGGGAGAGGGAGAGGAAGAGGGAGGAGGAGAGGGAAGGGGAGGGGGAGGGGGAGAGGGAGAGGAAGAGGGAGGAGGAGAGGGAGGGGGAGAGGGAGAGGGAAGAGAGAGGGCAGCAGGCACCAGGAAAGTCAAACCATCACTTTGACCATTATCTCCCCTCAGACACATATGGGGTCAGTGTAGGATCTTGAACCCAAGACCCTTGGGAATAGCAATGCTTCCAGCCCAGTACCCTCAGATATTATCCTGGGAAGTAACTGTTGTGGAGATGCCACCTGGAAGTTGCTCCTGCAGAAGCTATAACCATGCTTACCAAAGACTCAGACAAGAAAGCTTTGGTCACCAAAGTCTTTGGCACTGTCAAATGGTTCACCACCAGAAACTGATATGATTTTATCAGTGGAAATGACCTTAAAGAAGAGGCACGGTCATTTGTTTTGCCATTTGCTACACCCTAAGAACATGAGACTTTTCCATCTGACTTGCAGTTGATTTCCATATGTGTTGTCTGCCTCGCTACAATGTGAGCTCTTTGACAATGAAGACTGTCTTACTTTTCTATTACATCTCCACACTTAGCATAATACTCTGCACATGGGAAATACTCAATAGATGGTTTATTCACTCATTCATTCTTATGCATTTTTACACTATGCTGTATTATTTCTATGTGCACATGCTTTAACTCCTTCTACTAAAATGCAGCCACCTTAAGGAGAGTGACTTTTACTTATTTATCATCATATCTTCCTCTGGATCTCATAGAGTGTCTTCCACATGGTAGATATACAATAAATAGTTTCTGAGCTAAATTGCACAAGAAATTCAGCTCCTGTTAGAGATTAAGTTACAAACTTTACTCTTATCAGTATGTCTATTGGGGATCTAGTTACAAAAACAGTAAAACCTTACTCCCAAAGGATGCCCAGTACTCAATGCAAACATAGGTCAGTCCCATAGACTTCCCATAGCTATCCCTGCAACTCACAGTAATGAGATGAGATGTTCAAAATGATGATACGAGAATTCACTCAAAGAAAATTCAATTATGTTGACCATGTACTCCTTATTAAGGCAAGAAAATGGTATCAGATATTTCAGATAGAGTGTAAACCAAAAGGGGTTTATGCTTAACCCTCAATTACTTTTTTGCTGAGTCAAAAATTCCCACTTCCCAGATCCTACTGGGTCATTCAATTTCACTATGTATGAAGAAGCCAATACAGGATTATTGAAGGGACTTTTCTAAATTAAACAAGCTTAGGATAAAGGCACAGTAGGCCTTGGTGTCACCCACTAAAAGAGGAACAGACAAAAGCACTTTGAGTGACAGTCCTGTTACTGTCTATCCAAAGAAGATCCTAGGTAGACTTGGGTAGAAACAACTCTGGGCAAAATAGCAAAGCAGGTAACAATTGCTGTCATTTGCATGGGGCTTTAATGTGTGCATTATCACATTTGGTGCTCTAGACCAGGACTCCTTTTTCCAATCACGACCCCTTTTCACATTCCAGCCATGTTTGTTGGCACTGTATAATGCGACAGCATGCACAGTGCAAAGTGTGCATGCTGTGTGTTCAGAACCAAGACTGTAGTGAAGCTGCATGATGCGACACATGCAAGCACTTCCAGAAACACCTCAGATACATTATGTCTTTGATTTTTAATTAATTTTTGGTCATTGCCTGTTACTACTGCCAAATTTTTCATGACCCCATAAGGGGTCATGACCTACTATTTGAGAAGAACTGCTAGACAAACCATTAAGGTAATTCAGGCACTGTGTCTCCACTTTCTAGATAAGGAAACTGAGGCAGAGAGAAATTAAGTGACTTTCCCAATAGCTAATAAGTATAGGAGGTGACTTTAAAACTCATGCCTTCCTGACACCAAGTCTTATATACTTTCCAGTAAACCAGAATTTGTCTTTGGCGTACGCACAGTTCTGTGGCAGGCTTTCTTCATAGGACATTAGGTTCAGTTCCCTTGTGTTCTCTATCTTATTTTGCCCCACTATACACAGAGGACAAACTTAGGCACTGTGCAAAATATAGAGATTAAATAAGCCAGTCCCTGTCCTCAGAGAACTGACAGTCTAATAAAAGGATATAACACTGTAATACAATATGGTACCTCTTCAGTGCATAAGAGAGGTATAAACCAAGGGCTAACAGTGACTCATACACTGTTGGCATTTAATAAATTTTTGTTAAATAGAACCAAATTGCTATAAGGAGTCCAAATAGAAAAGGATTGGAGAAGATTTCAAGGAGAATGTAGATTTTGAGTTGGGTCTTAAAGGTTGAACTGGATTTAAACCATTGGTGACTGAGCTAGATTCTACCATAGGGAACTAAGTAAGTGAAGGAGGTAGGTAAGTGAAGGACATATTTAAGGGACAAAAAGTACTTCAGCTTGACTCAAACATAGAAAACATGGAAAGTAGTAACAAGATAAAACTGGAAAGAATAGATGGTACCCAACTGTGGAAAATCTTCCTATTCCTAACTTTCTGGATTTCAAACTCAAACACCTTCTACTACCTGTTCATCCTGGAACTTCCCTCAGCACCTTGGGCCTCCTCAGTCTGGAGCAGCCTCAGTCTGGAACTACCCTTTGGCTTGTTTAATCTGAAATATTCTTCCTCAAGGCCTAGTTCCCATCTCTCATTGGTTAGTTGCTTGTGGAGCCTCCATTTTGTGCAAAGCCCCAGGTCATACTATCTTCATTTTCCTCCTGGCTCTGTTCCTGATTTTCTGTATTTCAATATCATGCCACCTCTACCCCTATAAGGTACCATAATTCTGTTCAATCCCCCTCAACCTTCCCCCCTACACACACACACACACACACACACTCAGTTCCCTCTTATATATTGTCTCCCAACATTAGGATGTATGTTCCTTGAGAGAAGGGAATATTTTTGGTTTTGCTTATAGTTGTATTTCTCTTCCTCAGTGCAGGGCCTAACATCTAGGAAGTACTAAGAAATGTTTGTCTCCTTCCTTCCTTCCCTCCTCTCTTCCTTTTGTTTCTTTCTTCTTTCTTTTCTTCCTTTCCTCCCTTCCTTTTTTCTTTCCTTCCTTCTTTACTTCCTCTATTCCTTTTTTCTTTTCTCCCTAAATTTTCCTCCAAAGAGTCATGAGCAGAAGAGGGACATTCTCACACTTGTATATAAGACTGATTAATCTGGCAATTGTGTAAATAATGGCTTGTAATAGTCAAGACAAATGGTAACTAGAACCTAAAATAGGACATGGGAGGCAATGTGGAAAGACCAGTTGTTCTGGAGTCAGAGGATATGGTTTCAGGACCCATCTCTAATACTAATTAGATGTGAGACCTTGGACAAGTCATTTAAGCTTTTTGGCTTCAGTTTCCTCATCTGTAAAATGAGGGGAGTTAAATTACATGTTCTCTGAGTTCTCTTCTAGCTCTACCTCTATGTTCCTCTGATCCTATATTGGGGTGTCAGTAAAGCATTCAGAAGGAGAAGTCTTTTAGGCAATTAGTAATGTGGGTCTATAGCTCATAAAAGAAGTTAAAATTACAGATAGAGATTTAGAAATAATCTCAATTTGGGAGAGGGAAGCTGAAGTTTCTGATTTGGATGGTGACATATGATGTGAAGAGGAAGCTGGTAAGCTACTTACTAAACTCATTAAAAAAAAGTAGAATGGCCTTTACCTTTAGCAGGTAAACAATTGATCTATAATGAGGAGGAGAGGGTGGTAGGAATAGAACTTCAAAAGAGGAAAAGCCATTGAGCTCACATGGCAGAGGGTGGGGAGACAGAAAGCATGGCCTCCCCAATGCCTAGTCTTATGAGTGAGGGTGAGAGAGAGCAGAGAAGGAGAGGAGAAGCTGTTAATGGAGATGTCTATAAGGAACAAAGGGTCCTCAGGTGAGAGACAGGTAATCTGTTGAAGCAAGAAGAGAGATGGGATATGGGCTGCAAAGTTTTAAGATGCAGGGGAGTTCATGTACAATGAAGCAGGAAGTGGGCTACATCTGAGCAGGCTGCAACATACTCAGCAGACATGATTAGAGGAAGAGGGAGGATTTAGGAGGAAGTTGTATAGATGTGATGCTTGTGCTATGGACACTAGACATCAGTGCTTAATAAATTCTGGTTGACTGACTGACTTCCTTTGGGTGGTAAAATTAAAAGACTGGAATTAGGGAGCCAATACAACAAGAGACATCTTGCTGTGGCATACTCTCTTGATGGAACTAAATTAGCAAAGCATGTGTACAATTAATTCTTTCCCCAAGTTTGAAATGGAATTTCAGAACTCTAGTCCCCCTGGTCTTTATGCTTGAAGCTTCTGGCATCTGATCCAGAGGAGGCAGCTAATGGCCTCCTCAAGGTTTCTCCTCCATTATGGCATATGATAATGTTATTCATATTAATTAATAATTACTTGTATGATTAATAATTAATATAATGCATAATAAACTTCTAGATTCTCCTCCATCATTAGTAGTGACAGTAGTCCATATTTATGAAACACTTGAAGGTTTTAGAGAAGATATTGTCAAGGAAGAATGGGCCTCCTTTCCCCATGATAGGTAGCTCTCTGCTGACCTTGGAGCTAGGAAAACTGGGGTTCAGGCCCCACCTTTACATATATTGTCTGTGTGACCCTAGACAGGTACCGTAATCTCTCAGAGCTCTCTAAGACTATGGGTTACAATAAAGGTGACAACTTGCATTGTTAAAGGAAGTTCCTGGCTTGGGACTCCCCACTTCAATAAAATCATAATCCTAGTCTCTATTTTTCTCCATTCTCCCTCACCATAGGAGATAAAAATGCAATAAAAATCAATATTCTTGCATCTTATCCAAGAAAGGCATCATAGTATAAGGGGAAAGAACTAAACAAGAAAGGAGGGGAGTCAGATTTTCCTCTTTATCAAATTTATTGCATGATATCACACAAGACAAAACTTTTCTCTGCTTATGAGTTTCCCAATCTGCCTAATAGGAATATTATGCAATGCCCCTGCACATGAAATTGTAAAAAAAATCAAGTGATGTAGGTAAAGTCATCATAAATGAATCACTGACTTGATTCAATAGCTACTGAACCACCATCCTCTATAATCATTCGGACTCAGCCTTTGGAGACATCTTGGACTCAATCCTCTTCCCTTCAATTCTGATGTCTGCTCAGTCTCTAATGCCCACAGAAGTGGGAAACCTGTGGTCTTGAGGCAGCAGGTACCCCACCCATGGATAGTTTCTGCCACTAAAATGTATCTTTGATTTTGCTTCCTTCTGATTCCCCAGTCCACGTCCTAATCATACCACATCTGAATTATAATGTCCCATTACTCCGTGAGCTCCTTCCTAGTACCTGGCACAGTATCCAGAATGCAGCAGACACCTAACAGATGTTTGTTCAATTGTCTCTTATTTTCCCCAATTGCTATTTCTTTCCCTGCTGTCTTGACCCCAATCTAGCCTATAAGCCATGACTTACAATCAAATGATTCCTAAGCATCACTTTCTTGAGAGTCCCTTCTTGAGACTCCAAACCCTTCCATGGTTCCCCATTTCCTATGAGATAAGATCCAATCCTTTTGGCCGCCTTTCCAAAGTCCTCCAGCATTGAAGTCTTATCTCTTGTAGCCACCATAATCCTAATAAGTTAGGTTGTTGTCCTTCATTTTTGAAGAGGACCAAAATGGCATCACTATGCTAGGGTCAACTTACAGTGTGTCCAACTGTGGCTGCTCAGACCAATACAAGCTCAGAATGTTCTACCACAGGTCAGGCACAAATGGTCTATGTGAACATTTTGGACGGACTCTCTAAATTTGTGCATCTTATGTTTCTTTTAAGCTACTTCAATTCTGCTTTGCCCATAGAGCACAGCACCTTCTCTGATAAGCATACACCATGCTGAGTGGTCTTGTGCCAGTGTCTCCTATGTCACACAATTCCAAAGTTCTTAAGGGAGATTTCGAGAATATCTTTGTGTTGCTTCTTCTGACTATCACGTGAGTGAGTTTCCGGCTCTGCTCCCCCCAGGCTGGTTTCCTTACTGTTCTCTGATTGGACCACTGAGACTTTCTCATTAGTTCTCCTAAAATAATTTCCCTCAATTTGGCAGCTGTCCATATACACATATCCAAATCTCATTGATTCCTCCAGGTCTTCCTTCTCCCATGAAGCCAGACGTCACCTCCACTATGATGCCTACTTTTCAAAATGTCTACAGAGCAGTCAGCCCCTGTATTCCTTGTTATGACACTTGCTCAAACAGTGTATCAAATAACCATCTAATTGTATTATATTATAAATCTGGCTTCCCAGGGACTCTTGTTACTCCTTTGAGTATAGGGACACTACCCTGCTTCATAAGTCTTTAAGATCCTCCAACAGTGCCTGGCACTGCACTGGGCACATAAAAGATACTCAAATACCTGCTAAATTGAATTGTAAGTTTCTGTCTGCCCCACTGCTTCCTACTTTTCTGAAGTCACATGTGAAATGAGATACAGTTGATCCGAAGCACACATCCCCATAGGGATTTTCAACATTTCCACTGTCCTGGAGACTGCCAGCAAGACAGACAAGCCAGCCAAGCAGAAACCTGTCACGAGACATCCCAACTTACAACAGTTGTCTAGTTCCATCTTCAAAGGGGTGGCAATGGTTGCCTCCTGGCTTGGGTATGCTGCATTTTCAGCTCAGTTTGCTGTGGAGTGTTTGCAGATGCCAGGCTAAATAGAATTGTTCCCTTCTGACACATATTCATTTGTTCAGACCAAAACTGTAATCACACCTGAGGAACACAAAAACCTAAAGAGAAAAACAAATCCCTTTGAAACTGCTTTGCCTAACAAAGATTGGCCTCATCTAGGCCATCTCCAGTCATCCTGATCTATATGTCACCATTGAACCCAGATGGCGCTGGAGGAGAGTGAGGCTGGTGACTTTGCACAGTCCTGCCTCATTTAAATCCAACTGACTTGAAAGTCATGGGATCACTTTCCTGATGTCATGGTCCTCTTTGAGAACAAAAAACAAACAACAGCAAAGTAATGGTACCTTTGACTGACTAGGTTGTAGGGCACAAAATTAGTCATTTCCATTATTGTGATCTGTGTGTACCTGTGTACATATACCTATATACCTATATAAAAATGCACATATAAATTTGGCTCACATCTGTGATTTCATCTATACAGGAACTTCCCAGTGGGGAAACTCCTTCTGCCAGTTACCAAAAGAGGAAGCTCTGCAACTCTTTCAGAGCTCACAGTCTTAGAATCTGAGAAGTTTAAGTGACATGTCCAGATTCACACAGCCAGTATTTGTCAGACGTGAGACTTGAACCCAGGACTTCTCAGCACCATGTTGTGATATTAACTCTACCACGCTGCCTCTACTCTAGAACAAGAGACATTCTACATCTAATTGGGTTTTTCTACATGGATAGTTAGCCCAAAGTTTTTTGTTTGGTTACCATATTAAAGGAAACTCTACAAAGTATATTATGCGATACTAAAATTATCAAATGCATCTATGATGTGGATATTCTCACCAAAACTGCAAATTGCAACCTAAACACTCATAATGCTATGTACAGATGGTAATCTAGTGGATAGAGCAGTGGGGCTGGAGTTAAGAACACCTGCGTTCAAATCTGACTTCAGATACTTACTAGCTGTGTGACCCTGAGTAAGTCATTTAATATCTAATGCCTCAGTTTCCTTAACTGTAAAATACTACCTATCTTACAGGGTTTTTGTGAGGATCAAGTGAGATAATATTTCTTAAAAAGCACTTAACACAAAGAAGGTGCTTAATAAACAGGTATTCCCTTATTCCCTTTCCTTGACCATTCTATAAGTCCATGCCCTTCCCAAAATTTTACACACAGAGTCCATTTAATGCACTCAACATCTTCCTCAAATTCTCTGAAAAGAATCAGGATCTCAACAGAGCACATGGACTATCCATCAGTTATTCCTCATTCCCATTATGGGAACAATTCATCTTTTTGGATGGTACATTATTTTGATGACACCCTTTGCTTCAGTTCTTCTTCAGAAATTCTTTATAGATCATGTGTTGCAGACTGCTCACACCCACCACGAACCTTTCCACTGCACTGTCCTCTGAGAGATACTTATTTATAACTCTTCATAGAGTGTAGTATCCTATGACTTGGGACTATGATGTGACTATGAGACCATGACAATGTAGAAGGCTGGCATTCAAAAGATGGGCCTTTCTTTCTGGAATGAGTTTAGGGTCATTGAAGAAACTAAGCACTTTCTTTAATTCTGAGTCAAATGATAATAATAGACTGTATTTTGACCATGACACAGTTCACTGAAATATGTATAAAATACAAAATTCCACTCAGTTTATTGTTAGTTGACTATTGAAAAACATTCAGTTCAGTAGAGGAAAATATCATTTTAATGACTCTCTCTACAAGGTGTCTCCCATGCTTCAAGATTCCTTGAAGGCAATAAAAACTGTGATAACTTTGTTCAATGATTTTAATTATAAATACAAGGTGAAACATGCATAATATAGGAAACTAGAATGCTCATCAGACATGCTCATATCAGGAAGACACAGTCCTTACCCTTCAGAAACATATGATCTAATAGGGGAGATATGTTACATCCAAAAATAACCGTGACATAACATCAGATGTGGTAGGTACAATATGAATAATGATTAAAATGAAGAACATAGGAAATTCATATGGTAGTAGGTGGGGAGTACAGGGGCAGAGAAGACTTCATTAAAAACATAGCATTTAGATTATCTTAAATGACAGGTAAAATTCCTTTCAGGGAAATGGGGTAGAAAATATTCCAAATAGAAGAAATGTCATGAAGAAAAGTTCAAAGGTGGAAAATCAAGAGTCATGTTCAAAGGAGGGCAGGCTCTTCAACCTGGTTGGAGTATATAGGGGCCAAAAGCACTTATAGAGGTAGAATTCTCAAAACTTGGTCAAAAGATTCAGAGGTACAAACTAAAAGCCACAAAACACCAAGTGGGGACAGTTTAAAACATAATTGGGAAATATTTAATAAAATAGATGAGAATACAATACAACATGGGTAATGTTAATTTGTGGTTTTCTAATTCAATGTGCTGCTCACAGGGATCCTTTCTATTTGAGTTTGATATGACTGGATTGGACATCAGAAGTGAGGGAAAAGGAGAACCAAAGATGACTGGGAAATTTCCAGAATGTGTACCAAGAGGTTGGGGATGTACAGAAATTTGGAATCACTGTCTCCAAATATTTGAAGGTTTGACTGATATGGAAATTCTCAGTGCCCATGAAGGTCAGTCCCATTCTCTATAGGTATAGCCTTTTCTTTTAATTTTTTTT
>CM053623.1:425481359-425515241 GCA_028646595.1 Phalanger gymnotis | reverse complement strand
TTCCGCTTGCTCCAATCTAATTTTTAAGGTGGTATTTTCTTCAGTGGTCTTTTGGACCTCCTTTTCCATTTGGGTAATTCTGCCTTTCAAGGCATTCTTCTCCTCATTGGCTTTTTGGAGCTCTTTTGCCATTTGAGTTAGTCTATTTTTTAAGGTGTTCTTTTCTTCAGTATATTTTTCAGTATTTTTTTGAGTCTTTTAGCAAGTCATTGACTTGTTTTTCATAGTTTTCTCGCATCCTTCTCATTTCTCTTCCTAATTTTTCCTCTACTTCTCTAACTTGCTTTTCTAAATACTTTTTGAGCTCTTCCATGGCCTGAGACCAGTTCATGTTTATCTTGGAGGCTTTTGTTGTAGGCTCTTTGACTTTGTTGACTTCTTCTGGCTGTATGTTTTGGTCTTCTTTGTCACCAAAGAAGGATTCCAGAGTCTGAGACTGAATCTGGCTGCATTTTCGCTGCCTGGTCATGTTCCCAGACAACTCCCTTGACCCTTGAGCTTTTCAGTGGGGTATGACTGCTTGTAGACTGAAGAGTTATATATTCCAAGCCTGGGGGGATGCGCCAGCTCTGCCACACCAGCACTCCTCCTTCTCCAAGAACCCAGGACTGGACTTAGATCTTCAGCAGGCTTTTCACTCCTGCTCTGATCCTCCACTTAATTCCTCCCACCAGGTGGGCCTGGGGCCAGAAGCAACTGCAGTTGTAGTTCTAAAGCTGCCCCACCTCTGCTGCCCCCGGGGTGGTAGCCAAACCACAAACTCTATCCCAGTCCCCAGCAGCTTCTCCCATTAACCTACTCTGCTGTCCTTGGTGTTTGTGGGTTGAGAAGTCCGGTAACTGCCTCAACTCACTGATTCAGGGCACTAGGGCACGCTCAGCCTGGCTCCCAGGCTAGTTGGTCCACACCGCCCATGCTGGACTCCACTCCCCTCTGCTCCCAGCTCCGTGCGGGATAGACTTTACCCAGAGACCATCCAGGCTGTCCTGGGCTAGAGCCCTGCTTCCCTATGCTATTTTGTGGGTTCTGAAGCTCTAGAATTGGTTCAGAGCCATTTTTTATAGGTTTTTGGAGGGACTTGGCAGGAAGCTCCCGCTAGTCCCTGCTTTCCAGGCGCCATCTTGGCTCCACCCCCTTGTAGGTGTAGTCTTAAGAGAGATGCCTAAAACACTTAGAATTTAACTGACTTACCTGAAAAAATAGCCACTTTCTATCAGAAGAAAGATATAAATTCAGATCTTTCTCATGGAGACTTTTTCGGTGGGTGGAAGGTACAGGAAGGCAGATATCAGCTTACTATAGCCTTTTTTAAAAAAAAATTGACTCAAATATGTTTTCATACTGGGAAGCTGACAAGCAGTGAGAAGAGAGTTTCAACCAAATCATCTTTGTCAGCAGTCAGTCATCAACTATATTTGAAAACCCGAATACATTTCCACAGTATTTTGCATTTCTATTTCGTTATAGTCATCCTCTGTGGGAAAGTCTCTTTTGTGAAGGGCAAACTTCTGAGTGGGAGTGGTGAGAAACCAGTCTTAAAGTTTTTCCTTTGAATGATCAGTAACTTCATGTCAGGGAAATCTTTCTTCTCCTGTCTGCCCTGGATAAGTACATTCTTACAGCCCTGAATAGGAGTTCCCTCACTACGTTTTCCCAGTACAGTTGTTGGGTTTCTATTACTGGCCTTTGCTTTTCCCTTATACAGTACATGTTTGAATTTGCTAAGTAATGGATGGTTACATGCTTGCCATCTAGTATCAGCCTCAAGGTAGTCAACAGGAGATGATGCTGATGCTGGTGACTATGCTGATACTGATAATCTAGTATTAACATAGCTCTCTAAGGTTTGCAAAGTATTTTACATGTGTCTTGATAACAATAAGCCTCACAAATTCAGAATGCAACTTCTAATGCACATCCAACATTTTATTTCCTAGGCTTATACAACAGTACACGTTCACTGATGTCTTCTCCCATATCCCATTGCACACATGAAATTGTAGACTTTAAAAAAAAGGAAAAAAATTAAGTATGCCAGATCTTCCCAAGAATAAACTATACTAGGAAGAATATCAGATGAGAAGCCAGGAGATCCTTCACTAGATCAAGTACTAGCTTTACCCCAGATGAGCCATGCGGCAATGGGCAAGGGATTTCATCTTTCTGTGCCTCTATTTGTCAAAAAAGAAACAATGATAACTGTCCTGCCTATTTCCCAAGCAATTCTACAAGGATAAAATGAGGAAATAGAAAGCAAAAGTCTATAGTGAAAGGCAATTTGGCACTGTGGAAAAGAATACTTGAATGTTTAGTCTAGGGACTTGAGTTCAAATCCTGCCTCAGCCAATTAACTTCTGTGTGACTTTGAACAAGTTGCAAACTTTGCCAAGACTTCATTTCTTCATTTGCAAAGTGAGGTGTTTAGACTTAATGGCCTCTTGCGTCTCACCCAACTCTAAATCTATGATGCTATGCTCCAAATGCAAAGTATAATTTTACTAACAATAAACTCTCCATAGTACCAATTCTCATGCTTCTTAAGAATGAGAGGCAGTGTGGGGTGATAGCTACTGAGCTATTTCCATATCAGTGAGTTCCCCATGCCAATGCAATATGACATCCAGTCCCTGTCTCTACTCTAAAAATGCTTTTAAAAAGCAACTATCAATCATTCGACTTATTAAGTGATACTAGGTAATAAGTTGAATGATTGATTGATAGCTGCTTTTTAAAAGCATAGAAAGTAAACTAGGAGCTGAGGATATAAAAAACAAAACTATCCCTATTCTTGAGTTTACTTTCTATCAGGAGAGTCAACATAGATGGAAATATATACAGAATAAATACAAGCCAGTAGTTAAGAAAACCTGTTTAAATTCAGGTTGTCCTAAACCTCAGCAAAGCTATGAGGGACAAATCTTAGAATGTCCAGTTCAATCTCTAGGATACCTACCATCCTGGAACGGGCAAAATAATTCCTAGAAAAGCCTGACAAATTCCCAGGATGCCAGCAGCATCATTGTCAGGGCAGAAGTGTGGCCAGGGCCTGTGCTATAGCTACTATAGTACTAAGAAGAATTGAAGGCAATTCACCAGACCCCAGGTACTCTCAGATCTCAGAGCAATATTGAACGAATCACATCATTCAAATGAAACCCTCTCCAAAGAGGACCACATTGTAACGAAGCACACGAAATCTCCCACATACTAAGAAAAACATCCATTGCTACTAAGGAGAATTAGGAAAAGAGTGATTTTTTTCACTACATTCAATATTAAAACTCCCCTCTCTCCATCTCTTTTTGCATAGCGCTATTTATCTATGAGAAAACAATCCCACAGTAATCCTTCTCTACAAATACATGCATGTACCTGCATATATACAAACATATACACACATCCTTTCGCATGTTTGTTTCTCATTATTGTCTGTTAGTGCCAAGAGGATTCTGGTTATCTATGTTGAAAAATATTTGGTGGTTTCAATGTGGCGACATCAGGATTTCCCTGATTTTTCTGTCCACAATTCAATAGTGCCTTTGTTTCCTTTTTAGTCAACATGCCCTGAACAACGGCTTTTAACTCACATGGATTACCTAATAACCATAAATCTCCCTTTCATCTTCATGGACAGGACCCATAAGACAGCATGCTACAAGGAATGTTTGGATTCACACTGGATGCAAATTAGGTGTGTGTTTACACACAAGCATACACGAGCACAAACAGAAGCTGTTGTGATGGGGATATTTTTAGAAGCATGGAAATAGCACCCCAGCAATAGAGACCATGATAAAGCACACTTACCAGCCAATATGTCTCCCTAAGCAAAGTTTTGGCTACTACTCTTTCCCTAGAAAATTCAGTAGGAAAGGAAACTTAATACTCTATTAAGATTTCTTTTGCAAGCGTAAGTGAGCGATCACCCAAGCATGAAGAGTCATTAAAATGGATCGTACATATATCATTATAAATTTAATAATCTCCATGACGGCTAGAGTTCAAGTTAAAATGAATGTCAGCTAAGCATGACCAATTGATGTTATCCCAGCTGCCACTGAGCCCCACTTGGGGTTATATTATACTTTCAGAGACTCCATCGTACATGTGTACCAAGTACAACCAGAGCCAAGAGCAGATGGGAGATGCAGACTTCCACACCTAACCCGAAAAGAGACCATCATAAGTGCTTATTATCTCAGTGTACTAGACCAATTAAAATTTACGTCGGGTGTCAAAAGGTCCCAAATGTTCCGCTACCAAGAGGTTGGACACAGAATTTGGATAATGCTGAGCAAAATCAAGTCAATCCGGGGATCTGCTCACTGCCCTTATCAATTAATCTTCCACTCCGTGGGGATAGCTCCATGGAACAAGAGTAAGAAAGGCCAGGCGGCTGGACAGTTAATAAGTTAAACTCCACACGACAAACTGCACTTACTGCTTCATTTGGTTCCTCAAATGTTGGGCATTCTTCTGACAGAACAGCTCATTATAGCCCAGGTTTGTTTGTGTTGCTTCTAGAAGCTGTTTTTTTCTTCAAGAACACAGTTTAATTAAACTATTTCTACCCATTTGCAAATGAGAGCAGAATCCAATGCCAAATTTTTTTTTTTAGTAAAAAAAGCTAATATTCCTGAATAGTGGGTGGTTAGTGTCCATTCCTCTTACATTTCATACGAACAAAGTAGAAAGTTCATCAATCAGATCCACAGAAAAAGATTATTTACCATGCCAGACTAAACACAACACATTTTTCAGTCCAATCTCATGGCAGTGATTATAACAGCTACGTTTGTCTTGTGCTTTGCAGTTCCATGGTGCTTTACATTTATGATCAGATCAGATCTTCACAATAGCACAAGTATTATAGCATTATTATTTCCCATTTACCTTTTGGAAAAGTAAGGCACAGAGTAGTAGTGTGACTTGGCTAAGGTCATACAGGTAATAAGTAGTAGAATACAGGCTCAAGTACCCATGACTTCCAAGGCCAGGAGGAGATAGCACACATCTTTGCCCCCCCATCTGCCACTTCTGTCCCCTCTCTCGGTCACCATCACTCGACAACATTTTCATCAAAACTCGCAATAGTGGATGATATCATCTAATAAATATCTTTTTTCAGCCATCTACCAAGCTCCAGATCCCTCTCCCTATTCTTCAGTGACTTTAGCACCTTGTTCACAGTTGTCCTTTCCACCTCTAACTTGCCTTCATACTTCCAGTTTCATTTTTCAAATTGATAATTTTTCCAACACTCTGGTTTCCCAGTTGATCAAGTGCCTCAGCTCTGGTGATCTCCATCTCTACTCTTCCTCAATCACCTAGAGGGAGTGGTAGAACCTTAGTTTTCACCATCATCTAAAAACTGTTCTGCCTCTAAGAAATCAACTTTTTTTTCATGCAAAGAACATCATATATGGAGACAGAAGTCTTGGTTTAAAATCCCATATGATCAACGTGATCCTGAGAAAGTCACTGAACCTCTCCGTACCTCAGTATCCTCATTTTCAAAACAGAGCGTTGCACTTGGCAGTGTCCAAGATCCCTTCTAGAGATACGCCTATCATTCCATATTACTATAAGCCATTTATGCTTTTTGGACCTCACGTTCTTCCCTTCCAGATTGGAACTTCCCTCCCATTTTGCTGAGATTGGACTCCCTCATCTCAGTTCTCCTCCAACTCAAAAACCTCTCAATCTACTGCTTTTACTTTAGTCTCAGAAGATAAAGTGGGCCTTTTTCCTTTCCAAGGCTAATCCCTTTAATTATGGCTATGGACCCATTATCTCTTGTCTCATCTGGGAGCTTGCCCCAATTATTGTCATCATCATCAATCATTATCATCAATATCATCATCATCATCGTCATCATCATCATCTCCCCTTCCTTTCCTTTTCCTTCTCCCTCTCTCTCCTTTGGCTTCTCCCTATCTATGTACACATTCCTTACAGCTCATAAACATGAATAGGCCTCCTCTATCCTTAAAATAATTTTCTTAACTCTGCCTTCCTATCATCTTAAATCTCTTCCCCTACAGATAGATTTCCTTTTGCTAAACTCCTTTTGTGGCTGCCTTCCCTTCCTCACCACCCATTAACTTTTCAACTACTTATGGTCTGGCTTCTGATACCATCATACTCTCAGAGGTGGCCAATCACATTTTAATTGCTCAACTAGATGGCCTTTTACCCAGTCCCAATTTTTCTTGATCTCTACAGTATGTGATCCTCTTCCTAGATACTCTCTCTCCTCTCTTAGACTCTATGACACTATTTTCTCCCTATTCTTTTTTCTATATGTCTGACTGCTCCTTCTCAGTCTTCTCCATTAGTACACTCTTCCACTCCCAGTCCCTGAGTGTAGATGTCTCTCTCCTATTCCCCTCAAAGCTCTTTCCCAGACTCTAAACTTTCAGACTTGGCAGTCTCATTGGTTGCCCATGGATTCAATTATTGCCTCCATGCAGATGACTCCAAAATCTAGTACTAATCTTGCTCTTAGATTTCTCCACCTGAGTGTCCTGTCATCATCTCTAACTCAACATGAAGAGAATAGAATTCATTATCCTCCCTCACCAAACCTGTCTGATGCGGATTCTTTCCCATGTCTAAAACAAAATCCTTTCTTGGTTTAATCTGTCAAAAAACTCTTTCTCTTCCTTCTACACTGATCTCAGGGGCTACTTCATACAGGACATCTTCCCTACTCCCCTGAGCTAAAATAGTTCTTTCCTAACTCAAATATTTCTAGAGACCTTTGTCTGGGTGTCTCCCTTGCCCCAATTAAACTCTACCTCGTATTATACTTATCTATGTATGTTTTGTAAATCCCTTAAGGACAAGGATAAAGCCAGTTTTTTTCATTCCTGCTTTGCACTTAGTTGATGCTTAAAAGATGTTTGTTCAATGAATGGATTTCTGACTCTACATTCAGTGTTCCTTTCATAATGCCATGATGCATCCAGACTTCCACTGGAAAACATTTCAAAAACAGCTGAACACCTTGTCAGCTCTTGGCCATTTTCATTTTTTAGGAAGTGAAAAGAAGTCACCAAACCTTCTTCCCCCAATTTCCAAAAGCACCAGGGAACTTTTCTGAAAACAAGTCATAGCAAATTTTGCTAACATAGGTTCTCAAACCAATGGCCAACTAGTAAAACAAATTCAAGAAGCTGTTTCAAAATAGCCTCATTCCTTCAAATGAGAAAAAGTAACCCAGTAGGTTATGAGCCCATCAAATGATCAAGTAACCAGGAAACATAAGGGGCCATCACAGAGCCAACAAACTATGACCACCAATGGCAGCATTTTCAAAAGATGCTTACAATGAATAAATCTGAAGAGCACTACATGTCCATTTTTCCCAACACGCTTATGGCAAACATTTATGTCCATTCATAAGACAGAGTAATAAATCCCTTCTCTCACTGCCATAGCTGATAAAAATCTCCTCACAACTTATGGTCTGCTCTGCCCTGCATTAAGTCCAAGCATTTTAGACAACTGCATAATCCCAGAACAGAAGCAAGGCCTAGCTCCAACACAGCAGCTCCAGAGCATCAGAAGAGAACCAACAATCAAGAACACCTGGGTTCTCTGACTCACTCTTAGCAACACAGAGGCGAAAAAAGAAAAAATGTAAAACTCCTTTACTTACCCTCTTTTGATCTTCCAGGCCATGTGTCACTGGCTTTCTCTTCTGATGTTGACTGGACTCAGAGACAGATTCCATTTCCCATAAATAAAATACTCTTCTCCTTTTTTAAAAGTTTTTCTTCCAAATCCACAGTTGAATAAAACACATGGGGGAAAAAATGAGGCATACATTCGCTCAAATACACATACAGCCACCAGAAAAAAACCAAGACCACGTTTTCAAATATCTTCCTGGTTTCTTAAAATCCATTTGGAAGGTTTGCTTGCCATCAATGCCTTTGGGACAATATACAAAGCAGCAGACATTGTGAGAGCTTGCAGTTGGGATCTTAGCTCAGTTCTGGAATTCACCTCACTCGAACCAGGGTAAGGGGTGGCATGGAGGAGTCCACATCCAGGGCTTTGTACCACATCACTGCCCCCTTGGCATGGAGAATTTATATGTCAATAAAGGTACAAATAGGCATTTAATCCAGTGCCATGATAGCGTCAGCATCCCTCTCCTGGAGTCCCTTACTCCCATAAATCAATATAAACACTTGGCACCAGGAATTGCCTTGTGTCCAGCTAGCATGTGTTCATTACGCTGGTTGTAGTCTTTCATGGACTCCAATGAATACCTGAAGAGAAGAATTTTTAAAATCAGATTTTTAAAAAGTGCATGCATATTACTGATAATTCTCCAGCCCCTTCCCCCTTCATTGTCTATCCTAAACCTCAGGACAGTGGCCAGTTTATTTAGCTATCTCTATACTCTATTTGAAGCTATCAGAGTATTTGGTGAACAACCATCAACACATCTGCAAAGTCACTGGACCTTGAATTCTTACCATGAAATACCCGATTGCAAGCTTCTATAGAAATATCCAGACCAAAAAATGAGTTATCTTTCAAGATGCCTGCATAACACATAGCAGTAACAAAGCACCAAGGTATCATAAAACAGAAGCCACAATCATTTAATCACAATCAAGCATTTTCTTTTAGACATCCTTGAGCAGGGAGAGCCTTGATATCTTGTATGATCGAAACACAGTGCAGAGATTGTTTAAAAAAAACAAAAACAACTTCACCACATAGATAACCAACCTGTTTCTTCTAAGGTATAGAAGGGACTGCATAACTTGGAGGAAAGTTTTCTGCTTGCAAACCTGTAACACACAGCTACTAGATGACCTCCTACATAATCTTGGGATTTCAGAGGGCAGTAGCTATGAGGGGGGTGGATGGATGGAGAAGGGATAAGACCATGAGTACTTCAGCACTAAATACAAAATGAAAGGTTGGGGTGGGGGTGGGTAGAGTTCTGTTCCAAGGAACCAAAAGTGAACACAAGAACTACAGAAATAGTACTAGCCCTCCCTCCAACCTATGAAGGCACATAAATGAATGACAGTAAATTCTTTACCTATGCACCCTCATATAGGAAAGAGGGAGAGAGAAGGAGGGAAGGAGGCAAAAGGAGGGAAAAGAAATTTTCCTTTATCTGAAAGACATTGTTTCTACCATAGTAAAAATTCAAAGCATCCTAGATTCAGGATTAAAAGGGACTTTAATGGTCATCTAATCCATAACCTTCAAATTTACAAATGAGTAGCCTGAGACCCAAGGTCACACAGGCAGTAAATGACAAAGCTATGATTGGACCAATGCTGTCTAGCTCCAGATCTGGCAGCCTTTGTCCTGTACCACATGATTCAACAAATATTAAACTCTCTATGGAAGGCACACCATGAGAGGTGATGGTGGTATAGTGGATAGAGAACAGGTTTCCAAACCAAAAAAGCCTGGGTTCATGTCCTATGTTGTGATGTCATTGGTCCTCTTCAAGAAGGAAGGACCACCACCAACAACAAAGATACATATTGGTCACTTCTCAGAATTCTAGTCTACTCTCCAAGTCAGAGAGAAGGTAGAAGACATTTTCTCATGTGGGGTTCCCTATGCCTGTGACATCACAAGTTCAGTCCATTATGTTCTATGAGACACTGTTTGGTGTTTTTTTTTGTAATCAGTGTGCTGGACAAACTACAAACCCAGGAAAACCCAGAACCCAGGAAAACTCATCTGGCTGCTATCCCACAAGATGGAAGTCCAAAGCTCATGTGATACACTTCCTCCCCTCTCTCCCAACCAGTTCCTCTTTGGTATCTGGGACATGACTCTTTGCCATAAAGCTTAAACTTCCTCCATGAAGAGCTGGCTGTTAGACCAGCTAGGTTGCAAATCTCAGAGCTTGAAGGGAATTCAGAATTGATTTAGGCCAATCTGTATGTGAAGAGGAATCCCCTCTGCAAATTATTGTGACAAGAGGCAGTGGACAGAGCAGTGGGATCAGAGTCAGGAAGATCTGAGGTCAAATGACACTAGTGAAAAGATACTAACTAGTGATGTTACCCTGGGCAAATCACTTAGCCTCTGTTTGCCTAAGCTCCTTCATCTGTTAAAAAAATTAGGATATTATTTGCACCTACCTCCAAGGGTTGTCATGATGATCAAATAGGTACAGTACTTAGTGCAGAACCCAGCACATCATAAGCACTATGTAAATGGCAAGTTGTTGTTTTTGTTACTATTATTATTATTCAGTAGCCACTTGAAGACCTCAATTGATTGGGAATTCACTACCTCCCGAGGCAGCCTTTTTTAAACCTCTAATTGCTAAGATTTTCCCCCTTTTTTGTACCTAAATCTACCTCTCTGCAACTTCCACGCATTGTTCTGATTTCTGCCATGTGGAGTCCAACACGATGTCGTTATGTGACAGTATGACATTCCATCTAATATTTGATGGTAGCTTTCATGTTCCTTTTCAGGTCTCTATTCTCCTGGGTGAACATCCTCAGTTTCTTCAACTGAAAGTCATATGACATCATCTCCTGTCCTCTCACCAACCTGGTCACCCCTACTCCATACCTACTCCCACCCCTGAAATGCTTCATTTCTAAACATCCTTCCTAAAATGTGGCCCTCAGAATTTAATGCAACAGTCCAAATATGGTCCAAAGCAGAATACAGCAGTACTATACATGTACTTTGTACTGCTGTACACAAGCTATTATCACAACCTACTGTCATTTACCTTTATTGGCCGCCATGTCAGTCTTTACTTCTTTTGTATTTGGGGCCCACTAAAACCCCCAGATCTCTGATCACACAAACTTATCTAGCTATAAATCCCACCCACCCCCATCTTGTACTTGTACAGTTGATTTTTTGAACCCTTGTATAGACCTTTACACTTTGTTCATTCCAACCTATGGAGAGGTTTTGACATCCTGATTCTGCAGCCCAGTTCATTAACTTTTCCTCTCAACTTTGTGTCCAATCTTCCTTATTTTTAAAACTAAAGCCCAGAAATGTTTGAGGATTTGGCTAAGGTCACCTTAAAAATAGAAAAAAATTTCCCTTAACTCATTTCCAAAATCATAGCTATTTGGAGATGATTAATATGACAGGTAAGAATTTGACTGCAGCTTACTCTTAAAACGCTCTAAATGAGGAAAAGTTAAACCTGGCCATTGAGGTTTTGGGGTTTGAAAACTGGTTGTATGGATGAGAGAGAGAGAAGGGGGAGGAGGTAGAGAGGGAACGAAAGGAGGGAGGAAAGAGAGAAGAAGAAGAAGAAGAAGAAGAAGAAGAAGAAGAAGAAGAAGGAGGAGGAGGAGGAGGAAGAGAGGAGGAGGAGGAGGAGGAAGAGGAGAAGAAGAAGAAGAAGAAGGAGAAGGAGGAGGAGGAGGAAGAGGAGGAGGAGGAGGAGGAAGAGGAAGAGGAGAAGAAGAAGAAGAAGAAGGAGGAGAAGGAGGAGGAGGAAGAGGAGGAGGAGGAGGAGGAAGAGGAGGAGAAGAAGAAGAAGGAGGAGGAGGAGGAGAAGGAGGAGGAAGAGGAGAAGAAGAAGAAGAGGAAGGAGGAGGAGGAGGAGGGAAGAAGGAGGAGGAGGAGAAGAGAAGAGAAAATGAATGAATGGAAATAAGCCAACAGTTTGGGTTGTTAAATCAGCAAAAGATTTCCTCTCAAATTCAGACCTAGTCCTGCAATACAAGTGAGCTGAGTTAGAGTCTGATTTGCACATAGGAATGTCAAAGCTGCTAAAATGCTCAATTCTTTGTATCTGCCACATATAGGGTAGGAATGGGAGAGGGAAGTAGTGAGAGGAAAAATTCACTCTGCATAGCTTTGCACAGTTATTTGCTGAAGCCCTCTGTTGAAACTAAGTCCTCTGATGAAACTAACCAGTGCAAGAAGTACTGGCCTCTTCTATACTTACCCACTCCTTTAGAGAGAGACCTCTCACAAAGGTAAAGCCACAGTCCACAGTGCTTTAGCACCAGACCACAACATTGAGCAAAGTAAATCTTCACCTTCACCAGAATCAAGGAGCCAGAACACTGTAATTTATTCTTTTCCCAAAAGGTCAGAGACTGAGTTCTCCTCTTTGTAACCCTAGCACCTAGCAGAATGCCTGGCACATAGTAGGCATTTAACAAATGGTTGTTAATTAACTCTAACATAGTGTGTAAAATGAGACAAGATTCTCCTTCCCACCCATCCCTGACCCCATCCCTATTCCAACTGGCCACAACTCTGAGAATTTCTCTCAAAAAAATCTTCATGCTGGAAGCAATGGGTAGGTTGGAGCATTAGGTCTGGCTGAGCTTTAATGACCCAGAGTGCAATCAAGGACAGCAATTTGCTCCATTAAAAACAATTTTTAAAAAGCTAGTAGGGAAATAGGAAGAAATTGTGCTTTCCTTTTTTTTTTTTTAACGAAGATTCCTTTTGTTTTTCTGGGAGTCAGCCATAACTAACTGAACTCCAAGCAGCTGAACACACTTGGGGAAGTGGAGGATGGGAAGGTGGCTGTGTCAGGTTATGGAAAAGGCGAGGGGAGGGCTGTTGAAAGCTACCACAATGAATACCCTTTCCTCTAATCATGGACTGAAACACCGTTATGGGAAGTGGTTATACTTAAAAAGTAGGGGTCTCTTGTTTCCTAAGAAAACTAAACACACGCCAAACCTAGGGGACTAGAAGAAAATACGAAAAGAGGAGGGGGTAGTCTTATTTGGTTTGAGAGTTTAGAAGCCAAAATGCTTCGGTCAGTAGATTTTCTCTGCGGCCCTCCTTTTCATACTAAGACATGAAAAAACTCTCACGCAGAGGGCCTCTCCTGTAGCCAGAAGCATCTGGAAGGGTAAGGGAGAAAACACAAGATCGGTCTACATTGCATAATACTGTGGGAGCAACTGGGATTCCATTGTAAAAACATTGGCTGCCCCGAAGCACAGGAACAGCCCCGAGGACCTCCCCAACCCACCATGACAGCCTCTTCCTGACAGAGCCAAAGTCATGCCACATAATGATTTAACCTTTCGCTCCAAACCTGCCAGTTCCCTACAGGAGAAATGTAGCTTTTGGCTTCAAATAGAAATAATGGTGGATGGGAGGGACAGCCTAGAAAGCAGAGGTACCGCAAATATACAGTCCTAGACGTAGGGTCATTCTGAAATGGACATTCAAGAAAAGCCTGTCTGAAAGAGCCTGGGACACGCAGAAGTCACCCAGCAGGCCAGACAAGGTGGGATGGGCGCCTTTTGTTTGTTTCGAAGACGCTGGATTTTCCCCAAGGTGGGGCATGATATTCGAAGGTTACTAAACACAGGCCATTGTTTCTCCTTAACCTTCCTCTTAAGTTTTCCAAACTGGAAAAGGCCATCTTTGCTTTGACTTAAATCCCCATGTAAACCTGCCGCCTGCTACTCCCCTGGTACCACCCCATGCCTTCCCCAGCCCACCCCATATTTACAACTCAGCAGCGATGGTACTGTCAGAAATCAGAAACGAAAAGAGGGGTGGGGGAAGAGACAGACCTGTCTCGTCTCCTAGCAGAAGTTAAGCTTCGGAAACAACAGTGCATCAGTCTTTCGAATGGTCTAATTAACACTCATTACCAACATAGCATTTTTAATTAGTCTTCTGTGCCAACAGGGGAAAACAGTGGAGCTTCTTGGAGACCGTGCCTTTCATTATGAATAAATAAGTTAAATAAAATGCAAGACGGCGAACCAAGGAGACTTTGAGCATGTGAAGAAAACCGAACCGTCTCTGCGGAGCTGCCTGGGTTTTCTCTCTCTCTTTTTTTTTTTTTCGGGGGGTTGGGGGTGGGGGGCATGAGACGCGGCTCGGAAAGGTGGGAGGAAAAGCAGCGGACTGAGCTGCCAGCCCCAGCGCCTCTTTATCTGCAAACAGTAAAAGAGCACACCAAGCGAAGCGTGCACCAAGCGAAGCGTGCTCCCCAGGCGGGCTGGGCGGGGGGCTAGCTTGGAACTGCCGCCTACTGGGTGGGGATGGGGGGGGGAGGTCACCAAAGCCCCAGCAGGGCATTGCTATCCAACCCGAGGGCTCCTACTCGGCCCCCTCCCTGTTCAGGGAGCCGATCCAGGAGGGCAGCACCACGCGCGCGCCCTCTCCCTTCCCCACTGCTCCACGCTTGGAGGGGCGGCCCGCGTTCCTCACAGTGTGGGAGGGGCGGGCCTCCGGCCTCCCGCCTCCCCAGCAGCCGGCCGGACCGCCCCGGCAGGCAGAGGACAGACCTCCGCTGATCGATCGCCCACGCTGTACTCTGACGCCCACGCGCTCGCCGGGTGGTGTCCACCCGCAGCGCGAGGCTCGGGCAAAGTGAGCCTAGCTTGTGCTCCCGAAGGCGGGGGAGGGAGAGCTGCACTGCTGGCTCGTGGACCCGTTAGCTCTGTTCGGATCTGCTCCTCGCGGGCGCCGGCCGACACGCTGCAAGTTTCGCAGCGCACCTTGGCCTCCGGGGCAGGACATAGCCGGCCCTCAGCTTCTATCTTCCAGCCTGGCCAGGTCTCCCTTCTTCCCTAGGCAGCGGAGGGGCATTCCCAGCTAGCCCCCTTCCCCGCCTCTCAGGACCGGGAGGTGGGGATGTTGCCCCAGCGCCTCTCCTGGCATCTCAAGAGCATCCCGAAGTCCTCTCCCCGCACTCACCGGCTGCTCCCCTGTTCCCCTGTGCACTTTCCCGTCTAGTCCTTCTCCGCTGAGCCGTCCCACAGGAGTCCAGCTCATGGGAGGCGGGGGAAGTGGGCGCCTCCTACCTGCCCCAGCTCCGACTTGGCAGAGCCGCCTCCTCTTGCTTCTCTTCCCAGCTGCGTTTCGACCCCGCACTCCTCAGCCCGAGAGGAGGAGGAGGAGGAGGAGGAGGAGGAGGAGGAGGCGGCGGCGGCGGCTGTGGCTGCTGCTGCTGCTGCTCCTGGAACGGCTGCTCGCTCCTTCGTTACCCAGGAAACCGCCTCCTCCTGCCTCTCCCAGCCAACCAGGGGCGTTCACATGGTGTTTAGAGACCAATGAGCTACCTCGCTATCCCGGTACCCTTCCAGGGTCCGGATCCCATCCCCAGACTAGGGGACCAGGGAGGGAGACGGGTAACCTCTTAGCTGCCGTTAAGAGGGTGTCCCTTTGGGAAGGGAGATTTCCTGCCCTTTCCACCCTCCCGTCGCCCCCTGTCATCATCCTTGCCTTTAAGGATACTGGGCTTTTCTGCATTTAAAAAAAGAAAAGAAAACGAAAGGGAGAAACTTTTGTAGCTGCCCTTTCTAGTGGCATGATGTATGTGGGGGGGGGGGAGCAGTGGTAGTGGTGGATTTTTTAACCTATATGCCACCAACCCAGGCCTACATGAACATCTATCAAATTACATAGGTCTACACGCATAGCTTTGACCAAGTCATTTCCCTAATCTAAACCTTTCAGTAGCTCCGTATTGGATATAAGGAACAGACTCCATAGCCTTCCATTTAAGGCTTATTGTGAGAAAATTAAAAGAGCATTAGACTCATCCTTAGAGTCTTAGAGTCAAAAGACAAGTTTAAGTGCCAAGTGGGAAACACCTGCCTGTGCAGGTGTCCGGCTGTGAGCAAGTCACTTAACCAATCTAAACCTCAGTGCCCTCTTATGAAATGGAGAGAATATTAATTCTTGCACTACACATCTCACAGGGTTGCTGTGAAAATCAGAGGAGAACCTTTAGAATACCATAAAGTACTACATAAATATGAACATTATTATAGAAGGGTCGTATGGGCCATGTCCTGAGGGAGAGGGTGTAGAAGAATAGACTCTGCTACCTATATATGAGTTATTTCACATTTGTCCTCTTTGCACACTTTCAATTCAAGCCTAACTAGGTTATCAGCTGTTCTCGCATTTTGTCACTTTCCCACCACAAAGAATTTGTTCAAGGTGGTGTCAGTGTTGTCCCTGAAACCTGGAATGCACTCATCTTTTCTTGTACCTCTTGGAATCCTGGGTTTCTCAAGCACCACCTGCTTTCCCTTTCTGGTATCTTCTTTGCATGCATCTTGTAGACAACTACAATATATACAAGTGGTCTCCTGCTAGAACGAAAGCTTTCCATGAGAGTTTTCCTTTGGGGCTTTGTATTTCCAATGCCTGGCACATAGTAGATGCTCAATAAATACTTATTGAATTGTGGATTCCTCTCACATTTCCACCTACATCCTTCCTATCCCTAGTATCTAGAATAGTGCCCAGCATACAATGGGTATTTTTCAATTGAATTGTAAACACCCAAAGAGACTGAATATAGCACCTATGTACAGCATATAACAGCTCTGAGTGAAAACTGAGCACTTAATGCTTGTGGATGAGGAGAGAAATACCCTGTAGCCTCTAGTTCTAGAAAGATAGATTCAAGGAATAGAAGATATAGAACACTACAGGAATGCCCTTCTCTGAACCAATTCCATCCCAACATTCATCTAAGCGGCTAAACGCTTCCTATGACCTCCCCTGATGGCCCTTCTTGAGCAGAATTTATGACCCAAGTGCATTTGGGTTGAGTGAGGGAAGGGGTGGATAAAAAGGAGTGTGGACAGGGGAATCTGGGTTTAGGAGGATTTCTGACTTATCTGAATATGTTTAAGCTTGCATGTGGGAAGGGTGTTAGGTTTGAAACAGTGGTGTGCTGGAAAAATGTGTAATTGACTCTTCCGAAGAAAAATAAACGTATGCAAGACACATTTTAAAGTTTAATATGCATTATTAACATTTTCTCCATCACTTTCAAAAGTCTAGATAATCAACAGAACAATAAATCAAGCCCTGATTTGTAGGATTTGCCAATTTCTGAAGTGTAAATGCTCACACTGAAAATTTAACAATTGGTTCTTGTGAACTGGTTTGAGCTGACTAAAGCACACCCCTCTTTTGGGATAATCTCTGTTTTGTGGTCGGAGTATATTTAGGCTGATGGAGAGAAGGAGGGAGGTGGGGTGTGGAATGCTGGATTTAAAAAGCTCTGCTCTGTCATGTTTAATTGCAAAGTCTGTAGCCTTCAAGGCTTCCTCCAGACCAAAGTCAGATCCCTGAGCACCAGCCATGAATGTTATTGGAGCTTTAACTAGGACAGGACTTTGCCCCAGGACCCCCCAAAATTTAGCAAATGTACTTCTTAAGCAGGTAGAAACAAGTACATTTAGCACCTAGTTAACAAGAATTAGTTAAGATATAAAGTCACCAGATGGCAGCTTCACCCTAAGTGAGTTCTTCCTTGAGCTAAACCAATCTAGCTTTCTTTATCAGCAGCTTCCTGATTATTCTAAGGTCTCTCTACAATGGGGCCTCATATACAAAGGTCTAAAGTCTCCCCAAATTCACCATCCACTTGAAATGAATTGGACTTTAAAAATTTATTCAAAGACAACTTCTTATTGCTTTCCTGGTGCATGTTCATTTAAATTCATTTTTACTTTGTTTTATTTTTAATTAACAAAATTATATTTTTTTCCTCTCATCCTCCCCTTATTTAAAAAGAAAAGCTCTTTAGCTTTAAAAATATATAATAGATTTTTTACCCCAAATGACTTCTCCCTTCATTAAATTAACTCTTGCATTGAAGTGTAGTTAAATATAATAAATTACCACATTGTCCTGATTGTAAGATTATAGATCTAGAAGGAAGCAAAGAAGTCACTTGGTCTAACTTCTCTCATTTTACAGATGAGTACACTGAGGCCCAAGTCACTTGACTTGTCAAAGGTCAAACTTTTTGTAAACATCAGGGTGTTTTACCTGAGGCCTTCTGACTCTACATCCAGAGTTCTTTGAACCCAAGTTCATTGAACCCAAGGACCCTATGGCACCTAACCTTATTCTTCATCCTCACAACGGCCTCCAAACCTTCCATCTTTCGGTTCTTTCTCCAGCCATCATCCCTGTCCTTGCTGCTCACTCCACCCCTTCCTGTCTCACTCCCTCTACACATAAATCCCTAGATACTAGGGCTTAGACCTATGACTGATCATGCCTTGCCAACCCCCAGCCAGAGGTTACTGCCTTTATCCTCCGCCTTTGCTCCTATTCGTCTACTACTGAACGAAGATGGAGAAAATCATGAAACTCTGCTTTCTGGAAAAAACTACAAATGTATTACATAATCTCATCTGGGCCCTTAAATGCAGCAAGACAAACCTTTAATGACTCTCTAATCAATTTGCTTTCCCACTCACCACAGGGACTAATCCAAATCTTTTCATGCCTTTTCAAACTTTCCATGATACCCTTCTCTACCACCCTGTCAGATCAGGGCCTTGTCTCATAGGTCACTGAAAAAAAAAACAGGCCATTTGCCTAGAGCTACTGCTTCTCCCCTCCTCCACATTTCACATCACTCCAACGGTTCCAACTACCGTCTCGTCCTTTACCCCTATCTCCCACTATGAGGTGTCCTTCTTGCCATGAATCCTCGAACCCATTTCATTCCATCTTCTCCACCAGATTGCCAACCATCTCTATCTTTTCTCATCATCAGTCTCTGGACTATCTCCTGGTTGTTTTCATGATGTTATCAAATGGTAGCCCATTTCTTTCCCATACTTAAAAATCCTTCAAGTGGTCCTCTTTGGTATCTCTCCTCCCCTTCTCAACTAAATCCTCAGCCATCTGGTCTCTAACCTCTTTGTGGAAAAATGTATGTTCCCAAAGCTGCTTCTTTGTACATATACCTCTTCTGTAGGTAACAAACTTGATTTCATCTTAATTGTTTTTCTTTCCCATTCCTTTCATCCTCTGGCTCCCTCTAGACGACAGAGCCTCCCTGGCCTCCAGGTCCAGTACTGGCTGCATTTTCCCTTCTCCTGTTGAACCACCCCCTTCCCTCCCCAACCCATTGGTTGAGGTAGCAGAGTTGGAATATCCTTTGGTCTAGATCACTACCAGGTTCTCCTTCTATTACCACTGTTCTCTTTGAAGTTCTTGGGATCCGTATTTATCATTCAATCAAAATTCTGTTAACTGTTGCATGTCTATCTCCTGGACACTCTTCTATCCTCAATGAATTCAGTTGCCTGGCCGCAGTCTTTCTCTCCTCTTCCACTTTTACCTTCATACCAGGAGGCTTCATCATACATATTAATTCTCCCTCAAACAGCCTAACCTCACAGTTCCTCAATTTACTCATTTCCCATGACCTACTCCTCAATCCCATCTCAGCCACACACAAAGATGGTCATATTTGATCTTACCATCACCTACAAATGTATCACGTTCATGTTCATCAACTTTGGAATTCTCTTATCTGATCACAGTCTATTGTCCTCTCACCTCTGCCTCTACCATGAAAACCCAAACTCCATTTATCACACATGTCAAGATTTCCTTAGTTCCTTCCATCACCCTTGCACTAGCCACATTCACTTCTCTTCCCAATATTCATCCTAAACAAGTTCAATTCTATATTTTCCTCTTCTCTTGAGTATTTTGCCTTATAATATTGTCCATCTTTCCATACCAAGTCTCAGCCTTGGATTACTTTCAGCACATACTGCCTTTGTTCCTATACGTATCACAAATCACAAAAACCATGCCGAATGGTTCCATCACAAATCTGTTATATAGCCTTAACTTGACCCTTATTGTAGTAAGGAAATCCTTTTATACCTCCATAATGAACTCACTATCCCAATCACCAAGTAAGATCTTCCAAAATTTTCATCCTTCCTTTAAATTCCTATAGTTCCCCTACTCTCTACCTTCTCAGCTAAGAATCTTGCCTCATATTTCACTGAGAAAAAATGAGATCATTCACTGAGAGCTCCCTTTTCTCTTCCTTAACTCATATCATTCAGATTCATTCTTTTTTTGTTTTTTTTAAACGTCTGTTTTTAAAACTTTGAGCTCCAGATTCCCCTCTTCCCTCCCCCCACCACCCTCCCTAAGAAGGCAAGCAATTCAACATAGGCCACATGTGTATCATTACGTAAAACACTTCCACAATACTCATGTTGTGAAGGACTAACTATATTTTGCTCCTTCCTAATCTATCTCCCTTTATTGAATTTTCTCCCTTGACCCTGTCCCTTTTTGAAAGTGTTTGTTTTTGATTACCTCCTCCCCTTATCTGCCCTCCCTTTTATCATCCCCCCTTTTTATCTTCTTCCTTCTTCTTTCCAGTGGGGTAAGATACCCAACTGAGTATGTATGGCATTCCCTCCTCAGGTCAAATCTAATGAGAGCAAGATTCACTCATTCCCCCTTACTTTCCCCCTCTTCCCTTTCTACAAAACCACTTTTTCTTGCCACTTTTATGTGAGATAACTTACCCCATTCTATCTTTCCCTTTCTCTCTCTCTCAATATATTCCTCTCTCATCTCTTAATTTTATATATATATATGTGTGTGTGTGTGTGTATGTATGTATGTGTGTGTGTGTATAGAAATATATATATATATATATATATATATATATAGACAGAGGGCACAGGGTGAGTTGAATATGAAGGGATGATATCTAAAAAAAAAAATCAAATTAAGAGATGTGAGAGGAATATATTTGTGAAGGGAAGCAGAGGGAAGCAGGGATCCAGCCCAGGACAGCCTGGATGGTCGCTGGGTGAGGTCTATCAAGCATGGAGCTGGGAGCGGAGCCTAGCGTGGGCGGCGGCAGGACCAACCAGACTAGGAGCCTGGTGGAACAGGCCCTAGTGCCCTAGATCAGTGATCTGTGGCAGTTACCAGACTTCTCAATCCACAAACACCAAAGACAACAGAGGTTAGTGGAAAAAGCTGCCCTGGGGCAGTGGCCAAACCAGCAACTCCTTTCACTCTCCGCCACAGATCCCTGCTTCCCTCTGCTATTTTGTGCGTTGTGCAGTTCTAGAATTTGTTCAGAGCCATTTTTATAGGTTTTTGGAGGGACCTGGCAGGGAGCTCACACAAGTCCCTGCTTTCCAGCTGTCATCTTGGCTCTGCCCCTCCATTCAGATGCATTCTGACACTTTTTCCTCCTTCATTTGAGTCTCACATAATGAGATGGTTCTTTTCTTTGCCAAGGCAAACTCTACCTTGTTCACAAGTGAATCTATTCTATCTAGTCTTCTTCAGCATATTGTGCCCTCTATTGCCCCCACCCTCTCACTTATCTTCAATCTCTCCCTTACTACTAGCTGCTTTCCTACTGCCTACAAACATGCCTTTTCCATCCTCAAAAAACCCTCACATGATCCATCATCCCCACTAACTTTGATCCAGTATGTCTCCTTTCTTTTGCTGCTAAACTCCTTGGTTAGAAAGTACATAGATCCCTCCAATCTCTTTTCCTCTCACCCTCAGGCCTCTAGAATCTAGCTTCCAACCTCATCATTCAACCGAAACTGCTTTCTCCTAAAGTTATCCATAATCACTTAATTGCCAAATCTAATAGCCTTTTCTCAATCCTCAGCCTTCTTAACCTTTCCAAAGCCTTTGACACTGTTGATAACCACCTCCTCCTCCTCTTCCTCTTCCTCCTCTCTTTAGGCTTTCCTGACATTACTGTCTCCTGGTACTCTTCCTGCCTGTATGATTGTTCCTCCTCAGTTTCCTTTGCTGGATCATCCAGGTCATGCCTCCTAACCATAGGTAATAAATAAGACTAATCCTGGCCCTCTTCTCTTCTCCTTCTATACTATTTCATTTGGTGATTTCATCATCTCCCATGGATTAAATACTGACTAATGATTCTTAAATCTACTTATCTTGCCTAATATCTCTCCTGACTCTAGTCTCTCACCTCCAAATACCTACTGGACATCTCAAACTGGGTGTCCAATAGCTTAAACTCAACATGTTCAAAATTGAACTCATTATCTTTTCCAAAAACTCATAACTTCCCTACTACTGTTGAAGGTGCCAATATCCTTCCAGTCACCATAGTTCACAACCTAGATGTCATTCATGACTCTTCACTTTCACCCCCCACAACATATCCAGTACATTGTCAATGTCTACTTTACCTTTATAATATCTCCCACATATGCTTCTTCTCTCCTCTGACACTACCACCACCCTGGTGCAGGCTGTCATCACCTTACACCCTTGCAATAGTCTGCTGGTTGGTCTCCCTGCCACAAATCTATCTCTCCCCACTCCAGGCCACCTTCCTAAAGCATAGGCCTGACTTTGTCAACTGCCTACTTTTAGAGTCTATAGCTTCCCAGATTGAATACCAAATAGAAGATTTTATATTCAAAGTCCTTCATAACCTTCCCCTGCACCTACCATTCCTGTTTTTTTATACCGCATGCCTCCTACTCTTGCCTTAACATATTCTGCAAACTAGTGACATTGATCTCTTTGCTTTTCCTCAAAAAACCCTCTATGCCCCAACGTGCCATTTTCACTGACTGTCTCCCATGCCTGGATGATATCTCGTCATCTCCATCTCCTATTTCCTTTATTTCCTAGATAAAATTCCCCCTTCTACAGGAAGCCTTTCCCAATGCTCTTAATTCCAGTGCCTTTCTTCACTGAGCATCTCCAATTTACCCTTTATAGAGCTTGTTTATACATAATTCTTTGCATGTTGCCTCTCTCATTCAACTGTGAGATCCTTAAGAACAGGAACTGGCTTTTACCTTTTTTCATAACCCCAGTATTTAGCATATGACCAGATATACAATAGGCACTTAACAAACATTTATTGACCAATTCACAGACCTCTCAATTGACAAATCTAATGGCATTCTCTCAGTCTTCATCCTTCTTGGCACTGTTAATACTTATCTCCTGGATAACTTCTCTCCTTTAAATTTTTTGTAGCACTAATCAATCCTCTACCTTCATGATTTATATAATTACTGATTATATTATACATTTAATATTAATTATTTATATAATCAATCCAAATATTCAGTCTGGCTTTGGAGCTTCTCCACAATTTGATTCCACTCTGCCTATCCAACCAGCTCAGTGTAGTAGATTATGCTCTAGGTGGCTTGGAGGCAGGAAGACTTGAGTTTGATTCCCACTTCTGAAAATTACTAGCTGTGTGATCCTGTCACTCAGCCTTAGTCCCTCTGCAACCTTCTTGACAAGAGGCCATCTAAGCTGTGCTTGATGCCTTTCAGTGATCCTGAGGCAATCTATCCCACTTTAGGCAACTCCAATTGCTAGGAAGTTTTGTTTCTTACCTCCTGACACCCAACATAAATCTGCCTCTGTGACTTCCCCTGTCTTTCATTAGTTTTACTGGTTTGTCCAGTTCTGGCCTCTGAGGCTAAGCAGAACAAGTCAGATCCGTCTTCGTTCATGACATCCCTTCAAATACTTGAAGAGAGCTATCACGGCCCCTCCTCCATGCTGTCTCTTTTCAAAGCTGAATGTCCCCAGTTTCTTTACTCAAACCTTATAGGGCAAGGACTTATCTGTCAGGATGATCTACTCTGGACATGCTTCAGCTTATCAATGCCTTTCCTGCCCAGTAACCCCCTGTTCACCCACATAATATCTAATTGCCCTCTAGAGTTTTTCCCCTCCTCCCCCTCCCCCTCTCCCTTCCCCTCCCTCGCCCTCTCCCTGTCTTTCTTCCCTCCTTCTCCTTCTCTCTCTCTCTCTCTCTCTCTCTCTCTCTCTCTCTCTCTCTCTCTCTCTCTCTTTCTCTCTCTTTCTCTCTCTTTCTCTCTCCCCCTCCCTCTTTCTCACTTTGTCATGCCTGACAGATCCTTCTCTCAAGTATCAAGCATCAGAGGCCTTAACACCTGCTGACATCTGGCTATGCTCTATTTTAAGGAAGTGAAAACCTAATTAATAACACAATTCTCCTTGGCCTCAAATCTAGCCCTGTCGCACAGAAAGTTGTCGGCAAGACTCTGAACCTCGCAGAGAGTAGGTTAGAAATTATTCCTCTTCTTGTTTTTGGATCAGTTTGTGGAAGAGGGAGCTTTTGCCTTAACGTGCCACTGCTCCTGAATGTCAGGAAATATTAAAAAAGAAATAGACTCAATGACCCCTCGGGTGTCTTTTAGTTGTGAAATTCAGTGACTTAACCATTCTTTTCCTACTTTCCACCACATACCCCCATAATTTTCCTTGGAGACCCTCTACTGCACTAGACTAGTCATATCACCCCAGTGAAGCTGGTGATATTACAAACCTCAAGGAATTATCTCCATTTTATGGATGGTGGAAATGAGGCATGTGAGGGCAAAGAGATACGCTCACATTAACTACTGGTCCTCAAACCCATATCTGGATGGCTCCTTTTGTACTTTTCTCTCTGAGACATCCAGAGCATGGTGATCAGGATGCTGAAAAAACTCAAAACAACACTATAGGAGCATCTATTGAAGAAACTTTAGACACTGAACCTGAAGGAGAGATGATTTAGAGGAAGTACAATCACCATCTCCAAATATCTGAAAGTCTATCATATGCAGGAAGGATCAGGCTTACCCTGCTTTGCCCCCAGAAGGCAGAGAAGTAAGACCAAATGGGTGGGAAATTAAAGGAATACGGATTTTAACTTGACGTTTGGACAGACCTCCTAACAATGAGAACCATCCAAAATCAAAATGGGCAATTCAGGAGGCAGAAAACGTCTGGTCTCTAGGAGTCTTTGAGTGGAAGTTGAAGGACCAGGGGTTGGACAATGTTACAGTTGGACAGATAGGTTGCACATTAGATAGAGTGCTGGGCCTGGAGCCAGGAAGACCTAAATTCAAATCTGGCCTCAGATACTTGTAAGCTGACCCTGGGCAAATCATGTAATTTCTACTTGCCTTGGTTTCCTCATCTGTAAAATGGGGGTGATTATACTAGTGCCTACCTCCCAGGGTTGATATGACTTGTAGCTGAAAACTCCAATATATGCTTTTTATTTATTGATTTGTTACTTATAGTCACCCAAGTAATAAATAATAGAAGTAAGCTTTGAATTTAGGTCCTCTGACTTCAGCTTTAGTGCTTTTTTGGTATATTTACTATATATTCAGTTTAAGAAGGCAAAGGAGTATGAAACTGAAGCGTATCCCAGCTAACATCACAAACTGGCCTCATGAAAACATGATATTGGACCACATATCATTACAGGATATAGTCGGCTTTGTCAGAAGAATATTTACTTTATGCATATGCCATAATTAATGTGGTAGCTATACAAAGTAACACTCAAGAAGCTAATGCCATCAGACTGAAGCATGAGCTCGGATATTCATTGACCATTCAATGTAGCTAGCCAAAGGGCAGTCTATAGCTGTTAGGCCAACCAGTGGCCAAAAGGTGATGAATTTGTCAATCGTGGCAGGAAAAGGTTCGCAGTCTGCTATGGTGGAGAAACCATCCACAATGACAAGATAAGGAATTTTTGAATCAAAGACATATTCTAGAATGATATTGGTTGGAATAATGTGATTGGAGGGCTTGCCTAAACATGCTAGAATGATTATTATCTCAAATGGTTATTTTTTTAAATTTCCAGCATGTAAGTACATAGTATTTTAGTGTTCTGGATGGGGGTGGGATTTGACTTTCAAAAATGTTTCATTCTCTGGGATGATGAATAGCCATATTTTTATTATGCTCTCCTCCCCTTGACTCTGACCCTGGAGGCAAAGACTATAAATTTACATATATACACACACACATGTGTGTGTATGTATGATGTGTGTATATGTGTATATATGTATACATGTGTATGTATACATAGACTTATACACGTACATGTGTATTGTGTATATGCATATATACATACATGTACAGGTGTATTGTGTATATACATATATGTACATACATGTGTATATTATACATACGTGTATTTGTGTGTATATACATGTGTATGGATATATGCATGTGTGTGTATACACACACACACACATATATATCTATATATATATATACATATATATATAATCTTTTGAATTCCCCTCATCACCTAGGAGACCTGAGTTCAAATCTGGCCTCAAACATTTACTAGCTCTGTGACCCCAAGTAAGTCGCTTAACCCTATTTGCCTCAATTTCCTTGTCTGTAAAATGAGCAGTTGAAGGAAATGGCAAACCATTGAGTATCTTCGCTAAGAAAGCTCCCCCAAAAGAAGGTCACAAAGAGTCAGCCACAACTGAAAACCGCTATATCACCTAGCGAGGCCATGCATGTGATGGATAGATAATAAATTTTGTCATAATCATTAATCAATTAATATTTCTACTCAACAATATCTCTCAGCTTCCAATTGAATTACATTCCAATGCCTTTGCAGGTTGGAAAATAATAGTAGACCTAGCCACAGTTTTAACTCTGGACAGGTTCTTGGGATTGTCTTTTCCAGTCCTCTCATTTTGCAGATAAAGAAACTGAAGCCTAGAGAGGCGAATTGATTTGCCCAATGTGTCTATTTAAATATTGAGAATATTGAGAAATCCGTGTCCAAAGAAAAGAAAAAATGTCCCCGGCCATTTTTCCTCAAGCCTTATGCTGCTATCCATCTCTTCTGGGAGCCATTCTTCTGCAGTCTTCCTTTGCCCCCAAAGCTCAGACTCAGCACTGCCTGGGTTGAGTGATTCTGGAGTAAAAGTGGAAGCCTGTTTACGTGGCATGCTGATAATGGGTTGAGATGGTACTTTATTGTCTAAAATAGACTTTAGCAGAGAAGGAGTTTGTTGTCATTTGGCAGGGGGCAGAAGCGAGGGGGTGGATGGTCTGGTTTTGTAGCCCATAGTCAGAAAGGGCTGGCACTATTTGCAAGTGTGTGGGGATACTGTAAAAACTGTCATCCTGAGAAACGCCCACAGAGACTGTGAATGGGTAAGGCTTTGATGCTAGAGGAAGAAAATTTAAGGAGGCTAGACATTTTACTCTGCTAGATTTTGGCAACCTGGAGAATTCAGACATAGAGCAGGGAGGAGGACGCCACACTGTCTCTTCTAGCTTCTAGTGATGTGATCCAAGGCTACTCTTTGGGGTTACCTCTGACCGAACAGGGTTAATGTGGAGCCAGCAGAGGGCAGCAAGGAGCCAGCCTAGTGACCTGGGATATTTACAACTGACAGCTCTGAGCCACCAGAAATGGTGGGGTGATGGCTATTATGCCCCAGTTAGTATAATGACAACTTGAAAACTTCTGAGGCTGCTGCCAAGAATAGGGCTGGAAATCTCTAAATGAAAATGTGCTGTTAGGACAGGGCTCTAGAGAATCCACCTTAATCTCTTGTATGATACCCTCACTGAACCATACCTGCCTCTTGTTCACTTTGATCCTGTATCAGATTCTATTTCCCCATTAATACTGGCACTAGTTGACTTTGACTGTCCTTTAATCCCCTCGTTAAGGACCGTGGCCTGCCTTGGAGACTCTGATTACTGCGTTGGCCAAATGGATACAGCCCATGACATAAGGCTAGCAGGAGTAAACTCCTGCTTCACCCTATCATCCTAGCCCATCCCCAAACACACAGCGTATATAATTAAAGATTCTTACAATGGAAAGATTCCAGAGGTCATCTCAGCCAACCTGCACCTGAATTGGATTCCCCTTTTAAACATAACATCGCCAACAAGCTGTCACGTGAAGATCTAGAGTGACAGAGAACTCACTAGCTCCTGATGAAGCACATTTCGCTTTGCAACAATTATATTTGATTCAATTCAGCATAAATACTGTCTTTATCCAAGGTGCTTTGCTAGGCAGTAGATATTCAAATCCCAAAGAGGGAGCAGAAAGGAGAGGAGAGGGGAGAGGAGATGAGGGGAGGGAAGGGAAAAGAGAATAGAAGCATGGGACACAGCCTTGGGGCTACCCATGGTTAGCAGGTGACCTGGATGAAGAGTCCCTAAAGGGGACTGAGAAGGAGCAATCAGAAAGGTAGGAGGAGAAACACAAGAGAGACTTCTCGTGAAAACCTAGAGACAAGAGGGTATCAAGAAGAGGGTAAACGAATTATTCAACAACATTTATAATTTGCTTACCATGTGCCAGGCACTGTACAGGTCAATAAGCAAAAGAATTGAGAAAAGGCCTTTAAATTTGGCAATTAAGAGATCATTAATAACTTTGGAGTTTCAGTTGAACAAGAAGGCTACATATACAACCATTACAAAATAGTACATGACAGCTAAGAACGGCAGACAACCCAAAGAGGCTATGTAGCTAAGACCGGCAAATAGTAGCAGAAAAGAGCAGATTAGTCCATTAGTAACTCCCAGCAGGAATCAGACTGGCAGAAGTAAATAGTAGCATCAGAACCCAGCTCAGCACAGTTTACCAGGCACCTAACACCACCAGAAAACATCGGCTTCTCTACAGTAGTAGATGTATGAGTTGTCTTGAACAGATACAATTCTTACACTCATATCCTCACTACACACATGCCACATCTGTATCTACTTCCCCACTGGAAGTATAGTAATGTTAGGAAACTGTAACCATGGGTGTATATGGAAAATCTTTCTTGACATTCATCATACTATGCAATTTAATTAAACATCTTTTACTTTGAACTAAGGTGTTCCCTAGTTACCTGGTAAAAGAAATACATCCGCTCACAAGCAATGGTTTTCACATAAGTGATAGCTGACTCACACCTAAACCATAGCTTAAATCTAGAGGTACTATCCAATGGTCTTCAGGTGTGAATATATGTCACTGAAATTTTATTCTCAAGAATATCTCATACCTCTTAAACTAGTGACCACATAAAATTTTTAGGTTTGGGCATTCTATCTGTCTCATCTCTAAACTCTTTGAAATGTGATGTTCCAGAATTGGGAGGAATGGTATCAGATTATACCAGGGCGCCCCCCACACTCCATCAGGAAATCTAATAATGCTCATTTTCTTTCGAGGCTCTTAACACTGCCTTATCTAGTTCCAGAATTTACTGTTGCCTTCTCTTGGCCAGATGATTTTTTTTGGTATACTCCCACAATATCAGATACATATGTTGGTCATTATATTCTCATATGGACCTCACATAGCATTTGTTAACAACGACTACAACAATGCCTACACTTGCCAAACATTTTGTGTACATCCTCTCATTTGATTCTTATAATCCTGTGAGGTCGGTACTACAGGCATTATTATCATCCCATTTTACAGATAAGAAAATGCAGGTTGATGACAGTTAAATAACCTGCCCATAGTTACATACAGCTAGAGAGCACCTAAGGGTGAATTTGAACTCATGTCCCTCCTGACTCTCAGCCCAGTTCTATTTCTACCCTTCTGTTGCCTCTTCTGTTGCATGAAGTTTCTAATATACTGTCATATATCATATCATATTATTTATGGATTTTTCAATTATACAATATTTTCAGCTTAGATGATTTGGAGTTTCAGCCATGGGTCTAGTAATACTTTTCATCTATCTCATTTGCTGTTAAGCACACAGTTACCAGACATACCAAACATAGTATTACTATGTTTCCCTCCCCATTCCCATTTGTACATTTCCTTATTTGTTATTTCAATGTATTATATTTTTTTGACAAGGAAAAAGATCTAAGTGAATCTGACCAACCAAATAAATGCCTCTGATAGCGTCGACAACATCCTTTATTTGTAGTCCCCTACTTCTCTAGCACTAGGGGGCAGGTTCTCTGAGACAAAGATTATTCATTGTTACCAATATGAATCCAGCTGCCATTTTTTATTATTTTCATTTGTATTATTGTAATCACACACTGTATTGCTTACTTGCAAGAGTTAATTCAAATCTTCACACATTTTTCTGAATTCTTTATATTTGCTTTTTTATTGAGGTGGAGGAGATCTGTTATTTCATTGGCTGGGGGAACTCTCTGTGCGGAAATTCTCTCTAACAGTACAGATCAGCTATTCATCTATAGACATCATCTGACATTCTAGAGGTTAAATGATTTGCTCCCAGTTCCATAGCTGGTATGTGTCAGAGACAGCACCTGAATCCAGGTGTTTCAACTCCAAGGCCACTCTCTCTTTGCTATATCCTATGCTTCTTTGTCCTCCCTTACAGCATGACAATAACATTCTATTACGTATGTTTGATATTTATCTTCCTACTACACTATAAGGTCCATAGAAGTAAGAACCATGTAATTTCTAAACTTTCTACATTTCCTGGTGCCCAGTAAAGTGCTCTGAACACAAAAAGTGCTTATGTTTGTTGAATGAATAACAATTATTTCTCCTTTTATTCTTATCCAAATGCTCTCTACAGTGCTTCTTCCCTCAGATTCATGGGTTTCCCCATGAGAATCTATCTTCAGGATAAGCAACACTACTCTAATCTCTTCCTTTTACATATTATTTTTTGAGTTTATCAGTTTCGGATCACTATTAGAGTCATTATTCATGAACATCTGTACTATTTTTACCATACAAGTTCTAGGTAGTGAAGGACACCATTCCCTCCCTGGAAAGCAGCGAGTCTGTTTTAGACAAGAGTACAAGTAGCCCTGATGCAACACTAGTGAGGTGACTCAACAAAAGCAAAATAAAACAAAACAAAAATGGGGGAAATGTCTATTGCCAGCAAATGAAATTTCTGCCAAAGTCAGTGAGGCAGATTAAGTTCCACTGAGGAGCTGCAAGATTGATTGGTTCCTTCCAGGAAGAATTATCCTCTTCCTAAGTTCAAATTGTACAACTCAAAGTCCCTTTGAAAAATTTCCAACCTAACATTTCAATGCTCCTACATATTTTTTTCACCCAGTTCTAGTATTTTATGATTCTCTGAACCTTCAAAAGTTACTTTTTTGTCAAGATGGTTTCAGGAGCAAAGGACTAGCCTTGGAGTAAGTATCTGAGTTTGAGTTTCACCCTTGATACACACTAGCTGTGAGTCCCTAGTCAAGTCACTTAACTTCTCATTTCCTCTAAAAATCTATGACTATAAATAACAAATAGGTGCTGATCTGCATCAATGCAGAGATCATCCACATAAGAAGTTGCCTACACCAGTGAAATGAGAGAGAGAAGAGAGATGTGTGTGTGTGTGTGTGTGTGAGAGAGAGAGAGAGAGAGAGAGAGAGAGAGAGAGAGAGAGAGAGAGAGAGAGGGAGAAGGAGAGAGAGAGAGAGACAGAGAGAGACAGAGAGACAGAGAGAGAACTTCCTGGCTTCATCAATTTCTATTGAAATTTGATTTCTACAAATTCAAAGAATCAGAGATCTAGAGTTAGAAGGAACCTCGAAGGCCATCTAGTCCAACCCCTTTTTTTTACAGATGAAGAAGGTGAGGACCAGGGATGTTTCATGGATTGTGTAATGTCATCCAGGTAGTAAGTGGCATTGATAGGCTTAGAACTCATGTCCTCTAGTGCTCCTCATACCACATCACTCTGCAACCTTTGCATTTTGAAAGTGTACTTGGCTACAGGAGGACAGTACATGCTACTATGTGATGTGTGTTGTCTCATTCTTGGGGAAAACAGGTGTATTGTCATCTGCTTGGCTACTAGGCATCCCCATATTGCTAACGTTTGCCTTTCTACATCCTTGTTCCTGTCTTGAACAGAAACCAAATGCTCTTTTCCTGTGGCACTGAAAAAGGAGACCAGAAAAAAATGCAAATTCCATGCAATCTCATAAGGTGTCCTGTGCTCTTTTGACTGTTGGATGCCCTGCAGGTTCAATGAGAACATGAAAACCCAAACATCTGCTTTTTAGATCAGTTTGTGGCTTATTGGCTCATTTGCTATGTGAAAAATCTACAACTCTTGCAGACACTCTAGGACACAGCCTCCTTGGGGGCTTTGTTCTCTGAAGTTACTTTGAAGTGAGGTGACTCAGCCACTTTGTGGGTGCTGGTGCCACCTTCCTTGGGATTGACTGATGACAGCCTGCATTTTCAGTATCCCGAAATGGAAAAAGAAAATCCTCTTTCCTTTCCTACGTCACCAGGTTAGCCAACAGTGCATGCATGTGTGTGTGTGCATGTGTATATCAGGGTATGCAGAGAGCTATAATTTAAAAAGTTCTCCCTGTGGAAATGAGACCAGCAAATTGGGGAGAAAGAAGAGAATGCCTGTCTACCAAGGACAGAGGAATCCCAGATGGAAGAGTATTAATGTGTGCCAAGGGGGTAGAGAGAGAGGAAGACCACAGATGAGAAAAATTGTGAGTGGAAAGAAAGACTCAGAAAGAAAGTGTACATTCTTTTAGAGAAGAATTCTAACAGTGGGGAGGAGCTATAATCCTGGATAAGATGGAGAGAGGAAGGTTGATGATTGGACCATTAGCTAGATTAAAATTTACATAAATAAGCCTAAGGGCTCATTTGAACTTGTAGAGATATTTAGGCAAAGTGACCAGATTCTTTCCTTGGCCTTGTAACATGTTTATTAATAACGCAGATACAGGCATAGATGACATAGTTATCAAATTTGCCATTAATGCAAAAGTGGGAGGAAGTAAGTAACCCAATGGGCAACAAAGTCAGACTCCAGAAAGATCCCAAGAGGTAATGATAGAAGATAAAATCTAATTTCATGAATATGAGAAGTGACTAATTCAAAATACTTTATGGGAAGTGTGATCTGAACCCAAGTCTTTGGGCTCAAAATCTATTGTCTCTAAAACTTCACCTTGAAGTCCATGAAGTGGTTACACTGAAGACCAATTATTGTGTGACAAGAGCCCTCTACCTACAAATCCCTTTTGAGAGTGAACTTGGGTCTGGGTGGTTATATCTTCTCCTCCAGACCTGGGGACCTGGGAACTGGCAGTATATTGAAATAATTTCCTGGGGCTTTAATATGTCAAAAAATCTGTTATTAAATTAGATTGTGACGTCTTCAGTACAGGGGCCAACAAATTACCAGCAAGGAGTAGGGCACAGTGCAAATCCAGCCCACTTCAATAAAACTTTATTTAAAAAATGAAAACTACTAAGTCATGAGCTGTACAAAAGTAAGGGGAAGGCAGTACTTTGCTAACATTGCTTTAGTAGATACATCATAAATTAGCTTATTGACTCATAGATTTAGAGCTGGGAGGACCTTAGAAAACATCTAGTCCAACTGTCATTTTAAAACCAAGGAACGTGAAGCCCAAATTGGTGAAATGCCTTGCCTAAGATCACACAGGTTGTAAGTAGCATAGGTAAGACTCAAACTCAGGTCCTCTGACTTTAAACCCAACACTCTTTCACTGTTGCCATGGTCAAAAATTATCTGAGCTGGTGGTCACCCTTTAGGTAATTAGCCTCTTGGCATTTAATGTGGCTGATTCTCAGCTTGAGCTTTTATTAAGTAGTTACTATGTACCAGATACTGTGTTAAGGTAATTGTAAGATGCAGCTTGGTTGGACCTGCCAAAGTTTATTTTTTTTAATTTAATTTATTTAATATATTTAGTTTTCAGCATTGATTTTCACAAGAGTTTGAATTACAAATTTTCTCCCCATTTCTACCCCCCCCACTCCAAGATGGTGTATGTTCTGGTTGCCCTGTTCCCCAGTCAGCCCTCCCTTTTGTCACCCCACTCCCCTCCCATCCCCTTTTCCTTTCCATTCTTGTAGGGCAAGATAAATTTCTATGCCCCGTTGCCTGTGTATCTTATTTTCTAGTTGCATGCAAAAACTTTTTTTTGTTTTTGATCATCTGTTTTTAAAACTTTGAGTTCCAAATTCTCTCCCCTCATCCCTTCCCACCCACCCTCCCTAAGAAGGCAAATAATTCACCATAGGCCACACGCGTGTCATTATGTATAAGCCTTACACAATACTCATGTTGTGAAAGACTAACCATATTTTGCTCCTTCCTAACCTATCCCCCTTTATCCAATTTTCTCCCTTGACCCTGTCCCTTTTCAAAAGTGTTTGTTTTTAATTACCTCCTCCCCCATCTGCCCTCCCTTCTATCATCTCTCCTTTTTTATCTTCTTCCTCCTTCTTTCCTGTGGGGTAAGATACACAACTGAGTGTATATGGTATTCCCTTCTCAGGTCAAATCT
>CM053623.1:425412507-425480859 GCA_028646595.1 Phalanger gymnotis | reverse complement strand
GACATCATAAGCGAAGGAATCGCTACAATCTTCAGACACAAATAACAAAAGAGGCAGATGAAGCTAACCTAGTCTTTTTGTTGAAGATGTGGAGAGTTTTGGTTACACAGGCAATAGAAAAAGACTCCATCCGACCATGAGGTTAGCCAACCAGAATCAGTCAGAGAATATTCACAGATGTTCCACAGTCTCTGTAAGGTACTTCTCTCACATCATCACAATTCTCCCAGAAAACATTTTCCCAAAGTCCTCCGCATGGAGAGATGGCATCCCAGTAAGCTAATGGGGTCTGTACACGGGCCAGACCTTCATTGCAAAAACAATATCCAAAGTCTTGGTGAGGTTGTGTTTGAGGCATGTTTATACCTTCAATATTCTTTTTACACAACACTTCAAGTAATTTCACACACAAGGCTTTCACAGCAATACACATCCCACAGGATCACAAACATAGACACACATAAAAAGTCAGGCCCGGTAGACCTTCACTATTCTGCCACACAGTGGCTTTGCCTGTCTGCCCATCAATCTGGCTTTTTCCCTCCTCCTCCTCCAAGTAAAATCCACTTGGTAATCAGAATGTGAGGGGCAAATTTAGGAACACCAGCCCAGAGTTTATGGTTGTCTCTATTTTTTTGTTCTGCCTGCAGGTAGTCTCAAAGAATCTGGTACCCTCATAAAGATTACTGGCAGCAGCTACTGCCTTCCCAACTCCACAGATCAATCATCTTTTCTTGCTGATTATTTTTGCTGATTTTCTTACTGATTCAGGCCCACAATTACTTAGGAGTCCAGTTGGGGCTGGAATGTAGGTCACATGGCACTTGACCCAGCATTCTTTCCTCTACAAGTAACTATAGATAAAGTTTCAAATATCTATACATGAAGAATAACTAATGAAATTCAGTCTTATCAAAGACTGTCACATTTTTTCAGTTGACAAAGACTATGTCTCCTGAGCAATTCATTTAAGACTGCTTGTCAAGTGGGTGAAAAAAATCGGACCAGTTATTTGATGCCTTCTAGATAAAAATAAAGTTTTATTTGATTGGCTACAGACTCATTCACAGCACAACCAGTTGATAAGTAAAAAGTTTGGCATCTACAGCCTCTCAAAAGGGCATTTATCCATGGTCACCTCAGTAGGACTGTACAGTAGGATCAGCTTTTTGTAAAATTATAACATAGGCATCATCCTTCCTCCCCACTGCTCTAATTCTGGGATTCCTCTCTCCACTCTCAGACTACTGTGCCCCCAAGATGCTAATTTCTATTTGGATGCTAAACTAAACCTCTCTAAGATGTTTGAGGGTCAGATAGTACAAAAATAGTACAAAGAGATTGGTTTTGGAAACAAAAAGCCTGACATTATGCATGCACTATAATCTGGCAGCAAGTGACTTCACCTCTGAACCTCTGTTTTCCTATCTATAAAATAAAACTAATGACACTTGTATTACCTTGCTTACCAAGTTGTTAGGAAACAGCTTTGTGAAGGGAGACATTGCATATACCAGTAAGCTGTTACTCAGGTTTCTGGTCTTGCAGATAAGTTTTTCATATGCACTTTAGTAGAGTTGTATCACCATCAATGCTGTCCCTCTCCCCAACCAAATGGTTGCTGATGGCAGCCTATCTTGGTACACTGAAAAGAATATTGGAGTCTGAGGACCTGGATTCAAATTCCTGTGTGACCTTGGTAAGTCACTTTAACTCTCTGGGATTCACTTTTCCCGAATATAAAATGAGGTTGGATCAAATGACTTCAAGCATCTTATCTAGCTCTTACTCTTATGTTCCTATAAAACTTAAGGTATCACCTTAACCAGTAACGTTTGCATTTGTTAGATATTCCCAGGGATCATTTCTAACAGTAGAACTTCAGGTACCAAAATTCATTTCTAACTTCAGGTATTTACTAAAATATATTTCTAACGTGCCAAAGAAAGCATTAAGAACATTTTTGGTAGTCTGGGATCCCTTTTTGGCACCCTCAGATCATACCATATTCACAGTCTCCTGCTTTCCTCTTCAGGAAATAGCTTGGTATGGTAGACTTGGAATCAACAGAGACCAGTTCAATTTCCACCTTTGGTAATTAGTAGCTGGGAAACTATGATGAAACCACCAGAGGCCACTGAGCCTCAATTTCTTCATCTGCAAAATGGAGATAGTAGTAACTGGAATACCTACTTCAAAGGTTTGTTGTATCAAATGAAATTATGTATGAAAAGTACTATGCAAACCTTGAAACAATATAAATATCAGCTGTTATTACTAGCAAGGCTATCCCTGACCAGTAATGTATTACAATTTCCCAAGTGAAGATGATAACACCCACATCCTATGATCAAGGAGGTGGCCAAGTCACACAGAAGCTTGGCAAGGCCTGTCTCTTCATCTATTTTATCTGAAACTTCCCTCCCATGGATTTTGTAAAGGACCTAAGGATTCTCATTCACAGCTCCTAAGTTAGCACATCTATATGTAACACCCAAATAAAGATGTCACCTACACTGCATAGTTTACACAAAGAAAGCTTCAAGCAAATTTGCAAAAACCCACCATAAATAATTTCCAAAATAATTAGACCCCAATCTATTGTATGCATGCAAATCAATTTTTGGCAACAGTAGCAGTCTATAGAGTTGGATTCTCCCCTCCCCCATTAATGCTTTGATATCAAAATGGTGAATGGTGTGTTATCAATGTTAATTAGCCTCATTGTAGCAGTTACTTTGTGGCAAGACTCCCCCTCTCTCTAGATAAGGGAGATCTGGACTCTGCTGAAGGAGCCGTGATTCTGTACTCATCCTTCAGCAGCACAAAGATTCACCAGAGGACTCCAGCAGGATTTTATAATTTCACTCTCAGATTTTCAAACATCTAATTGTTGCACGTCATTCAAAGATAGAATTGGGAGCCATTTGATAGGGATTCAAGTTTTCTTTTTTTCTTTTCTCTTCTGTTTCCTGTAAGAAAGCATCCTCAAACTAACTGCCATTCAAAGCATCCCCAAACTGACTGATTTTTGATGGTCAGAGGATCATAAGTTATGAATTACATGTACGTTTAGAGACCATCTAACTCAAGCTCCTCATGTCGCAGATGAAAATCTGAGGTCTACAGGGGCTAATTGAATTGCCCAAGGTGTATGTAGTATGTAGTATATATGTAGTATATAAACTGAGGTCCTCCACCTCCAAGTCAAGTGTTCAAAAACTTCAAGAAGACAGAACGGGTCATAAGAGACTGTACAAGGTATGGCTCCCATGTGTCAATCCAAGGTTACTGAAGAGGATGTTGAGGCATCAATATTGAGGAAGGAAACAATGTCAGCAAGCCAATGCATAAAGTAATACAGCTGGTATTGAATCAAGGAGTGAAGTGGCTCGTGTAGTGGAAAGTGTTTTGCATTTGCCATCAGAAGACCAGGAATCTGGGAGACATTTTCAGCCATTTCACTTACTAGCTGCCTGATCTTGAGCCACACACTTTACTTCATTATGTCTCTGCTTCCCTATGTGTAAAATGGCCCTTGAATTTAAATACGGCTTTGTGGAGAAACCTAAATCTAAAGAGCATGGTATAAATATGAAATTCCAGGCACGGCAGCAATCTGTCTTTTCCCACCTCAAAGTAGAAAATAAAATTAAATATTTAAAAATCAGGTGTGACTTTTGACACTCTTTGAATCAAACCCTGTAGGCAGCTGTCTGGTTTATCCTGCTCTCTCTTGTTTTAGCATTACTGAAAAGAACCATCACATTTGTATTCTAATATCTCAGTACCCAATGTGCTATGGAAGGAAGTAGAAATTGTGATTGGAAGAATGACAAGACTAGACCAAGTGTATTCCAAGGAACAGTGTGCCGGAGGTGATAGGTTTAAATAATGAATTGTTAAACAGTTAATGATGTTGTAAGACTGCTAGGCTAAATCATACCATCCTAAGAGCACTTATAGATGGAACTAGGAAATCCAAGTGATGTGATGTGGCCATCAAGAGAAAGCATAGAGAAAGAAGTGAAAAGGGCAAAAGACAGAGGCTCAGAGCATGATATGACGATCTAACAGAGAGGAGTGAAAAGAATAGCTACACAAGTAAGGGGGAAGCTAAGAGAGAGAGCAATGACATGAAAAGTGAAAAAGGAGATAGTATCCAGGAAGAGACGTTAGTCAATAATGTCAAATGTTACAGAGAGGTTCAGAAAGTTAGGGGTTGAAAAAAGACTATCAAATGTGTCAATTAAGACTTTGGAGAGAAATTAATTAAGGCTTGGGAGAGAAACATTTCATGGAGTGATGAGACTAGAAGCCAGATTATAAAGGTTTGAGAAGTTAAGAGGAGAAGTAGTAGAAACCACTTTTTCAGAAAGTTTGGCTCTGAAAAGGGAAGAGAGATATAGCTTGCTAGGATGATCAAGTCTAGAGAGTATTTTTTTAAAAGAGGGGAAATATTTTTAAGGATACCTTTATTTGTAGGCATCAGATAAGGAGCCAGTAGATAAGAAGAGTTCAGGGATGATTGTGGGAGTAATTTGCTGGAGAAAATGGAGGGAGGGAGGGAAGAAAGGAAGAAAGGAAGGAAGGAAGGGATGGGGGAAGGAAGGAAGGGAGGAAAGAAGGGACAGAAGGAGGGAGGGAAGGAAAGAAGGAAATGAAGGAAGGGAGTAAAAAGAAAGAAAGAACTCTTTGCTAAAGTTTCCTGTTGCCTCATTGTGATATAGTAGTACCTCATGGCTCTCAGTGACTATGACAGGGGAGTACCAGCTATGACAGGTACAGGAAGCCTGGTAAGGCAAGAAACATAAGTCTAATGAAGGATTGTTTATGTCTGAAAAGATGAGATTGAGAACACCACTCTTTGTAATGCCTCCTCCACAGAAGCAGTTGGATGTTAAAGAGAAGGACCTCCACTCAGGAAGAATTGGGTTCCATTTTTACCTTTGACATTGTGTGACCATGGATAAGTTATCCCCCTTAGCCTAAGTATACTCATCTGTAAAATGGTGATAGTACCTAGCCATACAGAGTTTTTGAGTGACCAAAATGAGATAAAGTATTAAAAAAGTATTTTGTAGACCTTAAAGTGCTGTATCAATGTCTTTTATTAATCTAAGCCTAGGAACCCTTAGCCACCAACTTGCTTTGTGATCTTGGGCAAGTCACTTAAATCGGTGGTGTCCAACACACAGGCAACTGGTTGTATGGGGTTTGCAACACTCTTGAGTGCATCTCAAACCAGATTAAAATATAATTGGGAAACATTTAATGGAATAAGTAAAATTACAGTTGAACATAGACAATGTTAATATGTGGTTTTCTAAGTCAATATGTGCCCCCCCCCACCCTGGGGCTGGGGGGCACTCGAAACTAATGGCCTAGTTTCTATTTGAGTTTGACACCACTGATTTAAATGCTTAGAGCAGGGTGGGGAACCTGTGGCCTCAAGGCCACATGTGACCCTCTAGGTCATGAAATGCAGCCCAGGACCTGGAGGGTGACATGTGGCCTTGAGGTTCCCCACTCCGGCATAAAGATTTAGTAGATTGTAAGTTTAACAGCTGACAGGATGAGTCAAGTTAACAAGCATTTGCCAGGCATTGTGCTAATCACTGCATAGCCCCCCAAAGCTTACGTGATCCTAGGCTATACCAAATGCCTTCAATGTTAAAGGGATATAAATCTTCGATTCAATTAAATGTGCATTAATTAAGCACCTTTTACAATTAGGTGAGGTACAAAGAATGCCATATGCTAAGTGCTGAGACTAAAAGGATAGTCATGAAAAATGGTCCCTCCCCTCAAGAAATTTAGATTCTACTGGAGGAGATGGCATTTCAGCAGACAAATCAATACAATATGATTTGGGAAAAAAGATCGCAGTAACGCTAGGTGATCAACAAAGGTTTCAGGTAGTAGAGAGAAGCTGAGTTAAGCCTTAGGATCCCAGAACAGGGAAGTACAGCTGTAGCTTGGGCGGGCTAGGAGGAGATAGCTTGCTGGGCTATTCCTTTATGAGTGGCAGGAAAGAGTCAGGGAATGGCCAGAACTAGTCCATTCGCAATGGAGTGACAGCTGATAAGAACTGGCCTCAGAATAAATTAACTAGTCTTACCCTTCAGAGTGTAGTTAAGAAGCTCCCTCTGACTCTAAAATAAAAGAAAAAAATCCAATTCTTCCTAAAGTTCTTTATTAAAGATTCTGAGCTTTATTCAATCTTGTCCCTGGGGACCCAGAGAATTCAGTTCTTTAATCAATATCAGCTCTGTAAGAACCAATCAGGGCAGTGCACCAAAGACTTATCTGCTATAAAGTCAGCAATGAAGCTATGGATTTGAACGTGAAGAAGTGTCCCCAAATTACTTCTCTTGAAAATTAAACCAGGCTGACCTTCAGTATCATGCATAATTACTTAGAGGTGGGTAGCTAGAAAAATTTGGCTTGTGGGTACTTGCCAATACCTCTTTGAAATTGTCCTAATCAGAAAGTCCACATCGTGATTAGATTCAAGGTCATTCCTGGCCTCATTCCTTTCATCTTCCTCATCTATTGATTGTCACATGCCTTATTCTGCTCCAGGAAATTGTTGTCACCACCTCCATTTGAGGCCAGCTATGGCTGCAAGGATTTTGGCTGTACACTCTTCTGTATTCCAGAAAACCTCTGACACTTTGGATTAAGTTAGTACAATCTCTTGCCTGAAACATTCAAATCACAGCTGTCTTTGTGAACATAAAGATTTCTTTGGGGAATCTGGACAGCAACCTAAGAAACTTACATGCATTAAAGGCTCTAGAGATACTATAGACACTAACAAATTAATTTCCTGTGCTCCTTTTAGAATTTTCTAGGCTTGAAGGTTTAAATTCTTTCCCCTAGAAAGGACTTTCTTTTAACTGTTGGAGAACAAAGATAATAACATTCATCCCGTGTTCTTGGATAGCCCTTGATACTTTTCAAAGACATTTCATACTCATCAGCTCAGGGCATTCTTACAACCCTGTGAGGCTGAGCAAGATGAATACTGTTATCTCCATTTAATAGAAGAGGACTCTGAGTTATTACAATTATTTTCTCCAGATATAGCTAATTGGTGGAAGAGCTGGGACAAGTGCCCAGGTCTATAGAGGCCAAATGTCCAATACTTTGGGAACTAGCAGAACCTTTAGCAGAGTTAAGAAGGGGAGGAGTAGAGCAGTATGTCCTTATAATCTCTGTCACTGCATGGGGTGGGAGTGGGGCTAAAGCTGCTGGATCACTTGTTCTCTGGAGTTCTGAGCTGCAGTAAGACGGAAGGCAATCAAGTGTCAATGCTAAGTCTGGCACAAATATTGTTAGAGCAGAGACCACGAGGCTTCCAAAGAAAGGGTGAACCAGGCCAGGTCAGAAACACAGCAGGTCAAAGTTTTCATGCCCATTGGCAGCCATATTGGGGCCACAAAGGCTACTGCATTTCCCACCAGATAGGGATACTGAGAATCAAAGGCACTCAAGATTATAGACGGAACTGGAAGGGATGTGAGAGCTCATCCTGTCCCTCCCTTTCATTTTACAGACGAGGAAACAAGGCTCACAGTTAAGTGACTTGCTCAAAGTCACACAGGTTGTCAGTGCAGAGTCAAGATTTGAACTGGGGTCCTCTGACTCTAAACTTAGTATTCTTTCCATGAGAAAATGTACTATATTTCCCTCCTCATCCCCTCTCCCTCTACCTATCCAACTTAGAATCAAGGATTGTCAGGAATGGAAAAGACCTCTGAGATCATCTAGCCCAACCTCCTCATTATTTACATGAAAAAGCTGAGTGACACAGAGTGATGAAACTACTTGCCCAAGTTAGTGGCAGAGCCAGACTGGCACCATGGTCTCCTAAGACTTGCACCTTTATTCTTATTCTACCCCAGAATGTCCTTTAAAAGCCAATCCTTAAAGGCTAACCCAATTCCCACCTTCTCCATGAAGGATCACCTAAAAATCTTTTAAGACACCTGAGTTAGCCACTTCTGGTCAAGAAAGTCATTGGCAAGATCAGAGAGGAGTCCAGTTCACACACACACACACACACACACACACACACACACACACACACACACACACACTTCAACAAAGATCTGAAGGGGCATCTAATAGAACAATGATCAAGAAACACGAAGAATAAAATTAGAAAACACCTTCAACCACCCCTTTGTTGTTGTTCAGTCATATCCAACTCTGTATGACCCATGTGGGGTTTCCTTGGTAAAGATATTATAATGGTTTGCCATTACCTTCTCCAGCTCATTTTACAGATGAAGATCCTGTGAGTTACCCAAGTTCACACAGCTAATAAGTGTCTAAGGCCAGGCTTGAACTCAGGTCTTTCTGACTCCAGGCCTGGGGCTCTAACCACTGTGCTACTTAGGTGCCCAAGTATCAGATTCCTTAAAAATTAGAGCAAACAGAGTTCAATTACTACAGGAAATGTATTAGAAAAAAATCAAATGATTGAAAAATAGAACAAAACATATGGCATCTACTATCAAAACCAAGACCTGGAAAATAGGTAGACAGATAGTCCATCGTATTTCCTGAAAACCATGAGCAAACAAAAAACTGATAAAATGTTTAAAGAAATCATGTAAGAAAATCACCAAAGTCTACTAGTACAAGAAGGCAAAGTAAATATGGAAAGGATCTACTGGTCATCTCCTAGAAGAAACTCCAAAATCAAAACTCTTAGGAACACCATAGCTAAAATCCAGAGCTTCCGTGTCAAGGGAAAAATACCACAAGCAACCAGAGAGAAAGAGTTCAGTTACCAAGGAACCAGAGTAGGAATCACTGAAAACTTGTCAGAAACTACCTAAGGCAGTATAGTAATGGTATAGCATATATTATATTAGTGTAGTAGTAGTAGTAGTAGTAGTAGTAGTAGTAGTAGTAGTAGTAGTAGTAGTAGTATAGTAGGAAAGAAAATCTTGGAATAGGATATCCCCAAAGGCTTACAACCAAGAACAATTTATCTGACAAGACACTATAATCTTATAGAGACAAGAAAGGGAGCATTGAATAGAATATAGAACTTTCAAGCATTCTTAATAAAAAGACCATAGCTAGACAAAAATGTTGAAAGGCAAATAAAGGAGTAAAGAAATCTAAAAAGACATTTGAAGGATCAGAAGGGGCTTAGTGATGAAGAAATGATTACATACCTACAGGGAAAGAAGAGATTATTAAGATTTTTAATGGCAGGAAGACTACAGGTAGGAACCTTTGGCATCAGGGCTTTCTAAGGGCATGTTGCCAGGCCCTACTGCAATAAGGAGGTGGGGGAAGGATGCTTGTCTTCCATCTCTCCCAAGTAGACCCCTCTGTGGTAGAGATTTTTTTTCTAGAAAGAATATATCCATTTAACCAGGCATGTTTAAAATCTAAGCTACAGAAAACAAATGTTAACAATGGGCAAAGAGAAAAAGGAGAGGTAAGAGAAGGTCATTATACATCTATTTCATGAACTCATATGACTAAGGGGGAAATTAAATCTCAGTAAGCTCATATCACCAGAGTGGCATGAGTGTCACAGAGAATCTAAGTCTAGGAAAATAGATTCAAGAAGGAGCAGGGTAGGAATTTTTAGCACAAGGCAGTTATTGCACCAGGGAACTTGAGGCTATCTTATTGGGCTGCCTTGAGGTTACGTTACCATTGGTGCCCATCCCTAACCAATGGGGGAAGAACAGCTCTTCTTAGACAGATGGTGAATATGGCCTCTCTTATTAACTTTAGATCTAAAAATACCTATGAGGCTACAAATCTAGAAAGTAGAACTTTGAGAGACCTCTGTCCTGGATAGTGGGTGATTAGTGACTTCCCAAGAGAAACTAGGGAAATGAATGGGACGATGAGCTTGGCCTAGAAAACCACATTATTTTTATTAGGCTCATGGTATGTCTTCCAGCATCCTCAGCCAGGTGGTCAGACTTAGTATGAGGACCATTAGCCTCTTATCAATGAACTCATGAGGTGACATGGTATAGCAGTTAGAGAGTTTACCCATAAAGACGTGGGTTCAGGTGCCACTTCTGACACACTAGTGTCCTTTGTCACTTAAATGCTTAATACTGTAGGAAACTCTGTAAGTCAAAGTTTCAGAACAATTGTTAAACTGTATCAGTGGTAGGAGTTCCTTACATCAAGTAAATCACAGGTCCAGACTAAAAGACCCCAAAACAAAAACTTGCTATTCCTAGTCATCACCACTTTCCTTTTAAAGTCTCTTAAATCAAACCTTTAATAACACATACTAGAATTTATTTACAAATATCTACCGTACTTCCCCATGTATAAGATGCACTTTAATTTTGGGGCCAAAAATTAGAAAAAAAAATGTATTACCTAAAGTTATTGAACTCAAGTTTTATTCATCTGCTCATAGATTTCAGGCATCTTTTGGACAAGTCTAGTGTGGGTATGCATGCTTAGTCCATTCCATTTCATGAACCTGAAGCACCAATTGTGTCCTCCTTTGGAATCAGTAACTTCTTTTTCATCAGCAATTCTTCTTGCCTCATGCTGAATCATCTTTGAGGACACAAGAATTCCAATTGTCCTTTGCTCTTCAATCTATATCTTCAATTCCCTCTCTAAATCAGGCCATTTTGCTGACTTGCCTCACATAGCCTTCTTCTGCTGTGGCATTTTCAGTAGGGTTTTTCTCAGTTGGAGGAGGACCAAACTTAAGTTCACAGCAGCACGATTCCCATTCACTTTTGCAAACTGGATCACTTTTAACTTGAATTCAGCACTGCACGAAAATCTTTTAGGAGCCATTTCTGGGCAGAACATGGCAAAATGCAACCTACTATACTGGTAAAAAATGCGAAACAATGAGCGCAAATACAACAAGTGGGAAAAAAGCGGGAAATGCAAGTAAAAAAATCTATAACCACAGTATAAGACACACCCAGTGTTTAGACTCCAGATTTTTTGAAAAAAAAAAAGGTCTGCCTTATACATGGGTAAATATGGTAATTCAAGCTCACCAAGTATTCTGTAGATCTCTTCTTTCTTTTTTTTTGAAAACTAGGGCAAAAATATATCAGTTTCCATTGCTAGGACTTCTCATCCTCTCTGATTGTTCTTCAATCATGTCCAGTGGTTGAGCAATCACAGAATGCCAGACTTGGAGTTAATGGGGTTTGAATGCCATATTAGACACTCACTAGGCTTGTGAGTCTGGGTGAATCATTTATCCAAGTTTCAATTTTCTCATTTGTAAAATCATGGAGCGCATTCTAGCCATAGAAATCTATGATTTATGCAGTTGATGATTTGGGCACCTAGGCTCTCTGTTACCATCTCCTCAGTTTTCTGTTTCAACTCTCTGTTAATCATTTTTTTCTGTACTTTCCAGTAATTGCAAATAATTGTCCTTGGAGAGAAAAAAGAAAGTAAATGAAGAGCAGTTTTGCTTCTCTGTTTGGTCCATTTTCATCATTCTATCCACTCCAAATGGTAGTCCTGTGCCTTCCTGACATAAAACTCCTATTCTATCAAGCATTCACCTTGATTCCCTATCTTGACCTCTAGGGAATCCATTCAACTCTATTCTACTCTTTAAACTCAAGTCCCTGGACCCTTTGTCCCATCACTGATTATGTGTCTCATGAAGCCTAACCTTGGGTTACTCTCACCATCCATGGCCTTCATTTCTATTCATGCACCTCTGAACAAAGCTGGGGACGGTCATGATATGCTGACTGGATCCACTCCAAACTTATGTTACATAATCTCATCTGGGTCCTCATTATAATGAGATGATCCTCCTTTTCACATCCCTAATTTATTTGCTCTCTCATTTACTGCAGTACCTTTTCATCCCTCCTCAATCCTCCTATAACATCCCCTCCCCCACCAATTTAAAATAGCCTTTATTGCAGTTTCCCTATTCATTTGCAACGGTTCCCAATGATCTCTTAACTGCCAAATCTAATAATCCCTTTTCAATTCCCATCCTTCTTGAGCTCTCTACAGCTTTGACACTGTCCATCGCCTTCTCCTGGGTAGTCTCTTTTCTATAGGTTTTCATGACACTCCTTTCTCCCAATTCTTCACAAAGTCCTGATGCAAACTACCTTCATCTATTGCCTCTGAAGTCTTACTCAATAGCCTAGCTTCTAGACTCTTGGCAACTAGGTAATATAGTAGATAGCATGCTAGACTAGGAAGATGTCCAAGTTCTATCTCAGACCCTTCCTATGTGACCTTCCTATGGACAAGTTATTTAATGTGTATCTACTTCAATTTCCTTAAAAAAAGGGGAAGGAAAATAACACTTGCCTCACAGGGTCTTTTTTTTTTTAAGGATTAAATAAGGAACTATATGTAAAGTGTTTCACAAACCTTAAAGTGATAAATGTAGCTATTAATATTCTTGCTTCTTGCTTTCTTTTCTCTTTTCTCACTGCTAATCACATTTCCAACACCCCCTCTTGACTACTTCAGCATTCTAGCAAGCAGACCTAGTCTGTGTAGGTAGGGAAGGCAGAGCTAGCACTAATCAGTGAAAATTACAGGCAGTAGATTTCACCCCAATGCAAAGAAGAATGTTTGAATAATTACAACTTTCCTGTGATAGAATGGGTTGGCTCCCTAGGAGTTGAGCTCCTCATCGATGTAGGTGGTTAAGGAGAAATGACTACTTATAAGGAATGTTGTGGGAGAGATTCATACATTCGATGGAGTGTTAGACGAGGTGATTCCTGAATTCCTGACATAAAATTCCAATTCTATCAATCAGTTAATGATGGTGATGATGATGATGATAACTAGCACTTATGTAGAGCTTGGATGTTTACAAAGTATTTTACAAACATTATCATAAAATGATTTTTACAACAACCCTGATAGGTAGGTATTATAATGCACATTTTACAGATGAAGAAACTGAAGGTCACAGGTTAAATGATTTGCTTAAAGTCAAATAGTAAGTGTCTGAGGCTGGATTTGAACTCAGGTCTTCCCAATTACAGAGCTAGCTTTCTATCCACTGAGCCCCTTAGCTGCCTTCAACAAGTATTTATTAAGGGCCTATTATATACCAGATTCCTCACCCTGTTTGCCTCAGTTTCCTCATCTGAAAAATGAGCTAGAAAAGGAAATAGTAAGTCACTCTAGTATCTTTGCCAAGAAAACCCCAGATGGGGTCACAGAGAGTCAGACACAACTGAAAAATTATTGAAGAACAAAAGCAAATAAAATTAAATAAACATATGCTAATTTTTGATATTACACATATATTTTAACAGTAATCTTGTGGAGACAATGCTTTAACCACAAGGGAATGATATTAATGATGGGAATTTTAGGCCTTCCAGCAAACTTATAGAGGACATACTCACAATCAAAATGGGATTCAGAATCATTCTCTGTAAGCAAGTGCTTACAACATCCATATTATAGCTATTCTTAGGTCTAAATCACACCCTTATTTCTTCTCTTTAAAACTAACTTGCAAGCAGCTAGGTGGTACAGTGGATGGAGCACTGGCTCTGGAGTCAGGAGGACCCTAGTTCAAATCCAGCTTCAGACACTTACTAGCTTTGGGACTTGGGCAAGTCACTTCACCTCAATTGCCTCCAAAAAAAACCCCTAAACAAAACTGACTTGCAACTGAAATCTCTTATATGTGTTGTTTCCCCTTAGAATGTGAACTCCTTGAGAATAGAGACTGCCTTATTTTTCTATTTGTATATAAAGCACTTAACAGTGTTTTGCCCACAGTAAGTAGTGAATAAATGCTTTCTCACTCATCATGTCAAAACAAAGAAACTACAAAGCAGATATTTTTAACCTGAGGTTTGGCAATTAAAAAGTATCTCAATAACTCTACATAAATATAATTGGTTTCCTTTGTAATATGATGTACTTTATTTTGCTAATTTAAAAACATGATTGTGTCGATAGAGTGACTTCACCAGATAGCACAAGGGGAATATGACAATAAAAAGCATTAAAAAAAAAACACTGCTTTAGAAATTCAAGAACCCACCTCTTTCAAATCCTTGCATGGAATGTTTGTGCCATGTTCAAAAGCCAGCATCTATTTCCTCAGCTGCTTTGCTAGGCATGAAGATGAATTGTATTGGGACTTCAGTGAGATATATATCTGGAGCAATATATGTAGGGGCTCTTGCCTTCTGCAGGAAATCATATCTAGGAAGATGGTCATACATCTTGAATGTATGATTGAGCATTGACCACAGGGGAAATATAAATGATACGATGGCCAATAGGAGAGGTGTGCCCGCCTGATCACTAGTCTAATGTACATTAATTGGCTAAAAAGAAGGAAAAACAGAACTGCTTCAGGAGACGTGGATTTGGACCAGTCTTATTCCACTTTTCACCATGTCTCTGTTCTGGAGATAGATAATGGCATAATCTTGGACCCCTTTCAGAAGTTCATACACATTCCTAACGTGAATTTCGATTGCTAAAGAGAATAATTTGTTTAGGTGCCTGTGGGATCAAACTCTCCAGGGCCTAGGAAAGAATGAAAGCTTGTCTCTTTGGGTTGCTTGTGGAAATGTCTTTTTTAATAATGAGAAAGAAAAAAAGCGAGGACATGGGAAATCATTTGGACGGGTTAGACCTTCAAAACCAACCATTTTGATGAAAAAAAAGAAATCAATAATTCACTAAGATGGACCAGCATCTTGTACTTGGGTCCAGAAGGAAGGAAACAAGCATTTATTAAGCACTTTATTTATTAAGTATCTACTGCATGCTAGGCACTGTGCTAACTGCTTTGCAAATATTATATCATTTGATCCTCACTACTGCCCTGAGAGATAGGTATCATTTTTATCCTCACTTTATAGTTGAAGAAAATGAAGCAAAAAGAAGCTACTTGCAAAAAGTCACACACAGCTAATAAGTGTTTGAAGCTAGATTTGAACTCAGGTCTTCTTGACCTTAGACCCAGTGCTCTATTCACTGTCCCACTTAGTCTGAGTCTCAGTTCTCCTTGTAGCTAGTTAGGCAACTTTAGGCAAATCACTTGATTTTTTTGAGACTCAGTTTCCTAATCTATAAAATGGCAATAATAATACTTTACCTACTTAGCCCACAAGGTGGCTGTGTATAAAGTGCTTTGTAAACCATAAGGCATGACATATACTTAAAGTAGCATTGTTATTCCTGGTTTGCCTTCTTTCTACCTTTAACTCGCTGAGAATGGCCCAGTTTCCACAACACTGAGGTGTGTTTGCAGAAAAACTTTTCATCTGTTCAAGGAAACATCTGTCTCCCTTTGGGTTTAATTGTTGGTAATAGTATTTTCATGTTGTTTAGGCACTACACACGTGCCACAAATATGATTTAACCAGCCTTGCCAGAAGTCACAGATTTACGTCGTGCATGCCGAACGCTAGGGCTGATTAGCACAAAATTTAATTTTCATTAATATCAGCCCAAGACAAGTAGAGCATGAAATTAACCTGATGTGTTAATCTTGTGTTTCGCAGTTCGACGTGTATCTCCATTGAAACGGTCACTGGAGAAGTGACTAGTGAAGAATTCCCAGGCAGCCCTTCTGCTTGAGCTGGACAGAGGCTATTGTCCAGAACCATTCAAAATACCTTGTCCTAATGCCTGTGTCATGGCTTCATAATGAACAAAAGACTGGGAGATCTCACTGACGTTTCTGCTACTCCTATTAAGTAGCTGGGTGGCACAGTGAATAGAATTCCAGGCTTGGAGTCAGGAAGACTGGAGTTTAGATTTGGCTTCAGACACTAGCTGTGTGCCCCTGGGCAAATCACTTAACCTGTGTTTGCCCAAGTTTGCTCATCTGTAAAATGGGTGATAATTATGTTGGGAGTTCAGTTATATATACTAATATACATATTCACATTAATACATAGCATATATATTAATATTAATATATATACATATATATTAATATATAATATATAACATTATATAATATATAATATAATATATAATAATAATATATAATATTATATATAATAATATATTATATAATATATATACATACATATATATGCATATATCTGGAGCAATATACATAGGGGCTTTTGCCTTCTGCAGGAAATCGTATTTAGAAGGATGGTCATATATCGTAAGTGTATAACTGAACATTAGCCACAAGGGAAACATAAATGATACAATGGCCCATAGGAGGGGCATGCTCTCCTATACATGAGCCTCCTACCTCCAGGGTTGCTGTGGCTCAAATGAAGTAATAATTGTAAAGCACGTAGCATGGTGCCTGGCATATAAAATGTTCTATATAAGTGCTAACTACAATGATTATTATTACCCAGAAGCCCATCGCCATGCTTGTGATTGATCAGTTTGTGGACCATGAATAACATAGAGATTTAATATAGTGTGAAGAAATGTTCCTTTTGTGCATTTTCCTCCCTTTACTAGAAGGGTGGGGACCCATGGGCACAGAACATTATATATTAGCATATTTAATTGGTGCATCAATTAATTTTCCTGCTCTGCTTTTTTTTTCTTTTCTTTCTTTCCCTTTTATTTCATGTTACAAATTATGGTTTGCTGGATAACAGAGAAGGAAAGTTTATATTCTACTTCTTCCAATCACATGTAAAGATATTTTTCAACTTTTATAAGATTTCCAGTTCCAAATTTTTTCTCCCTTTCTCCCTCCTCAAGACAGCAAGTAATCTGATGTAGCCTATACATGTATAATCATATTAAACATATTTCCACACTAGTTATGTTGTAAAAGAGGGATCAGAACAAAACTCAAAAACCATGAGAAAGAAATAAAGAGAAAATAGTATGCTTTAATCTGCGTTCTGACTCCACAGTTCTTTCTCCTAACATTTTCCATCACGAGTCTTTTGGAATTGTCTTAGATCATGGTATTTCTGAGAGGAGCTAAGTCTGTCAAAACTGATCATCCCACAGTGTTACTGTTACTGAAAGGTTATATTTTTTAATGAATGTGATGTTAAAAGGAACATTTTTAAAAAGAGAAAAAGAAATGTTCATTCTGAAAAGGGACTCAGATTAGCAGACTTCTACTACTAGTACTAAGTGCTAAGTGGCCAGCCAGATGTGATCATCGGAGAATCCTTCAAGATCAGCTTATTTCTGCAGAGAGCTCTTCTAGAAAGGTCATAGGTTGGCACAGGGGAGCTGCTACTGGCACAGGGGAGCCACATAGAGCTGAGTAACTGCCAGCTACCTCGCTTGATGCTCATTAGGTTAGTGAGAGTGCTTTACACAAGTATAATTTAGAAGCTAAATCTGGGGTGCCAGTGGCTCTCCCACTGCCCTGTGCAATATGTTCACCAGGGAGGATAAGAAGCCACCGCGTACAGCAGTGGGCAGGGGGGACATATGCAAAAATGTGACGTCTGATGGTAGGTGTCACAACCCTGAGACAGACATGTATCACTGCACTGAATACAGGAAGGACAGGTGGGCATGGTACGAGGAATGGCTAGTCAGTATCTGACACCTTCATTCTTGGACCATAATAAAGCAGAAAAAACAAAACAAACTACCCTGGATTTGATCCAGAAGGGAACAACTGGCAGGTGCTGGGCCAGGCACAGCATGACTTGCTTTCACACCTCATTGAAGTGACAGTCGCAATTTCCAACCAATTTCCATTCAGGGTATCCTGGATCCCTGAGGAACTCACTACCAAGGAGAAAGACAAGCAGCTGCACATCTGAGAATGAGACTCTCTAGCAGGTTGGAAAGACTGCTGGATTTGGACTCAGAAGCCCATCTTTTGACTCCTAGTCTTACCATTTCATTTGAAGTGATCTTAGGAAAGTCATTTAACCTCTATGTGACTCAGTTTCCTCATATGTAAAATAAGAAGATTGGACTTGATCATCTTTAGGGTCTTTTCCAGCTCTAAATTCTATGTCCCTCTTCTCCCATTTATGTAATTATAATAGCAGTTATAATAATATTTTATTAATAATATTATTATTGTTAATAATAGCCAACATTTACATAGCACTTTAAAGTTTGCAAAGCACTTTACAAATATTATCTCATTTGATCTTCACAACTGTCCTGGGAGGTAGGTACTATTACTATTGTCATTTTACAGATGAAGAAAATGAGAAAGAGGTTAAGCAGCTTGCCTCAGATCAACAGATAAGGCCTGATTTGAACTCAGGTCTTCCTGACTGCTGGTACAATGCTCCTAGCTGCATATGAGGACACTCTTAAAGGCATAGTGCAAGAGTAATGACAGTAGACTGAGTGTCTGGACACATGGGTTCTTCTGGCTCTGACATCTTTGGTTTTTCCATTGATTTTCTGTTTGACCTTAAGTGAGTTCTTCTCTGGAACTCAGTCTCCTTTTCTATAAAATGAAGAATTTGGACCCAATGATTACAAGGTTCCACTCTAATATAGCATGACCTAAAAGGTTGCAAATATAAATGTAACTTCTCTGCCCCACCCTTTGTTTTTACAAAAAAGCAATAATTCTAAGTCATGGATTCAACCAAACCCCTATGAGATTCTTCCTTTACCTCAAACCAAGCAAAAAGTCAAATCCCCACGTGGAGTCGTAGGGGATTGCCAAAAGATAAAAATGATTCAGCTCTTCTAATCCATTAAGTGTGAGAGTCTATGGTACCACTCAGCTGCGTTGCTTTCAATATGTAGTAATTGGCCGTCTAGTGACCTGACTTGGGCTGGGGAATTTCAAACGGCAACCACATCCTCATCTGCTGGCTTACCTGGAGCCCAGCTAGTTAAAGTTTGCTCCCTGCAGGAATGCTCTTTACCAAGGCCACGAAATTAGATGATTCTCTCCCTGTGAGGCAGATTCACTAAATAAAGGTCTCTGTGCATGTGTGTGTGGTGAACATTGAACAAAGAAGTCACAGTTATTGACCTGAGACAGTCTCCTGTAAATAATCTTAACAGCAGTAGAGTAGTGAATCCTTTGGAAACCAATGAAGCAAGGATATCCTACTGAATGAACTATGGTGCTGATTTTTTTTTACTTTAGGTGAATAAAAGAACATATAACTATCCCCACCCCATACCACCACCCAAACACATTTTTTTCAATTACTGACTTTGCCTCTTTGTCAAAAGCACATCTTTTGAAACATTTCCCCCCTTTTCCTCTCAATGTCAGTGCAGGGACAGCAATGCTTTTGCTGCTGGCAGGAATCCAGGATAAAGATCAGTAGCTCCCCTCTGCCTTTTTAGTCTAAGTAAAGCTCCAGGGTAATTTGCATGGACCTAGTGCTAGCAGCCAGGGACATACCCAAAGTTGAAAGGAATTTTCTCACCCCAACCCAAATAGCAAGCAAACCTGGGGGAACTGGAGCTAGAAGGAAAAAAAAAAAACAGAGTTCAAAAGGCAGACTTGACCTGAAGGACTGTTGCTGGTAGGCTTGGTGCAGCTGTGGGTCTGACTCACAAAATTGCTAAAATAATCCTCAGGCTATGCACTAGTCAGAAATGCTTTCCCTGTGGGAAAGGAGATTCAGTGAAGAATCAGAAGATGATAATGCAGTGGAGAAGACAGTTCAACCGAAAAGGTCAGTTATCAAATTGATGGAGAAAGTAGTCCAATAACAAATATTGCCAGATCAACTTCTCTGGTGCTAGAAATGTGTTCCAGATGGGGGCTAAATATGGGAACATGAGTTGTCCTATGAATCTCTAAACGTGTTGCCTTTCCTGCTGCCACCAACTAATCTCACATTACCCTTTTCCATGCTTTCTATGCTCCAATCCAACTACTTCCTCTATGCCCCCCTAATATGCCATGTGGTTTTCAGCCTCAGTGCCATTATTCACAATTTCCCATGCTCTTCACCTATTTAATTCTGACCCATCAAATACCTCAGTCAAATGCCATTTCCTTCAAAAAAATCTACTTTGATAACAGCTTCAGTAAATATTTTCACCCTTATACTTTTCAACTCTTTAATGTATTTCTCATTTAATATTGTTGATTATGGTTCTTTGTGTTTATATCTTATATTTCTGCTGGACTGTAAGCACAACAAAGGCAGAGAATATGTTTTAGCTAAAACTTTCATCTCCTTTACTGCAAGCAGAGTACTCTAAATGATATAGTCACTTAACAAATGTTTGTTAAATAAAACTCTGTGGATGAAGTAGGGGTAATAACTATAAAAAATCATTAACATTATTTGATATTGGTCGTCTACCACAGGACTATCTCTGCCTTCCATAGGTCCATCTTTGTCTCCCATTAATCTATCAAATATCCTAGGTCCCATTTACGGCATGTTGAAAACTGCTATTAATAGCAGATAACGGGTGTGGTTGTAGATAGTGCCAGAACCCATAGACTAGGTGGGCTGGTCCATATCTTTGGAATGGATCAGCACATCAATCTGGTAAATCACTCTCATGGTCTAAGTGGGAGATCTCAGAAATACATTATGATTAGGTTTCTATATTGGCCATAACAGATCCAGGTGTTAATTTTTCACTCATTACCCTCTTGCATATTTATAGGCTTTGTACTTGTTCAGTTTAGCAGATAGGTTGGTCTGAGAAAACTGATCCAAGAGATAAGGGATTAATGAAAGGGGTAGTGCTAATGAATTGTCAAGGTATTCCAATCATGGCAATAGCGCAATAGAAGCCCCCACATTCCTGTCAGAAAAATTATGTGTCTCATTGTGGGAGCTTGATGGCCACATGAGCCACTTGACTGTTGTTCAGTCATTTAGTCATGTCTGATTCTTTGTGACTCAGTGGATGATACTGTCTGTGGCGTTTTCTTGGCAAAGAGACTGGAGGGTTTTGCCATTCCCTTCTCCAGTAGATTAAGGCCAACAGAGTGACTTGCCCAGAGTCACACAGCTAGTGTCTGCCTCTGAACCCCTTTGGGTGTTTCTTTTAAGAAGATAACACAGTTCCTGGCTCACTCAGTTGGTAACGGAGTAGACATAGTTTATCAAAGTTGGACTTATGTCCTTGCTGAAGTCAGAGGATACAGTTACACCTTCACGATTTCAACAAATGCCTGAGTTCCTGTAAAAGGTTCTTCGAGTGAACTAGTAGATTCATCTACTTAAAATGAGTAGTCATTCAACGGACAATAGTCTTTGTCAACTGTGTAGCCATTGCTCTACCTAGAGCTCCCCAGGGGGTAGCTGCATAAAGAACCTGGCTTGGGCTGGGAAGTTAGGAAGCTCTGTAGGATACCTTGGAAATTTCTCAAATGATGCCATTCTTCCACCCATTTCTACTTGGAAGGAAGAGCAACCCGTTTTTGCTGGGCCCCCAAGGTACTCATTCTCTTCTTCTGAGTAAGCGATTATGTCAGGGAATTTGGCATTCTCACATACAAAATGGGTGATATTGTTCAGGAGTAGAGTCAGATGCCACTGGAGAGTTGGATTTTGAGTTTGTTGTGGGGTTTGCTCTGGCTTATGGGCCAGTAATGCCCCTCCTAGAAATGTCTAACTAATGCCTCTAGCTAAGCAGAGGTGTACCCAAAACTAGTAGTCTGGCCTGTAGATCACGACTTATTTGGCCACGGCAACTCTTGAGATGAAGAAAAATGCAAAGTAGTCCTCAGTCCTATTTGTCTTCTACAGCAACTGTAGTATAGTATCAGGAAAGGGGGCTTAGGGCGTAAAGAATCACATAGTTTTCAGACCACTTATCAATATTAAGTTAACAAGGATTACTCTAAATGTGATATTCTTGTTCAGTGACAAATGAGTACATCTGGAATGGCTAAATTATAACACAGAATGTTATCATTGGAAAGGACCTAAAAAGCCATGAGTCCAACCTGTACCTGAGTAAGAATCCCTTCTGAAATGTATCCAACAACAATCACTCAACATCTTTTGTTGAGTGAGGAAGAAGTCACCACCAGCTTTCTTGCAGAGAGCAATAATCATTAGGAAGTTTTTCCCTTCATCAGGTTTGAATTTTCTTCTTTGCAACTTGCCCCATCACTCCTGGTTCTTCCCTCTGGGACCAAGAATAACAAGTGTAATCCCTCTTCCACTTGACAGTCCTTCAAATGCTTAAAGACAGCTATCATGTCCTTCTGAAGTCTTCTCTGCTCTAGAGTAATTAATACTGACATTCTAAGTACAAATGAAACCAGAAGACACAAGTAACTTGAAGTTACATGGAAGGATGACTCACACATTCCTTTCAGAAAGGCAATCTCATTGTGCACCCAAGGCAATGAGAGACATCATTTCATAGAGCGCTTGGTCATCATGACTTGCAGGGTTCATGATAATAGTTAATAACGGCTAACTCTGTGCGTGTGCATGTGTGTATGTGTGTATGTGTGTTGCTTTAATGATGATCATAAGCAAAAAAGCAACCATAAAGATTATGTAGCATTTTTTGCAGAGGATGAAGAGGTGAAGGAATATTATGAAGAACTTGAGAAGATACCTCCAAATCAAAATGCACATTCATAATAATAGTATTTACATAGTGCTTTAAGGTTTTCAAAGTGCTTTCCAAATATTATTTCATTTTATCCTCACAAAACCCAGGGAGTAGATACTATCATTATTCCCATTTTATGAAAGAAGAAACTGAGATGGGCAGAGGTTAAGTGTTTAGCCACAAAGGGTCACAATTTTACTAAGTGTCAGAGGCTAGATTTGAACTCAGGTATTCCTCACTCCAGGGACAGCTCCCTATCCAGATCTTGTCACCATAAATACCAAATTACTTTACTATGAAGATAGGTAGAAGATAGACACAAGGAAAGTTGGTTTAAGAAAAAAACATAGTGGAAGAAAGAGATGATTAAGAAACCAGGGATGCCCAAGGATTGTAGGCTACTCAGATGTCCCAGATCCTTATAGCAGGCATATTTTTTGCATAAGAAAATTGCCATTTGGGCTTGGTAAGCACCAAGCAACATCCAAAAAATGAAATTGACCACTGATGTGGAAATGATTTCTGAATCAACTGTCAGTGATGAGTCAGACTACCTCCCAGTTAAAGCAAAAGTAAAAATGTGCATCAAATGAGAAGGATGAATATGAGAAGATACTGGTTACAACTATAACAGCTCCAAACTGACTTATTCTCATTTAAATTAACATTATTGACATAAAAAAATGAAGAATAAAGAGAAAAGACTAACTTTAATCCTCATTTTCTTTTAACTTTTATATTTTCTTCAGTTACATGTTAAAACAATTTTTGATATTCAGTTTTTAAAATTTTTTAGGGAGTTCTCTCTCCCTCCCTTCTCCCTTCATTGAAAAGGCAAACAATTCGATATAGGTTATACATGTGCAGTCATGCAAAACGTATTTCCATATTAGTCATGTTGTGAAAAAACATGCACACAAAAACCCCAAGAAAAACAAGGAAAGTTTAAAAAGTATGCTTCGATCTGCATTCAGACTCCATCAGTTCTTTTTCTGGAGATGGAAAGCATTTTTCATCATTAGTCCTTCAGAATTGTCTTGGATCACTTATTGAGGAGAATAGCTGAGTCATTTACAGTTGATCATTGTACAATATTGCTGTTACTATGTACAACATTCTCCTAATTGTGCTCGCTTTGTATCAGTTCATGTGAATCTTTCCAGGTTATTCTGAGAATATCCTGCTCATCACTTCTTATACTACGATAGTATTCCATCACAATCATACGCAACTTGTTCAGCCTTTCACAATGGATGGGTATCCCCTCGATTTAGAATTCTTTGCCACCACTAAAAGAGCTGCTACAAATTTGTGTACTTATAGGACCTTTTCCTTTTTGTTTTTATCTCTTTGAGATATGGATCGAATAGTGGTATTGCTGAGTCAAATGGAATGCCCTTTTGGGCATAGTTCCAAATTACTCTCCAAAATGATTGAATCAGTTTGTAACTTCATTGACAATGCATTAGTGTCTCAATTTTCCCACATCTCCAACATTTGTCATTTTCCTTTTCTGTCATGTTAGCCAAACTGATAAGTGAGGGGTGGTACTCCAGAGTTCTTTTTAATTTCATTTATCTAATCAATAGTGATTAAGAACATTTTACATGATTATAGATAGCTTTAATTATTTCACCTGAAAACTCTGTTCATATCTTTGACTATTTATCAATTGAGGAATGGCTCTTATTTTTTTTATAAATCTGACTCAAATCTCTATATGTTTGAGAACTGAGGTCTATATCAGAGAAACTTGGTTTAATTTTTTTCAGTTAAGATTACTGTATATTTCCACCCTATTTTTCCTTATTTATCCTACTCTGTCTTTTTCACCCTGTTCATCCTCAAAAGTGTTTTGCTTCTGACTACCCCCTCCTCCAATCTGCCTTCCCTTCTATTAGCTCCCCCTTCTCTTATCCCTTTCCCTTCCTACTTTTATGTATGGTAATGTAAATTTCTATACCCAACTGAGTGTGTGTTATTGCCTCTTTGAGTTAATTCTTAGAGTAAGGTTCAAGCACTTCCACTAACTCTTCCATCTTCCACTCTACTGTAAAAGCTCTTTCATGCCTCTTTTATGTGAGATAATTCTACCTCTTCCTTTCCCCTTCTTCTAGTATATCCTTCTTTGTCACCCTTTAATTTTATTTTTTTAGATAGCCCATAATATTCAACTCACACCTGTATCTTCTATGCATACTCCTTCTAACTGCCCTAATAATGAGAAAGTTCTTAGGAGTCGCAAGTATCATTTTCCCCTGTAAGAATGCAAACAGTTTAACCTTACTGAATCCCTTATGATTTCTCTTTCCTATTTACCTTTGTATGTTTCTCAAATGTTATATTTGGAAGTCAAATTTCTATTCAGCTCTGATCTTTTCCATAAAGAATGCTTGAAAAGTCCTCTATTTCATTCAATATCCATTTTTTCCTTGGAGGGCTCTGCTCAGTTTTGCTAGGTTGGTGATTCTTGGTTGTAATCCAAGCTCCTTTGCCTTCCAAAATATCATATTCCAAGCCCTCTGATCCTTTAATGTAGAGATGCTAAATCTTGTGTCATCCTGACTGTGGCTCTATGATATTTGAATTATTTCTTTCTGGTAGACTGCAATATTTTCTCCTTGACCTGGGAGCTCTGGAATCTGGCTATAATATTCCTGGGAGTTTTCATATGGGGACTTCTTTCAGGAGGTGATCACTGGATTCTTTCAATTTCTACCCTCTGGTTCTAGAGTATCAGGATAGCTTTCCCTGAGAATTTCTTGAAAGATGATATCTACGCTCTTTTTTTGATCATGGCTTTCAGGTAGTCCAATAATTCTTAAATTGTCTCTTCTTGCTATTTTTCAGATTAGTTGTTTCGCCAGTGAGATATTTCACATTTTCAACTATTTTTTTCATTCTTTTGATTTTGTTTTATTGTTTCTTGATTAGCTTCCACTTACCCAATTCCAATTTTTAAGGAATTATTTTCTTCAGTGAGTTTTTGTATCTCTTTTTTTTCCCTTTTGGCCAGGTCATTGTTGTTTTTTGTCCTTCATCCTCGAAGAGGCCTATGACATCAGGAAGGTAATGCTATGACTTGGAAGTGAAATTGGATTTAAGAGATGGAGGGCTGTGCAAAATCACCAGCCTCACTGTCTCCTCCAGAGTCATCTCGGTCCAGTGGCAAACTACAGATCAGAACGACTGGAGATGGTGCTGGATGCAGTGGGAGACCTTGGCCTTTTTAAGTTAAAGCCTTTCCCAGGTCTCAGTTTGACTGAGGCAATGCCCATTCAGTGATTAAGGCTAGGCAACAAATGAGGCAAAGAATAGCTTCTTTTTCCTAGTCAAAAAAAAAATCAATCTGGGAGGGGAAGATCCTAAGAGTTTCTGGCCAAAACAGAAACAATTGTTATACTCATTCTGACCATCAATGTGAGTGTAAATAGCAATTGTTTCTATGGGCAGTAGTAGCTGCCCTACTGGGGACCCAAATGGCCAGTTCCAGTTGCATAATGCAGTTTTTCTTCCTTCCTTCCTTCCTTCCTCTCCTTCTGTCCACATTAGGGTATAATGCCCTTACCTGTGGGTGTTCTGCCCAAAGGAATATATATTTTAATCACTGAAACCTCAGAAGATTTTGAGGTTTATGAGCTAGATTTATCTCTTAAGGACCTTTAAATCCAAATCGCCTTGGCTGTTATTGGTTGGCCAACAATAGGTCCCAGCCCAAGCTTCATTTGATCATTGTTTGGACCCTGATGGCTCAAAGTGAGTGTAAATACATTTGGACAATTTTTATTTTTAAGGAGTTCTTTTCTTCAGCACATTTTTGTCTACCATTTAGCTTATTCTGGTTTTTTAAGGTGATATGTTCTGCATTACTTTATTTTGTACCTCCTTTACCAAAGTTATTGACTCTTTTTTCGTGATTTTCTTGAATCACTGTCATTTCTTTTCTCAATTTTTTCCTTTGGCTCTCTTATTTGATTTTTAAAATTCTTTTTAAGCTCTTTCAGGAATTATTTTTTGGGCCTAAGACCAATTCATATTTTTCTCTGAGGCTTTGGATATGGTGATTTTGACTTTGTTGTCTTCTGCGTTTGTGTTTTGATTTTCCCTGTCGCCACAGTCACTTTCTATGATCAGGATCTTTTTCTTCCTGTTTGCTCATTTTTCTGACCTATTTCTTGATTTTTAACTTTGTATTAAAGTGGAGGGGTCACTGTACCAAGATTTAGGCCTTTCTTGCTGCTGCTGTCAGAGTTAGTTCTAGGTGTCTGTAAATTTTCAGTTCTTCCAAGGTGGCGTGATCTAAAGAGAGGTGTGGTCACTGCTGTCCTGGCCTGTTCTCTGGTCTATGAGCAATCATAAGCTCTCTTCTCTGCTCTGAAACTATGACCATGATCCCTTGCTCCCCGGTAGTCATAAGCTCTGGTGTGCTAGAGGTCCTCCTCACCCTGGGACTCCCAGATCCAAGTATGGGCAATGCAACAAAGTCCTGAAAAGAACTCCCAGTGCCAGCAATGGGACCCCTGTAATCTCCTTTTGAGCAGTTGTCTGACCCTTACCTTCTCTGGGCTGAGAGCTCCTGAAGCCACCAGGGCTGCCACTGATTCAATCACACCCAAGTCTAGTGGCTGGCCTGTGCTGGCGCTTCCTGCATTGTGCTGGTGTGTGCTCCACTCTCACCAAAGAGAGAGACCTTTCATGCCAACGGGCTGGAAAATTATCTCACCCCATTCTTTTGGGGATTCTGTCACTCCAGAATTCATCTTTAGGCATTAAAGTTGTTTGGAGGGGAATTCTGGAGAGCTCGAATGAGTCCCTGCTTTTTCTCCACTGTCTTGGCTCTGATCTCTCACCCCACCTCCATTTTCAAAATAAGTTTAGCTGTTGTAAAGTAATAACCACCACACTGATAATCCCCTCCCTGTGGTGAAAACCTCCCAGGGTTGCTGTGAAGACAAAATGAGATATTTGTCAAGCGCTTTGCAAACATTGAAGCACTATATAAATGTTACCTATTATTATTATTAATGTACATGATCTGGAAGAATCTTCTCAAGTTCTTTGTAGTTTTCTTTCAACTCTTCATCCTTTGCAAAGAAAAAAAATGGTATATAATCTTTATGGTTGTCTTTTTGCTTATGTTCATCATTAAAGTTCCATTCCCCCTTACACACACACGCACACGCACCCCACTGTGGACCAAAAGAGCTCAGAAACTCTCCAACCAGGAAACTCATACTGTCCTTACTAAGTAGAATAACATGGTAGCCAAGGGAAACACGCATTTATAATATGAACTCATTTGAAAATATTGCAGAATAGGGTGTTGAAAGATTATGATATTATCACTTCAAACAGTGAAGAGTGGTGAAGGTGGAGAAAACAAATCTGCTAGAAATTTGTCATAAGAATCAACTAAAATCATCTTAAGAACCTTTAAAGATGAAACAGGAAGAAGGCCAATATAATAGACTGGGGGAGGGGGAAGGAACAGATTTTCTTGCACGTCTACAATGATCTATTTTTATCATTAATCAATAAATCAATTAGTAGACATTTCCTAAGTGCCTGTTATGAGTCAGGCCCTGCGCTAGGTGGTAGGATTAGAAAGACAAATTGATTACCATGAAAGATAATTGAATTCTAACATCTAAGTAAAAATGATGTGTCGTCGTCATCATCATCATCATCATCACCATTTCCCTCAAGTTTATTTATCACTTAAGGTTTGTAAAAACACCTTCCATCTGTAATTTCACAGATCTTCACAAGATGCTGTGAGATAGGTGCTATTATCATCATTTTACAGTTTAGGAAACAGAGTCAGAGAGGTGAAGTGACTTGCTGCATAGGATGATACAACTAGTGAGAAGAAGGAATGGAAGCTTTTATTAAGTTCTTACTATTTGACAGGTTCTGTGCTAAGTCCTTCGCAAATATGATTTCATTTGATCCTCAAAACAACCCTGGGGAGTAGGTCTTTCTCATACTTCCATTTTACAGCAGAGGAAATTGAAGCAGACAGAAGTTAAGTGACTTGCCCAGGGTCACAAAGCTGGTAAGTATCTGAGGCAAATTTGAATTCAGGTGTAGCTGACTCTAGGCCCAGCTCTCTATCCACTGAGCCATCTAAAGCAGCTTATTAGAGACCAGTGGCCCAATGGATAGAGCACTGGGCCTGGAATCAAGATCAGAATTCAAATGCTCACTCAGAAACTTACTAACTGTATGCCTCGGAGCAAATCACTTTAACCCATTTGTTTCAGTTTCTCCAACAGCAACAGTACCTCCCTCGCAGGGTTGTTGTGAAGATCAAAGGAGATATTTATAAAAGGGCATAGCAAAGTGTCCAGCATTTAGTAGGTGCTATATAAATGCTTATTCTCTTCACTTCCCCTAGCAAGTATCTAAAGTGAGATTTGAACCCCAGTCTTCCTAATACAAAGTCCAGTGCTCTATTCATTGCACCACACTGCCTCAAGAAGATGAAATTGAGAAGAACAGCTGGGATCAAACTAATATACACAAAAGAAGTCTGTGTTAGAGGAGGCATAACTTTTAAAGCATTGAGCAATTGACACATGAAAGAAGCAAACATACCAAAGAGTCGAGGAATTAGTAGACAGAAGAGTAACCAAGGGAAAAATTAAGAGGATATCAATTAACTACTGATCCATATATCCACTTTTTTATCTGCGTAAAATCACTCAGAATGATCTCCAAATGTATCAATGCTATCCTCCATGGCGATATGACAGAAGATGATCTCCTACAGCAGACCACATGCTCACAGTTATGCAGTTGACCAAATGTTTGCAGAGAATATGCCAGAATACTTATTGGGTTTTGATTTCTTGAGAAAGTATTGACTTAGTAAAGAAAAATGCAAATTTGAAGATTCTCCTTCAATAACGTTTCACATGCACAAGTTAAGATCATACAACAGGATATATATGTATATGTATATATGTATGTATATGATAAAATATTATTGTCATAAGAAATGACAAATCTGAAGAACATACAACTCATATGGAAAGACATATCAAGTAATATAGAGCAATAAAAGCAGCATGCATTACCTTCCCAAAGGAATTCTCACTCTCTCTTAACCTTGGACTGGCTGCTGATTGTTAACCTCTCACCTCTCACCATCAGTCAGTGTAGCTGACACTGCTCATTTGGCACAGAAATCATTTCCCCACTTTCTCTCTCTGGATGCTGATTGTCAGATGGGGAGATACAAGGAAACAATCACCAGTTTGGAGATTAGCTTTGTCTTTCAGAACTCCCGGTGACTCTGTACCTTCTTAGGTATTAGACAGTGTCTCTGTTTCTGTTGAACTCTCTCTCTGACATCCTCCGTCTCAGAAGGATCTCTCTGACTCTCTTGGTATCTTCTCTCTGACGCTTCTGACTTTCTTTTTCCTTTTATGGAAAACCAAGATGCCATCTTGGGAATGTTGGCTCCATCTTCCTGAAGTATTGGCTTGAGGATTCTCATTGCTGTGGAAGGTCAAAGCTATGACTTCAAGTGATTGGTAGACAAAGAGCTCATCAGCGGGGAAAGGAGGGCTCAGAACAAGAAGAATTCATACTTTGTCTAGGAGAGAATGGAGAGGAAAGGGGCTCACAAGATCCCTTTTGGCACAAGATAAAGTACACATCTTGCACTAATAGATGGTGATCTCACTATTTGTGCAAATTGCCCTAGAGTGCTAGGATAAAGAAACGACTAGGAGACCAGGGGGACTTTATCACGGCGGAGCAGCAAGCCTTACCCCTAGCTTACCCCTATGCTTCTTTTAGAAATGTTCCCTAGTTCTGTGAGACTATATAGGGAGTCTCATGTGCTGGGCTGCTCTGCTAAGCTGCCTAAGGTCTTTAGGCATGAAGAACACCCTGTCCTGTACTGCAGAACAGGACCAACCAAGTGGTGAGGAGGGTCACTACAGCCTGAGAAGAAAGATCACAGAATTATAGATTTAAAGCTGGAAGGAACTTTGGTGTCTCTCTAGTCGGCACCCTCATTTCATAGAGCTTAAGTGATGTGCCCACTGTCACACAAGTTGGAAGTGGCAAATCAGGATTTTAGTACTGGGTCTCTGGCTCTAAAGTCAGCATTTACTCCCCTGCACCATGCTGCCTCTCTCCATTAAGGCATGGAAGCCCTGGCTGAGGATGCTTTGCCTAAGCACTGGTGAGACAGCTAAGGAACAAAGTATTCAATGGAAGGACTTGGAGAAGAGAAACTTCTCTAAGGCAACTCTCCTCAAGGCAATTCCTTGAGGAAAGAATGAGGAGCAGACAGACATCCAGTTTGAGGAAAGCTAACAAGTTCTAAGGAGGTGGGGGGAGGGGAGGTAGCAGTAAGGAACAGGCAGAGGAGACCCAGGGATTTGCAGCTGTTGGATCTGATGCTCTCTGTTCAACATCAACATCTATTTGTACCGGGAAAATACAGACCTCTTTGCCTTTCCCTCCTCACTCCCCCCTTAATGTGCTGCAGCTGTACTAGAAGCCATTTGATGACGAAGAACACCAGAGGGATTTGGCCTCAATGAGCCAATGTCACAAGGTCAATGGAAACTGCTGTTCTTGAGGATATCTTCTGAGCCATTTTTCCCTCCTTAGGACATGTCTGGGTTAGAGGTCAGGGGACCCTGATGACGTACTTCAACCCTTGGATCATAAAGGGCTGTCATCTGGGGCAGAGCACCCCATTAACCCAGGTAGTCCAAGCAATGCACTGTGTATCATAATACTGAAACAACTCATTGCCATTTGGAAATCAATTTCATGGTGAGTGCAATTTCCCCCCTCCACATGGGAGCACACGTGGCCAGTGTACAGAGAACTGAAGTGCTTCTTCGGTCTTTCATCGGCATTCTATCCTTGAGACACATTTAATTATATGGGTTAGACAGAAAATGGGGCTCACTGGGCTAGACTTCAGGCCATTATCCCACAAATGCACACAGAGGTATATCTAACTATCCAAACTTTCACTCTTTTCTACAGAGTTTGTGTCTAAACATTCAAAGGGAAGTGGAGAACATAGGTAGTAGATTTTTCAAAAAATTCGACCCCACACCTTTTCGTAAGAAAGATGTCATGGTGCAGTTAAAAGAGAAATGGGCTAAGACTCCGGAGTCTTGACAGTTTCAAGCTCTGCTACTAATTTTCTGTGTGACCTTAGTCAAGGGACTTCTCCTCTCAAGGTTTCAGTTTCCTTCCCTAGAAGATGGAGAATTGGGATCCATGATCTCTAGGGTCCCTTCCAGCTCTAATATCCTTTGTGTAGTTTAGAAATATCTATGTAACTAAAGGAAACATCCTTAAATTATCCAGCTAATTGCCTCAATTATTTACTTGACTATGTGTAGATAGCCCATGAAATGCCATCTCATATTAAGATATATCAGAGGATTATTTGCCTACCATATCCACCCTCATTTGGATCATTGCCATATAATTAGTCAGGTAGGCAATAACCTGCCTAATTAACATTGTGATGGATTCAGTTCAACTAAAACAAACATTTATTAAGCACCTACTGCATTCCAGTCACTGTGCTAGGTGCCAAGGTTTCAAAGATCAAAAATGAAACAGCCCCTTCCTTTAAGGAACATATAGTCTAGAAAGAGCTGTAATGGCCATGTTTGACAGCAGAGAGACAGTATGGCTTACTGGATAGAGAGCCTGCCACGAAATCAAAAAGTCCTGTACCCTGACACATTCTGGCTATGTGACCCTCCCCACCCCCCAGGCAAAACATTGAACCTCTCAATTACCCAGACAAATCTCTTAGATCCTAAGTTTTAAAGCACTGCCACTCTGCATTGGTAGAGGGAACTTCTCCATGAGAAGTTTCTTGTACCGAAAGTATCATTGTGGGTTGCAAAACATGTATTCTTGGCCATTGATATGGTAGTTGGAATGGTGCATCTAGGGGTAACACTGTGCCTTCAGGCCCCTGACACCCAAGAGGCAGATAAAGGATGGAACATGTCAGGACTGAGAGATGACAGCATCCTTTTCCTAAGAGACATTATGCATACATTAACAAGGCAGAGAGAGAATTGAATGGACTTCTTGTGATTACTTAAACCCAGATAAATAAATGAAATGAATGAACTAGCAAAATAAATTAATTAATGAAATTAGTGAATGAAAAAGCATTTGTTCAACATTTATTACATGCCAACCACTGTGATAAGAGCTGAGAATAAAATTACAAAAGATGGCCCCTGCCCTACGGAGTTTTTATTAATGGGAAAACAATACACATTAGGAAGTGGTGGCCAGGGGCGGGCTGCTGCAGGGATAGTTACCAAGATGATGAGGGAGACAGAGGGGAATTGATTGACATACTACATCCAGAAACAATGGTAGAATTTATTTGCTTATGGTTATGACTCCTGAAACGGAGAGTCGAAGTTCCAGAAGGAGGAAAAGTGACTTATATCCACCCTCTACTCTATCTTCCACTCAAGATCTGGGATCTTCCTAAAGCAAAGTCTGACTGTGTTCCCCCATTCAATAAATTGCAATGGCTCCCTATTACATCTAGGATCACATACAAAATTTTCGGCTTAGCTTTTCATTTCTTTCATAATCAGGCCCCTTCCTATCCTTCCGTGTTCTCTGCTATCCGGTGAAACCAGCCTCCTTGCAATACCTCTCATAAGACACTTCATCTCCTGATTCCACACATTTTCACTGACCGTCCATGCCTGTATTGCTCTGACTCCTGGCTTTCTTCACGTCTTAAAACCTCATCTGCTTCTGCAAGAATCCTTTCTTGGTCCTCCTTAACATTAGTACCTTCCTTCTGAGATTACCTTCTATCTACCCTGCAAAAATGGGTTTGCATATAGATTTTTACATATTGTCTTCCCTGTTAGAAGATAAACCCTTGAAGGCAGGAGCTGGTTTTGTTTTGATTTTTGCCTTTCTATGTATCTCTAGCATTTAGCAATGACTGGCATATAATTAGTGCTTAATAAATGCTTGTTGACTGACTACAGTACAGTAAGTTACCTGTGGAGGAGTCTGTAGGTGAGATGCCAAAGAAGAGGGAGTGAAGTGAAACATGACAGGGATTTTTAGGGGAAAGCGTTCCAAGGGAGGCAGGTACCAATTGGGAGAGTGAGACCTCTTGGCAAAGTGGCAAGGTGATCATGGAGGTGGTTATGAGGGAGACAGCTGGAAAGGAGATTTAGAACTCATACATTCCCAAGCTTTTCTTCTCATGCCCAACCATCGATAAAATAAACCAAACTGCCAATGTGGTAGACCCTCTGCCATCCAGCTTTCCGTTATCACTAGAGGCCTCTATTTATTAGTCTTTCTAATTTGTGTCATTCAGTGAGAATTCAGAAGATTTGCAGCTAGAAAAAGAAATCATCAATTCAACCCTTTCCTTTCATAGATGAAGAAACCAAGGCTCAGGGAAGCTGGGCCTTACCTATGTATATGTAGAGCTTATATTAGATTGCATACTATCTTGGGGAAAGGAGAGGAGAGGGAGGGGGAGAAAATTTAGAACTCAAAATCTTTTGGAAGTTACTGCTGAAAATTAAAAATTAATTAGTTAAAAATTTTTGAACAAAAAAAAAGAAGAAAATTGCCTGGAGAGTGGAAGCAAGCTGCTACATATTACCTGTGAACACCCATGCCTGAGGAGGGATCTAAAAGATATTATCAAGGACACATATGACTAGAAAAGGAGGTGACTGGTCATGTAGGGAGATGGAGAGAAAACTGATGGGCAGCCCAAATGCTACACTGATATCTAGGAAATCTTAAAAGCCCCAAAAGAAGGCCTCTAGTCTTTTGGGTCTTACTCCTTATAGAAGAGTCATAGAAAGGCATGAGCAAGAAGTACAGAAATTGTTGCTTTCTCTGCACTGGTGGAGGAGAGCCCCCCACCCAGGAGATCACAGATCTCTTGATCTGTTGAAGTCTGAATGTCATTGGATGATGGGAACAAATTAATTATTCTACCTGGGCATTGAAATTAGCTCCAAGTTTCCTGGCAACTAAAAACAAAGGGAAAACTGCTAGGTTGCAGACTTATTTGATCGAAGGGAAGGAAATAATGTCATCTTCACAGGCATTTTTTCCTGACACTGAAGTAAGAGTAATTTATCACACAAGTACTTGTGTAAGAGACATTGAGATAATGAAAAATATGTTTGATTTTTTTTTTTTGCAAAAGCCACAGAAACCATCTGTAGATGGATATTGTCACCAGAAAAATAATTGGACTTATTCTATTTGGTCCCATTGAGGAGAATTAGGACTAAGGTTGGAAGTTACAGCGAGACAGATTTGACTCAACATGAGGAAGAATTTTCTGGCACAACAGAGCATTGGGCCTGGAATGAGAAAAACCCGAGTTCAAATTGAGCCTCAGACACTTATTAGCTGTGTGATCCTGGACAAGTCACTTAATTGAAAATGCCTCTGTTTGCCTCAGGTTCTTCTTTTGTAAAATGGAGATAATAATAAGGTTGTTGTAAGGATTAAGTGAGATCACAATTATGAAGTGCTTAGCACTGTGCCTGACACGTACTAAGTGCTATATAAATGTTAGGTATGATCATCATTATTATTTCCAACAGTGCAATGGTCTGCCTGGTGTTCAAGTGGAAGGTGGATAATTATTTGAAGGAGGAAACTGATGAATCAGGTAAGAGTGGTACTAGAAAAGACCCAAGAGACCTTCCTTCTTTATAATTCTTGATGTTGTGTTCCTCACATAAAAACCTGGGGAATTACATTAAACTGAAACTCAGTAGAAACACTTATATGTAGAACTGAGATGATATGTAATCCAAGTTTGATGCCCTCTGGCCAGAGGTTGCTAGATGGCACAATGGATGGAGTGTTAGCCCTGGAGTCAGGAAGACCTAAACTCAGAAACTGACTAGCTCTGTGACTCTGGGCAAGTCACGTGCCTCAGTTTTCTTACTTATAAAATAGAGATAATAGTAACAACTGCTTCCCAGAGTGGTTGTGAGGTTAAAAATGAGATGCTATTTGTAAAACACTGCAAACTTGAATGAACTATAAAAAGCATTGCTAGTTATTATTAGCCAAATCTAACTTGGAATTGAGATAGAACTTGGACATTAGAGAGGAATGGGGAGTTAACATGAACACTGGGGATCTCATCTCAAATATGATATGTCTCAAGAGGTCCTGTGGATTGTTAACAATGACAGCAATAGTAGTAATATTAACTAACATTGATATAGCACTTTAAGGCTTATAAGATGTTTTACAATTATCTCATTTTATCTTTGCAACAAATCTGGGAGGTAAGTGCTATTGTGATCCCCATTTTACAGGTGAGGCACTTGAGGCAGACAGGTTAAGTGACTTTCCCAGGATCACACAGCTGGTAAGAATGGCAGATTTGAACTCAGGTTTTCCTGACTCCAGGTCCAGTACTCTATTCACATCACCTAGCTGCCTCTGGATGCTGGCTTCTAATCCCTTCCCAGTTAAATTCTAAGATCAATACTTCAGGTGCTAAAAGTCCCTATTTCTTATTAAAGAGTAACCCATTTATAGCATCTCAGTGTGAGTGAAAAGAGGTAGTACTTCTTTGGAACTGGAAAAGTCTAGCCGAGTGCTTAATTGGTTGGTTGTTGTCCTTCATTCTCAAAGAGGACCAAAATGACATCACTAGGCTGGAGCCGAGTTTTAGTCTGTCCAACTGTGGCTGAGCAAACTCATATGAGCTTGGAATGCTCTACCACAGCTCAGGCACAAATAGTCCATGTGAACATTTGGGATGGATTCTCTAAATTTGTGCATCACGTGTTTCTTTTGAGCTACTTCAGTTCTGCTTTGCTCACAGAGCACAGCACGTTCTCTGACAAGGTCACACCATGGTCAGTGGTCCTGTACCAGTGTTTCCTATGTCACACAATTAATTCCAAAGTTCTTCAGAGAGACCTTAAGAGCATCCTTGTATCGCTTCTTCTGACTACCATGTGAATGTTTGCCCTGTGTGAGTTCTAGGAGACTGAATGACCCTTTAAACTATTCTCAAGATTTCCTATTGCAAAGGCTGACATAAGAGTATTTAAGAAGTAGGGAATCTATGAGGGAGGAGGGAATCAAGAAAATGAAAGTGGAGGAGGGCGGTCTCCCTCCTTTCTTTACAGAAGAAGACTGCGGGTATAGAATATTGTATATACTGTCAGATATAGGCACAACGTGTGTTTTAATTGGGTTTTCTCTTTTCTTTTGCGTGTTTTGTTACAAGGTATGGTACACTGTGTGTGGGAAGTCAAAGAAACATGAGAGTGGTATAAGAGCAAAAGCTATTATAAATATATATGTATATGTGCATATACATATAAATATATAAAAGTGGGAGGGTACTGAAGACAAATGTTATTACTTGCTCATTCAGCTTGCCTCTGCTCCCACTTCAGCAGCCAGCAAGAATTTCTTCATTTTTTTAAATTCAATTTTATTTTTAGTTCTGAATTCTGTCCCCCTACCTAGCCACCGAGAAGGTAAGAAAAACAAAACCCACTACGAATATGCATATTCATGCAAAACAAGTCCCCTTTTAGCCAAGTTAGTAAAGAAAAGAAAAGATGCTTCTATCTGCACTCTTGAGTCCACTGAGTCTCTATCTGGAGGTAGATACCTGTGTTTCATCATGAGTCCTTTGGAACTGTGATTGGTCACTGTGTTGATCAGGGTTCCTAATCTTTCAAAGTTGATTATGTTTACAGTCTTGCTGTTATTGTATGAATTGTTCATTTCATTCTGCTCACTTCACTCTGCATCAGTTCATAGAAGTCTTCCTAGGTTTTTCTGAAACTATCACCTTCATCATTTTTACAGCACAATAATATTTCATCACCTTCATATACCATATCTTATTCAAGTCATTCCCCAGCTTATGGGCATCCCTTCAGTTTCTAGTTCTTCACCACCACAAAAAGAGCACTACGAATATTTTATACACATGTGTCCCTTTCCTCTTTCTGTGATCTCTTTGGGGCATAGAACCAGTGCTGGTATTTCTGGGTCTAAAGGTATGTACAGCTTTGGGGACATGGTTCCAAATTGCTTTCCAGAAAAGTTATGCCAGTTTACAACTCTACCGAGACTTTACTTACCAAGAGGTTCTAACCTTCCTTCTGTAGTTCCTCTACCAGGATGCCTAACGCCTAGGACTCTTCCGGGGCAGCTACTGAAAGCCAACCACCAACCCAATGGAGGAAAGGTGATATAGCAGGGACAGCGATGGAAACGGTGTCGAGAGAAGACTTGGGCTTGAATTATGCCTTGGATTGGGACCTGGGAAAGACCTTAGAGGTTATCTACGGAACTTAATAAATGCTAACCTTGGACAAATAAGTTCGCCCATTTGGGCCTCACTTACAAAATGAGAGGGTTGGGCTAGCCCACTTCTAAGTTCCCTTTCCTTGTTAATTCTATGATCTAGGTCATTCTCTCAATTTGCCAATGAGGAAACTGAGGTATGGCTAAGGGCCATAGAAAGGTATAAAACTCTGGCCTTTGAACCTTAGCCCTGGAAGAGACTTTAGAGATCACGTAGTCCAACCCGTCCTCCCCTACTACATAGATGAGGAAACTGAAGCCCACCAATAATAATAATAAATAACAGTTATAATAATAACAATACTTGGCAGTTAGATATCAAAGTGCTTTGCAAACATTGCACTTTATCCTCACAACAACCCTGGGAGGGAGGTGTTATTATTTCCATTTTAAAAATGAGGAAACTGAGGTAGACAGAGCTTAAGTGATTCACTATACAGGGTCACATTGCTAGTAAGTGTTTGTTGTTGTCTGACTCTCCATGACCACCTTTGGGGTTTTCCTTGTTGAAAGCCCTGGAGCAGCTTGTCATTTCCTTCTCCAGCTTGTTTTATAAAGGAGGAAACCAAAGCAAACAGGGTTAAGTGACTTGGCCAGAGTCACACAACCAGTAAGTGCCTTAGGCCAGATTTGAACTTGAGTCTTGCTGACTCCAGGTACTCTTATCTGCCACACCACTTAGCTGTCTCCAGGTAAAATGACTCATCCAGTATCACGTGGTGGTTTCTATGACTCCTCGTCTAGTTACTTTTTCCACTTTAAAAAGATATCTTTAAGTTTGAGGGAAGGAGGAAAAAGTTCATAAATTATCCTCATCACCATCACCATAATTATCATTATTATTATCAGGCCAGTGATTTTATTCATTAGGTACCTCAAGGTGGGGAAACTTCTCCTAGGGAAGAAACTAAGCTGCATTGCAGCTTATAGTCTTAGACAGATGCTCAGGGACAATGAGAGGCTAAGAGATTTCAGTGTGGAGTGGAGAACAGACTTGCACCTAGGTATTCCTGACTCCAAGGGCAACCCTCTAGTCATTCCCTATACCACTTGTCCCAACCGGTTTCTAAGGCCTGTTAATCTTATCTCAACAGTATTTTTCATAGTTGAAGGCCATAGAACTAGAGCTGGAAGGAAAATTAGAGTCTGTATAGTCTAACCCTCTCATTTTTATAGATGAGGGAACTGAGGCTCATACATGTTAAGTGACTTGCCTAGGGTCACATGGGCAGGGCATGTTTGAAGTGAGAGACCTTCCTGACTCTTAGGCCAGCTCCCCAGTACACTATACCATCCTACCACATAAGAATGAAACCCTCGCTAAAATCTTCCTCCAATGTCTCATGATGACATAGAAGTGACTCTGGGTTCTTCTGTTCAGGAAATTCTAGAAATTATTCTGGAATATTATGGCATTCTGGAGTAGAGCCCTATCTCTGATAGGTCTCACCAAGAGGACATGGCTTTAAGTACACACTGTGCTATGAATGTTTACAGGTTGTATATGGGAAATAGGACTTAGAAACAATTTATAGTTTGCCAAAAACAATGGTGCCACTAAATAATAAACAGGCAATTGCAAAAAAAAAAGTACACACTGTGTACTGACAGTCACCTTAGTCAAGAGCTGAGAGGTTCATCGCCACAAAATCAGCCGAGATACCACGAATGAATGTGAATATGAAAGTATCCCTATAAATAAAACCATAACCTCCTTTGAAGAATTTTTTTCCTCCTTTTTTTGGTCTGCATCTGTGATTTCGAATTCCTGGTATGGTAACTCCCCGCACTAGCCCATTCAGATTAACAGCGTGTTAGTAACATCAGCTGAGAGAGTTGCCTAGAACATCAGGTTAAGGGATATGCACAGTTAATGCGTGTCTGCGAGTGGGGAGGGGGGCTTGAACCCCAAACCCAGGTCGTCCTCACTCCAGAGTTGGCCCTCTAACCACTACACCATGCTTTCTTTCAGAAATATCAGCAGTACATTTTTTTAAAAAGAAAAAAAAACTTTTGCTGCTTTCTCTGATGCACTATTGAGAAGGTATTTTAACTAAAAAGTATCTAACTTCTAAAAGAAAACGTCCATGTCTCGCCCCCTTAGAAAGTACACAAAGCCAAGTTCTGCAGCTCTGCGTGGAGGCATTGTTTTAAGGTCAGTTCCATTTCACGCTGCACGGAAAGGGTGTGTTTGCAATTTTAATGAACAGGTGCACGACATGGATTACTCCCCTTTCAAACACATCCCTCCCAGGCTCCAATCAAGATGAAATTCCCCCTCTGTAGAACGGTTCGTGTAGAGTTGCATTGTTGTGGTATCTGTGATCTTATCCCTTTGCACAGAGCGGACTCACTCCAATTTTCCCTAAGCTACGTGTTGCCTTGGAAACCTCATGATTCTTCTACAGATCCAAGTGAAGGGGAATAATAAAAATAATAAAATCTCACGCTGAAATGCTATCTTTCATCCCAGCCCAAAGCACCTGACAAAGGCCTTCCTCTTGTTAAAAAGAGAGAGAAATGAACCCAGATCATTCCAAAGTGTGTGATTGGAACCGAAATCTCTGAATAACATACACAGGTAGATCCGGCCACATGTGAGCTAATGCTATGGATGTAGAAGGCAACCACCTCTGGAGCAAAGAAAAAGAAATTAAGAAAGAAACTTTGACAGCTTTTCGATTCAAATCAAGGAATAGCGAGATTGTCCCTATAGGCAAGATTAGTCAATTAACCAACGAGTAAGGGCTTACGTAATCTGTACCGGCCTGTGCTAGACACTGGGAACACAAGTATAATGAACAAAGTACTCACTGTTCACAAGAAGCTTACTTTCTAATGGGGGAGATCACAGGTACATATAAAAATATATGCTGTTTATGAATTATTTCAGTTGTGTCTGGTTCTCTGTGACTCCATTTGGGGTTTTCCTGGCAAAGATACCAGAGTGGTTTGCCATTTCCTTCTTCAGGTCATTTTACAGATGAGGAAACTGAGGCAAACAGGGTTAAGTGACTTTCCCAGGGTCACACAGCTAGTAAGAATCTGAGGCTAGATTTGAACCCAAAAAGATGAGTGTTTCTGACTCTAGGCCAAGCATTCTATCCACTGTGCCATCTAGCGGCCCCTACTATGATATTTACAGAATATAAAGTGAACAAAAACAAATATATACAAAGTAGTTAAATTCAAGGTAGTTTGGGAGGGAGGAATTCAGACGTGAAGGGTAAATTTATATAATTCAGGACTCACCTGGGACAGAATTTGTCTTTTAACGTCTCATTCTGTTTGTCATCCCAGCATCCCAACGTAAGACCGGTACCTTATAGATCAGGCTCTGGATCTTTCTTTTTCATTTCCTACCTAGCCCCTAACTAAACTTTACTCATTTTTTATTCTTATTCCTTCAGGGCTCTATTAATGGGATAATATTGTTCATGAATCAATGGGTTATTTCCTTCTCTGTGACCTATTTACATTTTCAGATGCCTTCTTAGTCTTCCATTCAGAGACCTCTTCTGTAAATGTTCAGGGCATGCATGGACTCTGCCCCTAACTTAGCAACTTAATTCACACCCTCATCAACTGCACTATGGCAAAAGCCTCAAAATTGGCCTCCTTGCCTCCAGTCTCATCTTTTTCCCATCTACTTCCTGCTCAACTGCCAAAGTGATATTTATAAAGCACAGGTGTGGCCATGTCATGCCCCTCTTCAAGAACCTCCAGCACCTTCTCCTTACCTCTAATTTCAATTGTAAACACCTCTGTTGGCCATTTAAAGCCCTTCACAACTGTCTCCAGAATACCCTTCTAGCCTTTTTAAATATTGCTCCCTTTTACAAACTCTTTAGTCTGGCCAAACTGACCTACTTTCTGTCCCCCTCCCCCAAAGGACGTTCCATTTCCAATCATGGTATCTTTACTCAAGCTATCTGCCATGACCATCTCCACCTGTTAGAATCCCTAGTTGCCTTCAATGATCAATTCAAGCACCACCTCCTCCATGAGGCCTTCACCAGTTCCCATGGCTACTAGTCCCTCCCTTCCTCTCATCCAGAAATTACCTTTTATTTAACTATTTTTTTTGAAATTTAATTTGTATTTACTTAATATCTATATGTGCATATACATTGCATATATATAGATATAAATGTATAATTAAATAGAAATAAATGTTTCCCCCAATAAAATGTAAACTCAAGGGCAGGATTTGTTTTGTTACCCCCCATATCCAATCTGTTGCCAAAGCCTATTGGTTTCACCTTTGCTACAGCTCTTGAATACACTCCCTTCTTTCCTCTGACACTGCCAATACTCTCATGCAGGTCCTCATTACCTCCCACCTGGATTACTGCAATAGCTTGCTGGTGAGTCTGCCTGCCTGAAGTCTACTCTCTCCAATCCATCCTCCAATCAGCCACTAAAATGATTTTCCTAAAGTCAAGTCTGATTATGTCACCCCCCACTCAAAAAACTCCAACGGCTTCCTATTGCCTCCAAGAACAAATACAAAATGCATTGTCTGGCACTCGAAGATCTTCAGAGCCTATTTCCCTCTTACCCTTCCAGGCTCCTTACTCTCTGTCCTGTATTTTTTGATCCAGAGACACTAGACTCCTGGATTTTCCATGAACAAGATATTCCAACTCTTGGCTCTGGGCATTTTCTTTGGTTGTCTCCCCATGCCTAGAATGTACTCCCTCCTTGTCTCTGACTACTGACCTCCCTAGCTTCTCTTAAGTCCTGACTGGAAGTCTTCCCTAACCCTTCTTAATACCAGTGCCTTTTCTCTGTTAATTATCTTATTTATCCTATATATACACCTTGGTATATGTGTGTGTGTGTGTGTGTGTGTGTGTGTGTGTGTGTGTGTGTGTGTGTGTTTGCTTGTTGTCTTCTTGTGGGCAGGGATTGTCTTTTGCCTCTTTTTGTATCCCCAGAGTTTAGCACAGTGCCTGGCTCATAATAGGTCTTTAATAGATATTTATAGATTGATTGACTTTTGTCCTTGTAACCCCTATACCTCGCACAGTGCCTGGCACCTAGTAAGCATGTAAATGCACATTGATTGATCAGTAATTATGTACTGTACTGTGGAAACTAGGACAGTCTCCTTGGTAGAGTTGTAAATATTTTTCCCTCTAGAAATACTGATTTAAGTTCATCACAAAAAGATGAATTAGCAGGTATAGGCAAATAAGAGAAAGGATGGTACATTCAAGTCACCAGTCCTGAATGAATATCATCTAAAAGTACTGAAGAAAATGGTGGATGGGATCCCTCCACAACTATTAGAGATCTTTAAAAAAAACCTGTTGAACCTCCTCCCCTTCATTACCATCAGATTGGGAAATATGACCAAAATAAAGGAGAATTACAAACGCTGGAGGGGCCGTGGGTCAACAGGCACACCAATGCTCTGTTGGTCAAGCCGCACATTAGTCAGCCATTATGGAAAGCATACCTCTGACCACATGACTCTTTTCCTGAAGAATCATCAGTGGCTCCTTAACCCCTTGAGGCTAATATACCAGCTCATCCTAACATCTTTTGGAAAATATGCCAACTCTTCAGCTTGACAAAGACCTTCACATCTGACTCCAGCCTACCTTTTGAGGCTGGTTTTACATTGCTCTCCTTCATTACATTCTTATTTCAACCAAAATGTCCTAATTGTTCTACCTTAACTCCATTTGCCCTGCCTCATCTCTGTTCCTTTGCATAGTATTTCCCATGCCTGGAAGGTAACTCCACCTCTTTGAATCCTTAGCTTCTTTCAAGATTATCCTCACATTCCACTACCAATGGAAAGCCTTTCCTGATTCCTCTAGACTTTCTCTCTACCCCAAATGCCTTTTATTCATTTATCTGTATGTTGTATTACCCCAGAACATAAACACTTTGTTTTTCCTTTCATTTTTGTATCCCCAGCACCTAATGCCGTATTTTGCATACAGTAGGCACTTATTGGATAGTTATTAGACTGAAAAGAAGTGAATTTACAGGTAAAACAGTCCATAATAAATTCCTAACCTCAAAGTCATGCCGCTAAAGGTCTTAATTTCCTTGCTTTTTTCCGCATAAGAATGGAAGTAGATGTTGGATTTAGAGCTGGAAGCTAGGACCTAAGAATCCATTTTCTCTAACACCGTAGTTTTACAGATAAGGTAACTAATAACCAGATACGTTAAGTTATTTTCCCAAGGCTACGAAGGTATAAGTTTCAGAGGTGGAATTTGAATTCCTGTACTCTGACTCCAGGGCCAATACTTCTTTATAGAACCTTCCTAGATCTTTCTAAGACAAGAACCCAGAGCTGAAGGCAACTATTTTAAACAAGATATAGGATGGAGCAAAAATATTCTTTTGGGTCTGGAAAAGCCATCTTTGCCAGAATCCCTGGTGGCGTATGAAGCAGGTACACACAAGTAAATGGTACCATAATGGCAACTCTACTGGAGGCAATGAAAAATCAGATGAAAGACTCTACATTCGGGACATGTTTCAGATGAAGATGTAAGAGGGAATTCAGAAAATGTATCACAAAGAAAATTCTCACCTTGAACTTAAAGTAGTGATGTGACAGAAAGACCAACACTCCACTGACATGAAATGTGAGGCAATGATTTCTGAAGGGAAGGGAGGCTCTCCAAAGGGTGACCCCAAAGGGTCCACAATTATTGCTATTATTCTTCTGAAGATGAACAGCTGTGTAGCCATTGCTTCTGGTGTGCTGGGTGCTACACTGAACACCTTTCCTTTTGGCCAAGACATGAAGGAATGAATTAAAAGGCATTTATGAAGTGCTTACTGTGTGCAAAGCATCATGCTTTGTGATAGAGATCCAGACAGAAAAAGTGAGATAATCCATAGTCTCAAAGAGCTCGTTCAAATGGGCCAAACAATATGCAGGTTCCATCTGCAAATCAGATGGAGTGTTACTATGATCTTTAGAGTACTGAAGCAAAGCAGAGAGTAATGTACCTTCTTTAATCTAATTGCCACTGAAAAAAATATATCAGTTTCTGATTTTAAGCCACCTGACAGTGCCAAGGACTTGGGCGGTAAGAACTTTCTTTGCAGCTGTGGCTGCAGCACCCACAGAAACAGCTGCCAGACCATTTGTTTCTCAATATGATGGCAGCAAAAATTGTACTGGAAGCAGACCCGGTGGTCTGGGGGTGGGAGGTTGCCAATCCCATGGCTATTGAGCTTGCCTATTTGTTGAGGGAAGCTGGATAGTAGATAGTGTTAGTGGCAAGGAAAGAGAGCCCTCCTCAATGATGGTCAAAGGAGCAGAGTCTCTGGTAGGAACACAATGCTATTCCCAAGGCCTTTGGGTTCAGGGACCTAGAGCATCCCCACTGATTCTTAGGTCACCTAATAGGCATAAAAATGACTGAGTGGTTCAGAAGAGAATGACTGGGATGGTGAACAGTCTCAAAAATAATCCCAGACAAGAATTGGTTGAAAAATTCAGGCTGTTGGGCCTGGAAATCTACCCCAACCTGCTATTTCTACTTTGGCCTCCTCTTGTGAGGAGCGTAGGATAGAATCTCATAATCTGATCTTATTATATTTATCTGTACTTATGCTTTATCTACCTTTACAAGCTTATAAGCAGCTGGAGAGCAGGGAACTGGCTCCTTTCTTTATCTCCCCTTGGGTGTATTGTAGTGCATTAAGCATAGTAGGTGCCTAATGAATATGAGGAGTACTTGAAGTACAGGAGATATGCAATCTGACTGAATTCAAGGTTTAAAGCTAGAAAGGAACTAGGAGACACCACCCAGTATAAGTTTTTCATTTGACAGGGGAGGAAGAGGCAGGAATTAAACCAGGTCCTCCAACTGCAAACACAGTGACTTCATTGTACTTTTCTTCATCAGACCATAATACTGTAATTACTTGGAGGGTTATCATGTATCATGTTCAAAAGAGTATATGTGATGTAATAAAAAGGGAGGAGAGGGAAGGAATGAGAATTTAAATAGTGCTTACTACTTGTCAGGCCTTCGTGGTAAGCCTTTTTACAATTATCTGATCCTTACAACCTTGTGAGGTGGGTGCTACTATTGTCTCCATTTTACAGATGAGGAAACTAAAGCAAAAAGTTGTAAGTGACTTGCCTTGAATCACACAGCTAGTTAAGTGTCTGAGGCTGAATTTGAACTCAGGTCTTCCTGACTCCAAGCCCAGAATGCTATCCACTGAGCAACCTGTTCAAAGGAATGTGCATTTTGGTTTGTTTGTAATATATTTTATTTATTTTGTTAACTATTTCCAAAATTACATGTAAAAACATTCATTTTTTAAAAAAATTTTGAGTTCCAAGTTCTCTCCCTCCCTGCCACATCTCTCCCACTCCTTGGGAAGGCAAGCAATATGATATCAATTATAAAGACATGTGAAATATATTTCCATATTAGCCAAGTTGCAAAAGAAAATACACACATTAAAAAAAGAAAAAGAAAGTGAAAAAATTATCCTTCAATTCTCACTCAGAATTCTTCAGTTCTCTCTCTGGGGGCGAATACAATTTTTCATCATTGGTCCTTTGGAGTTGTCTTGGATCATTGTCTTGATCAGGGTAGCTAAGTCTCTCACAATTGATCATCCTTACAATATTGCTATTACTGTGTACAATGTTCTTCTAGTTCTGCTTACTTTATTTTGCATTGGTTCATATAAGACTTCCCAGGTTTTTCTTAAACCATTGTACTCATCATTTCTTATAACACAATAGTTTTCCATCCAAATATATTCCATATACCACAATTTGTTCTGCCATTCCCCAATTAATGGATATCCCCTCAATTTCCCATTCTTTGCCACTACGAAAAAGAGTTGTTATAAATATTTTTGTACAAATAAACTCTTTTCTTTTTTCTTTAATCTCTGTGGGATACAGATGTAGAAATGGCATTCCTGGATCAAAGAGTATGAACAGTTTTATAGCCCCTTAGGCACAGTTCCAAATTGTTCTTCAGAATGGTTGGACCAATTCACAACTCCACCAACAGTGCATTAGCATTCCAATTTTTCGACATCCCCTTCACCATTTGTCATTTTCCTTTTCTGCATGTTAGTAGATCTGATAGGTGTGAGGTGGTATCTGAGTTGTTTTAATTTGTGTTTCTCTAATCAATAGTGATTTAGAGCATTTTATATGTGACTATAATAGCTCTGATTTCTTCTTCTGAAAACCACCTGTTTATATCCTTTGACCATTTATCAACTGGGGAATGACTCTTATTTTTATTAATTTGGCCCAGTTCCCTATATATTTGAGAAATGAGGCCTTTATCAGAAAAACTTGCTATAAAAGTTTTCCCCTAGTTTCCTTCTTATCTTCTGATTTTGATTGCATTGGTTTCATTTGTGTAAAACCATTTTAATTTCATGTAATTAAAATGATCTCATTTGAATATAAACTTATCTCTTCTCCATAGATCTGACAGGTAAAATTTTCCATGCTCCGCCAATTTACTGACATTGATCTTTGTGTATAAATCATTTATCCATTTTGACCTTGTCTTGATATATTATGTGAGATGTTGGTCTATATTTCGTTTCTGCCAAACTTTCCCAGTTTTCCCAGAAATTTTTTGTCAAGTGGTGAGTTCTTATCCCAAAATCTTAGATCTTTGGGTTTATCAAATACTAGATTACTATGGTCATTTACTACTACGGATTTTGTACATAATCTGTTTCACTGACCTGCTACTCTATTTCTTAGCCAGATGATTACAGCTTTGTAATATAGTTTGAAATCTATCACTGCTAAGCCATATTTTTCACTTTTTTTCATTGAGTCTCTTGATATTCTTGACCTTTCATTCTTCAAGATCAATTTGACCAATTTTTCTACCTCCATAAAATAATTCTTTGGTAGTTTGGTAGCACTGAATAAGTAAATTAACTTAGGTAGAACTATCATTTTTGTTATATTGGCTCAGCCTACCTATGAGCAATTAATATTTCTCCAGTTGTTTAAATCTGTCTTTATTTGTGTGAAAAGTATTTTGTGATTGTGTTCATATAATCCCTTAGTTTGTCTTGGTAGGTAGACTCCCAAGTATTTTAGGTTGTCTGCAGTTATTTTAAAGAGAATCTGCATTTGCGATGAGGAAAAAAAAATAAAAACACCTCATTGTATTTGAAGCCCAGGAGAGATCTGAGTTCAAATCTAGTTTCTCTCTCTGAACTTTTTAGCTTCCTTATCTGTAAAATGGGGATAAAGTATCTCCCTTTCAGGATTGGTGTTAGCATCAAGTAAGATAATTTACAAACCTTATTCTACAAGCAGTGGCCATTACTATGTGTAAGAGGGAGTGGACTTGTTTTGCATCCCCTAAGAGGGCAGAATTAGTATCATATTTATCGAATCAAGGAGTCAGGTTTCTCTTAGTATAAGTAGTAACTCTAGCTCCCAAAAGAATGTTCTGGCTCAGTGGCAGTTAGTGCCCGTCACTGAGGGTGTCAGGAGCTGGATGGTCACTTGTTCAGAATGTTCTATAGGGAATTCAAGCTTTGGGACTAAGTCGACATTCCTATGATTTTAATACTTCACAGATGATAGAGAGAGTGGACTGGAGGGGGAGTGAGGAAGTAGGGTTTTCATTCCCAGCTGTGCCATGAACGAGCTGGGCAACACTGGGTAATTAGTCCCTTTTCTCTGGTCTTGTTTTCTCCACTGCATAATGAGGAAATTGTCCTGGACTGAACGATGCCTAAGGTCCTCTCTAGTGTTAACATTCTTTGATTCTATTAATCAATTACCGTCTGCATTGTGATCATCCTTGTGTAGAAGCAAAGTTATCAGCAATTTACTCAAGTGATTTGAAGTGTGCTTAGAAGAACCCCCATCATTGTGGCCCAGTATGTCTATCCCACTCAGGTGTGCCAGCATCTGCATCAGTGACACAGATTTGAGGGGAGCAGGGCCCTCATCAGTCTTCTTTTCACACAAATCTCCTTGGGAGAAGAGATACAAATACGTCATGTACTAGTGGTCATGAGTCTACCAAGAGAATGCTAGTGCCACAGAATCATCTTAGGAGCCTGGTATGGAGGTGACCAGGTGCAAGAGAAAGAAAAAGGACACAGAAATTGGCAGCGGGAAGTGTCAAAGGCCAACTTCAAAGACTGCACAGTTTTGCCTCCAAAATAAAAAAGTTATACCATTAAAAGATTAGAGAAAATGAAAGGTTATATGTTTCACTTTTTTAAAGTCTAAAAAGTTTTAAATTCTGAACTTAAACACCAAAAAGAACATCTCTATACACATACCAGAATACAAAAGAGGATTATATAGGAAACCATGACTCTCCATCTCATGCTGTTTGCTCATTTTAAAAAGTATGTAATAGATGCTACACATTACTTTCAAAATCATCCTGCGTCTCTGTTTTCCATGTAAACTTCCTTCTGTTTCTTCAGTTCACTTTAAAAAACATTTCAACATCCTTCGTCTTTTGGCATAACTATTACTAATCCCCACTCCCCACCAAACCCTCCCAAGTTATTACTACTAATAACTAGCATTTGCACAATACTTTGAAGTTTGCAAAGTACTATACAAATATTTCCTCCTGTGTTCCTATTCCCATTTTACAAATGAGGAAACTGAGGCAAATAGGGGCTAACTGAGTTGTCCAGAGTCAAACACTTAGTAAATGTTTGAGGTTGGATTTGAACACAGGTCTTCCTAATTCTGGGCCTAGTACTCTATTGCACCACTCTATTGTGCCTCTGTATTATTAAAAACCAAGTTAGAAACAAGCAAAGAGACCATGTCCAAAAATGTGTTTCTTTTTGTATCATGAGTCCATCACTGGCATCAGGAGATGAGTAACATGCTTCATCACAAGGAGTCTGGAGACATGGTTGCGGTCAATGCATTGATCAGAGCTCATAAGTCTTTCTTTTCTGTAATGTTTTCATTACTATATAAATTGTTTTCCTTGTTCTGCTTACTTCAAACTGTGTCATTTTCTAGTACTCAGGATCCTTTGAACCCAGATCTTTTACCATTTCTAATGGCACAACGATATTCCATTGCATTCACATACCACGATTTGTTCAGCTCTTCCCAGTTGTCCCTTTTCTTAAAAGACTGCATCTCTGTAACTCATGCAGGCTGGAAGCTCAGGGGCCCCTCACAGGCTGACCTCACTTTGATTGACACAGGGCCTTTGACTGGCTTGGTTTCTGACCTGGGCCAGTTGTCCCCTTCCTAGGCAGCCAATTAGGACTTCTCATTAGCATATATTATATTACAAAGAGAGCATATGTTATCAAGTATTACATCATATGATAAAAAGCAAAACGGTATAGTGGATGGCCTTGGCGCTAGGAAGCTATGGGACCAAGGGCAGGTCACTTAATCAGAGTGCCAATGATATCACAGATCTTGGGAATTATTTTTGAATAGCTAGAATCATAGGTTCATTTATCTAGAAGTAGAGGCCATTTTGAAGACCCTCTAGTCCAACTCTTTCATTTTACCAATGAGGAAGCTGAGGCCCAGGGTGTTTAAGTGCTATGTCCATGTTCACACAGCTAGTCACTGTCTGAGAAGAAATTTGAACCCAGTTCTTCCTCACTCCAAATCCAGTGCCCTACCATGTTGCTTCCCATGAGTGTAATATATGGATTGTCCATCTATTGTTATAGCTGGTACTTATATCATCCCTTGCTCTCACTCCATGACAGAACAAACTCCTTTTCTGGTCGCATAACTTTTTGATGATATCTTTTGCTGTGAACAATTTATTTCATAATGTGCCATAGCCTATCTATACCCACCACGAATCTCTCCCTTGCCCTTTGGATAGCCTAAAATTTTGAACCTTGGGATTTTAGTATTCTCTGATTCTCAAACATATGGCATCAGTGAAAGAACATTACTGTTTCAAAAGCTGGGCTTTTCATAGTAACAGCAATATGGTAAGGATGATCAACTGTGAAAGACTTAGCTACTCTGATCAAGACAATGATCCGAGACAATTCCAAAGGACCCATGATGAAAAATGCTATCCACCTCCAGAGAGAGAACTAATAAACTCTGAATGCAGATTAAAGCACGCTTTTTTAAAAAACATTCTCTTTTGATTTTTATTTTGTATGTATTTTCTTTTGCAACATGACTAGGATGGAAATATGTTTAGCATGACATCATATGCATAATCAATATCTAATTGCTTGCCTTCTCAAGGAGGGGGAAGGTATGGAAGCGAGAGAATTTGAAATTCAAAATTTTTAAAAATGATTGTTAAAAATTTTTTACATGTAATTGGGAAATATTTAACAAAATAAATTTTAAAAATTTAAAAGATGAGTTTTTGTTTCACAGAGAAGCTTTGGGTCACAAAATGTGTTACACAACTTCCCTAATGCAATTCAGCTTGCTTTCTTCCTCCTATTCATTTCTGGGCCCAGTTAATTGTCCATCCAGATTGTCCATCCTTATAAAATTCATGTGAATAATAAGAACCACAATAGCAACAAAACTCAGATAAACAGGCAAAAAGAAGTTCAGAACAGGATACAGAAACAAATGGAATGATTTTCTTATCACTTCATAAAAATTAATACACATATTTTGAAAACAAACTGTAAATAATGGAAGCTTACCATTTCATGCATGATCTTTTAAGCTTTACTTTTGTTTATGTAAGGGAATATTTATAATTGTGAAGAGATATTAAAAGTATTCTTAAAAGTAACTGACTTGGAACAGCTGTGCTTGTTTCTTATTTCCTGTACTTAGAGAAAGGCAAAATCTTACCACTCACTATGAAGGGGAAAGCTGGCTGGGGAGCACTCAGAAAAGGAAGTGGAGATCAGTATGAGTCAACATAGAATCAATAAGTCATACCAAACTAACCTCATTTCCTTCTTTTAAGACAGACCGGGGGAATGCAATAAACACTGCATGCCTATATTTCAGCAACGTCTGACAGCATCTTGTGGACAAGATGGAGAGCTATGGACTAGACAAAGAATAGGAATAATTTTTTCAAAAACTTCACTGTCCACTCCCCATGATAGTAGTTGTACCATTAGTATCTACTGATTAAAAATATACATTATGACCAAAAAAATCACTAAGAATTCAAGTAATGCTTTTATCTGAATTTCTATTCTATTGATCCCAACAATAGCCTATGTGCATTTGAAAAAATAACAATAATACATACATATATGAGGCATGATTTATTCCATCTAGAGGAAGATTGTTAGCTTATTTATGGGTCTGCCTAATGATTTATGATCAATATGTGATTGTGTGATTAATGTGGTTTCTGATGAAAGCAGGGAGGGAAGAATAAGTGAAAAAATAGTTGATATAAGGGATAAAAATCCTAAATACAAAGTCTGTGACCTAAAAGATGTGAATCATTAAACTAGATGATATAACAAGGTAGATTTAGAATTAAATGATTTATTGATCCCAAAGAATGTAGATTAATGGAATGATGTTAGTGAACAGGAATGATTAAATGAGGGTGTCACAGGTCCTTGGTCCTATTCCATTCAACATTTTTATCAATGTCTTGGGAGAATGCTAAGATGGCAGTGTTGTGTTTGGTTCTGGGTACTATATTTTAAGAAAGACATTGACAAGCTGGAGTGTTTCTAGAGGATAACTGGGAAATCGAGTGGGTTTAATCAATCCATTTGAAATCCAGTTAAAAAAAAACAAGGAATCTTTACCCTCCATAAAATTTAGTGGGGACATGATTGCTATTTTCATATATTTGAAAAGTTGTTATGTTGAAAAGGTACTAAATTTGTTTTGCCTGGCCTCAGAAAGTTCAATGAATGTGGGCAACAAATACAAGTTACAGAGAGGCAGACATTATTAAATACAGGAAAAACTTCCAAACAATTAGGGCTGCTATGAAATGGAACTGATGGTCTAAGACAAGGAATGCTTGGGGCTCTTATTCACTGGAGCTCAACAAATGTAGGATGGAAAACCAATTGTTGAGGGTTTTGTGGATGGGACTCATGTTTTGTGTGCATGTCGAGGTTACTTCTAACTCTCCAAGTCAATGATTCAAAGTTATGCAGAGTTGAGGTAACCATGGCTTATTATCTGTATGGAAATGTCTAATAAACAGTTGGAAATTCAGGGCACTGGAGAGAAAGAATTGGGAATCCTTTGTATGGTGATGATGGTCGAAGCCACAAGAATGGATGAGCTTCCTGAGGAAGAGAATGCAGAGAGCCAAGCACTCAGCCTTGAAGGAAAGGCAATATTTATTGAAATGATGAAAGGCCAATTTCAAGAGGGTGAGAGAGGTTCTGAACCACATGATTAATGGAAATTAGTCTCTCCTCTCTCCAATTAATCTTCTGCATAGGTGTCAAAATCATTTTCCCAAGCACAGGTCTGACCCTCCCTGATCCCCTGCTCAACCAACTCCAGGGGCTCCCTAATTAATTCCTTGAGGATAAAATACAAACTCCTCCACAAGATACTGAAAGTCTTTGACAACCTGGCTTCAATATACCTTTCCAAGTTTATTACCCACTGATCATCTTCACATATTCTATATTACAGCCACATTGGCCTTCTTGTTCTAACACCCCATCACCCATTTCTGTGACTTTCTTTGTGTTCTAACCTGTGGCTGCATGGAATGCACTCTCTTCTTCCTTATGACTCTTAGAATCATTACATTTCTTAAATCTCTGCTCAAGACGCACCTCCTATACAAGGCGTTTCCTGATTCACCAATTTGCTTCCCCCACAAAAAAATTACCTTGTATTTATTTTGTAAAAATTTATATGAGTGAAAGAAAGCTGATCCCTACTCCACACACCATCCCCTAGAACAGTTGGGATAATCACTCTATCAGCATAGATGATATAGGTAGATGTAGTTGACTTAAATGACATAGTAATAGTAGAAGGTGTTAAGGTGGTAACAAGGTATTAGTGATCATTTAGTGAATACCTCATCATTATCTATGATAATATGTCTCGTACCTACATATGTACTTGTTGCCTCCGTTATGGCAGGGATTATTTCATTTTTGTCTTTGTACCCCCAAGGCCCAGACTCCTGGATGTTCCATAAACAAGACACTCCATCTCTCAGCTCTGGATATTTTCTCTGGCTGCCCCCATGCCAGGAATGCTTTCCCTCCTCATCTCTTCCTACTGACCTCTCTGGCTTCCTTTAAGTCTCAGTTAAAATCCTGTCTTTTACTGGAAGCCTTCCTCTACTCTTCTTAATTTTAGAGCCTTCCCTCTGTTAATTTCTTCCTACTGAATTGAATATTTCTGATGAATATCAGGCCACTGGACCCAGATGGCTCTGGAGGACAAAGTGAGGCTGGTGACCTTGCATAGCCCTCCCTCACTCAAATCAAAGTCAGCTGCAAATCATGTCATCATCTCCCTGATGTCATGGTCCTCTTCAAAAATGAAGGACAAGCACAACAACCTGCTTCCTATTTATCTTGTATATAGTTTGCTTTGTATGTGTTTGTTTGCAGTTGTCTCCCTCAGCAGATTGTAAGCTCTTTGAAGACAGGGACTGTCTTTTGCCTCTTTTGTATCCCAAGCACTTAGCACAGTGCCTGACATGTAGTAGGCACTTAATAAATATTTATTGATTTATTGGCACAAAATATACACTTAAAAGCCTGTTTGATTATTAAGAGAGTTGCTTGTTGCATTGTACTGAGCATAATTGCCAATATATGCTGTATCTAGTAACAAATGTCAATGTGTTCACGTGGCCCTTAAAAGACTTAGATAATCAAACAAACATTTAAACCATCCATCCTCGGAAGAAGAGCATAAAAAGAATCTGAAAGCCAAGAAGAATGAGGTAAAACTTCTAAGAAAGAAACAAAACTTTACACTGCTTCACTCCTGGTGGGCAGGGTACCTTGAAGTTTAAATTTATGATTACATCCTCCTGGCTGTCAGCCCCTCCCCTCTAAGATTAATGTCTCAGAGATGGATCTCAGAGTGACAAGGATATTGTCAGCTAAGAGCCTGTCCTTGCTGTTCAGTCAGATCAACTGTTGGCCCTATTAATCACAAAGAAGGCCTGAAATGAACAACTTCTAGAAATGAGGAGAGGTTGTTGACTGTGCCCTCTTTCCTTTTCCCTACTGAGGTATTGTTAACTGTGGTTGGGATCCTTATTAAATGATGTAGAAAAAAGATAAACAAATCAGTCTCTGTTTATTGTTTTTTAAATTAGCTAATGGCAGCAAGTCAAAATGGATTTGATGAGCTCTTATCAGAGTATTTTTCCCCCAGAGGAAAGCCTCCCTGTGATCCTAAGTATGATTTCAGCTTTCATAGAAGAGGGATGGTACAATGGGAGAATATTAGATTTGGCATTGCAGGACCTGGGTTAAATCCTGCCTCTGTGATGATCTGTATGATCCTGGGGCAAGTCACTTAAGTTTTCTGGGTCTCAGTTTCTTCAAGTGTAAAATGAGGGACCTGGACTAGATGGCCTGTTAAATAACTTTCAGCTTGATTGCAAGTATATAATCCTATAAAGCTAAGCCTTCTACCAGAACAGATCATAAGCCATTCGTGCTTTTCCATCTTATTCAATTCTTGTCTAGTTCCTTCCATAACAGGTTGGAGGCCTTTTTCCAGGTCTTTTGATATTTCATGGACACCATATTGACAAAAAGAAAGGCTTTGTATATACCACAGTATATTTTATTTTGGACATGATCAGGGTTAAGTGACTTTCCCAGAATCACACAGCTAGTAATTGTCAAGTCACTGAGGCTGGATTTGAAATCAGATCCTCCTGACTCCAAGGCTAGTACTCTATCCACTGCTTTACCTAGCTGCCCTTATATATACCAAAATCTACTTACAGAAGCTCTTTTTGTTATAAAAAAAATTGGAACTAAAGTAAATACGCATCAATTTGAGGGATGGCTTAACAAATTGTGGTACATGAATGTAATGGAATATTACAGTACTCTATGAAATAAAGACAGTGATAGATGGAGGGAAGCATGGAAAGATCTGTATGAAGTGATACCAAATGAATCTATACAATGCCTATAGCAATATATGTGGATAGAAACACAAAATAATTGAAATTAAATGTTATAAAATTATAATGGGGGCAGCTAAGTGACACAGTGGATAAAGTGCCAAGCCTAGACTCAGGAAGACTCATCATTTTCCTGAGTTCAAATATGGCCTCAGACACTTACTAGCTGTGCCACCCTGGGCAAGTCACTTAACCCTATTTGCCTTAGTTTCCTCATCTGTAAAATGAGATAGAGAAGGAAATGGCAAACCACTCCAGTATCTCTGCCAAGAAAACCCTGAATGGGGTCATGAAGAGTCAGAAATGACTGAACAGCAACAATGAAAAAATTATAATGACCCTAAAGGTGGACCTGAAGAAGAAATATGAAAAAATCTCTTCCTCCTCTCCTTCACAGGGAAGAGGCCCATGGGTGTGAAACATTGCTTATGACATCAGATTTTCCCAATGTATTGATTGGTTCTGATGAAATTTTTTTTACTTTTTTGAAAAAAATTCTTTGTTAGAAGGGCTCAGTCCTCTGGGTGGGAGAAGACAGAAGGAGTCAGGGAGAAACATAAGTGATATAAAAGCAGAAGATATCCAAAAATTTTATTGGACAGTCATTTTCAGATGTATCAGACTCTCCATTATGCCATTTGGGGTTTTCTTGGCAAAGATACTGGAGCAGTTTGCCATTTCCTTCTCCAGCTCACTTTATATATGAGGAAACTGAGGCAAATAGGGTGAAGTGACTTGCCCAGAGTCACATAGCTAGTAAGCGTCCAAGGACAGATTTGAACTCGGGAAGATGATGAGTCTTCCTGACTCGAAGCCCAGTGTTCTTAGTCACCACTGGCCATGTTTTCAATCTTATACCTTACTTTTGCTATGTGTATGGCCTGCCTACTTCTCCTCATCATACAAATCCTGTCTTTTAGTCTACGCCTAGAATCATGTTATCTAGAGTTGGTAGGGATCATATGGATCATCTCATTCAACCCCTTCATTTTACAGATTAGGAAACTCAGATTCAGAGTTGGAAAGTGACTGTCCCATGGTCACAAAACCAGTAAAGTAGAAGAGCCTGGAGATGATCTCTGCTCTTCGCTCTCTAAATCCAGTGTGATTGCACAAACTTCTCATTCTGCCATATTGCTTCCTTCATTTCTTCCATACAAGTCATCCCTGATGACATACAGCAGCCGACTTATACTCAGAATCCATCTTTCCATTACCCTTTGTATTCAGTGGGTGAAAAGCTGCTGATATATCATCACTGAGAGAATATTTATGTTAAAGATAGAGAAAAGGAAAGGTAGATAGAGAAAAGGATAAATAAATGGATAGAGAGATAAATAGATAGGTTATTGGTCATAGAAATGATATCCTCCTATCCATGAGAAAACATCCCTATTTCTTTTGTAGAGCAAGCAATGAACTGGGAGTCAAACCCCATCTCTACTACCTATTACCCACATGACCTTGGTCAAGTCATTTAAACTCTGTGGGCCTCTGTTTCCTCATCTATAAAATGAATCAGTCAGAATAGGTAGGCCTTTTATGTACTTTCTAAGTTTTAAATCTATTATTATGATCTTTTGATCACCATCCATGCTGCTTCCTGCCACCATACCCCATTTTTTTCTTTCATTTGTCTTTATTTGTGTTCTGCTCCCGTTAATGGACACTGACCCAGACCTTGACTCTGTCCCCCCTACCCAGGGGGCCCTCAACCTGGTGATGGGCAAGTGAGATGCCACACCTCTCCATCAGGGCCCCAGGAGGAGCCCAGCCCTCCCCAGCCTGGAGGCTGAATAATTCAAGGCAAGTTCTGATAGAGAAAGACAGCCTTGCACCATCAGACCCTGCCCAGCCAGCCCTGGGCAGCCTCTGCCCCAGCCCCATTCTGGGAGGTCATCACAGCTCACTGGCGGTTGCCCCGGCCACTTCTGCCAAGGGGGCAGGGCTGGGGGGCCAAGGGCATCACTGCCCCTTTGGGAGGGGGTGGGGCAGCTCAAAGGTCAGGTCCTTCTCTTCTCCCCCTTCCTCAGCCAGGGCATACCCCAATCCCCCCAGACCACTGTCCTCTTCTCATTCTGTCACTGGTTGCACAGATGCTGCCCATCTGGGGCTCTGGCTGCCAGACCCAGGGCCGGTCCCTGGGGTAGGTGAGTGGGGCAGTGGCCCACCCAAAGTCTCCAGGAGGGCTGAGGCTGGGGACCAGTAGAGGTCTGCTCACAGCTCCCCATCTCTGTCCTGCTCTTCCAATAATGGAGAATGCACTTCACTGCCATCTGTTGAGGCCCGGTCCACCTCACACCTGCTTTCCTGTTTCTGACGTCTGATCTCTTTGTAGCGTAGGGTGATGTCCCGCAGGAAGAACTGCCAGACAGTCCAAGGATACCCAGGATCCAGCACTGTGCCACATGGAAGGGCAGTGACAGGGTCAGCGTGTACAGGTCATACTTCACTGCAATCAGGAACTCTGTGGCCATGATGGCCACCACCAGCCAGGCCTGACCAAACTTCTTATGGAACGGTCAGGTCGTCCATGAAGTCATAGATCTCTCGCATCGCAGGGCCCCCAACATTCACAAAGAAGACCAGTCGAAGGAGAACCAAGTAATGCTCTGGGGGCATCCAAAGCATGAACTTCAGATAGAAGGTATTCAGCTCTGCCAAGAGAAAAACCAGGATGATGCCGCAGACTCCCAGCCACCGGCGCAGGTTGGAGGCAGGTTTCCATTCAAAGCGCACCCAGCTATAGGGCGTGAACTGGAAGGCGATTCTTTTCATCTTGCCCTTGTAGATGGGGATGTTCCATAGCCCCTGCCACTTGTACATCTTCAGAGAAGGCCAACCCAGCATCTTCATGCCACAGTAGATGCCCAGCCCGTTACACAAGAGCATGTCCATTATCCAATGATCCCACCTGCACTCGCTGAAATTGGGCAGCTGGTGATCCAGGCTATATTCCAAGAACTCAAACATGAGACTGATGATCATACACATCCACCAGTCCCAAATCATGAGTGTCTTTAAGTACCAGCCGAGGTTTCCTCCATGGCTCTTTCCCAGAATCTTTTCCCTCTATAATCTTTCTCTTGGTAAAATATTCAGCTCTCATGGACCCAATTATTATCTAGCCCTACTTTGCAGAGCTCCAACCTTGCTATCACCAAGTCCCTCTAAGACATCTCCAATGGAGTGTCCCACAGAGAATTCAAACTAAACATGCCTAAAATAAATGTCATGGATCTTCCTTCTTAAATCCAAATCCCCACACTTCCAATTTTCTCTTATGTGAGCCACTATTCATTCTTCCATTTAATTTTGTTTGAAACTTCTAAGTTATCCTCTACTACTCTCTCTCTCCCTCCCTCCCTCCCCCCCTCCCCCCTCTCCCTCTTTGTCTCTTTCTCCCTCCCTCCCTCCCTCCCCCCACTCTCTTTCTCCCTCTCTTTCTCTCTCTCTCTCCCTCCCTCCCTCCCTCTCACTCTCTCTCCTATATAATCAGCTACCAAATCACATGAATTCTTCCATCACAGCTCTTGCATTCATCCCTTTCTCGATTCAAATAGCCATCACCTTTGATCAAGCCCTCATCTCCTGGACCATTGCAAGAGCCTCCTAACTGGGTTCCTTGTTTCCAGTCTCTTCTCTCTCCTATCCATCATACAGCTGCCAAAAGAATCTTCCAAAAGCCTCATCAAGTCCCTTCCTCAAGAGTCTCCTGTGGTTTCCTCTGAGCCTCTAGCATAATATCAAACTCCTCAGCTTGGTATTGAAAGCCCTTCACAAGCTGGTCCCAGCCTATCTTTCCATATTCACCTTTCTGAGCTCTATTCCGGTCAAACCAGCCTACTTGCTAGTCCTCCAGCTTATCATTTCATCTTCTACCACCAGACCTTTTCACGAGCAATCTCCTATGTCTAGAATGTGTTCCTTTCTCTCTTCTGCCTCAAGGAGTCTTTATTTTCCTTTAAGACTCAGCTTTGCCATCTCCTATAGGAAGGCTTTCTTTATTTTTCTAGTTGTTAGCACTCCCTCCATCCTCAAGTTATCTTGGATTTAATTATCTGTATACATGTTGAAGTTTCCCAATAGACTGAAGCTTCTGAGGACAGAGATTGTTTTCTGTTTCATCTTTCCATCCCTAGTATGGAGCACAGTGCTTTGAATGTACACAGTAAGCACTTAATAAATGCTAGCTAGCTTATTAAGATTTTGTGATTCCCTAATGCCCAGCATAATGCCAAGCACATTGTAGGGGATCAACAGATGCTGTCTAATGAATAAATGTTTATAATTTGTTTTCATATATACATACATATTTATACATACATATTTGACTTGTAAAGCAAAATGCATTGTTACCGGCTCTCCTCAAACAAGCTTTCTCTCAGGAGTACCAATGGAATTCATCAATGTAACAGAGATTGTGTTACATAAAGTCCAAATGAAACAGAGATTCCCTATTGAAGGTTGAGTTCCACAGATCTTGCTAGTTATTAATATCACTGAGTTAATTTCATTAAATATCAACTATTGGCAAGGTTTTCTCAGTGGTATCTAGTCACTTAAAGGAGATTGGCCAAGCAATTTACATAGGAAAAAAATGGATGGAGAATGTGTATTGTTCTCCACTGAGCGAGACAAGCACTCCATGACTTAATCTACCAGTAACTTTTGTTCAGTCACTTTTCAGTATTGATCTCATGCTCCATGAACCCATTTGGGGTTTTCTTGAGAGAGATATTGGAGTGATTTGTCATTTCCTTCTCCAACTCATTTTACAGGTGAGGAAACTGAGGCAAACAGGGTTAAGTGACTTGCCCAAGGTCACACAGTTAGTAAGTATCTGAGGCCACATTTGAACTTAGGAAGATGAGTCTTCCTGATTCCAAGCCCACTGCTCCATCTACTGTGCCACCTAGCTACCCTAATCTACTAGTACATATCTCTTTAACAGATACTATCAAAATAAGAGCCCAGCCCATTAAGTCAATAAACATTTATTAAGTGTATACTGTGTGCCAGGAACCATGCTAAATGCTGGTCCAGAAATGGATGGGAGGAAGAGGGTGGGCTGGATCTCATCTGAAAAAAAATATGTGGTGCTTTCAGTGACCAAAAGCTGATTGCTGCTGCAAACGCCTTTTTTTAAAAAAAAAAATATATATGACTATTGATTTAGACCTTGAAAGGTTAGAGGTCCTCTAGTTGACCCTTTCATCTAACAGATAACTGAAGCCATGAGACATAAAGAAACTTTTCTCAGTTCACCCAAGTGTGAAATGGTGGAACCAAGACCTGAAAACAAGTCTCTGTGGCTCAGATGCTGTCAGACGCATCAAAATTTCAGGAGATCCAAAGATAGTGAAGAGAAGCGTGATGCGTATACGCAGATGGGAGCATATTACCAACAATACTGTGCATGCAAAAAAAGTTGTGTGCAAGGAATAAAGGACATTTTTGGCTGTAAGATGAGGGGGACTGGTCAAATAACAAGAGTGAGGGCTAACAAATGAACGAACTTGGTGTAAGAAGCCAATTTAGTATGGTGAAAAGTTGGCTGGTTCTAGCATCTAAAGAACTTCAAATCGGTAAGGAAATTATAGTCTATGTAATTAACATTCTACGCTATGCAGAGGAGTGTCTAAAAAGACAACAAGATGAAATCCTTGCTCTCAAGTAGCCCAGGATCTAGTTGGAAGAGGGAAGTAACAATCCTTAGTCCTGCTGAGCCTCTCCATAGTGACCAGATCAACCAGTCTCTCTCAAATAGCTAACAACGGCTTGAAGGATAGTTCTGCATATCTAAGTGCTGGAGTTCCCATTCCCCACCCCCAAAGTGACACCCACAGTGAGTGCCAAACCAAGTAACAATGAGGAAGTCACGACATTGTAGAAAGAAACCTTTTTTTTCCTGTTTGTATTCTCAACATGTAGCATGGTGGCCTTTATAGAGTGAATGCTTAGTAAATGTTTGTTGCCTTGCCTTGGGGTGAGCAAACTTGGGTTCAAATTTTTATTTCATGTGGCAATGTGGACAAGTCACTCCCTGTCTCATGTTCTTTAACTCTAAGATAAGGGTGTTGTATGAGACCTCAGGTACTTGGGTATCATGGATCCCTTCGGCAGTCAGGTGAAACCTATGGACCCCTTCTCAACATAATATTTTTAAAAGCACAAAATACAAAAGGAAACCAATTGCATTGAGATAGTTGTTGAAATGTCAAAAAAAAACCAAAAAATAAATTCAGACCCTAGGATTAAGAACACCTGTATTAAGATAATTTTAAATTCCCTTCCAGCTGGACTAAATCCTAAATGGAAGTAGTATTATTTGTGATTTCACTGCATACAACAGAGTGCATGAAGAATGGGTATTGCTCTCCATGGAGTGGAACTAGCCCCCCAATGAGTTCATCTATCAGTAAGCTTGAGCCTAGGTAATATTGGATTATTGTTACCATTCCCTGGCACTGCGGTTTCATTTCTATCCTTCCTGGAGATAGACTGCCTTTTAAGCCCAAAGTAATTATTCAAAGAGTAGCGTTTCAGGCACCTCAGCTTTTCAGGCCTTGAGCTATTTTGGGGGCCTTTCCATGTCCCTCAATTCACAAGTCTATGTGGAGGGCCAGCCCTCACTAGCTGCCTGTGGTTTCAGGGAATTTGGCTGCTATAAACCTGATGTTTAGATGACTAACCAACCTCCTCCAGCGTAAGGTAACAATAGCAGAGTAGGAGGGCCATTTTTTTTTCAAATGCCCAATCTTCACTGAAAATACCCCAGCCATGAAGGCTCCTGGTTTTCTCTATTTTATGGTATGACTGCACACTTGAGTATCTGCCCAACCCCCTGTCAGTTTAATGGACAACTCTCCATTGTACTGAAGTACTTTGAAGCCCCTTCAGGGAAAAGAGAGCAGCAACTAATCACGTGTGTGTGTGTGTGTGTGTGTGTGTGTGTGTGTACACCTACATGAAAGACTGCCTCCTGGACCAAAGCCAGAGAAGTATTCACTAGATAAATGTACAGTTAATCATAGTCTTTGGCAGCTGTAACATTATTCCAAAAAAGGCTGGGAGGGGTGGGAGGGGCTGCTGTTAGAAGGTTGGACACTTTCTTGCATTCTTACAGAAGAGGGATAAAAAGAAAACAGCTGAAGATTGATGGCACAGAAAAGAATAGCCATGGATTGTATTCTGATTTTTTTTCCTTTTTCCATAGAATAAGAATTTGCTTTGAGGGAAGCCTGTAGTAGCAGCTGGAATTCTATCATACTTAATTAGCAACTTAGCAAGGCACTTTGTGCATATCTCTACTGAGCATCCCATCAACCTTGATGCTATAGGTGTATTATTATCCCCATTTTACAGATGAGGAAGCTGACAGATTAAACGATTTGCCCATGGTCGCATAACTAGTTAGTTTCAAAGGCAAGACTTATATTAGTTCCCACATGTACCAGCCCTGTCTTGGGAACAGAGATTTAGAGCTAGCAGGGCTCTTAGTAAATCCTCTCATTTTATAAATAAGGAACCAAGGTGCCTAGAGGTCAAGTGAGTTGGTAGTAAGCAGCAAAGCTAGGTTTTGAATCTAGATTCCACTGTTCTGCTCTGTTTCTAAGGCAAATGTCTGTGAATCAAATGTCAGAGGTTGGTAAATAAAACCTAGATAGAAGTTTATTGTGCTATAGGCACTGGTGGCATTATAAGACCCTGTTAAATTGCTGTTTTCTGGGGACCCCGGCTATTAATTGTGAGACAGTTGCCTCAAACAGAAACCACAAACCGATCCTGGTGGTCCTCTTCTGAACACACGCCAGCTTGTCAATGTCCTTCCTCAAATGTGGAACTCACTTCACGTGACTTCATGTCATATGAAGAATTGTTGAGGAACCTGGGGGTTAATAACCTGAGGAAGAGAGGATTTAGAGGGGTCATGGTAGATTTCTGCAAATATCCAAATGATAGCCAAAGGTTTATGCTGAAACCAGCAAATGGTAGAATGATGACCAATATATAGAAGTTATAAGGAGTCAGATTTTAGTCCATTAAAAGGAAGAATTGCTTTATAAACAGAATTGCCCCTCTGGCCAAAAGGGAATTCACCAACGTGAAAGGTAGTGAGCTCTCCAGCATTGGAAGTATTTGAGCAGAGGCTAGCTGACTTACCTCCTGTGAATCTTGTCAAAAGGAAACTTTAGGAGTTGTTGGAGTAGGAGTGTTGGTCTAGGTCCCAACTTCTAATTATGAGATTCTGTAATTCCATTGCAGGGGTCACATGAAAGGACAAACTAAAACAGATCATTTCCAAAGTAAGGAGCACTTGAAAAAGTTGGAAAAGGTTTGATTGTATTTAGGCATAATTTGTAAAAGGGCCACAGAACCTTATATATCTTATGCTACTGAATCTGTTCTGAAAGTTGCTTAAGACATAGATAAAATTTTAAATTGAATGTTAGCTGATTGGTGGCATGTTTCAATTTGTAGTAAAGAAGAAGATACAAATTTTGGAGCCCTCTGGGCTATCTCTGTTAAACATGTGAAATATTATGGTCACAAGATCAGTGCACTTTTTAAAAAAAATTTAAGACAGTGCCTCCTTATCTCACCTATGCTGAAAGTGCAGGGCCTTTTCACGGGCCTACTCTCACTCTGATTGGTATAGGAGGTTTGACCTGCTCAGCTTTAGATCTGGACCAGCTCAGTTCTCCTTAGACAACCTGGTGGCCTCCATTTGGGGGGCAAAGGGGTCACCATATTAATGTTGAAATCAATGTGGTCACCTGAGTATCATAGCCCAGTATCTGGAGCTCAAGAGATTGGCCAGCCTCGATAATCTCTGCCTTACTTTCCTCATCTATAAGATGGGAATAATAATAACAGCTGCCTCCTGGGGTTGTTATGAGAATAAGATAAGACAATGCTTATAAAGTAGTTAGCACAGAGCTTGGCACATAGTAGGCTTTATATACATTTATTTATTTATATATTATTAGCCGAGATTACAGGTACATACTGCCACACCCAGTCCACTAACTTACTTTCACCATCTGTAGCAACAGACCGAAATGCCATTCCCAAAATTGTTCTTTGTATCCCCAGTCCCTGACATGTAACAGGGGCTTAACAAATGTTTGTTGATTGATGATGTGCAATCAGAGGACCTGAGTTCAGATCCCAGCCCTTCTACTTTCCACCTGTGTGACCTTCTGAAAGGCCCTTCGTCTCTCTGGGGCCTGCTTCCTAATTTGTAAAATGAAGGCATTGGACCAGATGAGATTTTCTGAAAGCCCTTCCAGCTCTAAACCTATGACTCCTTGGCAAGAACTTTTGGTGAGGAAGAGCAAATGAGTCCTGACATGCTAAATCCTGAAACCTGTGACCTGGTTAAAATGACAGTTATGAACAGGAGGGTTTGTTTTAACAGAGATGGGGCTAGGAATGGAAGTGACAGGTGCAAATGTACTTTATTTTGAGTCCTGTGGGCTTTAGAATGGGAGATGTATTACAGCTGAGTGACTGAGTCTTTAAGGAAAAAGGAGAAGCCTGAACCATAATATCTTATTGATACATAGGGAAGAAAGAGGCAAGCAGGGTGTTTGGTACACAGATAACAAAAAGGCCACTGATTTACAACCTGGCCAAAAGGCAATAAGAAAGCGCTATGTTGGTTATGCATTTGACTCACCAACATGTTATTTCCCAAATGATGTGGCACACAAAGAAGATGCCCAAAGTGTCCCCTAAACAAACCTTCATTAGTTCCATTATTATATTTCAAAATTAAATGGCTTTCAGTGGCCAAATTATGATCAAATTATGTTGGTAAACATGATACTAAGGAATTCGTATGACAATACAAGAGGGAGATTAATTGTCTGAGGTGGGGAAAAACGAAACTAACAGAAGCAATAATTTCTACAAATTAAAGAATTGCTGGGGATTTAAAAAAAGCAAAGGAAAGACTAGTTAAGAAAACATATAGTGAGAGATGCCACATAAAACAAAACCAGAGGCCCAGAAGAGAATAAGTAATAATAACAACTAGCATGTGCCAGGTGCTTTACAAATATTATCTCATCTGACACAACCCTGAGATATGGGGGCTATTATTATCCCCCTTTTTGTTGCTGAGTCATTTTCGGTCATGTCAAACTCTTTGTGACCTCAGGTGGCTTGCCATTTTCTTCTCCAGTTCATTTTACAAATTAGGAAACTGAGGCAAACAGGGTTAAGTGACCTGCCCAGGGTCACACAGCTAGTAAGTGTCTGAGGACAGATTTGAACTCAGGAAGGTGATGAGTCTTCCTGACTTCAGGCCTGGCGCTCTATCCACTATACCGCCTAACTGCTCTCCAGTTTACAGTTGAAGAAACTGAGGCAAACAGAAGTTAAGTGACTTGCCCAGGGTCACAGCTAGGAAGTATATAAGGGTGGATTGGAACTCAGGCCCAACATTGCATCCACTTTCACCTAGCTGCCCCCAGGAGGAAAGGAGTGAGGACATCTGTATAGTCCACAAAATGTAGAAACATTGGTTTCAAAATGGACAGAATGGAAGAAATAATATTTCCAACAATAGCTAGAATTTATGTAGCACTTAAGGCTTTGCAAAGTTCCTCACTCTGTATTATCTCATTTGATCCTGATATCAACTCTGGGAGGTAGGGGTACTATTATTATCCCTATTTTAGAGATGAGGAAACTAAGGGAAAAGCGACTTGCCCAGGGTCACATAGCAGGTAAGTGTCTGAAGCAGCACTTGAACTCTGGTCTTCTTAGTCCAATGCTCTAGCCGCTCACCGTACTGCTTAGCTGCCTCTTTATTTGTCAGTATAGGCAGGGATGACATCAAAATGCATTTGGAGTTTAAATACTGAGGATAACGTCTATACCTAGACAGTAAAGGCCCCCCCCCAATTAAGGCAGTTTGGAAATATTGTCTTAATGTATCAGATTATTCTTTTCTTCCCTGCTTTCCTCAGTAGTGTTGGGAGGCAGAAAGAATGATGGATTTTATGTCAGATGTCCGGGGTTTTGAATCTTGGCTTTGCTACATTTATTTGTGTGACACTGAGCGAGTCAGTCTTGGTTTTCCCATCAGTAAAATAAGGGGGTCCCCATAGAGCTTTAAACCCTATGAGCCCAAAACTGAAGGGGGTGATCCAGAACACAGATCCAAGAGCAATATAAAGGCCAATGGGTGAGACAAATCATTCAATTCAAATTAACAATCATTTATTAAGCTTCTACTGTGGGATAGGCACTGTGCTAGGCAATGGGGAAGAAAAGATTAAAATACCAATCCCTACCCTCTATACACTTACCTTCTACTATGCAGGAAGGACCATGTACATAGATAAGGACATACATTCACAGTAACTATGAAGTCACTTCATCAAGAGGCAGAGAATTTAGCATGGGGACAGGAGATCAGGAAGGGACCTTTTATGGGAGCTAGGGGTTCCAAGAGGTGGCGATGAAGAGGGAGAGCATTCTAGGCATGGAGAGTGGCCCTAGGACATGGGATCCCAGAGGAACATGAGATATCATGTGAGAGGAACAGCAAGTAGATTAGTCTGACCGAAATGTGTAGCCTATGAGGTGAGTAATGTGTCATCAGTCTAGAGACAAAGGTTTGGACCAGATCATGAAGGGCCTTAGATGACAGAGAAATTTGGTATATTCTTATGAACACTAGGGGCTGCAATAGGTTTAGGTTTATTATGCATTGGGGCAGATTTAAAGTCCCCAAGTTGAAAGTGGTTCTGCCCTTGAAAGTGTAGTTAAGAAATATATGAATGGCTCAGGATTTTGGCCCCAGTTAGAGCAAAAACTGTCTAACAATGGGCTGGGTGGCTGGGACTGCAGCCCTGAGCTAGGAAAGGCCACTTCTCCTGTGTAGGTCAGAGTCGTCCTGTGTATTTAATCTGTGAATGAAGGGACATGGGGATAGATAAAGGGCAGGATTCATAACAGATGTTTGTGAAAAATAAGGTTAGATCGGTCAAGTGTAGTCTTGGGCAGAATAAAAAGATGGGTATCAGCCTCATCCAGCTGAAGAAAGATGGGGAAGAGGATAAGGACCACCAGTTCCTTCCTCTTAGCCTTTCCCCCTCAGCACTTGTGTTGGTAAACAAAACAGTCTCGTAGCACTCAGTTCAACCAAGTGCCCTTGAAGAGTTTGGCCTTTGTTTCCTTGATTAGATTGAGAGTCCTTGGGGACCTCCTTGCCTCAGGGGAGGGACTAGTTTACACATGGGTTTGAGCGGCATGTTTGGGACATCAGAGGCTTTTAGACCATGTGGGTTTAAGTGGCCTCTTTGTGACAATTTCAGGTCACGTGGGTGAGTCGCATATGTGACTCACCATTGACCCTGAAAAAGATATAAAACCAGGAATTGGCTTTCTCTTTTTGGGAGCTCTTACCCACAGCCATAGTGGTGTGCATGACTCTAAGCCAACCCTTGTTATGAGCTCC
>CM053623.1:425383994-425412007 GCA_028646595.1 Phalanger gymnotis | reverse complement strand
CCCCCCCCCAATTATTTCTGACTTAACTTGTATATAGCTTGTTTGTACATGGCTGTTTGAAGGGCGTGTCCTTCATTAATTAAACTGTAAACTCCTTCATAGCAGTACTCTCTTATCTTTCTTTGTATTTTCAGATGCCTGGAACATAATAGCCGCTTTATAAGCATTTATGGATAGACTAACTGGCTTGAGTTCAAACCCTACCCCTGCAACTTACTAGCTATGGAACCCTGACCAAATCACTTAACCTTTCAAACTCAATTTTTCCATTCATAAAATGGGGATAATAACAACATCGACCTCCTAAGGTCATTGTGAGGATCAAATGAGATAACATATTAAAGGATTTTGTAAACCTTAAACCAATATATAAATGTCAGTTTTGTTAAAAGTGATATGTTATTCTTTGTAGTAAAATTAGCAGTCAGTAGCAATAACTGAGCCAATATTTATCAGAGACATGAATGGAACTCAGATCATCCTAGTTTCCAGCTCTCTATTATTCTATGCTACTACTTCATGTTAGAGAAATAGGACATAAACAGAGTAAATGTTAAACCAGTTCAGAAGGTAATAGTTCAATGACAGAAATATCAGCATCCAAATGAATGATACAGGGGCTCAGAGAAAGGTGAGATCACCATGGGCTAGGGCAAATCTAGGAAGGCTTCCTACACACTTAGGGTATGTAGACTTAGGGTAGTGGGCATATATACCAAAGTTGGTAACAAATTTCTTGCCCAGCCAGAGAATGGAAATTGTTTGCCTATATGAAAGTAAATTTAAAGTGGATAGAAAAGCATTTTGTAATGCCACTGAAACAATAAAATGCATGTGATCAGAAGAGGCGGGGGAAAGTAACCTCAAAAACAGAAGCAGTATTCTTTGAGAAATAAAGCATAATTATATCATAAGCTCCCTCAGACTCAAATCTTGCTTCTGATACTTAATCTCTGTGCAGCCTTGGGCAAATTGGTTGACTTTTCTAGGCCTCCTTGTCTTCATCTATAAAGCAAAGGACTTGACTAGCTGGTACTTAAAGTCATCCCCTGCCCCCAACCCCGCTCCAGCTCTCAATCCTATAACTCCTATGATACGATGAATTCTATTTTACTTTTTCAAGTGATTAGTGTTCTTGCAAGTGGAAGATAATAAGATTTTAGGAACTTAAGTAAGTAAGTACTCTGGTAATAATCTCATTATTGGTATAAAAGAAATACAGCTTGATTTCAGTTTCTTAGAATGTTCTTCACATCCTGACAGCTTTCTGATCTAGGGGTCTAAGTAATAGATAATGTGGAAATTAAAATGCCATTGTTCTGGAGAAAAAAAAATTAACTTGCTGATCAGTTATTAAAGAATTTGTTTTAATGTTTATGCCTCAAAGCCCAATTTAAATTCATTTAAGTCAATGATATAATGAACTAAATGTTGAGTGGTAAACATAGGAGTCTAAAAGTAGAAATTTAATATTTGAGGGAAATATTGGCAAATCTTTAATTTGTCATATTATATGTGTGTGTGTGTATATATATGTACATATATATATATACATATATATATATATATTTGTGGAAAGCTAGAAGGCAAAGTATATGACTGTTAAGTTTAGCCTTAAGATATGGTATTCTTTGTGTGTTCAATTCAACCAAATATTTTAAAGTAAATATTATATATATATATAATTCTAGGTATAATAATGCCTCATTTATCCAGTATCACTATAGAATGTTCTGTAGAATATTAGGCCATTGGATTCTACCAATCTTTTTCCGAAGCTAATGAAATCTGCTCTCACCAAATCTGGAATGCATGTCAGATAGTGCCAGGATTTCCTTTGCTCCTCTGAACTCTATGATGAAGTGGTCACTTGCCCCCAAGATTCCCATCATTTCCGTTTGAGGATGTAGACCCTCCCTGTTGATGAGAGTTGGACCCACAACTGTATTTCCCCTTGTCTCAAATACACTTTTTGAAGGATAAAAGTATCATTAAGGCAAGTTACCAATTTCTCTACTTTTAGGCTCTGTCCAGAGAGAGAGAGCTCCAACAGATATCCAGATAAAGGTCCATCATCACAGCACGCAGGCCTCCAGGCCAAATTTGTAATCTATTTCCCTAAACTTTCTTCTGATTTTTCTTTCTGCCACAGTGTGTCTGCCTTGCTTCTGTTTCTGAATTCATTGCTCCTCTACCAAATGCTCTTCACCGTGTTTACCCCATCAAGTTCCTCATTTACTCATGTATCTTGATATACAATACTGACCTGATGCTCCTTTTTTCTATCCTCATTCTACTGAATCAATTTCAACACTAAGTCTGTCTCACGACGTCTCAGTGATACCTAGGAGGGCAAATTTGCCCTCTTGAATTTAACAAGGTCCATGAATTTGGATGGGAAAAAAATACATCTTTATTTCACTCATCTTTCACTGAAATTTAGCATTTCCTTCAATTATTTAAAAACATGCTGAAAAAGTGTCCATGGACTTCATGAGACTACCAAAGGGGGGTTCTGTCACACACAAAAAAAGATGAGAACATTTGCATTAGAAGTTCTAATTCACCTTCTTAGGAGGCATACTTTGAATATGGCAGATGAGGCCAGGATTTTTATTTCTGGTGCTCTTCCTATGGATTAATGGTCCCATCTTATGTCACTCTTCTTCCAATATTGTCCCTGCTACTTTCTTTAATCCCAGGTATGTCAAATAATAATAATGATCACGACACATCTTATCATAACCTGATAGGGGTTGTTTCATTATTTGTATTTAGATCCCTAGCACTATGCACCATCCCTGGCACATAGTAGGCACTTAATATATGCTTGCTGATGATTAATTAATAATCATAACATTATGTAGCACTTTAAGGTTTGCGGAGAATATTCATCACCAGCCTGGGAGGTTAATAGTGTCCATATTTTTATTCTCATCTTAGGGAAGAAGGATTGAAAGGTCATATAAGTGGCTCATGATAATCTAGTCTAAGCCAGATTCAGACTGAGTGTCTTTACTCCAAGTCCAACAGTCTTATATTCTGTCTCTCATTGTTCTCTTCCCCTGCCTTTTCAGTTTAAATCTCCCTTGATCAAATTTTCAAAACTCTGGACAAATGTTTTTAATGGGTCCTCATTTGGTACACTCCATCCCTTGCCTAATGCCCATCATTTGTGCATTTTCAGTAATGGTTCTCAAATCTGCATGCTATTCTCAACACTCTAACCATGGTTAATTTCCCAAACCCACATTTTTCTTTCAAATTCCAGTTTCCAATTTTCAGTAGTGATGAAAATATACAATCTGTGTCCCTAAGATCATCTCTTTTTATGTCTCCAGTTCAATTGTACTTAACAATGCTTTCTAGGTTCCTTCTGCCTCTGTGTCTCTGGGAAATGCCAAGAGGAAAACTCAGTTATCAGTTTTGACAAGTCTCAAGAGATTCCCTGTGAAATCAATCATTCAATAAACACCTACTCTGTACCATTAACTGTACTATGTACTGGGTCTAAGACAGAAATAAAACAAACCCAGTCAGTTGATAAACATTTATCATACTCCTACCATATGCCAGACACTGTACTAAATGCCAAGGATAGAAAGGCAAAAAAATAGTCCCTGCTCTCAAGGAACTCATAGTTTATTGGGGAAAACATAATCTGTGAATATAAGTGTGTACAAAATCTACACAAAATAAATTATGAGGTGATGTGGGAGGGGGAATCATTGGAAAATCAGGAAAGGGGGAGGTAGATCTTGAGCTGAGTTATGGAAAAACAAATGAGGGAATGAATTATAGGCATGAAGGACAGCTTATGCCAAGACATGGAGATGGAAGGTGCAATACTGAGTTTGGGGAAGAGCAAGGAGTATGTGAATAAGAAGGCCGAAACAGGAAGCATGAGGTCAGGCTGTGAAGGGTTTTAAATGCCAAACAGGATTTATATTTCTTTTTCCTCTCCTAATTAATTAGGTGCCCTGGGTTCTATTGCTCCTTTACTATTAGCTCTTCATGTGACATTGAGGAAGTCACTTAAATTCTCATTTTTCTCCTCTGTAAGAGAAGGAATCAGATTACCTGCTTCAGCAATCATTCAAAGTAATTATTAGCATCCAGATTTTTGAGGGTCCTACCATATACATTTTGAGGTGCTAAATGCTGAATCACACCTGATTTCTGTCATCAAGAATCGTATAGGGGCAGAGCCAAGATGGCGGAGTAAAATCAGGGACTTGCTTGAGCTCTCTCCCAAACCCCTCCAAATACCTGTAGAAAATGACTCTAAAGAAATTCCAGAACAGCAGAATCCACAAAATGACAGAGTGGAACAAATTTCCAGCCCAAGACAACCTGGAAGGTTGACAGGAAAGGTCTGTTGCACCAGGCTGGTAGAGGACCATAGTCCAGTTTGGGCAGTGCTGGCACAGATGGGCCAGAGCAGGCCTCAGGGGATGGAATCACTGGCAGCTGTGGTGGCTTCCAGACTTCCCAACCCAAAAACACCAAAGACAACTTAGAAGGTTAGTAGGGAAGGTCTGTTGGACCTGCTTGAGAGAGGAGCACAGTCTAGCCCTAGTCCCAGGTTGGCAGTGGAGGCAGTGCAGTGGTGGGGGTAGCAGTGGCAGCAGCTGCTTCTGGAGCTCTGGGCCTACAGATGGTGCAGAGATGAAGCACTGATCAGAGTGGGATTACAGGGATCTCTTAGCTGGTCTTGAGGCAGGATTCTCTTGCTTTGCCTTTGCTTGGATCTGGGTTGCAGTCCTGGGTGGTGGTCCTGGGGCAAGGAGGAGTACTGGCAGGGCAGAGGTGGTAGAGAGGGAATCCTCCTCATAGTTCCAATGCAGAAAAGAGTGCTTGTCATCACTCACAGACCAGAACACAAGCCAGGAGAAGAGTAAACAACTCTTCTTTGATCACGCAACGTTGGAAGATTAAAAATGTACAAGCCCCTAAAAATATCTCTGAAAACAGTTGTGCAAAACCCCTGAAGCTTAGGACAGTGCACTCTTCACTCTGGAATCAGAGTCCTACCTTAACAAAGAGCTAAAAAGTCAAGCAATTGGCCGGTAAAATGGGCAAAGAGAGGGTAAAACATCAGACTATAAAATCTTACTTTGGTGAGAAGGAAAGTCAAAACATACAACCAGAAGAAGACAACAAAATCAAAGCTCCTACATCCAAAACCTCTAAGAAAAATATGAATCGGTCACAGGCTATGGAAGAGCTCAAAAAGGATTTTGAAATTCAAGTAAGAGAAGTAGAGAAAAATTGGGAAGAGAAGTGAGAGTGAGCAAAAAAAAATCATGAAAAATGAGTCAACAGCTTGTTAAAGGAGACCCCAAAAAATGCTGATGAAAATAACACTTTAACCCAAATGGCAAAAGAGGTCCAAAAAGTCAGCAAGGAGAAGACTGCCTTAAAAAGCAGAATTAGCTAAAAGGAAAAGGAGGTCCAGAAGCTTACTGAAGAAACTAATTCCTTACAAATTAGAATGGAGCAAATAGAAGCTAATGACTTTATGAGAAATTAAGAAGTTATAAAACAAAACTAAAAGAATGAAAAATAGAAGACAATGTGAAATATCTCATTGGAAAAACAACTGACCCGGAAAATTGATCCAAGAGAGGTGACTTAAAAATTATTGGACTACTTGAAAGCCATGGTCAAAAAAAGAGCCTAGACATCATCTTTCAAGAAATACTCAAGAAAAATTGCTTTGATATTTTAGAACCAGATGGGAAAATAGAAATTGAAAGAATCCACCAATCACCTTCTGAAAGATATCCCAAAACGAAAACTCCTAAGAATATTGTAGCGAAATTTCAGAGTTCCCAGGTCAAGGAGAAAATATTGCAAGCAGCCAGTATTGTAGAAACACAATCAGAATAACACAAATTTAGCAGCTTCTACATTGAGGAATTGGAGGGCTTGGAATATGATATTCCAGAGGTCAAAGGAGTTAGGATTAAAACCAAGAATCACCTGCCCAGAAAAACTGAGTGTAAGCCTTCACGGGAAAAAATGGACATTCAGTGAAATAGAGGACTTTCAAGCATTCTTGATGAAAAGACTAAGGCTGAACAGAAACTTTGACTTTCAAATACAAGACTCAAGAAAAGCATGAAAAGGTAAACAGGAAAAGAAAATCATAAGGGACTTAATAATTTTAAACTGTTTACATTCCTACATGGAAAGTTGATATTTGTAACTCATGAGACCTTTCTTGGTATTAGAGTAGTTGGAGGGAATATAGATACACACACAAACAGGCACACACACACATGTATATACATACATGTGTGTGTATATATACACACAGAGAGAGAAGGCACAGGATGAGTTGAATATGAAGGGATGATATCTAAAAAGTAAATTAAGGGGTGAGAGAGGAATGTATTGGGAGAAGGAGAAAAGGAGAGGTAGAATGGGGTAAATTATCTCATGTAAAAGAAGTAAGAAAAAGCTTTTACAATGGAGGGGAAGAAGAGGGAGGTGAGAGCAAATGAGTGAACCTTACTCTCATTGGATTTGGCTTAAGGAGGGAATAACATAAACACTCAATTGGGCATGAAAATCTATCTTACCCTGCAGGAAATTAGGGTGGAAGGGGATAAGGAGGGGAGATGATAGAAGGGAGGGCAAATGGGAGAAGGAAGTAATCAGAAGCAAAGACTTTTGAGGAAGGAGAGGGTCAAAGGAGAAAATTGAATAAATGGGGGTGGGATAGTATGGAAGGAAATAAAGTTAGTCTTTCTCAACATGACTCTTATGGAAATGTTTTGCATGACTACACATGTATAACCTATATCAGATTGCCTGCCTTTCTCAATGAGGGTGGGTGGGGAGGAAGAGAGAGAATGTGGAACTCAAAATTTTAAAAACAAATGTTAAAATTGTTATTACATACAACTGGGAAATAAGATATACAGGCAGTGTGGTATAGAAATCCATCTTGCACTACAGGAAAATAGAAGGGAAGGGGATAAGAGAAGGGGGAAGGGAGGGCAGACTGGGGAAAAGAGTAATCAGAATGTATGCTGTCTGGGGGTTGGGGCAGGGGAGAGACGGGGAGAAAATCTGAAATTCAAAATCTTGTGGAAGTGAATGTTGAAAACTAAAAATAAATTAATTAATAGACAAAAAGAAAATATATTTCAGGGGGAAAAAAGAATAAAAAAATGGAATTGTATAGTCCAGTGGGGGAGACAACATATGCACACAAATAACCATCGTACAACAGTGACAGGTGCATAGAAGATATAAGAATTACTATGAGAGATCCAAAGAAGGATATATCACTTCTGGGAGCTAGATGGGGAAATTTCAATAGAGAGATCAATGGAAATTTCATAGAGGACATGTATCTGAGACTGATTTATTTTGAGAGATGGATATAATTTTAACAGATAAAGGTTAAGTGCAAGTTGATACCAACAAGTTAGAAAATGGAATGGTTTGAGTGAAGGTATGTATGTGGAGGTATAGGATATGACAGCGGACAAGTCCTTTCTAGCTCTAAAATTCTCTCATTTTATGCTAAACCGATCCTCCACTAAACTCCTGCTCATGTTGGACTTGACTCTGGGTTATCAAAGGCCATCTCTATGGAATGCAAGCTCTGAAAGAAAAGTCCCACCAAGCTAGAGAGCTTTATGTAGAGACCCAGTAACAGACTAGTTCTGTCATCTGAGAACCATTTTAGATAAACTGGAGAAATGGAAGGGTTGATTATATGATGGTTGGCCCCTATGTGCTGAATTTTTTTAAGCCTTTGTAAAATTTTCCACTAAGATGTGGAAGAATTTTGATCTATATTAGTGAAGTTCATATAATGATACAGATCTATTAAATCTGTTGAATTTTGAAAACTATGAAAAGCTGATACCATGGATTCATAATAGTGTAGCAGACTTGTGCTAACCCACATTTTATGAACTTAGCCAAACATGAAGTGAGGGGTGGGTAGATGTGATGAAAGCTATTAACAATACTTCCAGGTGCTCTCAGGAACATCACTCCCAACCCCTCTCTTTCAGCATCCTATTACCCTTTCCCCAGGCTCAATGACAATCTAATAGGTATGAATGAAAATTGTCTCAGAAAAGTAATTAAAATGTACAATCTCTTTCATTAATTAGACATGAGTCTTTACTCCAGGGGGCAGATAGGTGGCACAGTGTGCCAGGCCTGCAGTCAGGAAGATGATTCTTCCTGAGTCAAAATCTGGCCTCAGACACTTCCTAGCTGTGTGACTCTGGGAAAGTCACTTAATTCTGTTTTCCTCAGTTTCCTCATCTGTAAAAGGAGCTGGAGAAGGAAATGGCAAACTACTCCAGTATCTTTGCCAAGAAAACCCCAAGTGGAATCACGAAGAGCCACACGCAACTGAAAAAAGACTGAATAACAACTCTACCCCATTGCATAGAAGCTATGTATGTATACGTGAAAAACTTGTCATAAGCTGTCTCCTTCCCTCACTCTCAACCCCCGAACTCACGGTTCAGACAAATGTTAATTTTACTGTTGATGGAATTGTTTACATTTTCTTTTCTTTAATTTTATGAACTTATTAAACATCAACAAACAGGATCACTACAGGAAGAGGAGAATGGCATATGAAACAGCGGGTCTCTATTGAATACAGTATTTTTTTTTAAGTATTTACCAACCAAAGTACTTATAATGCAAAATGTTATATATCTCCAGAGGAAGAACTGATAGAATATAAATGCAGATTGAAGCATATTTTTTAACTTTATTTTTCTTGCTTGTTTGGTTTTTTTTGGTCTGAGTTTTCTTTTGCAACATAGCTAATGTGGGAATATGTTTTTCATGATAGTACATGTATAATCTATATCAAATTGCTTGCCTTCTTGAGGTGGGAGAAAAGAGAGAGAAGGAAGGAATTTGGAATTCAAAATTTTTAAAAATGAATCTTACAAATTGTTATTAAATGTAATTTGGAAGAAAAATCAAAAATTTTTAAAATAAAGTATCAAATTTAACACAGTATTTCCAAATCTGCTCTGCTTATCTGTGTCTTCCTTTAAAGCTTTCTGGTCTCTTCTATCCATTTTTAGCTATTTTATTGACACACTTTGCTTTCTTTTTTAAACATTATCATTACTTCCTCTCTTTCCGCATCCCCAGAAATAAAAATCCTCCTCATGTAATGAATAAGCATATTCAAGTAATACAAACTCATGCATTGACCATATATGAAAATGTATGCCTCAATCTGAACCTCTAGGCCATCATCTCTCTGGGATTAGTCATTCCAATGATCAGAGTTCTTAAATCTTTAAAAATTTCATTTTCCCTTGCGTTGCTATAGTCATTGTGTAAACTCTTAGTTCTTATTTCTCTATGCATCAGTTCATACAGCTCTTCTCAGGTTTCTCTACATTTATTCCTTTTGTCATTTTTATGGCACAGTAATATTCTATTACATTCATATGCCATAATTCCTTTAGGCTTTTTCCAGTTGATAGACAACTCACATACGTGTTTTCTTTGCTACAACAAAAAGTACTGCTGCAAATATTTTTGTACAAATGGGTCTTGTAATTCTTCCTTTTTGGGAATGTGCCTAATATCCATATAACTATTGATATGAGCAAATAATATAAAAACATAAGTAAATATTTACATAACTTATAGGATTGAGAAAGGTTACAGCCAGAGTCACATCTGTGCTCTAGAAAGGAAGGGATAAGACAGCTTTCAATTAAAGTCTCTCACCTACACCAGCAACAGCTGGCTTCTCCAAAACATGGAAAGGATAGTCCAAGAATTCATCTCTCCTTAGAGACATAAGGTAATTCAGTTTGCCTCGGGCTTAAAGTCTCTAGGTTTCCCTCAAGATTTCTCCTCAACATGTCTTGACAGAATGTCTTTACAACAAATGGCTCAGCCACATAATGTCAGAGTCTCTCAAAGATGATAGTTAACTATCCAAATCTCTGACAGACTCTTGTCCAAAGACCCGTCAGTCTTCTTAGAAATAACAATTCTCTCTCAATGCTTCCCATAAGACTCCTTCCAAAAAAGTTGGTTAATTACCAGTCTCCAAATTCTCTGGCTCACAAACAGAACCCAAAGTTCCTGTGAGAGGCGCTATTTAAGCTGGGATTATAAAGACAGCTTCCAGGTGATATCAAGGCTTCTATATCCATTCGAATTAATCTCCTACAACATCTAGAGTTACATTGGCAGTTGTGAATAGCGAGCAATAATTAGTGATTTTGTAACACAGGAAAAGTTACATAAAATACTCTCACAAATCCACTTTTAGAAAAATGTAGTAAAAAACATGACCCATGGCAGGAAACACCTTAGCATACTGCAATGTTTCTACTGAGAAGCATGACTTCTATTGCCATTGCGGGGCCAGGATTGCAGCAGAGTGGGACTGGGCCAAGGAACCAAATAAAACCTCCACTGGCAGCATCCTATTTTAATTACTCCTGCTAATGGTTTTGCCTAACTGATTTTTACCTTCTAATGGAATGCCAATACTAACATAGGATAACAGAGTTGAAAGGGACCTGAGAAGCTGTCAAGCCCATTATTTTACAGGTGAAGAAACTGAAGAACATTTCTGTTGAGATTAATTTATTTACCCAGAACATAGATAGAATCTGGGGCAAGATTTGAATCCAGAATGTCATGTCCAGCACCGTCCCTATTCAATATACCTGATTAACTCTCAAATCTCCAGCATCCTCTTTAATTTTAGTGCCCTGATGAGAGGTCCTGATTATTCTAGTTACAGCTCTAATGAGAACTGATGTTTAGATATCAAGTTACTCACAAGTCCCCAGTAATTAATGGAAACAGATTGGACATTTTGGAAAGATTATCAACAAGAGTGGAAACAAATCTTTTTTTCTAATAAACCTTCAGTTGCTCAGAAAATTAAACTATATACAATACTCCATTACTTAAACTCCAAGTAATCCAGGTTTTGTGTTTTCTTGACCCCACAGCTTTAGCTGAATCTTTTCTTAGTCTCATGTCATACTTTCCATTCCACAAGGCCAAAAAGAAATAGAGATCTTACAAGGCAAAGTCAAGATATAAAAAGTTCACAAGACAGAGATTAGAATCCCAACCTTTAACTCCATTTAGATTACAGCTTTTTACAATAATAGCATCAACAAACTCTAAATCCTTTCCATAGTGTGTTAGCCAAGAGAAACACCATGTGTACTCAAGAGGATTAGAGATTCAGTCAAGAAATTGGAGTCAGTCTTTGCTATGGATCCACCCATGCCCCAGCTCCTATGTATTTAACAATAATCTTCTAGCTTTAGGAACTCCAAGAAGGAGGACTCTACATTTTTTAGTGTAGCAGGGTTTAGGTGCTTTGACTTATGTGGTATACCATTAGCAAGACAGATTTTAGATGGGTTTTCTTCATAGAAACCTGGGAAGGCTGGGTCAAATGCCTACAGCTGCTAGTGGCTGAGGTCCACACAGTACATTTGAAGAGGGACGGGCACTTAGGCCTAAGTTCAGCTGCTGCGTGTGCTTCAGACTTTCAAAATACTGGCAGTAAAATTGACCAAGGAGTCAGGAAACATTAACGGATTGACAAATGGCTTTCTGGGCCTTTCGTTTAAAGGCAATCCTAAGATATCCCTGTCCTTACCATCTCTGAAATTATTTGAAACTTCTCCAACCAAGGGGCACATACATTATGATCTCTGTAATGGTAAAGGTATGTGGTGGACAGGGGTGGGGTGGAGACAGCAGGATCAGAGGAGTAGAGTTCAGGATAATGCTCACTGAAAATGTTTCCATTTATTATTGACAGTGTGGCATTGCCTTCTTTAAATAGGGGATAAAAATTAGTGTAGGGCTGGTAGCTATTTTGAGGCTAAATCTTTGTGTGACCAAATTCATTTACTCCCTGAGTAGTAACCAAGCTTAAGTTATTGAGAAATTAGAGAGTTTTATGTCAACAACTAGGAGGTGGATTTTACCTAGTCTGCAATGGATTTTATAATCCTTCTGTAGTCAGAGTTACAATTGACATTGGCACTGCAGATTGATAAAGTGCTAGAACTGGGCAGCTAGGTGGTGCAGTGGACAGAGCACTGGGCCCTAAGTCAGGAAGACCTGAGTTCAAATCTGGTCTCAGATACTTACCAGCTTACCAGCTCAGATATTCACCATTCTGGACAAGTCATTTAACCCTGTTTGCCTCCTCATATGTAAAATGAATGCTAGTTTTCATTAGCATTTGAAGGAATCTGAGAAGTCATTAAACCTAGTAGAGTTCTCTCCATCCCATCTCATGCCCTGCTCTCTCCAAGCTAAAGCATCATCCTCATTCTCACTGTTACGAGCACAGTATATCTACCTAAAAGATTATATTATGGAGAACTCACACAAGACAAAGACTCACACAGAGGTCAAAAGAAGTGCTACAAGGACACTCTCAAGGTCTCTCTAAAGAACTTTAGTATTGGTTGTATATGTATATGGGAAATGCTGGCACAGGGCTGTCCAGCATGGCAAGCCATCATCGAAGAAGGTACTGTACTCCATGAGCAAAATGGAACTGCATGTGGCAGCTAGGTGGTGCAGTGAGTAGGTCACCAGCCCTGAAGTCAGGAGGACCTGAGTTCAAATCTAGCCTCAGACACTTGACACACTTACTAGCTGTGTGACCTTGGGCAAGTCACTTAACCCCAATTGCCCTGCCTTCCTCCCTCCAAAAAATAAAAATAAAAAACAGAATTGCAGTAGCACAACAGACATGAGGTGTGCAAATTCAGGGACATCTCCATCCTAAATGTTCAAATGGACTATTTCTGCCTGACCTATGGTAGAGCCTTTTAAGCTCATACTGGACTGATCACCCACCATTAAACACACGGTACCTGGACCCCAACATTGTGATATCATCTTCAACTATGAAGAACAAATAAACACAGTAAAAATGTAAAACAGTTTAGAATTTGTAAACATTTTTTACAAATGTTATCTTATTCGAGCCTCATTTGAGTCCTTTGTGGTTCCAGTGATTGTAATCCTCATTTTGGAGAGGGAAAGTAAGAGCCACACAGGCAGTAAGTATCCTAGTAGAGATTTGAATTCTGTACTTCCAGACACCAAATTGAATAAAGATATTTAAAGAGAATTAAGATATTTAAAAATATCTTAGTAAAGATATTTAAAAGTATCTTAGTAAAGATATTTAAAGAGGTAGATAAATTAAAAGATAGCTAGGTAGGTAGATAGGCAGACAGACAGACAGACAGATAGAATATGGTTAAGAAAAACAAACATGTTACCTATATCTGATCATGTATGATTCAAGCCATATCTATAATCCATCACCTCTCTACTAAGTGGAGGAATATACAAATTTCACCTCATCTTCACAAATTTTAGATTAGTGACTTTGTTATTCAGGTTTCTGATGTATTTCAAGGTTGTTTTCTATTTCTTTCATATATTTTACTTATATATGTCCTGATTGTCTCTCCAGATAGACTGTAAGCTCCTTAAAGGCAGGGTCAGTTTCATTTTGGTCTCTGTACTTTTAGCACCAAGTATAATGCCTCTCCCACCGATGCTTAACAAATGATTGCTGATTTCTTTCTTGTTTGATAATGAGGTCATCCTCTAAATTATTCTATTGGTTCTCTTTTTGTTACTCAGTGTGAGTTTCTATAAGTCTTCCCACATTTTTCTGAGTTGGTCATATTTTTCTTTTGTCATATCACAAGAACATTCTGCTTCATCATTTTACCATAATTTGTTCACCCATCCCCAACTAATGAGCATCCTTTTAATTTCCAGTGCTTGGTTTGATTTTGGCCATCAATGGGCAGGCACAGTCTCAAAATGAACTGAACTGGGTAATTGTGGTTGCTGAGGGATTCAGTCCTAGGCACTTCCTTCCTCCTCTTAGCACTGGCTCAAAGCAGGGCTGATTGAGGTCAGCATGGTCCTTGGATCATGTCCCCCCCCCCACCATAGGGATTAACTTACTTTATTTTATTTTAATAAAATAAAAGTCTATTTTGTTTGTTGGTCTTTTGCTTCACTTTGGCACAGTTTCTTATTGATGAGGTGATTTTAGAGGAAGCTGGTTTAGGCTGAAACTTTCCATATTGCCATCCTTTCCAGAAGTCTATAAATGCTTTTTTTCTCCCTTACCACACTATAACACCTATTTTATATGTATATGTATACTTACATACTAGATATGCAATTTATGAATATTCGCTCCTACTTCAGTCCATTCTTAACACAACTGCTAACATAACCAGGTGCTGTCTAGCACCTGCAGACTGAAATGCAAATTCCTTACTTAGCCTGGCATTCAGTGCCCTTTACAATCTGTCATCATTCTGTCTTTCCGGCTTTATTTCAAACTTCACACACTCGACATTGTGTTACCCAAATTTTGCATATGCTCTTCTGCCTCCATACATTCACACAGACCTGGAATGGGTTTATTTCTTATATCTGCCTTTTAGAGTCTTTATCTTTCTTCAAAACTCAGCTCAAATGTCACTTCCTCCATAAAGCCTTCCCTCATCCTTCCCAGCTCAAAGTATTTTTTCCTCTCTCTGTGGTAGAGCCTTCTGAGATCATATTGGTCTAATCAACCACAGCTGGATACACTGTACCTTGACTCCAACATAATGATGTCATTTTGATCCTCTTCAAGAATGAAAGACAACAACCACTTCTTCTCCCCCTGTATTTCTAGAGTGCTTTATCTGGATCTCTCATTTGCCTCAATTTCATTCTCCTTTGCATTCTATTATCTGTACAAATGTCATATTCCACTCCTTCCCCATCCCCTTCTCCAAGAGCATTGATGCTCCTTGAAGGCAATGATTTGATTGTTTCTTAATCTTTGTATCTCCAGTACTTAGTAAGAGGCTTTATATACTGTAAGTGCTTAATAAATATTTTGTTGAAAAATAGTGAAATAACTAATCCACAAACAAATTAGTATGTGCTAGACCCCATATACAGACACACATATACATACATAGATAAACACATGAATAGATATACACACATACGTGTGTGTTATCTATAGACCTCAAGCATACTGTATGTCTCTTGTCTGACTATTGCCTGACTAAGTTCAGAGATGATCATCATGAATTCGACTCCATTTTGGTTGGATTTTCAGCCATGGTCACTCTTAAAGACTAAGAAAGAGAGAGTTGCAGCGTACAGTGACAAGGAAAGTACTACACTAATGAAACCAGAGATTCTATTTCAATCTGTATATCTATTTATTACTAAAAGACTTAAAGGACCAATTATTCCTTCAATGTGGGTACTGACGTTACCAATGGATATCCCAACAGCTTTTCAGTATGGTTATCGTGAGCACTGAGGCCAAAACCCATCACCACCTTGTGGTCAACATGATGATGGTGATGGTGATGGTGACAATGATGATGATGATGATGAGAGCATTTACTTGGCAATTTAAGGTTGGCAAAGTGTTTTACATATATTATCTCATTTGATTCTCAAAACAACCCTGTGATTGTTATTATTATCCCTATTTGGTAGACAAAGAAACTGATGCAGATAGGATCAGATGGCTATAAGTATGTGAGGCAGGATTTGACCTTTATCTTCCTAAAACCAAGTCTAACACTCCATCCACTATAGTGTGTAGCTGCCAAAGTGATACCTTTTTGCTGAAGTTCCTAACTTGGTAGTCTGTGAACTTAAAAAAAATTCAAAACTGTATTTTATTAAAATTGATTTCCTTGTGATTACAGGTATTTTATTTTATGCATTTAAAAACATTATTCTGGGGAGGAGTCTATAGGCTTCACCAGAGTTCTAACCAAAATGGTAAAGAACCTTATTTTATGGTAAGGAGCCCCTGTGCCCTCAGTCAGGCTAGTCTGTGGTCAATTTCATTCAACAAGCATTTATTAAGAGCCTATTAAGTGCAAGGTACTATATTAAACCATAGACAATGGACATTGTAGTTGGGCTCATCCTTAAAACCTTCCTGGCTTGGCAGGACCTTGAAGGCAGAGATGTCAGATGATCCACAGGCTACATGGCGCCCACCCCTGACCATGGGCCAAACCAGATCAAAGTGTAATTAGGAAATATTTAACAAAGCAAATTTAAAATTAAGTCAATATGTAGTCCCCAGGGATCCTTATTATAAATTAATGGCCTCCATTTCTATTTAAGTTCAACAACACTGCTTTAAGGCATAGTCTTTGAGAACTTTGAGAATCCAAGGTCACCCCAATGTCACAATGAGACATCAGAGGACTTTAGGGGAGTATATATGTATATATATACACACATGTGTGTGTATACACGTGTATACATGCATGTATGTATATGCATGTATATATATACACATAAATATCTATGGTATTATATAATCTAGTATAGTGTATGTAATATTATATATACACATGCATGTATGCAAATATGTAATACATGTCTATGTCTATACAGGCACATATATGTATATACAATATACATAAACATGCGCTGTGTATAGATATGTGTTTATATGCTGGAAATAAACAGAAAAAATCAAGTGGATGAAGAAGACTTATTGTCTATTCTATGCAATAAAATTAGAGGCAAGACAAGAAGCATTTATTAAGCACTTACTATGTGCCAGATGCTGTGCTAAGAACTGGGAATATCAAAAGAAGAAAGAAAAAAGACAGTCCCTATCCTCAAGGAGGATTATATGTGGGGGTAGAACACAAAAGGAACCTGAAAAGCCAGGGGAAGAGGGGGGAACATATCAAGGTGAGAGGGCAGCGGAAGCTTTGTGGCAAAGTTCTGAGAGTCAGGCAGCAAGCTAGAAGGCAAGTGAAGCATGACTGAACTGGGCCTCTCCCCAAAATGGAAGCCCCTAAAGGAACAATCCACTAAAAGAAGGAGACTATATGGATGAAGGGATATTCCAAGCCCAGATGGTCTCGGTGCCTGGACCACTGAGGGAACTTCCAGAGCTATAGGAATGGGTAATTCATAAGGCCCATCAATTCATGGATGTGTCTGGGACAGATATGACAAAGGGACAAAGAGCCAGGCCTAGAATTAAACAGAAGGAGCAGAGGGTATGTTAGGAAATCACATAGCTCTTTTAGTGACTCTAGGCTTCTGCCTGAAACAAAAGCCCAAATTTTAATATACTTTTAATAGTAATATTTTATAGATGTCTTTGTAAAATGTAGCTGTCACTTTTCATCATTTTACTTAATTTGGGGGAAGAGTACCTACATTGGTGAGATTACAGAATCTTGGAGGAGGAATGTTGCTATGAGTGTTTTATTTACATAGAAATAAATTCTCAAAAATTTATACAGTCAATGAACCTGCATTATGCATCACAACAATTTTTGACCAATGCTCTGTGAGTAATGATTGCACTTGAAGTATATTCACCACATAATAAATCCAATCTCAGGCTTCAGTCGCATTGAGACTCTTTGTGGCCTGCTACTTCTCTGTAGTCACTCATAGACCACAACAACTTTAAATCAAAGATTGTTCTGTCTTCCTTCAGCAGCTAATCCAGGTTCATTCCTCCTGAATCGGCACCTGCTAAGAATCAAGAAAGTTCTGATCCACATAAATGGATTCTTAGGTAGCTGTCCAGTCATACTCAGGAAGTCATCACAATAACTCTTGATTTATAGCACTTGAAATTTTATGAAGCAATTTCTTTGACCTTTGGAAGCAAGGAGTATACTTACTGTTCTTATTTCTATCACTTTTACACATGGATAAGTGGCATGATATAGTAGAAAGATCACTGGCTCAGAAGCAGAGTATCTTGGTTCACATCTAATTGCTGATAGTTAGAAGCTGAGTGATCTGGAAGAAATCATTTAACCTCCTTAGCCTTTGATTTTCTCATCTGTAAAATGGGACTACATGGACTCTAACATTTCCTCCAATTCTCATCTATGATACCATGAAATCAAAGAGTGGGGGAGGTTCATTTTAAAAATCCATAACAATTAAGATCGTGTCCCAGAATTCTGATCTGTATGATGTAAACCTTACTAAAATTTTTGGGAGCAGTACTGATATCAGTAAAAAGAAAATTTACTTTTAACAAGGCTGTGAAGGAGGTTTATCTTTTGTTAGGCCACATTCTGGTTTTTGGTTTCAAAAATATGGTCATTCTATGCAGGTCACCCCTCATCCATCTGCCACTTAATGACTAGAGCAGTTGCTAAAGAGCTAATGATCTCTGCCTATTAGCAGCTGCTTAAATTGCAGCTCACAAAGAAGTCTGCTGCCCATCAACCGAAGCTGTGGAGTGTTGGCCTGAAGAGACCAGGCTGCTTATATCCAGTATACAAGCTACTCTCTACTATGGGGAGTTGCAATCATTAAAAAAAAAAAAGTTAACTTATATCTTGCCTAGAAAGCTAGCCACTGAGACTCATGGGAAGAAGGAATTTTGAGAAGGTAGAAAAGCTAGAAAAGTAGAAAAGGTAGAAAAGACATTTTTAAGGCTCACTCTTTGAAGATAGGCTTCTGATGTTTAGTATTCTAAAAGCATTTTCATTTCTAGGAGGTCTTTGGAGGCTGAAGGGGAACAGACAAAGGAGTACCACTCAAACTCAAGTTAAAGACTGATTTTCAGTGACATTATTGAGTTCTGATTCTCCTAATTACCAAGCCTAAGGAAATGGAAATCGCCCTTCTCTAGAGTCTGGGAAAAAATTTCCAGATAAATCAAGTATCTACTAAAACATTTTATAAGTAGTAACTATTCTTATGAGTCCAACTAAACAAGTATTTCATGGTGTATGAATATTTACAACTTCAATTTAAGAAAGCAGTTGTCATTTCCTCTGAATTCTTAGCATTTTAATATACGCCAGTTACTTAGTTGCACAAATGTCTTTGATTTTTAATTCCTCTTTGTGTATGTTACTTTGTAGCCTGTTTCCTGCCTTGCATTTGGTTCATGGAGATTGAAGTCTACAACTTTGTATCTAAAGAGTGTTGTTCTGCACTGCTGTCTAATCCAATCTTTTGGCACACCTGGTTTATCAGATTCATTTCATCATTCTGGCAACATTGGCTCTGATTTTTTAAAAAGTCCTATTCTTTGTTTCTATAAGGTTATATTTCTCTTTAGTTGTCAGGTATTAGAACCCTTTCATTCTTGGCTTCTGCATTTTCTTTTTTTATCAGCAGAGAAATTGGCAAGAAGGCATATTTTCCCATCATCCTTGTCGCCTCACCACTACTCCCAAAATGACATAATCAAGACCAGAAGATATTAAGGTGCTTTGACACTCCAAAATGTGAGTGGGTCCTTGATCTCACTGATGAGGGTATTCCATCCAATGATTCAGATCACAATTTATCCATACCTGGCAGAAGGTCATATTCTTGTTCTCTTCACATATGAGGATATCGGTGTGGCATGGGGGATATTCTTCTCTCTCTCTGAAAAGCAGTGGAAGAGGAAAAAATGACTTTTAAAAAAGCATGGCAAGAGACTCACCTACACATAGTCATTGGGAAAGTATTTAAGGAGAAAATTATAAAGAAGACAAAAGAAAAAATGGAAGAGGTGATAATAATAACTAGGATTTATATCGTGCTTTAAGGTTTGCAAAATGCTTTACAAATATAATCTCACTTTATCCTCACAACAACCCTGGCAGAGGTTTTTTTTTTTTTTACAAATTTTACAAATTCACAAATTTCATTTTACAAATAAAGAAACTAATAGAGATAACACTTACCCAAGGTCACACAGCTAGTGTTGGAGGCTAGATTTGAACTCAGGTCTTCCTGGCTTAACATCCAGTGCTAGATCCATTGTGCCACCTAGCAACAAAGATGTTTGTAACAGATTAATTTCACCATCAAGTAGCCACCAACATTCAAATACCAACCTCATGGTATCAGATGAGCTTCTGTAGTATGCAGAAATAGTACTAGAGGATTTCATAGATAATTGAGCTGAACCATACATAAGGTATAGCTAAAATTCATGAGCCTCTACATTTAAAAGCTACTAGTGTTCAGAATAAATCGCCTATGTACAATTCCTAGTATATACTATATCAAAAGATGCTGACATTTGTAATGCTCAAAAGAAAATTAAGTCTGTTCACATAGACTTAGTATTGCTTGAACTTTTGTCATTTAGAGTAGTTTCTTATCTCATCTCGGAAGTTCCTGAAGCTGTATGATAGTGTTATGATCAAACACCACAAATGGGATAGTTTACTTGTTTTCCCTTTCCATTCACTAAACATTTTGTTTTACTTTGTACCTTTAATGCAAACCATGTGGTATGAGGTAATGCCCTGAACTTTCTGGAAGTATCTGGAAGTAAGACCCAGACTTCCTGCGTCAAACTAGGACAGCTGGTTGATAGAGAAGGATCTTTTTTATTAAGCAACTATCCACCAAACAGCTGTTTGCTATAACTAATAAAATATTGTTTGTCATAGATCTGATCACTAAATGGTGCCGAGTAATTCGGTTTATTTTCTTTAACAGGACTAAAGAAACAGATAGGAAACATTGGAGCAGCTCAAATATAGAAGAGGTCTGGGATAGAAGGGACACAATTTTGAGGCATTTGAGATTTTAATTCTCAAGGTATCTGGAGGAAGGGAAGATACCAAAGCAAAGGAAAAGGTGTTTGGGGATGTTAATATAACAGTATTCCTTGACAAAAGCCCTACCCTGATGCCTCCTTGGATTTTGAAAGTGGATATGGGTTCTTGAAGGCTATTCCTGGAGAGCACAAGGTGTAGAAGACTCTTCCCAGCAGGAAAGGCTTCAAGTATGGTCCAGGTAACAAATTACATTGACTTATTAGAAGATGAGCCTAGCTAAGTACTGGGAACCAATTTACAAGAAACAGTGTTCCACTCTGAGTCACAGGACCTGAGTTCAAATTCTGGCCCTGCCATTTACAATCTGCATGATATTTGGCAAGTCATGTCACCTCTCTAGAGCTCAGGTTTCATGATGGCTTCAAAGGTCTCTTCTAACTCTAGATCCTCAATCTTGTGGCTATGGAAATTTATGAAATTATCGTTTTTAGAATACCCTGAAGTCATAGGCTGCACCTTTTCCCCTATATAGTGATGGCGACAGGCATTAATTTCATGGTTGGCAATCTAAATGTGAGATCTCTGTCCAATGGCCTGCAAGATCAATAGTCATGATAGTCAGCATTTATCTAGAACTTTTAGGTTTGTAAAACACTTTACATGTGTTACCTCATTTGAGCCTCATAACAGCTCTGCTATTATTACTTCTATTTTACAGATGAGGCAGCTGAGCTGAGAGAAGTTATGATACCAGGGTCAGGTAGCTGGTAAGACGCTGAAGCGAGATTTGAACTCAAGTCCTCCTGGCTTCAAGTCCAGTGCTCTGTAGACTATACTCCCTCGTTGCCTAATAAACTATAACCTCTGTCCGAATGTCCATTGGCATGGGACTCTATCATTATCGGTGGAGATGAATACTGGCCTGTTGTGTGAGGAAAGACAGAGAGAGAGGGGGCGGGGGAGAGGGAGAGAGGGAGGGAGCTTCTTCAAATCTTTTTCAAGTTCCCTTCAAACTTGGGATCTTTCAGTCACTTCTGGCTTCTAGCTTCAAGAAAAAAGATGTACAAGGCCAATCCTACCCCATGTGGTTAAAAGAAAAGACACACAAAGACATGAAAGAGAGGCTGGCAATCTCCATCATATTCCCAATATCCAGCTTGCTACACCAGAAATTTCAGGTAACTCCCCCTCGGGTGAGGTCTAAGACTCTTTCTCTTGAACAAGCTGAGATACTTCATTCCCAATGGGAGAGCTCCTTCACTCTACGTTGTCTGTTATATATCCTCCTCTGAATGCTTGCCCTGATTTATGTTTTACTATCAATTTGAATAAGTGGGTTTTGGGGGCTAAGTGCTATACGTGTTTATTTTGGATCTGGTATTTCATGGGAAATGGGGTCGTCAAGCCTTGGATATAGGCCTTGGGGTCCTCTTTTTCCCCTCCCCTTGATAATGAAACAGAGATTACAAGTTAATTTGAACCTAGAACTCATATCTCCTAGACTAACAATATTTAAGGGAACAGATGTATTATTCTAGTCTAGTACCTTCTCTCTCTGAGGAGAGGAGAGATATATTATGATGCCCCAAGTGGGGCAAAAGTTTGTCCCCCACGTGTCCCCCACATGAAGGTGTCATTATGCAGCTTGAAAGGAGGCAGAATAGACAACTCTAGTCTGTTCTTCCCCTGACTTTACTCCATGGACGACTTTAATTACTGCTAGGAGGGGAAGCAGGAAGTTGGGGCCAGAGACCACTACATCGCTCACTTCAGAGAGAGGGGATACCAGAATAGAAATATAGCAATGTGCTTCCAAGAGTCAGATTACTGAGCAGAGAACTCCAGTTCTATGTCTTATTAAGATTGGCCTTAATTCAAGCCATTATTGTGAGAATCTGGGGGCTCCTTTAGTTCCTTCCTTTATGAGGATGCTGATATGTTCATTTTTCCCTAGATCCTGAGATTCTGTCATTAGATCTTAGATCCTGCTTTCTTACTAGGAAGTGTGAATGGGAGGATATAGTAAATTGATGCCTTTGCTCTCCAAAGAAAATTTGGGAAGGACACTGTTGCCTTGAAACATTTTATGGGTTGTCATGTAAAAGATGGATTCAATTTGTTCTATTAGGGCCCAGAATATAGAATTGGGAACATCTGGGAGGGTGAGTAGGATGAGTACTGAGAGGGAGATTTTGATTTTATGTAAGGAAAATCTTGGTTACAATTAGAGCTATCCAAAATTGCCTTGAAGTTAGAGGGATCCCCATTAATGGAAAAGAAGTTAATTGCAGACTGATGGGGATTTGAAGAACGTAATGCCTTTCAGTGAGATGGCGTGGACCTGATAGCTTGTTATCCTTAATAATAGAGTCATAGCGTTGAGTTACCAGTTAGTGCAGGGTTCATACAGACCAGCTTGTACCTGAATAGAAGTACTTATCCTGAACAAATATCCTGAACAAATGATCCTCCAGTCACCATGTAAAGACTTCTAGTGCTTCAAAACTCATCACTCACTCCATTTTACATATACCTACAATTGGTAAAGTATCTTTCTTTATTTCGAAGCCAAATGTACCCCTCTGAAATTTCCACCTATTTCTCTGTATAGTTGTCGGATACCCAATGCCCTTACTACTTCCCACCTAAGGCAGCTTCCAGGGGCTCTGGTTTTGACCTTGGCTGAGCTGGTGCTGAAACCTTCACTGTTTTGGGATCAGGTATACACATAGGCAGTTCCCACATTTGTGGAGCCATTTCTTTCTCATTCTATTAAGTATTGGAGCTAGCCATACCAATAACTGGAGACTATAGCATGAACTCCCTTTCCCCTTCAATAATTATTGATGGGGTTTCTTATGATGGTGGCTGACACGATAATTCAAATTAAGTTCACTAAAAAAGAAGTGAACAAGAGACAAGCAATAGAGGATGAGAATATGGTGAGAAAGTATCCTTGATACTAATATTAGAGAGTAGTAGAGGATTCAACTGGTTGGTGTGGTCACTGGGCCAACTGTACTTTGGTGTGGTGGAAGGTAATATGCAAGAGAAAGGGAGCCCACAGGTCAAGAGCTTTAATAAAGCCAACCAAAGGGCAAGGCTTGTCAATTCTACCTCTATGATAGCTCTTGTATTTTTCTCCTCACCATTCACATATAAGAACTTCTTTAGTTCAGAACCTTTTACCTGCTCTATTCAGATCACATTCTAAAGTACCTCCCTGAATTCATCTCTTTCCTCACCACCCCACAACAGAGGTGTCAAAAGGAACTGTAAACCACACCATGCTCATAAATCTCCAGTGGCTCTCTATTTCCCCTAGGATAAATTGCAGACTTCTCAACCTGTCATATGAAAGCAAATATAGAAATAAACTCATCTGTAAAATATAAGAGAAAAACATGGTGGAGGATTACAAGTAGAATCAGCTCATAAAAGAGTAAGAAGTCATTCTGGGAAAAACAAATTTAAATAAAACTTGATGGTACCCAAGTAAGCAAAGTCATCCTGAACATAAATAAGGATGAAATTAGAAATAGGACAATTGACAAACAAATGGAAAAGATATGAAAATATGAAAAAAGTCTATGTGCTGCATTAGAACTCTGACATCTCAGTGCCAGATGTGCTTCTGGAGGAAGTAGAAATGCCATGAACTCACAAATGGGAAAAGCTACAAGACTAAACTAAGTAAATACAAAGATTGCATTGCTAGAGATAACAGTTCTGATGGAGTTCAGAGATTGGTTTTTAAGGTATCTGAGGTCAAAGGAGATCTAATGTATTGCCAAAAAGAGACAAGTGAGAAAATACCAATAACTAGCAACAGATGGGCTACTTTCTCATTTCTGTAAAACTTTTATGAGAACAATCTACATGTGTATTAAAGATATAATTTGTCAAAGAATTGAAAGAGAACAGGCATCCTTTTAAAAATTATATTACAGAAAGACGATTCTGGGAAGATGGTGGAGTAGGTCAGAAATGTCCAAGCTCTCAAGATTTTCCCTCACAAAAGAGATAAAATAGAGCCTCAGGGTGAACAAAGAGCAGTAAAAAATAAATAAGAGTAGGTGCGTAACATTATCCCTCTTGGGACAATGGGAGAAGATCTGAAGAAAAATCCCAGGATGAGGTTTGATCCTTGTGAAAAGTAAACACTCTGGACAAGGTCCTATATCCACTTAACCAGCAAATGGCAAGCCCTGGGTTAGCTGGGTTGGGAGGCTGCCTTGGCCCCAGCTACAGGAACTTTTCCCCAGGACAGCAAGGGGAGTTGGGTATCTGAGTTGGGGAAGATTGAGGAATGTTTACTGATAAGGAAGGCCAGACCCAGCTGTGCTGGGGGAGGAGAAGGAACCAGCACACACCCAGTGAGTGCAAAAGCAGTGGGATGGGAACACCACTGGCTGTGGGCACTTATACAAGGTTGGAGGTTTGGCTTTGGTTCTAAGCTAGAGGGGAGAACTGGAGGTCTCAGTTCAGAGAGACACCATCTCCCATACCCCAAGAGTAGAGGTGATTACAAAAATAAATTAAAGCTACGACTACAAAAAACATGCATGGGTCAAGGACAAAGAATCCAACCATAGAGAATTACTATGGGAAAGAAAAGACTGGGGTTCATCTTTAGAGGAGAATATTGAAGCAAAGAAACCCTCTTTTACCCTAAATGGTCACCTTAAATGGCCACCTACCCAAAAAGAATTGATAGAAGAATTTTAAAAAGACTTTAAGAATCAAATGAGAGTGATTGAGGAAAAATTTTTTAAAAAATAAAAACAAGAAAAACAAGAATTATTGGAAAAATACAACAAATCAGGAAAGGAGATCCACAATCTTAAGGAAGAAAAAGACACCTTGAAAATTAGAATTAGGTGAGACAAAACCAGCAAAGTTATAAGAGATCAAGAAATAACAGAACAAAATATAAAGAATGAAAAAATAGAAGAGAAAGTGAAACATCTTGTAAGAAAGACAACTGATCTGGAGAACAGATCAAGAAGAGAAAATGTAAGAATAGTTAGACTACCTGAAAATTATGATCAAAAGAACTTGATACAATAATACAAAAAATAATTAAAGAAAATTTTCCTAAAGCTCTAGGACAAAAGGAGAAAGTAGAAATAGGAAAAAATCCATCAATCACCATCTGAAAGAGATCCTATGAGAAAAACTCATAGGAACATTGTAGTCAAATTCCAAAAGCCCCCAGCTCAAGGATAAATTATTAAGAGCAACTAGAAAAAAAACAAATCAAATATGGCAGTGACACAATTAGAATCACACAAGACCTAGAATGCCAACACTAAAGGACCACAAGTCTTAGAATACTACATATCAAAGAGCAAAGCAACTGGGGTTCTGGCTAAAAATATTATACCCAGTAAAGTTGAGCATAATCCTGAATGAAAAAAAAATGAACATTTAATTAACTATCAGACTTTCAGGACTTTATTAAAAAAAGCTAAGCTTGATAGAAGATTTGACATACAAGAGCCACGAGAAATATAAGGTTTGTATGAAAGACTATAAGGGATTCAACAAGGACAGACTATTTATCTTTTATGTATATAAAATGTAAAACATATGTCTAAGATTCTTATAAGTAGTATATAGTATGTAAGTATATATAGGATACTTATAAGTATATATAGTATACTTATACTATATATACTTACATATAAGTAGTAATTGGGTAGTTCAAAAGAAAGATTGGGGTAGACATGCTTACAACATGACTTTAAAAAGTAAAACCATTGAGGAAAAGCTAAAAAGAATAATTATCTTATACAAATGAGGAGAAAGAGTAAGAACTGACATAGAGAAATTAGTTGGGGGAGGAGGGCTGTTAGCTCTGGAAACCTACTTTCATTGGAAATGAGTTCAAGAGGTAACAAGGCACATATATCTAGAAGGATATAAAAGTCTTCTAAATTCAGAAAGAAAATGCTAAGGAGATAGGGAGGGAGAGGATAAGGGAGGGACCTCTAGAGGGGAGGGTGAGGTAATACATTAAAGGAGGGTATAGGAGGGTATTTAGATTAATGGGAATGGGAGAAGGGAGGGAACCTTGGAGGGAGGCTAAAAAATAAGAGGGCAGTAGCTGGTAGAAGCAAAGTAGAGGAGTGAGGATTGAAATAGAACAGGAGGTATGCACAAACATAAAAACAAAGATCAGGAGAAGAATTTGTTAAGGAAAGTATCTCTTTATATATATGTATGTATATATACACACACATATATACACATACATATGTATGTATGTATGTGTATATATGTATGTCTATATCTAAATATATCTACACTTAATTGTAGCCTTTGGAAGGGGAGAAGGAAGGAGAAAAAAGGACAAAATAAAAAGTGAACAGCAGAGAACAAAAGAAAACTTACAAGGAAGCAAAGAGAAGATGGACAGCTTTTGAAACAATGTGTAGTATTTATTATACAGGCTTTCTTGGAATGAAAATTGATTGCTATATATTTTGAATCCTCCCTTATGTTCTGCTATGCACATGACATGCTTTTCTTTTCTTACTTTACATTTAAGTTTATGACATGTTTCTTTTTCTTTTCTCTATCACGTACTTGAGTTTGGGCGTTTGAGTAAAAAATAATAATAATGAAGAAAATTATATTACAAAGTAGACCACATCTTCATATTATTCACTGAACAATTTAGAGAATTTGACATTCTGTTGTAATTATTTCTTGTCAATGCAGGTCCTAGGGTGGGAGTGGAGAGCAGATAGAAATTATGCATTGCTCTTAGTCCTCAGCCTGAAGTAGAGCATCTGTCAAGACTGAGTAATACTAACGTCTGAGTCTTTCCACTTCTCTGCAGTCTTACATATGGCAAGTATTGTGTTGAGCAATTGTGTCCACCCTCTTGATCATAGGCCCAAAAGGCATGAGTATCGGGAAAGATACTGAGTTAGGTGGTTGCATCTGCCACCCTTCCTGCTTAGCTTCTTTATTCGGGAGCTAGTGGCTGCCTACATTCCCCCTTGTACTGGCTAAGAGTGGGACAACATAAGCCAGGAGCCACCTCACTTCTCACTCAGCCTTGGCTCAAAGTGGAGCCAGTAAGGATTCTGTCAGTATAGTTCTTTTTCTATTCCTTTTAAATGAGTATAAACCTGTTGTAGGTTCTTTCCATTCATCCATTTTACTTTTTTTTGTTTCACGTAGCTTAATTTCTTATTGTTCTTCAGGTAGTTTTAGAATAGGGATTCTTAGCCTAGGGTTCGTAGATATATTTCAGGGAATCCATGAACTTGAAAGGGAACAAATTAGATCTTTTTTTTACTAACTTTGTTTTTACTAAATGAAATTCAGCATTTTCTTCAATTATTCAAAAGCATTATTCTTAAGAGGGGTTTCATTAAACTGTCAAAGGGATACATGATAGAAAGAAAG
>CM053623.1:425334474-425383494 GCA_028646595.1 Phalanger gymnotis | reverse complement strand
TATTCTTAAGAGGGGTTTCATTAAACTGTCAAAGGGATACATGATAGAAAGAAAGTAAGAAAGAAAGAAAGAAAGAAAGAAAGAAAGAAAGAAAGAAAGAAAGGAAGGAAGGAAGGAAGGAAGGAAGGAAGGAAGGAAGGAAGGAAGGAAGGAAGGAAGAAAGAAAGAAAGAAAGAAAGAAAGAAAGAAAGAAAGAAAGAAAGAAAGAAAGAAAGAAAGGAAAGAAAGAAAGAAAGAAAGAAAGAAAGAGAAAGAAAGAAAGGAAGGAAAGAGAGACAGAGAGAGACGGAAGGAAACAAAGAAAGAAAAAAAATAAAGAAAGGAAGGAAGAAAGAAAGAAAGAGAGAGAAAGAAAGAAAAAAAAAAGGACGTGGATTTAGCTAGAACTTGACATCATTTTTCTCTCATTTATTCTTAAAGGACTAGAATTCTGCTCATCCTTAATAGCTCTGGTTGAGGTCTAATAGATAAAGCTTATATTCTTTCATATTGCCAAAGGTCAGAGGGAAATTTATCACCTTAGTTGCTTTATTCATAAAATAAAATGAATAAGTAAATTATTTCTATGGGCCTATTTATGATCTCCATCTATTCTGAAAATGAACACAAAGCTTTTCCATAATGTTTAAGAATATATTTCATTGTAGTTACTGTATCTTTTGAAGAGAAGAGATGAGGAGAGGAGAGAAGAGGAGAGGAAAGAGGAGAGGGGAGGGTGAGAGGAGATAAAAGGAGAGAGGAGAGGAGAGGAGAAGATAGGAGAAGAGGGGAGGGGAGGGGAGAGGAGGAAAGGAGAGGAGAAATGGCATAAGCTCCCAGAAAATAGGGAGGGGATTGGATCATAGGTACAAATAAAGGATTTTGCTTTGGCAAGAAAGAAAGTCATTTATAATTGTTGTTGTAAGGATAAATCAATGAAAGAGCCCCAGCTTCCTGGGAGTCTGGAGACCTGTGAACAACCCATTGCTTTTCTCTATTACTCAGTTTCCTCCTCTAAAAATTGAAGGAGTTGGACTAAATTATCTCAAAGATCTCTTCCAACTCCAAGATTTTGTGATTCTTCTGTGTCTATGATGCCTAGATAAAGCTGAAAATATGGGTTTCTTTTTATTTTTTCAAACTTAAGCCCAGTAATTTAAATAGATATGGTTAAAAAAATTCTTCATTGTTTAATGTGCAGTAAGGTAATAATAAGTAGCATATATGTGACCTTCACATTTGCAAAGCACTTTATATACACAATCTTACTTTACCCTCAAAACAACTCTGTGAAGTAAGTTCTGCAGATACTATTATCATTCCCATTTTATAACTGAGTTTTAGATTAAGTGGTCTGCTTATCATCGCAGATCTAGGAAATGTGAAAGCTAGGATTTGAACCCAGGGCTTCTTGGTTCTAACCCTAGTAATTTACCCACCATATCATTCTGTGCACCTTACTTCTGGGGAGAAAATTGCGGGTCTCTTAAATGGAACAAAGATGTCCATTTCTGTCATCTAGAGGAACAAAGTAAAATGTACTTATTCTAGTTAATTTCTAAAGGAGGTCTAGGACTAGCTCCTAGCTAATTAAGTTCTATCCAAAAGGTATGTATATAAATATGTGTATGTCAATATATGTGTGTGCATAGTGCCTACTATATGCCAGACACTCTCCTAAGTGCTAGTGATACAAAGACTAAAATAAAACATTCTTTTCTCTCAAAGAATTTACATTCTTTTGATGTGTGTACATGTGTTTGATGTATGACATGTGTTACTATGTACACATTGTTGTGAATTTTCAATACTGTCATGTTAATTTTTAAAGGAAAACTAATACCTTAAAGTATGTACAACCCTTTTTGTGTGTGTATATATTCAAATACATAGGCGCATATGCATGCTGGGAAGCTAATATATGATGTAGTTGAAAGGGCACTAGAGGAAGTCAACAAGTCTGAGTTCTAGTACAGTCTCTGTCCCTCGAGACTTTGAGTAAATCACTTTCCCTCTCTTGCTTGTGATTTCTCCATGTGTAAAATGAGGTAGTTGGATTACATGGCCTTTAAGGTCTTTTCCAGCATAGCATTCTACAACTGTATAGTCACTGAGTCGCAGGACCCTGATTAGCTGACCCACATTTTGTAGACTTCATTGAGATTATCAAAATACCCTTTCCAGTGTCGATAGTGCTTATTTTTAGCTCTTGCTTCTTAGTCCTAGCATGAGGACTTGGGCTTGAGATTTCCAGAGTGCTCTTGGATATGGGTCATGATTTATTTGTAGGTAGTGTGTGTAGATTTTCTGGGAAGGTCAGAGGGGTTAGGGAGAAGGTAGGAAACTTTTAAATATATATATATGTGTGTGTGTGTGTGTGTGTGTGTGTGTGTGTGTATACATACATATATATATATTTAATCATTAAATTATATTGTGTTGTCATTCTTATTTCAACACCCCCCCACACACACACACACTCCTGGTACCACCAAGCTCATCGCTTGAATTTGAGGTACTAAGGCAAGGAGTAGTTTGAAAATTCAGGAATGACATTGTTCTTCCCTAGATCCACAGCTGGTGTGTGGGGTGGCGGGAGCAAAATTCAGGGCTTTGCTCACAAGTTATTTTCAGCAAGCTGATAGCAGTTGGGTTACTCATCGCTTGTTCATCCCCTCACTCCTGTGCTTTCCCTCCCCACTCACCCCTCCCCACCATGGGGGGCCAAGGCTGGTGATTGAGTGCCTTGAGTATTTAAAGAGGACCCTGGGATTCTCTGCCTTAGTTGAACACACAGAGACCACCCAGGGAGGTAAGTGGCTACACAGAGAAATTTACATTCCTCTGTAATGAATGAGGAGGGTGGGTGTGCAATGAAAAGTTTTGGCTATTGGAATGTGATTAGGTGTTCGGCAGGGGGTACATAGAAATGGCTCTGCTCCTGAAATACGGGACTGTTTCAGGCCACAAGTTCCAAAACAGTCAAGTCTTGGAGTGGGGGATGGGGGTGGTTAGATGTCCTTGAATGGGGTAGAGAAGCCTTGGCAGGCTTCAGTGGGCTCCGCAAAAGCCCCTTAAAAACCTATTGTCTTTGGTGAGATGGATGGGTCAGGGAGGGTCTCTGGTTGGTGTCTATGGCTTGTTTTCATAGTGGAATGAATTCTTGTCCCCTCACCAGCCCTCCATAGAGTGAAATGTCACAAACCGGAGGGTAGTTGTACAGTAGAGGGGCTAACACTGGATTAGATTACCAGAAGTCATGAACCTTAGCCCTGCCACTTATTAGCTGCTGACCTTGAGTGAGTCCAGTCTTTACTTTCTGTCTCTGTCAGTTTCCTCATCTGCGTAATTTACGTAAGCCCTGCCCAAACCCTCTATGGCGGAGTATCAAAGGAGGTCCTAGTACAGAGATATAATAAAGTACATGCAAATAGCCCAGGATCTGGGATTCAAATCTACTTTTCTCATCACTTGGGGTGACACCTCATTGGGCCTTAGTTTCCTTCACTGCCAAATGGACTAGATGATCTCTAAGGCCCCTCCTATGATTTGGGGGCTAGCCTTATCCTGTTAAAAAGCAGATTCTAGGCCAGGTAAGGAAATGACAGAAGTAATAGAAGCCAGTCTTCGTAAAGCATGCTCAATAAAGCCTCAGGCACCCCAAAGAGCACTGGAGTTGTGGTGAAGGGTGGGTATGCCTGGACTAGGCACATCATTGCATACATGCAGATTTCCAGGAGCTTATCAACAATGAACTGACCTTGCAAAATAAGAAGAGTAAATGAAACTAGGGATAGAGTTCAAAAACCTTTGCTCTTTTGAAATGTAAGTGGGATGTTAGTTTGGAAAAGGCTTTTGAGATTGTCTGCTCGAATCTTTTCACTTCACTGAGGAGGACCATGAGGATCTGAGTGATAAAACTACCTCTCAAGGCATCATAATGAGCTGAGAGCCAAATAAAAAGCTTTAATTTGAGGCTAATTTGAAGCCAAGGGCCAGCTGGCAGATTCTCATCATGATTTAAGTTAAAAATCATCCAGAAAAATGACCCCATCTAAACTCTAAGTTTTGCTAGCTGTGTGACCTGGGCAAGTAACTTCACATCTCTGATCCTCCATTTGCTTATCTTTAAAATAAGGTTAATAAATAGTGCTTACCTTCCCAACCATGAAGGATTATTATAATGGGAGTGCCCTAAGAACCTTAAAGCATCACATTTATGTAGTTTATTACTGTTTGTGATGTCAGGCATTACATTTATATAGTTTATTACTGTTTATAAAATGCTTTCTTATAAGTCATTTTCATATGAAGAAATTCTTGAGACAATAAGTGATTTATTTGCTCAAGACCTCACAGTTGGTTAGCAGGATAGCCAGAATTTGAACATGGGTCCAAGTTTCAATCCGGTGCTCTTTCTGGGGCCATAAACTTGTTTTTCTTAAACTAGTTTGATAGCTATATTTCAATATAATTTATTTCCTTTGTAATCCTTTAAAAATTTATGCATTTAAAAACATTATTCTAAGAAGAAGAGGTCTATAGATCTCACCAGACAGTTTATGAATATCTAGGGGAAAGGGAATGAACATTTATAAAGTACCCACTATGAGTCATGCACTGTGCTAAGGAATTAATAAATATTTCATTTGATCCTCACAACATCCTTGTAAAGTAGGTGCTGCTGTTATCCCCATTTTATAGTTGAGGAAACTAAAGCAAACAGAGGTTAAGTGATTTGCCCAATGACACATAGCTAGTAAGTGTCTGGGACTGGAATTGACTTCAGATCTTCCTCACTCCAGGCCTAGCCCTTTATCAACTGTACCATCTAGCCACCTCTGTTGGGTTTTAAGAGAAACAAAAAAAGATTTCTGAGAGAGAGAGAGAGAGAGAGAAAGAGAGAGAGAGAGAGAGAGAGAGAGAGAGAGAGAGAGAGAGAGAGAGACAGAGACAGAGAGAGAGACAGAGAAAGACACACAGAGAGAGAGAGAGACATAGAGACAGAGATAAAGAGAGACAGAGAAAGAGAGATTCTCAAGAGGGGAAGAAAATTAGGAATCAGTAGCCCTGGGATTTTTGTCTCACTTTTGACATTTACTAGCTACCCATAAGTCACATGATCCATTGGTAGAAATGGTTTGGAGTCTCTGTCCCTTGACTCTCAGTTCACTGAACATCAATGACCTCATCTGTAAAATGAGGATAATACTTGCTCTGGTCTATGTCTTATCTGATAATCTGAGAGAGAAGACATCAGAATAGTTTAGTGGATTGAGGTCTTAGCTTAGAATCAAGAAGCCTTAGAATCAATTCTCACCTTTGTAACTTCGTAGGTGATTGACCTTGGGTGAGCCATCTAATCCTGTTGTGTTCAAGTAAATCCTTGGGACTTATCTATGGAGTAAGGAGTAAATCTGGGTATTAGAAGGCATGACAAAGTGGAAGATATGGGATAATTTCCTCAAACATTAAATATTACTGAACAGGGAAGCTCAGTTTCAGTAATGACATTGCTGGAACTTAGAGGTTCTTTTTATGAAAAAGGAGAAATTTATTTCCAGTCAACCAATCTACAAACCTTTATTAGAGACCATCCATGTGCTAGGTACTGAGGATATAAAGACAAAAACAGATAGATTTGAGTCCTTGCCCACAAAGAAGTGTCAGTGATCCTCAGCAAAACAACATGTTCCCAGATAAGTACACTTGATGCACACATGCCTATTGGATGGTCCTATGATTTCATCAATTTAAGGAACCTCCATGAAAAACTCACAACCAGTGCAAATCAACACCTTCTATGCAGCTTCAGAATCTTAAAGAGTTGTCTTGTGTACTGAGAAGTCAAATGACTATCCTAGGGTCACAGTTGTATAAACAATAGAACTTGAACCTAGGTCTTCTTGACTTTAAGGCTGGTCCTATAACCACTATTCAACATTATTTTATTTATAAATAAAATATATTTAGCTGTTATTTTGCAGTTGCATCCAACTTTGTGACCCCGTTTAGGGTTTTCTTGGCAAAGATATGGGAATAGTTTGCCATTTCCTTTTCCAGTTCATTCTATACATGAGGAAACTGAGGCAAACAGGGTTAAGTGACTTGCCCCTGGTCACACAGCTAGTAAGTATCTGAGGCTGTATTTGGACTCAGAAAGATGAATCTTCCTGACTGCAGGCCCAGTGTTATATCCACCTATACATAAATATAAGTTAATTTAGTAGAGGCTGCATAACGGCTTCCTTTGTCCAACCCAAGAAGGGTTTGACAGAGGTAGGAGCAAGTCTACAACTACTTGATTCTCTATCTTTTACAAGGGGTAATGTCAGGCTCATCCCTACAGCAATCAGGGGATACATGTGTGTGACATGGTACCAGTTCCGATGTGCTGAACTAGAACAGTCAGACTTGGCAGGAGGGCAACATTTGTTTGTGCTTAGAGATAAAAGTGAGTGTTATCAGTGTGACGTTTCTATGAGACCCTGATCCTTATTCATCCTTCTAGTCCATGAATCCACAGTTTGGGAAATTTCATTAGTTCTGTGAAGTTAGGATTCAGTCAAAAGGTCACACATGAGGACCTAGAAGACATGTGGCCTCAAGGCTGCAGGTTCTCCACCCCTAGTCTGACACCTCATTTTCCAAACCTAGAACTAGACCTAAAGAAGGAAAATGACTTGGCCGGTGTCACACAGCAAAATAGTCACAGAAATGGGGATGAGAGCTCAGTCCCTTGACTCTGAGGTCCAAGGTTGATCATGGTTTGTTTTGCTTTGTTTTTTTCCAGTTGGAAAGTACTTAGAAATCTTCTAAATTCTAAATCTTCTAAACTATATCTATAAATTAGGAAATCAAGGCTCAGAGAGGGAAGTGACTTGTTCAAGGTGACACAAGCTGTGAGGAACAACTCTGGGATTTGGTTCCAGATCCTCTGAAATCTGAGCCAGTATCCAAACTCAGTCCTCTGACTAACAATCCAGCCATCTTTCCATTACCTTATACCGTCTCTTCCTCTAATTCAGGACTCCATGTAAAATTGAATTTCTTGGGTCCTTCTCATTGTCTGTTGGTTGGAAACTGGTGTTTCTTAAATCTGATACATGTCTGTGGGACGTAGGTATTTTTGCTATGGCTTAAAATCTTCCCCTGAGTTCACGTCGAAGAGATGACACCAGATGGAGGGTGACCAAGGGGAGAGTAAGCACTGAACTGCCATGGTCAACTTCGGCTATTATGCCAAAAACACCTTCTCTAAATCTACTACACCTATTGCTTAAATAATTGCCTACTATATCCTGACCGAGGAGAAATATAGTCACTAAGTAGCTGTTTTACTTGCAATATTTAATTATTTTCAAGTGTAAGCCTCTGAATATTTTACCTTTTTTTGATTTTCTGAAACAGAGAATCTTAATATTTAAGACATAAATATTTCCTACTAATTTTAATTCTAATCCAAATTAATTCAGTGTAGCATCATTCCAAAGCTAATCATCCTCGCCTATGGCATTTTTGATGGCAGTTTAACTGTGAGTTAAGAAACTGGTCCTGTGAAAGGATTTAATCTCATTTGGACTAGAAGTGAACATTGATGCCAAAGAAAATCCAACTAGAAAGCCTAGGGACATTCTGTCCCCTCTCTATGTGGTATTAGATAGATCTCACTTTTTTTTTCAATTCTCATACTCCCCTGCTCAGATTCCTATTTTCATCTTGACCCAAGACCCTGTTGATGACAATGTGGACATGTCTAAAACCAACACAGAGTGGTCTGAGGGTGTAAGGGTGTTTGTGATAAGTGTGACAGATGGAACTCAACGACAAACTGACCTATATTTGGTGACCTACGCTAGCCATGTCACACTGATAAACAAATGGTGTTTCCATCAGAACTTGGCCTGGAAACTCCAACCTTCAGAGCCCAGTTGGAGGAATGTTGAGATATAGGAATTCCAAAGAAATGCAACAGGCTTAAAGGTCCATGTGTGCATGCCAGGACCCTAAATGCCCTTCTAAATAAATCACAGCTGCTTAATTCACTCCTGAAATAACATTTATATGAGTCCCTTGCATTGATATAGCAATTATACCTTTCAAATTGCTTGGACATATTGTCTTTTTGGAGCCTTATAATAAATCTGAGTAAGATAGGCAGAACAGTTTATTATGGTATTATTTGGGAGGTGTACATATAAGAGGAAGGGTCCAAATTGGTTAAAAGACTTTCCTAATATCACATAGCTACTCAATGGCGGAGACAGGACTAGAACCCAGGTCTCCTGACTTCCAGTTGAGTGTTCTGCCCATTACACTAACTAACATGCTTCAGACTTGCTGGCTTCAAAATATGACATGATTGCTATTGACTGTTTTTAGTCTCTGTGGATACATTCCTGTCTGCACACATGGAAACTAACACCTGTTCAGTACAATGTTTGAAGATCCCCAATTTTTGCTGCTTCTCATGCATGGATATCAGAAATTGGCAGCCTTTCAGAATAATCTTGGTTGTGATACATTATATGATGGGGAATGTTCTACTCATTTTGAAAAGCATGTTGCCAATCATAGTCCCCAAGAGGCAGATCCATAGCCCATTATTTTTTAGGACTTGGAAGTGAAATTCATACTGTAGATCTGAAATGAGAAATTCTATCTAGGGTCAGTTTGTAAATTTCCACATCATTAATCTCTTCAATTCCACTGTCATTCCTGGATGAAATCAATTTCATTTCTCCTTCATTTTATCTTACTTTGAAAGTTGCAAGTAAAATAAGCATGAACAAAAATATATTGTTTTCCTATTCTCCTGAGTAGTTTGTCATCTTTCCTGATAGAAGGTTGAACCTTTGATATAGAGGTGATAGCTGACAGGTGCATCCCCAAAATGAATTAGAAGGTAGCGTGAGATAGCAAAACAAACATTTTAAAAGGATTTGGTAAACCAGGGTCTGGTTTGGGGATTGACTCTGTCTCTAGCTAGTTTTCCGACTTTGGGAAAATCAATTTCACCCCCTCTGAGCCTCAGTTTCTCATCTCTCAAATGAGAAGACTGGGTCAGATAAGCCCTAAATCCCCTTCCATCTCTAAACTTATTATTTACTCAAGATCCAAAATAAACAAGTGGCAAGACGTACATAAATAATACACACATAAGAGAAATATAGTCGGCTATGGACAAGGCAATTTTCAATAGAAACAGAATTACTTCCTTGTTTGAGGATGGCATTTAGTTACTGTTTTTTAAGGTTTTATGAGGAAAAAAAGCCATGCCTCTACCTGTACTAAGATTTTGAAGAGGCTGAGAATGATAAATTCTCATAATGTCTAAGTGTTCGAGTCACTTTGTGGTTTGTCTTTGGTGTTATATTTAGACGATCATTCCCTTCTCATCTTTGGGTCAGTGAAAAGGGGTGGATGAGACTCGTATTTATTTCTTAGCTACAACAACTTAAGCTTTGAAGTGAATTTTAATAAATATTTAAGCATCTGTTGTATGCAATGCACTGACTTTGTGCAATATGATCTGGACAAGTTGACCTGGGAGTAGTCAATGATACTCATTAACTATTCTAGGGAAATGATTTCCTTCCAAGAAGAGAAAGGTCAGAGCCAAAAGCTCAGAGTGGTCTGATAATATGCCATGCAAATGACAAGCTGACATTCCAGGCACTCTGGTATAGTGCAAAGAACCCTGTAGTCAAGGGATCAAAAGACTTGGTTGGGTTTGACTCCTGGCTCTGTGACCAACTGTGTAACCTTGATCAACTTGCTTTGTATCTTCAGATCCCCACCCCCCACCTCTCTCTCTCTCCCTCTACACACACACACACACACACAGATCAAAGTCTCTGTCTCTCTCTGTCTCTCTCTCTCTCTCATAGATCCAGTTCCTGTTTCAAGAATACTATTATGAATGATATTATTTTGTATGATAAATAAGAATAATCAGTATTGGGAAAAGCAAAGAAACTGACACAAAAAATTATTCCCTCACAGCAAGGAGTATTTCAGAATCTGTATCAAGAATCTGTTAGTTCCATTCTGTCCTGAAAGAATGGAAAAAGTAATTGTATTGTTTAAGAGAGAAAATGATTTTAAATAGTGCTCTCCTCAACTAATGCCATCTGCCAAACTTAGTACTCAAGTATAGATTACAACAACGGTTTGGTAATCTGTACAGATAAGCAGATCTCATGTGTCTTATATTTAAAAAGCCTTCACAGCTGTATAGCATTTTATACCTTTCCAAAGTACTTTCACTCCATTGCCTCATTTGATCCTCATAACAACCCTGTGAGGTAAGCAGAGCAGAGATGATCATTTCAATTTGACAGGTGAGGAGATTGGAATAACTTGCCCAAGGTGAGTGGGGATTCACTGTGTTCCTCTAGCCTTGTGAAGAAAGGAAAGCATTTTTGTATATCAGATTTAACATACCAGAGATTTTAAAAATCAAAGTACTTTCTTAGCTAGATAAACTAGAGGGAAAAGATGACTATGATGTAGTTTATTTCAAATCATAGAATCTGGAAAAATGTCAGGGGTCCATGTTGAGCCTGAGCACTTTCAGTGACAAGGAATCTTTTAGCTTCTGCTTGAAGACCTTTGGAAGCAACTTATTAAGTTTTGTTGTTCAGTTGTGTTAAACACTTTGTGACTCCATTTGGTGTTTTATTGGCAAAGATACTGAAGTGGTTTGCCATTTCCTTTTCCAGCTCATTTTACAGATGAGAAAACTGAGGAAAACAAGGTTGTGATTTTCCCAGTCATATAACTAGTGTCTGATGCCAGATTTGAATTCAGGAAGATGAGTCTTTCTAATTCCAGACCCAAAGCTCTATACACTGCGCCAGTTGAATTGTTGGACAGCTCCATTTATTCCAATTGTCCGATTCTTTGATGTGTTGAGTTGAATTATGCTTCTCTAATCATTTTCACCCTTTGGTCCTAATCTAATCCTTCCTTCTAGGGTCAAATCAAACTGGTATAATCCTCATTTTGTATGGTAACACTTTAATTTTTGGCTTGAAGGAGGTAGTGGAAAAAAACACCATTGGATTTTGGAATAACAGGACCCGGGGCTGCATTCCTTCTCTGATATTTATTATCCAGATGACCTTGGGAAAATCAGTTAATTTCTCTGGGTCTTGGTTTCCTTGTTGAAGAATAAAATAAATGCTTCCTAAGGTCTTGTCTGTCCCTAAATCTATAATCCTATGAATTCAATCTTTGGTTGGAGCTGAGATTTACTCGTTGAGAAAACTCATGTGGACAAAAGTGATCTTACAGAAGAATTGATCCACTCCTAGTGTTGCCTGAAAGTATGTGTGTGTGTGTGTGTGTGTGTGTGTGTGTGTTCCTATAGGTTACTTCTTGAATCCGCTGAGAACCTCGAAGATGCCAAACTGGGGCGGAGGAGCAAGCTGTGGGGCCTGTGGAAAAACAGTCTATCATGCGGAGGAAATCCAGTGCAATGGGAGAAGTTTCCACAAGACTTGCTTCCACTGCAGTAAGTTGGGTGATAAACTCCTAGGTTCAGGTGGTGCTTCCAAATCCACGTTGGATACAATTAATTAATTAATTAATGGAGTCAGTGAAAAAACATTTATTAAGTGCTTATTATGTATGTCCTTAGCACTGACATATTAAATGGGGGAGGGTGGTTTGAGTTCTTTTCGCCCAGCTAGATTGTGGAGGGCCCTGGACAACAGGCTAAACAGTTTAATCTCTATGGCTCAAATGTAGCAGAGGGGAAGGGGGAAAAAGGAAATGAGCATTTGTATAGTGCCTACTATTTGCTAGGCATTGTACTAAATGCTTTACAAATATTGTCTCATTTGATTGTCAAAACAACCTTGCAAGGTAGGTGCTGTTATTACATCCATTTTATAGTTGATGAAATCAAGGCAAACAGTGGTTAAATGACTTGCCCAGGGTCACACAGTCAATAAGTATCTTGAGGCTGGATTTGGAACCTAGGGCCCTCTAACTCCAGGTCCACCTAGCTGACGAAGAATAAACACAGGCTTTGGAATCAAAAGACTTGAGTTCAAATTCTGGGTGTCCTTATGTACTTCCTAATTCTGTGATCTTGGGCCAAGATATATCACTTTTGCTGGCCTCAGATTAGACTAGTAAATCTCCAATGTCCTTTTCAGCTCTTGAGAACTTTATCATCCTGTCCTAGTGAACAGAGAGCTGGCATCCAAGACTGGCAGACTTGGGTTCAAGTCCCTCTTTGGGATACATGACCGTGGATGTAATTCCCTTAACCTTTCAGTACTTCAGGCAACACATTAAGAGTATAAGTCGGGAAGACAGTGCTGACGTGCATTAGTAAAAGAAGTTTTTCACATGGAACGTTCTACACATACACAGTTCCAGTTCCAGTTCCAGCCCCCACCCTATCTTATAAACTTTATTGGGTAGACAATGGGGGGGGGGGACTACCTGCCCTGTGTCTTGTAGAAGTTGTCAGCTAGTCCTCATTTTATCCATGAATAAACGAGGGCTTAGAGAGATGATGACTTGCCCAAGGTGGCCCAGATAGTAAATGGCAGAGCCAGCATTCCCATCTGGGCTTTCAGCATCCAAGTCCTTCAAGATGCTCTCTCTATAAGGCCCTTTCCAACTCTCCGAGCTCCTCAAAATCTCTGAAGAGATGCTGTGGATTTCTGTGATAGTAATACATCTAAGAGACATATAAGATGACTTTAGAAAACACTTAACCATCCTACAACTCAAAGCATCAGCAAATCTACACCTGCCCAAGAGTGGTTCTTTTTCTATTTTATTTATTTTGTTCTGTTTTAAATTCTCATTCATTAGTTCTGCCCATCTGAGGATGTTCATCTTTAAAAGTAAAACAGCTAGATACTTAAGAAACTCCTGGTGTGAGCAGGTGGTGGGGTAATCTTTTAATCCAGCAACTGATTCCACCTTGGGCACTGGTCCCTAGGATTCTCCTGGGATTATTAGCCTATCAGGTTATTCTCAGAGGTACCAAATATGTCATTATGGCTAGAAGCTTAGAGTGATGAGAGAGCCAGCACATGTCTTATGCAAATGTTATCATTTACCAGTCCCATCAGTGCAAACTTGGTCATAAACCAGCCCCTAATGGAATTAAGGAGGCCCTCCTTTCCAAATTTCTTCTCAGCTACTGAGTCTCCCCCACCTTGGTAGGCCTAGTTTCAAATTTAGCAGGCCAGCTCCTGGCAAACCTCTAATTCCTCTGTGCTCCTCCTAGGCTGCTAAGTTATGCCATATCTGGGAGCTATTTTAATAACACTTCGAAGGCTTTAGCACCATTTGTTACAGCAAAAAAGAGACTCCATTCCAGAAATAGGAACACTGTATCTACCCCCATGGCTTCCATTATCCTTTACCTTCCTCAGTAAATACAATTATCATTATAAAACTGGGGAATGAATGGTCATTCTCAGGTGATGGCAGATTACCAATGGTTTTAGTTTTGTGATGAGAGATTGTTTGTTGAAAGTCATCTCAGGTGTCATACAGAAACATTTCTATGATGATAATCCAGGTTTCAACAGCTCTAGTGATACCTTGATGGATTTTGTAAATTCCACTCACAGAATCCTGGGATCTCAGAAGTGGAAGGAGCCTTGTGGGTCATCTAATCCAACTCATACCCCACCCAAGAATTCTCTCAACCAAAAAAAATGCTATAGGATGGCAGAAATTCATTTTTAGCCTGTGACAAACAAGGCTTTTAAGGAGAGCTTTGTCTCTATTAATAAACGTTTGTTGATTAATTGATGATACAGAATAAAAGACTCCATATATCTGGAATATTCTCCTTCTTAACCTCCACCCTTAAGACTCAGCTCACATGTCACCAGGAGGTCTTACTCTGGTCCCACTGCAACTAGGGCCATCTACCCTAAAGCTACCTACTCTGTATGTCTCTTATATGCACCAACTTTTGTACAACTTTTGTCTCCCCCAATAGAACAGTAATTAGTCCAATGTCACTGGATAATAGAATGTTTGATGGAGGGAGTTTGTGCAAAAAGACTGGAAAGAAAGGAAGGGACCAAGGAGTAAAGGGTTTTAAAAGCCACAGAAATGGTTTTCTGTTTAATCCTAGAGGTAATAGGGAGCCTCTGGGTTTACTGAGTAGAGAAGTGACATGGCCCAACCTATATTGTAGGAAAATCATTTTGGCAGCTCAGAGGAAATGACTCAGAAAGAAGAGAGACCTGAGGCAGAGGGACCAACCCAAATATTACTGCAAAGGTTCAGACACAAGGAGATGAGGCCACATAAGTGTGGTGGCTGTGTGAACAGAGTGGAGGGGACATATATGACAGAGGTTGTGAAGGTAGAAATAACAAGATGTGGCAATAAACTGGCTATGTGAGACAGTAGTTGAGGATGACACTGAGTTTGTGAGCTTGGTGACTGAAAGGATGGTGGCATTTTCCATAATAATTTAGGAAGCAGGGTAGAGGGAAAGTTTAAGAAGAAAGATCATAAATTGTTTTGGACATGCTCAGTTTGAGATGCCTATTGGACATACAGTTGCAGTTGTCCAATAAACATCTGTTTATGTGAGATGCTCAGGAGAAAGGTTAGGACTGGATATAAAGATCTTGGAATTATCTGCATAGAGATGATAATTGAGCCCACAGAACTGGCTAATGAAGTCAAATTAGTATAGAGGGAGAAGATAAGTTCTGGGACAGGGACTAGAGGATACCCAAGATGAGTACACATTAACCTAGATGAAAAACCAGTAGTGGGGACTAAGAAGTGGATAAATAATAATTTATCTCATTGGAACTGATAAGGCCACCAAATAAGATAATATAGAGAGAGGAAAGGAGGACCCAGGACAGAGACCTAGGAGACACCCACCATTAGTGGGCATGACCTGAAGGAAAGTCCATCAAAGGAGACTGAGATTGAGCAGGAGAACCAGCAGAGATCAGAGACCTAGAGAGAAGAGAGTATCTAGGAGAAGTGGGTGATAAATAGTGACAAAGCTTGTAAAGAAGTCAAGAATGATAAGGATTGAGAAAGGGTCATCAGATTTGGCGATTTAAAGATCTTTAGTGGCTTTATTGAAAGCACTTTCAGTTGAATGATGATGTTGGAAACTAGATTGCAAACAGGGGTGGATTCAGTCAAAGGGCTGCACTTGAGGACCTAGAGGGCCACATGTGGCCTCAAGGCCACAGGTTCCCCAATCTAGTGAGAAGAGAAGAAGGGGAAGCACTGAGAATAGATGGCTTCCTCAAGGAAATAGCCATGAAAGAGAGGAGAGATTTAGGAAGATAGTGAGGATGGAGCAAACAAGTGAGGGTTTTTGAAGGATTTAGATGGGCATGTTTATGGGCAGATGGGAAGGACTCAATAGAATGAAGGTTGGAGAGGAAGTAGGGATGACAAAGCAGGCTATCTTTTGGAGAAAACAGGAAGGGATGGGATCAAACATGCACATAGAGGGGTTTGCCTTGGTAAGGAGAAAGGCCATCCAAGGAGGATATAGTGGGACAAAGAGATCTGAGTGAAGTGAGATGAAGATGAGGGAAGAAGAGAGAGCTCTTGGTGGATGGCTTCAATTTTTTTCAGCGAAATATGAGGGGAAGTCCTCAGCATAGGGGTGAGATGGAGTGTTATGCAAGGATTGTGAAGGAATTAAAAGATTTACAAAAGTTGCAGTGGTGAAGAGGTGAATAACTTAGAAGAAAGAGGAGGGGAAAAGGGACTAACCATCTATACAGTCCCTACTGTGTTCCAGGCACTATGCTAAGCACATTGTACAAATATTAACTTAGTTGATCCATATTTTAGGAAGATTTAAAAGGATTGCCATCATTCAGTCAGGGCCCAGTTAGGATTATGTAACATAAATTCATGGTGATTACAGTCAGCACAGTTCCGTGACTTTTTACAGCTCTAATCAGCAGCATGTGAATAGAAGTGAAGGCAGTGGATGGTGGAAGTAATCCGAGATTGGGGTTTGGCAAGGCATGATTAGTGACAGTATAAGGAGGGGAAAGAAGTCAAATGCAGAGGGTGGTGTCAAGTTTAACTCATTTACTCTTTTGGAAATGTCCCTTTTTAAAAGATATTCAATCTCAATCACTGAATGCCTAAACTTGTGTTGCCTCTATCATATATCTATCATGGATTTGTTTGGGTCCAAGTTCTGTCACCAATTTCATTTTTTTGAATGTCAAATTTCTATTTCCTCACATAACTCAATGTGGGTTGAAGTGGTGAGTATACCAGTGGTATTTTAATGTTAACGATCATTCAATCAACTGTCAATTATCCATGAAAATATGAAAAAAGTCTTAAATTACTAATAATAAGAAAAATGCAAATTAAAGCAAATTGGAAAAATCTGAAATTTTACTTCAAATTCAGTAAATTGTTAAAGATCCAATTCAATCCAACAAAAAATAGCAGCAATTCCGGTTGGATGGGCTATGGGAAGACAGGCGCACTTTACTGTATTGTTCGAGTTGTGAATTGGTCTGTTCTGGCTGATGATCTAAAATCATGCAAGAAAATTAACTAAACTTTTCACTCTGATGAAGCAGTCACAATACCATCGTCCAACTGGTGCATTCCCAAGAAAGTCAAAGACAGAATAAAAGACTCCGTATCTAATGAAATATCCGCAGTGCACTTGTGTGGTAGCAAAGACCTAGAAAAAAAGTGCCTACCCGTTACTTGGCCAAAGTGGTATATGAATGGAATGGAATGTGTTTGTACTGTGAGCAATAATGACTACAGAGAACTGAGAGACATGAAAAGATCTAAGGCAAAGAGAGGCATGGTCGGGAGAATACTTTGTGCAATGATTATAATAATGGAAACAGAAAGGACACTAAAAGGAAGCCAAACTCTGAGTGATTGGAATGACAAATCTTGGTCAAGGGTATTGGTTAATGAAACACATCACCTCTTCTCTCCAGAGAGGTAGGGAGATATTCTGCCCCGATGGGGGCAGAATATGGAATACATTGCCAAATACAGTGGTTTTCCCAAACTTTTTCTTTGTTACATTTTGGGGGACAAAGGGGAATATCTGGAAATGATGGTAATATAAAAACAATACAAATTAAAATGCATTATTAATCTGTGAAAACAAATAATAGGTATCATTTAAAGAGAACTTTAAGCAAAATAATTTACAAATATCTCACAACTCTCTTGGGAGATAGATGCTATTGTTATCCTCATTTACAGATGAGAAAACTGAGCCAGACAGATGTGATGTGACTTGCTTAGGGTCACAAGCTAATAAATATCTGAGACCAGATTTGAACTCAGGTCTATCTGACCCCAGATCCAGTGCTCTCTCCATTGCACCACCTTCCCAATCACTAATGCAAACCTGATAATGAACTTATTTTGAAAGCGACTGCTTGGGAGGAGGTTACATTCTGACACGAGCAAGACCCCTAATACCAAGTTTCCTCTTTCAGTGGCTTGCAGGAAATCTCTGGACAGTACAACAGTAGCAGCTCATGAATCTGAGATCTATTGCAAATCATGCTATGGGAGGAAATATGGCCCCAAAGGAATTGGATTTGGACAAGGTGCCGGCTGCCTTAGTACTGATACCGGCGAACATCTTGGATTGCACTTCCAACAGTACGTTAAAATTCTGTCACCTCTCTCTATTTTGTTGATGCTCTTTACCCAATTATTAGGGCACTTCATTTAGTTTCCATAGTGACGTTTTCTGGAAGTGGAAGAACGGACTGTAGTGTTGACGGGTCTATAATGGGAATAGTCAATTTGACCAAGTGTTTTTTTAAACAATGTTCCATTTTTCTAAAGACTCTTTAAATTATCTGCCATTCTAAAAGGCAATTACTCTTACACAAGGGCTCTTGGTCTGCATGTTGATGGAGAACCTGAAATGCACGAACTCTATGGGGTTTGAAGGCTTAGAGACCTTCACGGCTTCTCCTTTTTTAACCTCTGGGAGGAGATTAAATGTCAATCACATTAATACAGCTAAAGTCATTACTGTACTGTGTATTCTTATCTTACACAAAAATCTCCTCTCTGGCTCCCCAGATTTTAACCCCTGGGTCATAAGATGAATAATTACAAATCATTCAAAAGGGTGGCTCTGTAGGGATTTCTTCATGTCCTAAATAAATAATCAGCTGCTTTCCTAGTGACATTAGCATAATAGCTTTGGGAAATGTTTGCAGCAGTTTGTAACCAATGTCAATTAGTCGGTCAACAAGCATTTAGCAAGTACTTATTGTGTATCTGGCACTGTGTTAAACAATGAGGATATATAGAAAGGCAAACACTTGGTACCTTCTGTCATGAAGCTCATGTTTTAATGGGGGAAGACAGACAACATGTAAATAACTAAGTGCACACAAGATGCTGCGTGAATGGGAGACAATCTCAGAAGGAAGGTACCAAGTGCTGTACTAGGAAGTAAGAATACAAAGATAAAAATAAAAGAATCCCTGCCCATAAGGAACATAAACCCTACTGGAGAGAAACTATATATGTAGAGATAAGTGAAAAATTAAAGGCTGATCACTGGACAATAATATAGGTAGGGAAACTTACCTAATTTATCTATACTAGGTGGCTTGAAAATCACAAAGGGGCTTCAATTTACCTTTCTCAGCTATTCCCAACTCAAGCACCCTGTAGTCTAGTCAACTTGGACTAATTAATTACTCTCATTCCCTGGACACATCCAGTACCTCTGTGTCCTTGGCTCATTCCATTTCTCTCTGCCTGTTGAAATCGTATCCACCTTTACATGGCCAGCTTCCAAGTTTCTTGAGCTGGGCTGCCTCTTCAAGGAAGTCTCATTTGCAACATGAAGAAATTGGAATCGATGATTTCAGATGTGCCTTCCAGCTTCGACATACTATCCTTCTAGAATTTATTGATTCCTCCAACCAGAACTGAGCTCCCCTCTTCTTGGCTGCTGCAATACTTTCTTTCTATTAGCATCGAATGTCTAGGCTATAAGCTCCTAGGAGGGGTAGCAATCCAGGCTACTTATCTTTGCATTGGCTTCAGTACTTTTCAGAATGCATGACACTTACCCAAATGAAGAAATCTCAGATCATCTGAAGATTGTATATATTACAACAACAACATTTATATGGCCTTTTGAGGTTTGCAAAGCATTATGCACACATACATATGCACATTTATACATACACATACATATATGTGTGCATACATCTATACATAAACATATATATGCATACATATATCCCTTTTGATCCTCACAGCAACTCTTTGAGGTAGGTGTTATTATTGACCCTGCTTTATAAATGAAGAAACTGAGGTAAACAGGGGTTAAGTGACTAACCAGGAAGGATTTTAACTCAGGTCTACTTGTCTCTAGGCTTTAACCATTAAACTACCTCACTGCCTAAATCTATATCCCTTCAACAGTCTAGTCCAAAATTTTAGGAAGGAAAAGTAGTAACAAGTACAAAAAAGGATATGAAATCATGAAATTTAAGAGAAGTCTCTTTTTATTAATTGACCTTCAGTTCCAGAATGGGGTCTCTACTTGAAGAAAAAAGAATTGCATTGAGAAGGTTCCTATTGTGTTCTTAGTTTTGTTATTGCGATGGTGTCATAAGAAGAGTCAGAATGCCTGGTCTCTAGTCTTAGCCTTGGGATTTACCAGGCATTTGTCCTTGGATACTTTAAATCTCTGAGCCTCAGTTTTCTCATCTGTGGAATGGGAATAATAATCCTTCCTCTACATGCTTGATAAGGTTGTAGTGAGGATGAAATATTTAACATTTGTAAATATGCTGATTAGCTGTAAAGTTCTGTATGCTAGATCAGATATGAGTTTAATAATAAATGCTTGTTGATTGACCTTACAATCATATTACTATATTACCCATTTGCTTTGTTTCTGGTCTCCCATGCAGGGTCCATCCTTTGAGCAAAATATGGTAGATTGAATTGCAAAGAGAAATTCTACACTGTTGCTTTTGGACATGTATCATCAATCCATCCTTATCCAATAATAAAGTTTTCAAATTTCTCTTTAGAGAGGAAGACAGAATGCTTCAAATCACTATACATATAGAAATAGGGCCCCAAGCTAAACAGGAAAAACTAGAACCTAGAATCATAGAATATTAGAGTTGGAAGGGACCTTAAAAATCCTCTCCCTCATCGCTATCATTTTATACAAGAGATCACTAAGGCCCAGAGAGGAGAAGGGAGAGTCGGTGCCTGAACCAGGCCCAAGATCCAGGCCACCGGATCTTTCTACTATAATGTCTGTCTCAGGAAATTAATTATCATTGGTAAAATGCATATTGGTATATCGTGGACCACTAACCTGTCTTTTTTTCCGTTAGGTCTCCAAAGACAGCTCGGTCAACTACCAGCAGCAACCCTTCTAAATTTACCCCCAAGTTTGGTGAAGTGGAGAAATGCCCTCGCTGTGGCAAATCAGTCTATGCTGCTGAAAAGATAATGGGCGGTGGCAAAGTAAGGAGGACCTTCTTTCTCTCTTCATTTTTGGTGGCAAATTTTTTTGCTTGAATTTGGATTCAAGAAACCAGGCGACACTGAAAGAAATTCATATTACCAATTGTCTATGACTATCATTCTGAAATATACCCCGAAGTATGGAATTGAGTTAACATTTTTTGGTTTTGGGATGGGGAGAGAAGGAAGGCTTTTATAATGTAGTGATTGGTGACTCTCACCTCTAATATAATTTTAGAGTTAGTCATCAAAAATAGAAAAGAAAGGCCACTGAGAAGAGCCATAACTAGTAATTCTGGCATTTGGGGCAAACACCACAAAATGTACCAGCCCAAGGCAACAGATCTCACAAGAGAAAACCCTGTAGTAAGGGGGACAGATGTGAGTACAGCACTCTGTGATGGGGATGACTGAGACCATGGGACTTTCCTCCCTCAACCCCTGACACCCTACCCCAAGTGGAGAATTAGGAGAGGCTATTGCTGCAAAGGCTGTAAGTGGGGAAGAACTCACCTGAGTTATGGAAAGTAAGAAGGAAGCATATCAACCAGCAAGCATTTATTAAGTGCTTATGGGATACCAGGTACTGTCCTATACATTGAGGATACAAAGAAAGAAGCAAAATGGTCCCTGTCCTCAAGAAGTTTACATTCTAAGGGGATGGATTAGTATAATTGCTGTAGTATAGTATAATAGCATAATATAACATATCTTCTATGAAAGATAAACAAATTACATACAAAGTAGATAAGGCAATTTTTAGGGGGGAAAGCACCAAATAAGAGTAGTTAGAATTTAAATAGCACTTTAAGGTTTACCAAGCACTTTATATATATAGTACATATATATGGTATATATAGTACATATTTTTGGTATGTGTGTATGTGTAAAAATATATGTTTTTATTTGATCTTCACAACAGTCATGTGAGCTAGGGGCTATTATTATTTGCATTTATGGATAAGGAAAGTGAGGCTCAGAAAGGATAATTTATTTACTATTTCACAGCAAATAAGTATCTAAGGCAAGCTTTGAGCTCAGGTCTTCCTCCTTTGGAGTCCAACATTTTATCCATAAAGCCAACTATATGCTCCACCTTGGGGGAAAAGAAGAAGGGAACGTGGGGAGACATGGGACATCCAGTTTCCTCTTTTAACTAATTTTTCTTTTTTGCGGGGAGGGAGGTACTGTTCAATACTTTTTTCTTTCTATTTAAAAAATAGTTTATTTTTTTCCAATTACATGTAAAACAATTTTTAACATTTATTTTTTTTTTAAAAAAATGAATTATCAATTCTCTCACTCCCTCATTCTCCTCGTCCCTAACTTCAAATCAAAGTCATCTGCAAGTCATGCCATCATTTCCCTGATGTCATGGTCCTCTTCGAGAATGGAGGACAAACAACCCTGAGTTAACTAATTATTCTCGATAGTTACCTCAAAGGTTTTTTTCTTTGAAGAACACTTTATAAGCCTTCAAAGCAGGTAGATAGATAGAGCATTTAATAAGCACTTACTGTATTCTCTACTCTCATTATATTCTAATGGGGAAAGAAACGCATAAAAGGGAGCTAGAAAGAGGGAGTAGGATGGATAGGGCTAGGAATTTTCTGTTAAAGGTGCTGGTGAGGAGGTATAGAAGTTCTGAAAGTGAGAAATGGATCTGGGGATGAAGCAAGCATCCCTTTGGTAGCTTATAAAATGGTGGTCCAAGCCAGGACTTACCAGTCAGGGGAGAGGGCTGCAAAACAAAGGCATCTTCAGAGTGAGAAGGCTGCTGGTATGAGATGGAAAAGTCTAGAGAGTCAGGAATGGAACTTGGAGGTTCTATTAAGTGAGTTATTCAAATTGTTGTGAAGACTTGGAATAAACCAACAAAATCACTTTTGTCTGAAATATCCAAATAACTAAAGCAAAAATATTTCGTTGGATTGAATTGGTCGATGATTGGCACTTTTCCTTTCATCGTGGATACAAGCTTAATTTGAAATTCCAACTCAATGTCAAATGCTTGCCAAATACTGTTAGGTTGTTTCTTGGATGATAAAACTAATGGACATGTTTGAACCGAGTTAGCCTTCCTTGCTAAAACTAAACAATACCTTTACTCATTACTTATTTCTAAATTTAATCGGATTCAGCTGGATTTTCCTTCTGAGCCCATACTGGTCAATAGACACCTATGTTCTCTAAGGATTGGTTGTATCTTTTCATAAGGCTTCGGTCACTGTCCTGCAGTATGAAAAGCATTATTTGCCTAGTTATTTGTGACATCTTTCCTTCTACTCCTCAGCCATGGCACAAGACTTGCTTCCGCTGTGCCATCTGTGGGAAAAGTTTAGAATCTACAAATGTCACTGACAAAGATGGAGAACTTTACTGCAAAGGTGAGTGAGAGGAGAGGAATGTCAAGTTACATCATGGGCATCTCTGTGCCAGAGGGCCTTCTTTGCCTTCCTGTCAAGGAAGCTTTCTGAGCAATCATAGAATTTAGGTTCTCTGATGAGGGCTAAGGCTGTGTCAGGGGAGAGGACATGCCAAACACAATAGTTTTAGTCATTCTGTCCATTTAATCCCTTATCCAGAATCCAGCCTAGCATGAAGTCCTAAGCCTCATACTTTGGGGGTGTCAGTAGAGGGAAATTAGTTGTTAGCATGACTGGAGTTGGTCAAAGCATCATTGAAGAGAAGCAGAAGATATATTCGCAGGCTCTAATAATTAGCACAAAAAATGCTCTGAAGCTCTGTCACTAGGATGAAACTTCCACCTTCCCATCTCTTTCCTTCGGGCTACCTGTGCCTTGGCAATAACACTCTCCTCCTTTCATACACCCTGCCAGCTCCAATCTCTTGCCCTCATCACTGTCACTACAGTACCGCCCTCTTGAAGAAAACCCAGTCTCCTCCTAGGTGGAGGAGAAGAGTGATCATTGCCTAACTTGTCTCAAATGTCACATCTTTCCTTCATTTCACCTACATTGACGTGGGCTTCTTTGATGTCGTTAGTGTGGGAACTCCCTTCCTAAATCTGATTCCAGTATATCTGCTCCTTCTCAACCAGTGTTCATATTTTTTTCCCTAAACCCTCATAGGAGTTTGAGATGGAGGAGATCTCAGAAACCATTTGACCCATCCCCCCCTCTCACTTTACAGAGGAAGAAACTAAGACTTACGGAGGTAAAGTGATGCTACAGGTCACACAAGTCAGTAAGCATCAGAGACAGAATATGAATCCAGGTCCTCTACTTCCAGAGCCACTGACAAGCCACAAGTTGCTTTCTCTAGAGAAGCCTTCCTTTGGTTCTTTGAATATTTCTTATATATCAATGAATCATCGGGACTGACTCTTATGTGTTACTCTCACTCCATGGCTAGCCCATCTCTTTTGTGCTCATAGATGGTCTTTTAATGTGTTCTACATCATTTCCCCAGCAGAAATCACTAATGACAATGTTGTCTTCTAGTCACAGTCAACATGGGCTGTATTGCCCTATGAGTCCCCCCATACCTAATTCCAAATTAATCTCAAAGGCTCTTACACGACTTAAATGAAGTTTGTCCATTTTGTTTCACCCCAAAAGTGAAATGCACCAGACAGTTTAGGCCTTTAAGTAAGCAGTTTCACTTCTTGTCCACACCACTAAATACAAGCTATAGCTACTGGTGGGGTTAAGTGCCATGATTTCCTCTTGGCAAACTTCCTACACTGAAATTTCTTGCTGTAAAGTAGGCAAGGGCTTGCCAGTTACACATTCAGCTTAAACCTTTTAAGTGGATATACAGGTAGGTCCAATTTTAAGGAAAAAACATTTTTTAAGATACTGGCAGATCCAAATTTAAGAAAAAAATTTTAAAGATATAAGTAGGTTTAGTTTTAAGAAAATTTAGCCCAATCCACACAAAAGAAACTAAAAGAACACCAAAAACTCATGGCTTTGGGGGAGGTCATTCACATTACCGGAGCCCCCTGAGGTTTAGTTTGCTCAAGTAGGTGTAAAGAAGTAAGCAGAGAGGGTTCTCAGCACTACAGAGTATATAGTTATAGATCCCAAGACTCTCATCATTCATAAGGAATAGAATCTTAGAATTCTAGCATTCACTGGGAATAGAACCATAGAATACCAACCAGCGTTCACAGATATTTTCAGAAAAGTACCTATTGTGTAAAGTGTATTAAAACTAACAGATACAATGAACTTACTGAATTAGGATGAAGTAATATCATTGACTAAACTGTTTTCTCTTTTTCTACATTCTCATCTCCTTTCTTTCAGTTTGCTATGCCAAAAATTTTGGCCCCACAGGGATTGGGTTTGGAGGTCACACAAAACAAGTGGAGAGGAAAGAGTGAAGTAAGCTGAATTCTGGGCATTTGAGTATGACTTTTCCTGGTACAAAGTTTTGATAAGCAATCTCACACGGAATGACACCTTTTCCCAATAATCATCTTCGAAAGCTGGAGAAGATTTCTTTTCGGAAGCAGCCGATGTACTAAATGATGCTAGGAAAGTCTTTGGAAGAAAATTAATGTCAGTCTATCATGTTACAAATAATTTAATTCTTGGGCTACTTTTGGGATTGATAAATAAATGTTAACTGGTGCCAGAGAATATCCTGGTACATTTCTTAAATTGACTTTTTAATGGGGAATAATTTTTCAAGAGAATGTGGAAACACATATCCTTTATAGTCAGTCTCAGTCAGGTGTCTGGTAATCACGACCATGGGAAGTGAATGAGAGCTTTGGAAGTTGCAGGGTTAATGTAAAGATTTCCTTGCACATGGTAGGTGTTTAAGAAACGTTTGTTGAACTGAATGAAAGAAAAAATAAAAGAGGAAAACAGTCGACTAAGGAAAACAGTAGAAGATTCAAGTCATTTTCCCAGCCTACCAGCTTGGAGAAAAATTCATATAAGGGTGAAGAGATGAGGAGGTGAGGGAAAAGAGAAAATACGGTTCCAATTTTTAAGCAGAAAGTTAAAAGCATGCTGTTGTTGGAAAGGAAATATTTATCTCATCCACCAGATTTTTAATCCTGCATGTTTCTTGAAAACTCAAATGATAATAAATGGTAGATATTGTTTACTTCACAAACCATTTTAAAAGGCTGTTCCTTTATTCTTGGACTTACTCTCTCATTTAAATGTCTTTTATTTCAAATTATTAGAGCTGAGATACAACTGCAGCTGGTTATGAAATTCTTTCCTCTCTTCCATTACTCAGAGATGTATGTGTATATGTACGTGCGTGTGTGTGTGTGTGTGTGTGAGAGAGAGAGAGAGAGAGAGAGAGAGAGAGAGAGAGAGAGAGAGAGAACAGAGAGAGACAGACAGAGACAGAGACAGAGACAGAGAGACAGAGAGAGATGATAGAAAATAGAAGTTAGGAGACCCGAATTTTAGTCCTGCTTCAACTACTATGTCATTACATGGCCTTGGGCACGTCCCTTCTCAGTTTAATCATCTGTAAAGCGAAGGCTTTGGACTAAGTTATCTTTAAGGCTCCTTCTAACTCTAATAATATTGGCAGCATGTTAATGGGAAGAGTATTTAGAATCCAAAGATTTGCATGTGAGTCCGAGTTCTCACACTTCATAGCTTTGCAAGGACAACAACAATAATGACTAGCATTTCTATATCACTTTAAAGTCTTTAAAATGCTTTAACCTCTGTTTTCTAAGTAACCCTGGGCAAGTCATTTAGCTACTCTGAGACTCAGTTTCCTCATCGATGGGGACAATAATATCTAAACTACCTGCTGAACTGTGTGGTTCTGTGGAAAGTATTTTATAAAGCCTGACATAAATGAGAGATGTCATTAGCATCCATGAGTCTACATATTCATTAAACTTCATTTTTCTTCATAGAGCCCTGGTTTGAGCTAAATTATGAGATATGTTCTCAATACAAAGAGTAAAATAATCACCACTATTTTCTGATTTTCAGTTCATGTTTCTGAGTTAATTTGAGCAAAAGAAAACCTATGAGAATAGTAGCAAATTAAATGACAAGAAAAGATTCCCCCACATGTTACCATCAGTAGGAGAGCACACTCACACATACAGAGAGAGGGAGAGAGAGAGAGAGAGAGAGAGAGAGAGAGAGAGAGAGAGAGAGAGAGAATGTGTGATAAGAAACATGCATGAAGGAACACATACTAGAAAACCCATTTAGTTAGGATTTACACATGCAGGACATACAACATATATGTACACACGGCAGGAGCCAATGTAGCCAGGACAACTCACGCCCGTAATGCTACAGGGCTGCCAAAGTCCTCCAGTGATGTCGCCACTCTATTCTCTTCTAGGCATTTAGTATTGTGTCTCTTTTCTTTTGACTTGTCTTTCCTGAATATTTCCACTGGTCTCATGTCTTTCAAGGTTCGCTGAGCTATTATTTATCTGGCTTTAGTTATTCAGGACCATTTGCTGCTCTTTTGCCATCTATTAAGATGAAATGACTAGAAACCACCTACTTGATAAGGGAAGGCTCACACTCTTTTAGTGCATAGTTAAGACTATGAGTCACCAGAATGAGTAGGGAAGAAAACTAAGCAGAAAACCTCAGGCTAAGTTGAAGCCTATTCTTCTGACTAGCACCCAGTCTCCTAAACAAACCTACAACCCTAGGCCCCAGACAACCATTTGACTCAGGGTTAAAAGTTCCTTTTAAATTCTTGGTTGTCTTCCCATGTCTCCAAAACACATTTTGTGGCCTCTGCCCTCAAGATTCTACAAAGAGAACTGCATGGAAACCTCATTCCCAAGATCCTCTTTGACTGATATGCAAATGAAACTAGATAAAGCAAGAATGATCCCTATTTCTGTTTTTATTATACATAGCCACCAGCAACAAAACCCCTTAATTTTTTGCCATGTTTTGGTCAGCACAAAATCCCATAATACCCTCTACGTGTAAATTCTATAAGAATCAATGAACAACAACAAATTATTAAATGCCACTGTATATCAGGCATTGTGTTTAGAGCTAGAGATGCAAAGACAAATACGAAACACATCCTGCTCTCAAGAAAATTATATTCTATTGGTGCAAACAATATATAAATAAGTAGAAATAGCATATATGGGAGGTAATTATGGGAGGGAGAGTACCAGGAAGTGAGGTGATTGGGGAAGACTTCATGTAGAAGGTGGCATTTGAGCTAAGTCTTGAAAAAGACAAGGGATCCTAAGAAGTAGAGATAAGGAGGAAGTACATTCTAGCCATGGGTTATAGCCAGTGTAGGCACAGACTGGAGATTGACTGCTATGCATAAGGAACAGCAGAAAGAATTTGGTAAGAGGAGTGGTATATAGAAAGGCTGGAAAGGTAGATTAGAGGCAGGCAGTGAAGGCCTTTAAATGCCAGATAGATGTCATACCAATCAAACTTACCAAAGAATCACTTTATAGAGCTAGAAAAAATAACAAAATTCATCTGGAAGAACAATAACAAAATGTGAAGGAAGGTAGCCAAACTGCTTTCCAGTTTTCTCAGAAATTCTTGTCAAATGGTGAGTTCTTGCCCCAAAAGGTTGGATTTGGGGGTTTATCAAACACTTGCTTCCTATGGTAATTTACAACTATGTATAGTGTACCTAATCTATTGCACTGATCCACCATTATTTCTTAGTCAGTACCAGATTGTTCTGATGATCACTGCTTTGTAATATAGTTTGAAATTTGGCACTTCTAGGCTGTCCTCCTTCACATTTTTTTAAATTGATTCCTTGTGGGAAGAGTAGAAAAAACAAGAGCAAGCCTGGTACCTGTTGTGGGTAGAGAATGACCTTACTGGAATGGAGACCCTGCATGGTGAAGTAATGTGAGGAAGCAGTGCTAAGGCAGAGCCAGCGGATGGAAGCCTATTGAAAGTAAGCTCAGGGGTTACAAAATGATCTGCTGAGCAATAGGGAGCTACTATAAATTCTAGGCACAACAAAAGAATGTGTTAGGGGAAATAATCTAGCATTTGTGTATCAATGGAGTGGAACAGTATCAACCCCTTAAGAGGCTGTTCCAGTAAACTAAATGTGAGGTTAAGAAGTAAACATCTAAGATGATTCCAAGAATCCAAGATTTCCAGTCCAGCATGGGGGAGATGGGAAATCGTAGTGTTACACTGACATAAAAGAGGAGCCATTTGAGGAAGAGGAAGCTCGAGGTTTTAAAAAAAAAAATAGACACGGTAACACTGAGGCAACAAAAATATTAATTAAAATAAAAAATTTAAATCCTAAATGATATTATTCTGTGTGCAACTGGATATAATCCAGGGAGCTACTAAAGGAATGGAGCTGTAGACTTGAGTCCTCATAGTTTGTGGAAGTTATTTAAAATGAGAGCACAGATTGAGGAACAGAAAATTAAGGCCTAAATTTCAGGGTCTGTTCACATTTAAGGAAGAGGCAATGGCAGATCACTTAGAAGGGCAAGAAAAAGACCAGGCAAGTAGTGTCACAGAGGGCAAGGGAGAGAAATTGAAGAAGAGAATCAATTCTCAAAGAGAATGAGAACTGGTCAAAAGGCTATTGGATTTTGCCAGGAGTCGGGCATGCTGGTGACTGTTGAGAGAGTAGCATAGTTGGCAGTGAAAAGGAAAGAAATGGATAATAAATCAAAAAGTGTTGGAGCTGGTAGGAATATTAGAGAAGTCATTCAATATAATCTGCTCAGTTTACAAATGAGGAAGTAGACAGAAAAATGAAGTAACAGCCAAGCCCCCATATATAGAGTAAGTGGCAGAATCCTGACTAGAAACCAGGAGCTCTGATTCATGTTCCAGTAGGATAGGAGTTGGACCAAGGCAAAAGGTCTTAGTATTTTCGTTTTTTCAAGATAGGAGAGAATGGACTCTGTTTGAAGGTAGAAGAAAACATTGAACATGCTGGAGAGGAGGATGAACATGGAATCAAAACTTCCTTGTGAATTGGGAAGGAATGGGATATAGGGCACAGGTAGAAAGGAGTGGGCCATTTCTTCCAGGCCTTGAAAAATATAGGGAACGGGATTTGTTGAGGTAAGAGGGGTTGCAGATAGAACTATCATCATTATTTTTGATTTTCTCGGTGAAGTAGGAGGTGAGATCATCAGCTCCAAATGGATAGAGGGAGGGATTAAAGATCTAAGGAGATCCCTATTCTAAGGAGCACTGTGTAGGCATTGTGGGGAGTGACCGGTGGAATAGATAATAAATATTGATTGATTGATAGATGAAGGTCAAATACTAAAATGACTTAAGGCCAGAGCCAAGTTGTAGAGTAGAAAGGCATAGCCCTGTATGCAGTGGGTCGGGTCTGCATGATTTATAGGTAAGCCTCTGAGAAAGAGGCCAGGTGTTACCCCTACAAAAATGGCTAACATTTTGTATTTTGGATATATATTATAGGTGAAGTCACAGGATGAATTATGCCACAACATTCTCAGAAGGTTGTACTTCCAACCCTGAGTCTGACTTGAGTATTTTGAGGGGGAGAGGCTGCTTTGAGAATAATTATCGAAGTCCTTGACGCTGTCCCTTTTACCTAAAGGGACTTTTTTGCTTCTTTCAATTGTTTGAATCCTACCCATACTTTGAGGCCCATCTCAGGTCCACCATTAAGCGTTACCTGGCCAGTCTAGCCCATCCAAGAAGTACCCCAGATTCCACATCTCCCTACAGTTCCCTCATAGTTTCCCTATCCTGTGCCTCAATTTCTTAAGTCCTTCTCTCTTATAATACTATTCTGATAAACTCTTCTGTTGCCAAGTGTTAATGGTTAGTGATAGATTAATAAGCTACCCTGTGGATAATTCTTGTTTTAACAAGAATTGTAAGGAATATTGGCTTCCAGGGCAGGCTGATAAGGATATTTTCAGAGGGAAGAGTGGTTTTTTGATATGATGTCATACAGGCAGCTGCCCAACTCCAATTAAGGGGAAGCAAAAAGAGCCTTTGGGAGTAGTGGTATAGAGTAGTGGTCTCCAAACTTTTTTGACTGGAAACCTCTGCAAGGCAGTTGCATGACTGAGGTAGAATAGTAGGTAGAGTGCTAGATTTAGAGGAAGATCTGTGCGTGAAAGTCCGCGGACACTTACTAGTCATATAACCCTGGGAAATCACTTAGTCTCTCTCAGACTCAGTTTCTTCGTACAATGAGGGGGTTGGACTCTATGATCTTTAGTCACTTCCAAATCTAAGAGGGATCTATGATTCCAATCAGTCAAAAAGTCTTGAGTGTGACCCCTTCCTTGTACAGATTTACTTCTATGCAAAATTATAGAAAAATAGACATTTAAAAATTGTAAGATGAAATTGATAAGAGTATTTGATCCTAGAGTCAATAGTGAGCTACTAGAGTTTACTAAGTAGGGCAGTGACAGGATCAGACTTGTGCTTTAGGAAAATCAGCTATATGAAGGCTGGATTGGAGGGGAGTGACTCAAGGCTGGGAGCCCGATTAGCAGGCTATTACAATAATACAAGTGAGAAGTAACACACTCTGAACTAGGGGGAGGCTGGGTGAGTGGAGAGAAGCGGACATATGTGAGAAATGTTGTGAAGGTAGAACCAACAGGATGTTTGGAGCAAAGGAAAGTGAGGAGTTGAATGTGGCAGCGAAGTGGTGAAAACTCAAGTGTAGTGGCAGTAAGGTGGTACAGTGGATAGCACTCCAGGCCTGGAGTCACAAAGACCCAAGTTCACATCTCAAATACTCACTAGTGGTATGACTCTGGGGAAGGCACTTAACTTTGCATCAGTTTCTTCATCTGTAAAACGAGCTAGAGAAGGAAATGGCAAACCGCCCCAGTATCTTTGCCAAGAAAACCCCAAAAGGGCATCACGGTCAGACATGACTGACAATTGGACAACAGGATGATAATTTAATATTATCTGCAATCCAGATTATAATACATGTATAGCTGCTAATGCTATGCACCTCTGTGTCCCACTCAAAACGAAACAGGGAAAATCAGGGCTCTTACTCACTAATCCCTGACACAGAGCACAGAACTCATCCTCCAAAGGTTACTGCTGCATCCATGGGGTGACCTGAGGGGCAAGTGCCTAGAAGCCCTTGGCTCAGGTTGAGTGCTTGAACAGCCTAGAGCAGAGCTGCAGTGGGAACCCCAGCGGCCAGGCCTAAATGGGGTTGTATTGTGAGACAAGCTCCACTGACTAGGTACAACAGTGACTTTTATGGGAGAAGTCACTTTTCCTTACTGGGCTTGTTTCCTCAGATATAAAATGAAGGAGATGACGAGGTGATTTCAGCTCTACATAACCATGATTCTAATCCTTAACCTCTCATTGGCTTGCCCAGCTACTCTTGTCTCTGTGAGTAAGAACAGGTTTAGGGGTTCTTGACCTTTTTCTGTGAAAACATAGAGAGCAACTAGTCTAAGCTCTTCATTTTCTGGATGAGGAAACAGACTCAGAGAGACTAAGTGTGACAGTCTGGTGAAGCCTACGGGTCACTTCCCCAAGCAATATTTTAAAATGCATAAACATAAAATACCTAGGATTGAAAAGGAAAACAATTATGTTGAAATTTAGTCATCAAAACAAAAAATTTTTAAGGAAGTTAATTAGCTGAAGGTGAAGGACCAATGATTTAGACCTATTTCCTATCTCATTTGAAACAAGAAGAAGCACTTATCAAGTGCTCTGTATGTCTTTTTGGTTCTTTCGATGGCTGACCTGTTGGGCAAAGTTGATTTTAGTGTGGATGTCAGATAAAGGATTGATGAGGGCTAAATACAACAAAAACCACAAGATGTAGATTTTGTCTTTAAATAGCTATTTATCTTTTAACTCGTTTCATCTCCTTGTCCTTTGGTCTCCTCATTTACAAAATGAAATGGCTGGACCAGAGGGCCTAGCAGGTTCCCTTCAGCTCGGACAATCTATGACTCCAGTGTTCGTTGGACTTGTCTTACCCCTTTACTTAGAGGGTAAGCTTGAGGACTAGAATCTATTCTCACTGTTCACTGTGACCCCTCAGCACACGGTAGGCTCTCAGCAAAAACAAACCTGAATATACAAGGCACAAGATAGATATCCCATCCCAACCATTTCCACAGGGATTTTGACAAGCATTAGTGCAAGAAAGAGGTTCAAGTCTGGCATTGTTGATGCTAAGGATGTTCTAGTTTCTACCTGGTGGCAACAAGACTTCTGTTGGGGATGGAAAGCTTAAGTTAGCAAGGCTGGTAACTCTATCAGCAGGGAAGAGAGGGAAGAGCGGCACTGGACAGCCTGGGTTCAATCCCACCTTTGCTACTTCCTTACCTGTGAGATCACTTAGCCTCTCTGGGCCTGTTTTCTCATCTAGAACAGGCAAGGTCTTGGACTAGATGACCTGGATAGTTTTCATGTGTAAGTCTGAGGTTTAGGCTATCACCCGGACCTCCACATCAGATGCCAAGAGGCCTTGGCCTCTAGAACAGCAAATGCTGTTGTTCACAGCTCAGTAGCCTGAGGATCCACCTGGAGAGGAGAGAGAGCTCAGGCCTGGCTCCCGGAACTTTCCTGTTGGCAGAATGTTGTCTTTACTGTAATCTAGTTAATGCATGATCCTGGATCACATACTATCATAGACCTATGAGCTAGGAGCGACTTCTGAGGAAACTGAGGCCCAGAGAGATTAAGATACCACCCAGGCAGCTAAGGAGAGTTGGGCTCAGACACAAATCTAGAACTCTTTCAGTGTACCCTGCTGATAGACTCACCATGATTTTCTTTAATAATCTCAACTTCTTCAACCCTTTTATCCTGAACAGATTGTAGCCACCTTGAAAAACTGTACCCTTGTCATTGACCATGTGAAACTTCATGGATTTAAGTAAAAACGTTGCATCTTTCCATTACTTTTACTCTTTCCCACATTAAATGAACCCAACAACTAATGAATGGGCACCTATGCTATGTGCAAGGCACTGTGATGGGCCCCATAAAGGATTGACAGAACTCTTATGATGTTTAAAGGCTAAGTCATCTGGGTCAGTATTTCCTGAGTACATGGATTTAACAGTGGCTACATTCCCATACACGTGTGGAAATTAGTCTTTACCACTTGAGAGAACCTTAGAGCGATGAGGGGGCACAGCAGACTGTTGGACGTGAAGTCAGGAAGCCCTGAGTCCAAATCTGGCTTCAGACACTTACTACCTATGTGACCCTGATCAAGTCAATTAACTGCTCAGTGCCTCAGTTTCCCCGCTTATGAAACAGGAAAAATAATGGCACCTACCACCCAAGATACTGGGAAAATTAAAATGATATATTGTAAGTACTTTGTAAGTCTTAAATCACTATATAAATGCTAGCTACATTATTATTATTACTTAAACAACTTGACTTGAAAAGGTAGTTTTCAAAGTCGTGAAGTAATAATATTGACAGCTGACATTTATATAGGGCATTAAGGCAGACCAAGAGTTTTATAAATATCACAACATATGTAAAGCACTTCACAAACTTTAAAGCTTTATATGTTAGTTATTATAATTATCCAAATTCAGTTCAATAAATATTTATTATCTCATTTAAGCTTCACAAGTCTGTGGAATTAGTACTTTGGTATCACAATCTCATTTTTACAGAGGAGGAAACTGGGGCTTGGAGCAGTCAAGTGGTTACTAAGCTAGAAGAGGACTGAATCTGGGTCTCTCTGGAATCCCCATCTGGAGAATAGAGCACAGTATGCTGATCCTAAACTAGGAATATGGTTGTTTTGTGATTGTTTCTTGGAAAGGAAATACAAAAAAACCTGGGAGGGCTTCATAAATTCAGCTGCCCTCGCAACCACGTTTGTATGAAGGCGAGTACAGATGGGTCATAAACACTGTTTCTATAAATATAAATCAGCCAACTCAATCTAGAGTGTTATATGTATGCTTTCTCTTCGCTTAATTAAATTTTGACATTTTAAAGTTATTCTTAAAGACAATTAAAATACTACTGAGAATTCTGAAAGAAAAAAAAATCACAAAAATGCTGGCTGGTTGTATCCCATTCTGTATTGCATTAGAATCCCCTGGCCCAAAGAGAAAGGATTATGGCGATTACATGCTCTACTCTTGCTTGAATTCTGCATAATAACTGTGTTAGCCTGATGCTATTAGCTGGCTCTTAAAGGCCATGGCCCAGCCCAAAGAACATGCAGCTTGGAGTCCTAGAACCTGAGCTTGAATCCTACATTGCCACTTAGCACCTGTGTGGTGTTAGGCAGGTTATTGTACTGGTCTGTGCCTCAGTTTCTTCATCTGTAAAATGAACAGAGGGGACTAGATGACCTCCAAGGTTGGAAACAAGTACAATCACAGCTAGATTTCATGACAGCCTCATTCTTTCATTAGGCACTTTTGACACAGCCTAGAGACCCATAAAAAGCACAGGAATGCATGTTAATGTTTCAGATCAGTACATAAGCATGCCATGCTCTTTGCAACAGATGTATTCCTAAAGGTTTATATGAATCAGATTCTATTTTAAATGTACTGAGAGATTGGTTCAGAAAGGCGCCCTCTGACATACATTATCATGAAACATCCCTTTGTAAAGTGAATGACCAGACCTAATTTTCAGCCACATTTCTACACTGCCATATAGATTCTCCTTTAAGATGAGAGCACATGTTGCCTGACCTGAAACGTTTCCTTACACAAAAAGGGAAACTGAGATTTATGATTTGACTGATGTGACAGCAAAGCAGCATGGAAAGAGGAGTGGACATGAGGTCAAAGGTGCTGGGTTCAAATTCCAGCCCTGTTCCTTATTACTTCTCAGGCCTCTGGCTGTTCATCTGTAAAATGAGAGGGAAAATGAGCTGATCTCAAAGGTCCCTTTCAGCTCTAAATCTACGTTTCCATGTTTACTGTATTGGATGGTTGTATTGTCTCTATTTGTACTTTCTGGCTAATGCAGGCAATTGAATCTAACCTGGTGAGTCTGCCTAGCATGAAATCCTCGGTTTACCTCCAGGGTTGTGAATCTAACATGTGTCTTTAAGATATGTATGCCTTTTTCAAACAGTCAAATTCTAGAGATATTGGGTGAATCACTGAATGAACCTACCTGTATAAAAGACCCAATTTATTAAGTGTGAAAGCAAAACAGATACATCCATTCAAACATTTTTATACAGATTTATAGAAGCAATATAAAGAAAAATAATTTACCAAAATTACTAGTTTTAGGAATAAAACTATTTCAAAATAGCCAATACAATGTGAAAATATAATACATTTTATCCACAATCAATGAATATAATCTTTAAAATTAAAAAAAATTAAACAGTGGCATTTCTCTGGTGAAAAAGTATCAAAAGAGTTTAAGTAACTTGCTGAGATAACTCAGGAAAAGTTTATCTTGTTGAAACTACAAAGTGCAATGAAGTGAGCTGTCTGAGAGGCCCTCGTTTTGTCTAATACACGAAGACCTAGACCAGTGCTTTCATTTGAGAGCTAGCTTCCATTTTGATAAACTTCCGAACTTCCCTTGTTTCTGTGCCCCACCCAACAAACAAAAACTCAGATTTATAACTCAGAATTTCGCATTGCTTTTCTTCATACAGAGCGCAAAACTTTCTCTTTGGCCGGGTGAAATACCACAGTGTATTGGGAGGTCCAATCCACAGCACTAGGCTTGAACAAGCCGAAGCATCCACACTGAAAGAAGTCGGCAAGGTTCTGAGTGAATCCATGGCTGTTCGAGAGAAGAGAGAAACAGGACTGAGTGGGCTGCCTCTCATCAGTTCTGGCTGTTACTAACTAGATGGCCCAGATTCATTTTTGGTCTGAGTCTATCACAAGGAATTCTTTTCCTTGTTTTTCCCTATTTTCTCTACCCTTACTTTTCCACTGGTTCTAGGTTCCACCTTCCAAGGGTTTGTCACTACCATCAAAATGTCACTTCTTTTCCACTTAAAATGCCACTGCCTGGTCCAGGTAACCACCTCATGCTTGGACTATTACAATCGTAGTATCCTTTCTGGCCTCCTTGCCTCTCTCCTTCCCCACCCCATTTCTTTCTGTACTCTGCTACCATAAAATAAGCCTTATTAAAACGATGGATTTTATATATCACTTCTCCAGTGAGCATGGCTCCTCATTGCCCAGAAAGCTAAGCCCATCCTCCTTATGCTGGTGTTTAACACCCTCTCTGATGCAGCCCTGACCTCATTTTCTACCATCCCTCCCTCAGAAAGACTGTACTATTCATTATTTTCCAAGCAAATTGTCAGCATTCCCATCACTGTCCCTTTATTCATATCTACTTCCCAAAGGTCTCCTTCTTCTTTGCCCGTCTGAAGCCTCCCTCTCCTTCAATGCCCTGCTCAAGTCCTACCATCTCTACAAAGCCTTCCCAGTGCTCCTGCCACTGGGGATTACTTCTGCTGTATCACTGGCTGCTCCTCAAACACTCGCCCACCTCTGTGCTTTTGCAATGGCCGTCCCCTTTGTCTGGAAGGCTCTGCTTCCTCATGGCAGCCTTTAAGACTTAGCTAAAGCACTGCTTCTGGAAGGAGGCTTTCCCCAGCCCCCTGCTGCTGGCACTTTCCCTCCATGTCTACCTTCCATCTTCTCTTGTATCTCGTATGTGCCGACTTCAGCATCTGTGGTATCCTCTAGAATGGAGCCCCTTAGGGGGAGGGAACACTTGTCCTTGCATCCCTGGCACTTAGCACACAATGCTTGGCACAGAGCAGGTATTTGACAAATGCGTGCAGCCCTGGTCATCTCTAGCAGTTATTGGAATCAACCCATCACTCAGCACAAGCTACCTGTCCTTTAAGAAAACCGCATTGTCCTGCTGTGACCTCTGTCACCCTGCTGAGGGCGGAGACCATTCATTCGCTCTCATTGGTTCCCAAGTCTCTAGCATAGTACCCTGCACATACTAACCGTTCCGCACATATTTGGAACTGTTATCACTAAGAAATCTTCTCCTTCTAGAGAAAGCTAGGCAGTTCAGTGGATAGAGGGTTGGACCTAGAGTAAGGAAGACCTGAGTTGAAATACTGCCTTAGATACTTTCTAGCTATGTGGTCTTAGGCAAAATATTTAACCTCTCTCTGCCTCAGTTTCCTTATCTGTAAAATGGGGATAATAATCTTACTAGTTGTGTAACCCTGGGCCAGCCATTTAATCTGTCTGCCTCAGTTTCCTTATCTGTAAAATGGGGACAATAGTTGTGTAACCCATGGCAAGTCACTTAATCTGCCTGCCTCAGTTTCCTTATCTTCAAAATGGGAATAATAATCTTACTAGTTGCATAACCCTGGGCAAGCCATTTAATCTGTCTGCCTCAGTTCCGTCACCTATGTAATGAAGATAATAATAGCACAGCTCCTGTCACATAGAAGACATGACCTCTCAGAGACATTGTGAGAATTAAATAGGTCAAATTTGTAAAGCATAAAATATGTATAACGTTTTACAAACCTTAAAGATCTATATAAGCACTACCGCTTATTATGATTATTATTACTAATACTGATAAGAGAAAACCGTAAGAACTTCAGTCAACCCCTAAAATACTGCCAGGCAGCACATGTCCAGCACAGCCCTGGCAGTCCTCAGAGGCTGCTTAGGTGAGCCCTGGCCGAGCCATCCTTGGCAGGAAGCCTCTTCTTTTCCCTCCCTGCTATCTATTTCTTCTGGTGCCAAACTGTGGCACCGTGTATTTGCTCTTTTTCTGATCGAATAACTGAGGCATCGTTGAAATCGTCATCACCAGCCTGGCCCTTTGTTATTTCCCCACCACCTTTTGAAGCCCCCTTTCTCCAATGAAGCCGAACTCTCCCTTTTCCGTGCGTGTTGCAGCCAAGTCCTAGCTCCTGACTTTCTTGTGAGAAGGCCTAACAGTTTTATCTTGTACTGTGATGGGCTTTAAAATAGACTTCTCGTGGAGATATGCTGGGAACATTCGGCTGAGGGGGCTCTGGGTCACCTCAGCAGCATTCCTAGACCTGACGTGTGAAGCTGGGGCACAGATAAGCTTCACATACCAAAGACTTAAGGCTTTTCTGCAAATTCCCCATCTCCATCTGGAAATAAACTATGGAAATTTTATATTCTTATGGCTCTGGATTGAAAAACAAACAAAAAACGTAACACAAAATTGAGGTGCTAATTTCCTTTTGACAAAGATGGAGAAATTAATCAGCTAGACAAAGGACTTACAGAGGTGACTGGCCAGGTTAGGTGTCCTGGCAAGCCTCACAACTACCCTCTTTCCACAGAGGGCCCCATGCCCTGGCTTCCTCACAGAATATTTATCTACCTCCTGATGTCTTCACACAAGCGGCATGCACCCTTGTGACTGTGATGCTTGTGGGAGGACCCTGCCTGCCTGAGAATCATCTCCAAAGCGGTTTACAGCTGAGGTCAAGCAGGGCAAGCCACTGGCTGCCTACAGAGAGTAGAAATCTGGGGCCTATCTCTGGCTACAGAGTCCTGGCAAGCAGCTTGATGAGCTCAGACAAGGAGGCCCTTTGGAGAGAAGCACTGTGGGCGGGTGGGAGTCGGGGCAGCTGGCCAGAGGCAGTGCTGAGGAAGGAGATTGCTGCTTACTTGTACGGAGTCTTCCTGAGGGAAAAAGCCTGTTTCATGTGCTTGCTCTGCTTCACCAGGCTGATTCTCTCATGTGACGTCAAGCCCAAGACCGCAATCTGAAAGCATAGAAAAGGTACCAGAAAACAATTGATTCCTGACAACATGTTAAGGGGCAGCCTTTCCAAAGGAGAGGGCTCTTAGCTGTCTAACCAGAAAATGAAGCCTACAACCCACACATATGACAGCCACTCTTTGTTTGACCAATTATCTATGAAACTAGTACTAAATTCCTTTAAGAAACCATCACACTTGGGGCAGCGAGGTGGTACAGTGAGTAGAGCACTGCTCCTCAAGTCAGGAGGACCTGAATTCAAATGTGGCCTCAGACACTTGATATACTTACTAGCTGTGTGACCTTGGGCAAGTCACTTAACCCCAATTGCCCTGTCTTCCTCCCTGCAAAAAACAAAAAAAAAACAAAAAAAAACCCATCACACCATAAAACAAGTGTGATGTCTTCTTTCTTTGAAGAGGTGGAGAGCTATGGGTGTATAACATGACATATACTGTCATACTTGGTTGAGATATCGGTTAGCTTTACTGAACTTCTCTTTTTCTCCTCCTCTTTTCAAATTCTTTGATACAAGGGATGGCCAGATGGGTAGAGGAGGAATATATTCTGAAGAGAAGGTAAAAACAAAAGATATGAGCAGACATTTAAAATTCAATTTAAAGTCAAATTTGAAAAGGCACATACTTGGCTCTTTTAAACTGCTTTATTATAGTATAGGGAAGAGCATAAATTTAGAGTTGGAAGGTACCTTAATAGGCATCTGTTCCAACCTAAAGTTAATAATTCTGACTATGAATAAAATCTGAATAAAATGAATAAGAACTATCAATAAAATCTGCATTTCATTTGCAGATTAAATTATTTTGAATTTTAGGGTCTACTTTTATGAATAAAATCAGAGTTATTCTTTTGGTGGTGCTTGCATGCCAAGTTTCTGGAAAGTGTAGATACCTTAAAAGATTGACAATCATCACACCAGGAAGGTAAAAATAAAATGGTGTAACCTGAATTAGCCTTATTACTTTGGATTTACTGTAGTCAAACTTCAACATCCCAGCATGAATTGTACGGAATCCTAACCTATTAGAAGTAGAAGGCCCCTTGGAGACAATTTAGTACCCTCGTTTGACAGATACCAAGGTTTACAGAGGGAGTAAGTTGCCCAAGGTCATATGGTTAAAAGTGTAACCAAGTCAGGACTAGGATACAAACCGCCAAATAATCCAGGAACAGAAGATAGTATGATTTCCTCACTAGTTGAGCATTAAATAGAAAGCCCTTACAAAACAAATCTTGTGTCCTTGGAAATCTCTATTAGACAGTGAATTCCCAGAGGGCAGGGCCTATCTTGTTTCATGGCACTAGCAGAGTGCACTAGAAACAAGATGATCAGTAGTGTAATTCCCGCAATTTATGAGCCAACTTTTCTGCCCCCATAACTGCAGTGAGAGAAGTCTAAATCCTTTATGATTTACATGGTGCCTTATGTATAAGTTCTAGATAAACACAGAACTGAACCCAGAACCCCCAGGGGTCATGAAAGGCCTCATTCTCACTGCCTACTCTTGGCAACGTGGAAGACTGGACTGATCCATGACCACATGATGCTGTCCTCAGAAGTTATTCCATGGACTAAACGTCTCCTATCAGCTTTTCTTCTTATCTGTGCCTTTATTTTAAAAGCAGATCACAGCAACAAAGTCCCTTAACTGAGGGTTCTAGTGAATTAGGTTCCAAATAATCAAGGTTTTGAATTGGCTCAGGTAGGCCTTGTCTGCCCATTCAGCAAAGGGCTCCCAGGGGCAGGAAGAACGAACAGCAGTAGCAAGAAGTCAGATTCACAGGAAGGGAGTAAAGTCAGTGGAGCCCGGTTGGCTGGTGCCCAGGTACCTGAGGTCTACAATGGCCACCATTGTCTTTGGAGGTATTATCACCATATCTATTAGCTACTATTTCGCCCTTTCACCTCTTCCCAACCACCACCATAAGCAATACGGTTTTCACAGCTGGAGAATATGAAATGTGTTTGGTAATGCTTTATGAGAGTAAATAAGAGAAACGAGTGAATAAAAACTTGGATAGCTAGAAAATGGTGCCCAGAGACATTATAAGATGTAAAAAATACCTGATAGAACTGATTTAATAATAAAAAAGTAGACCATGATACATGGAAAGACACCAGCATGAAGATGTATAGAACCCAAGGAGAACAAGACACAATCTGACTGAGGTAGGTCCATGCTCCATCTTGACTGTACGTTGTAGTGCAATGGTTGGACCAATCTGTGGATTCACAAAAAGGAACTAATTAGAAAAGAAACAAAAGAACAGATGAATGATACATCTCTAAAAGGATAAAACCTTTACAGATGTAGAGAAAGAGAACAAGATGCAGCATATGTGTGTACATGTCAGAGAACTCCAGAAATTTGTGGTGTGAGCAGCAGACCTGGCATTAAACCGAGAAGATGTTTTCTAAGGGTCACCATGGTTTGTGGGTTAACAACAAATGAAGAGAGAAAGGAAATGACAGAAAAAAATGTACCATCAAATTTGAAAAACTCTAGCAGATTCAGCATAAAATGCACTGGGAGAAAGTTACTCACTTGAGGACTTGCCAGCTGAAAATGATTAAAGCTAAAAAACATTTAATCTGTGTTGTTTTTGTGCTCTCTCTCGCTCTCTCTCTCTCTCTCTCTTTCTCTCTCTCTCTCTCTCTCTCTCCTGGTCCGGGGGGTGGGGGGGGTGGGGAACCATCCCTTTTCTACAAAATGCTCCAGTTAACCTAAAACTTGCAAATAGTCCATACTCTCTTAAGAGATGGGTTAAGAGGTTCCTTGTGCAGGATTCAACTCAGGACCATACATTTAGAGCTGGAAGAGATTTTAGAGGTCATCCAAGGGCTCCCAACACTTTGGCTTTCAATAAGCCTTTTGCATTTATCAACATGAAGTATGAAATAAATTCTAGAGTTTACCATGTACGTGTACAAAAGAAAATGGCATTCATTATTATTTCACAGAAAACAATGAACTCTTGATAAGGTTCTTGTAGGGGTTATGTGTATCCCAGGTTTGGGAGTCCTGGTCTAGTCCACTCCACCTCATTTCACAGGTAAGGAAACTTACGGGTATGGGAGTTCAAGAAACTTGCCCCAGTCACTGAGAATTTAAGTTGAAGAGCCAGGATTTGAACCCACATCCTCTGCACCCAATTAGATCGTCTTTTCCATCTTATTGTACTGCCCTATAAAGTACCTACAGCAGCAATGTGGTGAACACAAATAGGTCTAGACTATTACTCATCTGACATCTGTGCCGTATCTCCTTATGATAATCAAACAGGGACACCTAAAGATGAAAGAAGGCAGTGCCTGTCCATCCTTACCACACTTGCTGGGGAAAAGCTTAGAGACACTGAGAGTCAGGAAAACAATGCAGAGCTAGACCTGTGCTCTCCCAACTTAGTGGCTCTCTCTGGAACCCCTCTGTCAAGTTAATGAGAGGTTTCATCTATCTATAGCCTCTCCTGGCTCTTGACCCAGACCTAGGGTTGCCTCAGAGAAACCCTGGGGATGGAGAAAGAAACGAGGTGGCCTTTGATGATGAAAGAGAAGAAATGAAGGGGAAGGTCTCTTAAAGAGAAACTGAATAACCATTACAATCACCATGACCATGTAGAAAGAGTGAATGGTTTTTAAAATTAGAATTCTGCAGAGCTGCACATGGGGTTTCATAAATGCCTGTGACAGTTTGATAGTTTTAGACTTTTTTCCCCAAAGGAGCATTTATAAATTCCTGAGATGCAGAGAAAACGTGTGCTGTCTTTACTATCAACCATCTGTTCAATTTAGTGCTGAAGTAAATTTCCTAAATTCAGCCTTTTAAAAAAAATCTCTTAGACTCCCACCCACCTCTGCTGAATACATGCCAGCAACATTCTGAGAGCAATCATCGCGGAGTGACAATCAAGGTAACAAGTTAAAGTAATTTATACTCTCTCTAAAGCTCCTCATCAGGATGGCGAAGGAAGATACCTGGTAAACACCTGATGTCACAAAGTAATTACTACAATTTCCAACAGCAGGTGGAGGCAACAGCTGACATGGAGCAAGCAAGAATGGGCATCCACTTGTTTTTAAATCCCTGCCTTTTACATAATCCCCAACAGGTGGGTTCTGGGAGTAGCCATGATTTAAGCTGAGCTCTTATTTAACCCACAGGAAGTGAATTGTGAGTCACTTGCTAGCTAGCCGATGGACTAGAGTCACTAGACAGACCACCATGAGGAGAGGAGAGAGCACAGGGTGACCAGCGGTTTGTCTGGGCTACACAGCAGTGAAGGGGCAGGGGGAGGGTGACAGCAGGTGACTCATTGAGGGTCTTGGGCCTGTCTTAACTGTCCTCACCCGAAGTGTGTCAGATGCTTATGCCCTTACACGATTGGGGCGAAATCACCGCCCCCTCACTAGGTCTTAATGTTGGGCCTTTGCTGTGACATTCGGCCTGGACAGTTGGGTTTCTTTGGTTATACTGGGCTTTGACAAGCTTATGAGGTTTACTGTCAGAGGCGGAGAGATGGAAGGCCTTTTCAGGGTCCTTTGAGCCCAAATGGCTCCTCCTTTCTGCTTTTTCCTGGGCTGGCCAGGCCTCTAGGCTAAGAGAGAGATCATCAGTTCAATCGTAGGATCACAGGGCCGTGGATCTAGAGCAGGAAGGGAACCCAGAGGTCATCTAATCCAAACTCTTATTTTATATAGGAGTAAACTGAGGCCCGGAGAAGCTTAGTGATCTGCCTAAAGTCCCAGAGGCTGCCAGTGTCCTGGGCCACGTTCTGACTCTAAAGCAAAGCTCTTCCCATACCACCGCAGGCCTTTCATCAACTGCTTCTTTTGGTAGTGTGGCACAGTAATAAGTGAGCAATAAAGCCCTCATTTTAGACTCAGAACCTGGGTTCAAATCTTGCTTTTTATGCTGATTCTATGTGTGACCTTAGACTCTTCTGGGCCTCAGTTTTCTCATCCATAAAATGGGAGGGGGGTTGGATTATCTGCACCTGTGGTCCCATCCCTCTAATTCTATGGTCCCCTCACCTCCTGGCATGAAGTGAAACTTCATCATCCCTCAAGGCTTCCATATCCCGTCCCTGCCTCACCTGTGAAAAAAAAAAATCCGCCCCTCCACTCACCCTGAATCTTAGCTCAAGCCACTGGATAATTCCTTTCCCTACTGGCATTTCCACGCTATCCTTGGCCATCCTCATGCAGCAATTTCTTCTCCTCTGAGATTCACAAAAGCAAAATAGAACAAGTAACCTCTCCAAAGTCAGATGCCAACTTCCAAGACATTTTTCCTCCTTCTCCAATGATTTCTGCATCCGCTTGGTCTTTTTTTATTTACACCTTGTCTCTATCATCTTCAGCAACTTTAGCATACCCATCAATAGCTATTCTAAATCCTAATCTCCCAGGGCCTATACTTCTCCAAGTCTAAGAACTTCTCCATCTCTGGCATATACACACATGGGCACAATGGAGACCACCTGAGACCTTGCTATGACTTGATATTGCTATGCCATTAAGATCTGAAACTGCAATTCCCTTCTCTTACCCCCTCTTCTCCTATACCTTCACTTCTCCCTTGCCTCTTCTAGAGGTCCTCATAGCGGTCTCTAGTATTTCAACACCTTCTTATTCTCCCAGTTTGTTCTGATTTCTCTTATCTTAACCTCTATTCACCATGCCATTCATCTGCATATATTGCAGTGGCACTAAGTAAATGCTGAATAGATCAATGTTAAGCATAGGAGAAAAAGAGGACCTACCTCATAAAAATTGAATAACGTGAATTTTTATTTACCAGGCTATCAAACAAATTTTTTAAAAAGCAGTGTCCTGATTATTGTGCAGGTACTTTAGGAGAAGAAATAGAAAATAATGTAGTAACTTTTCAAGTATATGCCCAGTGTAAAATACAAAGTCCAAAAATGTTGAGAAAACAGGAGTCAAGAAAAAAAAATTACTAGTGGAGGGATAAAGAAAAAAAAAGTGAGTATAAAAACCATTGGCTCACTGAAATTTAGAGGCAGAAGAGACCGTGGAGGTGACCCATTCCAATCCACTTACTGTATAGCTCCAGAAGGGATAAATGACTTCCCCAAAGTCACCTGGGTTTTAAATTAGCAGTCAGAATTCAAACCCAGGTCCTCTCATGCAAATCCAGTACTCTTGGCAAGACACTAAGTGACAGTAACTGGAAGTTGCTTACAACCCTATTAATACCTATTAATACATCCTTATGCTGGACACAGATTTCAGATAATGATGATTATTTTTAGTAAAGGGAATGAGGAGAGACACGGGTGTGATGGAAAACTTGGTTCCTCTCCATCAAACTAAGTCCCAGTGACAAGTAGAAGTTGCTTCTCTAAGGCCAATACAGAAAGGTCTTCCCAGGAATATGCTTTGCAAACAGGCCTAAAAAGGAAAACTTTCCAAATGAGCCGGGCACTAGAAAAAGAATGTGCTTTCTTGCATGGCCAGGCGTGACCCAGAAGCTTTTAAAAGAATAAGACTCTGGAAGTTTGGTAGCCAACTATGTTGACAATTGCTTTTAGTTACAGAAGTTGCCACAAGAAGAATTAATCCCAAGAATTGGTTTCAGAACTACAAGTGCCATAAGGAATTGGTTTCAGACCTGTGTCCATCACCGTATCTCTTATGAGACTAACTCAACTCACACAAATCACAATGTACACTATTTAAAAATTTCCAAAGACTGAAATTTCTATCCATGAGAAATAGTCAAGAAATTGTTTGAAACATATAAACTAAATCCATCTTGATTTAAGTTAAATCAATTTCCTTTTGATCAGTCTACAAGAGAAATGGAGAACTGCTTAGCATCTTTTGTAAAAGACCACTATTCTTTCAAAATGTTATTAAATTCTCTCAGCTTTCTTTGTGCCAGGTAACATGGTTCATTTTTTTCCCTCACAAGCTACTAGTTCCTGACCCTTCCCATTCTCTCTAAGTTCCTACATCTATATTCCCATCTGTAGATCATACTTGTTTTTCTTAAACTATCAGCCAGGTGGGGCTTAGCTGATTTCCAATCATTCTTTGCCAATACACTTGTACCAACCAGGTCCTTTCTCATCTGGAATTCTGGTAGTTAGTCTTCTTTCCCCAGGTGGCCTGCCTTCCCTGAACTTATATTTCCAATAATTTTTTTTTTCCAATTTGACAAGAACACTTTAAATTCTCATCTCTTTTAAGTTTGCTGGGAAATATCTTGTAGCTTGGTGCCATCAGCCGATCCAAAGAACACATTCATCATTCAATCATTAGGTTACAAATGAAAATTGATAAACAATACCCTTACTTCATATGACTTGTGTAATTGATGAAGTTCCATAGACAGCCATTTTTGAATGACAACAACAATAACAGCTCATATTTATGTAGCACCTTAAATTGGGCTCAAAGCACTTTTTTATATTCATTTTATCCTATTTAATCACTAGAAAAGCCTTTAAGGGAAGTTGTGTGGTTTACCAGCACCTTGACAGAATGGTACAAAAGTAACTGGAGAAGCTATGGCATCATGGCTATAGGTGGATGGACCCATGTGGGAAAAAAACAACCAGCCAACCATACTTACAGAGAAGAGTTGCATATAACATCCAGTCACAGACTATGGCAAGGAAAATTAAGAAGAATATATAATAGTGATGATTTCCAAAACCTGAATTCAAAAAAAAAAAAGAAATACTGAATAATTCCTCTTAAATTTTTTCCCATTTAAAAAAATATTTTAGACTCAGACACCAGAACACAAATACAGAGTAGAGAAAAGAAAAAAAACATAAACTTAAATATTGGAACTTAAATACAAAGTAAGAGAAAAAGAAGGCATGTCATGTGCATAGCAGAACATAAGAGAGGATTCAGAATACATAACAATAAATTTTCATTTCAAGAAAGCCTGTATGACAAATACATGTTGTTTGGAGAACTGTCCTTTTCTTTGCTTCCTTCTAAGTTTTCTTTTGTTCTCTGCTGTGTACTTTTTACTTGGTTCTTTTTATCACTCTTCTTCCTCCCTCCCCCAAGAAGGCTACAACTAAGTGCAGATATATCACTACATAAATATATATACATACATATATAGACATGTGCTTTCCCTAACAAATTCTACGCTTGGTCTTTGTTTTTACGTTTGTGCAGATCTCTTTGTTTCCTGACTCCTCTACTGTACTTCTACCCGCTATCTTGCCCTATTATCTAACCTATCCTCCTCCAAGGTTCCCTCCCCTATCCTCCTATTTCCATAAATCTAAACGCCCTTTTGTAGCCCCCTATAACCGACTCCCTCCCCTCTAAAGTTTCCTCCCTTATCCTCCCATTCTCATTGATCTAAGCACCCTTCTATACCCCCTTTAACCTATTCCCTCGCCCTCCCTTCTAAAGATCCCTCCCTTATCCTCCATTTCCATAAATCTAAACACCCTTTTGTAGCCCCCTATAACCTATTCCCTCACCCTCCCCTCTAGAAATCCCTCCCTTGTCCTCTTCCCCCTCCCTATCTCCTTACCATTTTATTTCTTTTAATTTAGAAAACTTTTATAATCTTCTAGATATATATGTATTGTTCCCTCTTAGACCCATTCCCAATAAAGAGGTCACCAGAACTACCAGCCCTCCTCCCCCATTTAATTCCTCTGTATTGATTCTTCTTCTTGCACCTCATTGGTACAAAAGTAATTGGAGAAGCTATGGCATCATGACTATGGATGGACCTTTATGCCAATTACAGAGGATTCATTTGCTGTTTTTAAATAAATACATGAGTGTCCATGTGCCCGAACAGACATGGACATGCAATCTCACCTATACAGCGTCCAGTCCATAGACAGTGCTGATCATACCGAGCCACACAGGAATTACAGAGGTGACAGTGGAGGGACCTTAATGGTTTCTTTACCTAATTGGAAGGGCAAGAAACCTTAGTGAAAAACTGACACTTAAGCACTCAAGTTGTGCATTAATTGAAGGATGGCTAAAGCTTCAACTTCTTCTTGCAGTGGAAAAAGCCCTAGACAAAGACTCTGTAGGTTTTGTAAATATTTATTTGCCACTGACTTTCTGATTGACATGAGACAAGTTCCTTCTCCTATACGGAGTTTAATTTCCTCACCTGAAAACAGAGGGATTGGACTAGATGATTTCTATGTTGTTTTCCAGTTCTAATATTCTATGATTCTGAGTGATTCCAAAGGAAGTAGCATGTTTTTCAAATTGTAGGCTGAATGTTAATCTCAATTATTTTTTTAATTTTTAAAGGTTTTTAAATTTAATTCCAAAATTATTCCAAATAATATTTTGTTTTCCCCAATTATATATCAAAACAATTTTAACATTCTTTTTTTATTTTAAATTCCAAAATTTCTCTCCCTTCCCTCCCCTCTCCCAACTCTGAGAAGGTAAGCAATCTATATATTATACATGTAGAAAACTTGTTTTTTGGCTGATTGATTAGAACAATTTTTTTTTATTTCTTATTATTTAATATATTTAGTTTTCAGCATTGATTTTCACAGGAGTTTGAATTACAAATTTTTCTCCCCATTTCTACCCCCCCGCCCCACTCCAAGATGGCGTATATTCTGGTTGTCCTGTTCCCCAGACAGCCCTCCCTTCTGTCACCCCACTCCCCTCCCATCCCCTTTTCCCTTTCTTTCTTGTAGGGCAAGATAAATTTCCATGCCCCATTGCCTGTGTATCTTATTTTCTAGTTGCATGCAAAAACTTTCTTGTTTTTGTTTTTGTTTTTGAACATCTATTTTTTAAAACTTTGAGTTCCAAATTCTCTCCCCTCTTCCCTTCCCACCCACCCTCCCTAAGAAGTCAAGCAATTCA
>CM053623.1:425299566-425333974 GCA_028646595.1 Phalanger gymnotis | reverse complement strand
GTTGGGCTCTGCTCCACTCAGCTCTGCTCCCACCTCCATGTGGGATAGACCTTACCCAGAGACCATCCAGGCTGTCCTGGGCTAGAGCCCTGCTTCCCTATGCTATTTTGTGGGTTCTGCAGTTCTAGAATTGGTTCAGAGGCATTTTTTATAGGTTTTTGGAGGGACTTGGTGGGGAGCTCATGCTAGTCCCTGCTTTCCAGCTGCCATCTTGGCTCCGCCCCTGTTAATCTCAATTATTATTTAATGAAGGGATATAGTGGTATAGATACTACAAAATAGGAGACAATCAATAAATCATTTCAATTTGACTCTAGAATGTCATCTAGAATTTAGGACAGTAGATTTACTATTATGATTCTGTTTGTTAGTTTTTATTTCTTGGGCCAGCCATAGTGAACAGTAGGATACATGCTGGCGGGCAGGGACAAACAAAAGACACCGATAATTTTCGAAGTGGATAATTGATAGTTCCTAGGATTTAAAGTTGGAAGGGATTTCAAATACCAACCAAGTCAAACCCACTTATCTTGAAGATGAAAAAGCTAAGGGCTAGAGAGGTTAAATGACCAAGGTCACTCAGGTATTAAAACAGCAGAAGCAAGACTCAAACATGGGCCTTCTGATTTCAAACCCAGTGTTCTTCCTAGGACAGGTAAGTGGCATATATAATTATGTAATATTTATAAAACCTTCCCATGGCAGATGATCTTTTTGACATTACTTAAAATTTAGATATTGGTAAAGACAAAGTAACATAGGAATACCAGAAAATGTTCCAAATAGTGAATAGTGAACCCCCCAACCCCGGTAATGCCATCTCAGTAGTTTGCTTTTACTGAGAAAAAGAATACACAGAAGAGGTTCACTTACAAGACAGGTTGTGCAAAATGTTCTGAAATCCAGGGAACCAGCTTCTGCAAGGGCAATGATATTCTGAAAGGGATTAAAAATGACATTATGATTGTGTTTCTTAACTAATCATGTATGGCTAAGTACCACTGCACATACCATAGGTAGAGAGAAAACAATTTGAAAGAGTGGCTACCAAACCACTACACATTGGAAAAATTGTAACTTTTTGAGACTACATTTTCTGTTGTAGTCCATAAATCTGGATGCATATAGAGTTGCACTATCGACTCTGTGACAATTCCCTCCCTCTTCTGACCACTGGACAAAGTCAGCCAGAGAGAAGGTGGCACCATAAGTCATGTGTGCTCTTGATTTTATGGAAGCAACAGACTTCTCAGCAAAGGTCAGTACTTTCACCAACCTGCTAAAAGGGCACTTCACTGGAAACTTCACACTTGTTACTCTCTCACAGACAATGAGAGAGATCCTATTGGTAAGCAGGTGTATTTACTCTGGCTGCAGTCCGGCTTGAGAGGAGAGAAAGGGACCATCACAGTAAAGGCCTTAAAATATTCAGAAATCATTGATCACTGATTTTGAGTTGGAAGGGAACTTATTGAGTCCAACCCCCTCTTTTTACAGTTGAGTAAACTTCAGCCCAGAGGATTAAGTGTCCCATACTTAGTAAGTGTCTGATGCAGGATTCAAACTCAGATCTCCCTGACTTGAAGTGCCATACTCTATTAACTATGCCACCAAGCTGCCTCAGCCTCAGTTAAGAAGACCTGTTTCCTAGCAAAACTGGATGTGCTTATAAACGTGGAAAAAAAAGATGTAAAACCCCAAATATATCATAACGATTAATGGGAAACTCAGGTACAATCCACTAACAAAAGTTTGGCTGTTGATAATAAAAGGACACAGAATGAAACAAAGCGGAGAAATTCAACAGCTATATTTCAAACCAAAGGAGATATCACGGAGCTACTTAAAGAATTTACCGTTTTCCTTTCTTCTTCTGAAGTCTTGGAATAGCCAGGATCGGTGACCCAGGTTTTGTAGAAAAAGTAGAGGAAGCCAATCACACTAAGAAAGAAAGAAATCTGAAGAGGGGTGCCTGTTAAATGTAAAAGCCAGGTCAAGGAACATAGGATTCAATATTCCAGCCAGCCAAATGGGAGTGATGGGGGTGGCCTTGCATGTATCACCCTTTCCTTTCTCCTTTTGATGCCATATTCCTCCCACCAGGGTCTACCCCATCACCTAGATGTTCAGATTCAGTAACTGAACGGCTAGTAGTTACTTAATTCTCCCCCCACCCCCACACTCACACGAAGTCTATCTAACAAAAACTTAAGATGTTACTTCACCTAGAAATATCTGCATTTTATTATGGGACCTCCAAGAGACTATAAAGCCTCTAAAGAACAGAAGAAACAAATCTCTAATTTGGACACTGCAGGGGAAGGAGTTAGAGAGAGAGGGAAGAGGAAGGAAGAGAAATCTACTTTTATTGATAATTATACTAAAACCATTTAAAAGCAGCTTCTGTAGTTAATCTAAAGAAACACATTCTTTGCAAAAATAATTTCAAATATAATCAGCTTCTATGTATGTTAGGCTTGAAAATTTTACTTATGTTAGATGTTGGTACAATTCATATTTACTAATCCTTATGTGTGACAATATTACAATGGAGAGTTGAATGGATGTATGTAAATAGGCTTTAGTACATTAAGGAGAATGAATTGCCTTGCAACATGTTAGGGAGGGATAATAGCTAGAAAGGCCTTACCACTACATTGGTTATCTTCCTAATGTCAAGAGAAGGCCCTCAACTAGCTGGAGAGATCAGTTGGGGAGGATTTACAGGAAGTGGGCAAGCAGCACAAAGGGCCAGGTAAAGTGTGGATGGGATATGATGGGGTTGTTGGGGGCAGGGACACACATTGTTTGGGTTAAAGTTCCATTTAATCACTGTAGTATAAGTAATAATATTATGGTAATCTTATTTGGAGGGAAAAACAAACAAACAAAACTACTAGAAACAGCCCACACAGATCAGATGGTTTAATACAGAACATATTCTTAAGTAGATACATCTCCCTTTTGAAATGCAAAAACAAAAGAGCAAAGGCGAAAATCGCTTTGTCATTGTGACAAAATGACAGTGGTTATAACAATAATTTTGGCTATGATCAAAAAAGGGTCTGTCTCCTGACATCCAGTGACTATCATAATCTTTCTAAAGTTTCTAATGTTAGGACTCTTGCATAGCACAGATAATGTCATCCTATGGGGCTGGGGGTAGAAACTGGGTTATGAAAAACACACCCTAAAATCCAGAAGCCACATGGCCACAATTGTGGTTGAACCCAATAAGCATAGGAAATGGTTAGCACCCTTCACTGTGGCTTGTCTGAGTCCTGTTTTTAAGGGTTATATGGGTTGGACTCTCCAGTTCATTTCTGTACTGTTGTTCCATATTTGTAATATGTTATAGCCGGCACACACCGATAAGGTGCCTCTCCATTGCCCTCTGAATGGCATTCCTTTTATTTCTTCAGAAGGTATATTGTTCCATGACTCATAACCATACATCACAGAGGCATACTGGTATTAAAATGATGGGCTGTTTCAATGAGAATTTGGGGGTCATTAAAATAACTTCTCAGTTCCTTAAAGGAATTCTAGCCTCCTCCCCACTCTTTATTTATTCTAGCCTCCTCCCCACTATTTAATCCTGGCTTCAAGTGTTACACAGACAAAATGTAACAAAATATACACAGACTCAAGAAAACAATTAAACAAAAACTTAGGGGAAGGCCCCTTGACTACTGGGCAGATCCTCTGTAGAGGATCAACAGGACCAAGAAATACACATAATGAAAAGGCATGGATGGGTCACAAGTGGCACCAATGGAAGGAATAGGTGCACTGATAAAATCACAGATCCATTGCCACCTGGAATCATTGCCTCCTCTTAGCCCAATTAGCTGGTATGGACTAACAACAAGCATTTTCCTGTAACAATCCAGGAATGGCTGTTGTCTTATCCTATTTGCAATGAGGATATCCCCAAACATGGAACCTTGTCCTCCCTCAGAAAAAGTGTCCAATCTAGCATCTTGGCATTCCCCTTGGAGTTTTCTGAAAATAAAGGCCTTCCATGCCAGGTCTTTTAGGAAAGGATGGGGTTGTGTTTTAAAGACTAACTCATACTGGCTTACAAAAGCTAATGTGTCTACTCCCACTGTCCCTAGTATGTGGGTATGGAAATGATGGCAGGTGAGGGCAGCAGCAAAGCCATTGTGGCCAGAGGTATGGGGAAACAACTCCTGATGTGTCTATAAACAATCAGACACTCCCTATAGTGTCTGTAGGTCTTCATGGAACCCATGTATGACCTCTGTCAGGCCCCTTGTGGGGTACGGAATCTTCATATTATTACTGTGGAGATGAGTGTATCAAAAGGAAGGGCAGATGAGGTCTCTGGCTTCTTTGTTTTCCTTCATTACAATGCATGTGCTGCTGCAAAATAAAGGCCAATTTAGAAACATTGCCCAGGAGGCTTAGACACTTCAGTTTTTATAAATTAGCAGCAGGCAGCTCACGGCAGAAAAGTTATTAGTAGTAATAGCTTTTGACTTTCAAATACTCATCTTGTCCTCCTCTTTGCACAAGATCTAAGCTATCTGGTTGGGATGTAGGGAAAAAAAGATAAAGACTACGTATAGACTGATTTTTTTCTTTGCAAAATAAATCATATTTTAAATAAAATAAAGGCACTCGATATTTAAGGGAACTCTAAGGTGAAGTCACTGTGAAATGCAGTCACGTCTTAATTTTTTTTCCTGTAAAATCAGATTTACATCGATGTGGCATAACTTAAAATAAACTACATCCACAAGCGACTTTCCTGGAAGTACCCGTTCTACTGCTTGTGTAACTTTAAGATGACCCTGTGCAAACAAGATCAACTGAATTTTCCTGTCACAGTCACAAAAGCCCAACAAAATAATCACTGCAGGTAAACTAAAGCAACACAGCTTGGAAGATGAAGCATATGATGACAAACCTTTCTTTATATCCTGTTACTGTCAATCAGGATCTAATCTCTGTCTTGAAGGTTTCTATGCTGATATTCCCACTGTGTACCACTCCATCTTTCACTTAATTGTTCCCTAATAATTTTGCATATGTCAGCTCTATTTTATTACTCAGATTATAAACTGCTCAAGGGCAAAAATGCTTAACCTTCTTTGAGACATACCCCAGATAGCGCAATACCCTGTGTGTTGTAGAAGCTTAATGAATACTTGTTGGATTAGTGGAAAAAAAGATACTACTTAGACGTACTACACCACAAAGTGGTCTTCTAACAAGTGATGTCTACATAGAGTCTGCATGTGCGTTAAAAATAACATCCACTGGTTTCAGAAAAATTGGGGAAGACGTATATGAACTGACACAAAGTGAAGTAAGCAGACCCAGGAAAACAGAGTACATAGTAACAGCAATATTGTATGATGGATCAACTGTGATTGACTTAGCTGTTCTCAGCAATACAATGATCTAAACCAGTTTCAAAGGACTTATGATGAGAAATGCTATCTACCTCCAGAGAAAGAACTGATAGAGTTTAAATGGAGATCAAAGGATACCTTTTTAAACTTTATTGTTCTTGGCTTTTTTTGTCTGTGTTTTCTTTTGCAACATGACTAATACAGAAATAAGTTTTTCATGATTGCACATGTCTAATCTATATCAAATTGCTTGCCTTCTCAAGGAAGGGGGATGTGAGAGAGGCAGGGAGAGAATTTGGAACTCAAAATTTTATAAAATAAATGTTAAAAAATTGTTTTTGTATGTAATTGAAAATATACAAATTTTTTAAAAAATAATATCCACATGAAGAATCTGAATCTGAACAAATACTGAACATTTCTAACAGGAAAATGAGACTATGGAGTACACAGCCCAAGAAGGAAACTTCCAAAGGGCACATGCAGGTCAGTTTCATTGCTTTAAAAAAAAATCACATTTATCTGAAGAAGAAGTGTGCCACCTAGTGATTCACCCAGAGCCTTTCATGAACAGCAAGCTTTACATTTAATGTTTAGGAACAACTGTGTACCAAGAGAGACTCTGGACAAAGGAATGAAGTATTCCCTCTTGTCAGCTGTAATCCCCTCCCCAGGTTTGCCCGTCTAACAGTAGGTTCTCTCAATTTTGTATTATATTCAGAGTTAAAAATGTCTAAGTATCTTTAGTCTAAGTAAACTCAACTTATTTCCAATCACAATGTTATGTCTCTGTTAACAAAGAAGATATGCCCCAGGGACATTGTCAGAAATTTCATGACCATAATTAGAAATAACATAAGGATGTATTTCAAGACCCTAATCTCTTCCCCTCTGAGTTCCAGAAAGGTCTGCCTTTCCTCCCTTCCTTTTTGGCAATGGAGGCTGTAATTCCTCAAGTCTGGGGCCTACATGGAAATAAACTCTCATTTCTCTTCCAACAGTTGCCTGTCAGGGGGCTGCTGCAACTAGCTGTCACCTGAGTAGAGCCTTTCCCTCTCTTTCGAACAACAGAGGCAGCTACGGGTGTTACTTACAATGGATAGAGCACTGGGCCTTGAGTCAGGAAGACTTGAATTCAAATCTAGCTTCAGGCACTTACTAGCTATGTGATCCTAGGCAAATCATTTAACCTGTTTGCCTCAGTTTCCTCAATTGCAAAAATGGCCATCACAGCACCTAATTATCTACCTATAATCTAGGGCTGTTGTGAAGGTCAGATGAGATAATAATTGTAAATCACTTAGCACTGAACCTGGCACATGGGTGCTTAATAAATGCTTTTTCCTCTCCTCTTTTCCCTCCATAACCAACATCTGTATTTAGGCAGGTCAAGTCAGCTCCAAAAGAAATTTGTATCTAAGAAAGACTTATTGTCTCCTCTTTCTTAGCTGCTTTTTGTCACTAATGAAACAATGAGGAGACAAGACCTTCTCCCAAACTCTCTCATGCCTACACTGGTTTTGTTAATGGGGATTTTGTTCCCAAAGGATTTCTTCATTGAAGAATTCCTGTTCTATAAAATTCCTGGCCAAGTTAAGTGATCAAACTGCTCAAGGGACATAGTCAAGAAATCAACCATATTTATGTGCAACAGTTTAAAACACAACATTGCATGTTACTGTTCTAAATAATAAAAAACCTGGGCACTTTCTGTTCCCACAGCATTCTATAAGCCCTCTTTCAGAAAGTAAAAACTTATTTTTCATCCATGAAAACCCTTCAATTAGAATCTTTAAAGCAGGTATCCTTAACCTTTTTTGAGTTGTGGGCCCCTTTGGCCCTAGACCCCTTCTCAGAATAATGTTTTTAAACTAATAAAATTAAATCCCTGAGATTACAAAGGAAACCAATTCTGTTGAAATAGATTTATCAAATTTTTTTGAAAGTATCCAGATCAGGACCCCTGCTTTAAAAGGGATGTGAATTTCAACTTCCTTCCCTGAATATTATCCCATACTCAATTCAGAATAAGGATACTTCTTTTCGAGAGCAGAGAAATTAACCTGGCATTGGATGTAAATAAGAAATGTAACTTAGTTCACACAAAGGATATCAGGCAAAAATAAGATGAACCACGTCAGGGATATCCAAAAAATGGAGCTCAGCAAAATAAGGGCTGGCAAATACTTGAGGTTCTTGTGCCTCACCAGGAATCTGTGTTAAAAAAAAAAAAAGGAAAACCTATTTCTAGAGAGCATGATCAACCAATCAACAAATATTTATTAAGTGCCCCCATGTGTTAGACATTGTTCTAGGCAGTGAGGATACAAGACAAAAACAGTTATGGCAAATTCCGTGCACTGTCAATATTTAGTTCTATTTCTGCCCCCTTCCACTCCCACAAAGGAATATTTTTTTCATTCTTAGAGAAAACATTTTTTAGCCTGTAACCTAAAGTTTTCACACTTTTTTTTACCAAGTCATCTAGACTTGTTTTGTTTTAAAGAATTATAAAGATAAAATACATGGAATGTTTTAAGTATAATCATATATTTCTATATTCTTGTCAAAGCACGTAACCAGTGGCTTGTCCTCCTATTTTACTGACGAACCAATAAATCACTGAGTCTCTTTCACTGTTCCAAGTCCCTTGACTTATATAAGTCAATTCACCTATTTGGGCCTTAGGCTTTTTTATCCGCAAAATGAGGGAATTAGCCTTGATAACCTTCAAGGTCTGTTCCAGTTCTATAATTGCTTGTATATCTAAATGCCCAAATGTTTTCACATATTTTATGTACAATGCCAAGTTTTTACAATATTGTTCTAGTATCTAAGTGCCACAGTACATATACTATGTAAAAAGAGTATATTTTCATAAGTATATATTCTAGTATATAATGAATATTGTGCATTTGTATTTCTCTTACTTCCCCAATCACACATGAAATAGACCTTAAGCATTTCCAGGCTGTAGTCACCTCCATAAGAAGATATGAACCTAATATGTTCAAAACTTCTCAAGTGTCATGAAGATTCTCATTCATTTTTGTTAAGTAGATTAGTCACACATATACTGAAAGAAAAAGCTTTAAGCATTTTGTACATAGCCTTTGATTTCTCTAAAACAACAGAGCAGCCGTGCCTTTGGCAAAGGGGAAGAAGGCACAGAAAAGTGGATGCAACAAGATTATTTCCCTTAAATAATGGTAAGGGTGCCTTACTGCCTGGAGAAACAGCAGGTTCCAGGCCAGTCGATCTTGCCAGCTTGCTTCCTCATTGCCAGATTCAGCAGGAAGGTCACCCATGCCACTGGCCCTCAGGATTTAATTATGTTGATTATTAACATTCATGTTTCTAGGAAAAGGCACCAACCCAGACAAGCAGTAGAGCTATAACTGCTGATTCTGGGACCTGGGGCAAGCAACACACACACACACACACACACACACACACACACACACACACACACGCTTGAGGCAATCAGCATGAAAGGTGTCCTCAAAGTGATCCCTTAACTTCAGAGTACAGAATGACACTCTTTTTCTTTCTTTCTTTCTTTTTTTTTGGACATGGCCAGTGCAGGAATTTGTTTTTGCTTTCTCAATGAGAGAAGGAGGGAAAGGGCTCTGGGAAGGAGAAAAGGCAGATATGAAAATAAAATAAAATAAAATTGAATTAAAATTAAAAAAAATAGTATTCCTTAAGATAACTTCCGTTGAAGGAGGGGGAAAAGGGAAGCCTTGAGGAAAATCATCAGGACACAAGGCCCCCAGGAGGAAAGAGACTCCAGGACACTACTGGGCAGGCAAACACTGAAGGAAGCAGCAAAGCGAGGAGGAAAACAGCTCAAGTGGAGGGTGATCACTGGAGGAGGAAGCATACCATTCTTGCTAACTAAGTATAATTAGTTGTTTCTATCTGCCAAAGGAGTACAAGTGTTGTCAGGGTCCTCTGACAATCATCACTCTGAAACCAAGCTGTTACTGCCCCACCCTAGCTCTGCTGGTCTCCATCCAAACAAAGCAATGAACGCACAGCCATTAGGATAGCAACTCAGGAAAAAGTGTACATACCTTGGAAATAAAGACGTAACAAAAAATACTGCAACGAGAAGACTTCCTTTTAAAAGCCAAGAGTCTGAATTGAGGTCCATTATGTATCCTATTGCCCACATCGTCATTGTGGAAAGTGCCAACAGCAGGAAAAGCTATTAAAATACAATAGGTAAAATATGTTAGACTCCTTATAGGATCCATGTCAATAATAATTATTTTAACAATAGCAGTGATAACAGGAAACTTCCTGTAGTTGGATTGCTAAGTCATAAACTTAGAGAAATATACCTGAAAAATTCCTGAGTTATGGGGAAAATCCTGTTGAGTTTTGTGTTTAGATGCTTAAAATGTTTAACTCCTCAAGATGTATTTTTTTCTGTAAGAAATATTACCTGTTTTAGAAAGTCACTTCAAGCACAAGTTGGTTTTGTGTGACCATAAACTCTTTCACATAATTGTCTATAATAGAAAGAATAATACAAGAGTGATGGTTGCTAACAGGAGCACAATCAACTCCAGACCTAGCTAAGGAAGTCAAAAGATGGAGGAAAACAGTTTCTCAATTCTTCCCAAATACATAAACTAAGCAAAAATGCCTTTATTTGAAGAAAAAAATAGTCCCAGGGTCTATCATGCTGTATGCAATTTTAGTTTTCATTTAAGGATTTCACAAAGAGATCTACCACGTAATTCTAATTTCTCTGTTCTGCATACATGAAAGGGAAAAAATTATAAGGATGGGTGATGTAAAACCTGGTAATTACTTAGGCACTAGTTATTAAAGACAGCAGTGGTAGGGATAATTCAAATTCAATCCAGTAAGCATTTATTAAGTGCTTACTTTGTGCAAGACAAAGAGGCCCCATGGTGCAGTGAACAGAGAGCTAGGAAAACATGGAGTTGGCCTTGACTCTGAAAGATATGAGAAATGTGATTGTCACTCAATTTCACAGTGTCCTGGAGAACTTTCCAAGATAGAAGTTACAGAAGAGCTGCTGTCTACATCACTGAAAGAGATCTGCATGCAGAGAGTTCCTTACTTTTCTGAAATCACAGGTCCAGAAAAACAAGAAAAGTACAAGATTGTATGTTTAGTCCTGGAGACACAAAAACAAGATGAAAAACAGCCCCTGCCCTCAAGGAACTTCATTCTCCTAGTGGTAAACAACTTGTAAACAGAAAAGCACATACATGGTAATCTGAAGAAAAGAAAACAAAAACACCAAACTAGGAAATAAAAATGGCACATGAACAGAACCTAGAAGAAGGGTTCTAAGAAGTAGAATTGAGGAGGGATACATTCCAGGTAGAGGGTCTGCCCATGCAAAGGCATTGTGAGAGGAGATGGAAAAACAAGCAGGTCAGTCTGGATGTTCCTATAGTCATGACTCTGAAAAGCACCCAGACTTGTGGTATAAAAGTAGTTTGAAACTAGTGGCATGTATCTTACCCTAGAAAGACTTGAAATTATTAAAGGTGAGTTACAATGGGACTTTTTTTTTTTACCCAAGGCTTATTTATAAAATTATTGTTGGAATAATTTCCCAACAGTTAAGGATTAGCAAGATATCTGACTGTACTTGAGTACTATTTTCTTTGAAACTTGCTCTGCAGTACAAACATCTTTTAAAAATATTTAGTAACATAGTTAAGTTCAGATGTTTTAATATAAAACTGACTTTTAAAGGGTTGTTGAGAAAAGTATGCTAACCTTTCTCCATTAGCTCTACCTACATCTAAGTCTGATTGTTCAGACCACACAGTGCTACCATTTGTTCATCTGGCAGCAATGTAGTCTAATTGAAGGCCAAAGAGGGGGTAGTGACTTCAAGGAATGAGCTTGTAAATCTAAAGAGAACCTAACATTTCATGTAGGTGTAGTTTTCCATATGAGGAAGATAAGCATATATAAATATACACACACATATATGTGAGTGGGTGTATATAAAAATATATAATACACATATAATTATAAATAGACATAAGGACATTTCCCAAAACATAAAATTGGGTGGGAAAATCATTCCTGTTTAGATTCTCCAAGAAATTAAACTCAGCCCAAGAAAATATCCCAATAAAAATTCAATTGATCAGGCCCATGGCCTGATAATCCTAGGGTCCTGTTCAATGTTTCTTGGCCACCAGGCCCACTGAGTTCAGTCAGAGCCTGAGAGATGCCCCTTCTGTGGATTCTGTAGCAGCATCTGCAGCAGGGCTGAGCCAAATTTGGGCATCATGCCTCCTTTGAAAATATACCTTATACCTATGAGGCAGATGTAACCTCTGTAGCCCCAAAAAGGAGAAACCCATTTTGTTCCACGTTGGCCAACAGTCAAGTCAGGCCCTGGGGTTGACACAGTGTCTCTCTCTTTAACATACTTTCCGAGTCTAAGTTTTTTGTTTGGCCCAAACTTGTGATTTCATTGGTATAAAGAACACTTCAAGAGAAAAGTCCCTCTTCTAAAGTAGATCAACACCTGCTCTGTGCCTTAAGAGTCTTGGACAGCTCCTTGAGCACCACCTGACAGGTGAAGTGACTGTACCAGGGTCCCACAGCTGGTAAAAGTCAGAGACAAACCCTGGCCCTCCTGACCTGGAGGCCAGCTCCACTCACTTCACCTTGATGCTTCTCTTTCAACTGTAATATAGGTTATGATACAAATCGAGTGAGCACTGGATGAAAAGAAAGGTTCTTTCAGGTACTTTAGAGTTCATAATCAGTGTAGTCTGAACATGGGAATAATGGTAAAATCCAGGTTTCTAAATTCTAATTCTAAATCTATCACTCACACAGTAAAGACCACTTCTTCCTTTGTCTCAGTTTACCTAAATATAACACAACCATAATATTCTTAATGGCCCAATGCAGAAGAATGCCATGTTTGCTAATTCTGAACCACTTAAAAAATGGAAAGTACCAATTACTACTAATATCTATACCCTAGATGGCTACATTTGGAAGAAGAAATCTATCATTTGAAATATTAGCTTACAAGAGGCATCTGGATACTCTGCTTTACCTTTTCTCAACAGAAAGCATAATTTAAATCTGACTGCTCTAATTCAGATTTTGTCAACCATTCAGGATAATGGGAAACTATAGCTGTTAAATCAATGAGCCAAATCTTGGCTTTTTCAGGGCTCAGAAGTTCATTTAAAAATTTATAAGAACACAAAAAACAGAAGTTGAATCTTCGAGTTTTTTATGTCAATTGCTAGTCCTCAGTAATTCTCCCAAGGAAAACCATAAACATTTAACAAGAAAAATACGACTTGCCACTATTTCTCCTTCGATTTTTTCCCTAATAACCTTAAACTTCAATGACTATGTTCAACAAATGGACTCTGAAATACCTCGCATTTCTGTAGCCACCTGCAAAGTCTTAGGTTTTTGTTTACTCTCATTTTAGCTTCTACTCTTAGCATGTGGATAATCAGCTGATGTCTGTTTTTCTGAGCCAAATCAAGTGGCGTTTCTCCCTGGAAAAAAAAGAGATAGGAAAACTAATTATATTTTTAAACATCATGCATACTGTGTATTTCTCTGAATCATCACAATCATAAACTCTCTTTTTTTAAAGGATGAACCATGTGATGTTTGTCCATCATTCTCATTTATTCTGTGATAAATGGAGACAAAAGTCTGCCTTCTTACACATCCCTACTAATTTATCACTTTCCTAGCCAAAGATACAATTAATGGGGACAAATGCTTATTCATACCTTCATATTTCTGATATCCAGACTTGAACCAGCTTGCAAAAGTTTGTCAACAGCACTAACGTTTCCTGCTGCAATTGCCCAGTGGAGGGGAGTGTTTTGGTGAACTTTATCTACTACATTGATAGAAGGATTAAACTTTAAAAGAAATCCAGTGGGTTCTGGTCTGCATATGAAAAAAAGATAAGTACCACAATGTATTTAGCAGAAGATAACTTATACTGGGGAATTACTTATATCTTTCCCCACTAATGCACAGGGAAGTATTTATCAAGCCCCTACAATATCCTATGTTGGTGGTGTGAAATTTATATTCCGATGCTATCTATTTATAAATACACATATATGCAGAGTGGATGTGATTTCATCAGTAGAGGGAATTCTCTCTACCAATTTAGATTTATTCATAGAGAAAGTCCTAGGAGCTGCCTAAGGCACAGAGACACTAAGTGACTCGCTCACAGTCATAGTGTCATGGGTTGGGGGTATCTGACCCCGGGTATTCCTAATTCTAAACCCAGTCATCGTTGTAGTCGTCGTCGTCGTCATCATCATCATCATCATCATAGCTAGCAATTACATAGCACCTGCCATGTGCCTGGATACTACGCTTAGACCTTTACTATTATCATCTCATTTGGTACTTACAACAATCCTGGGATGTAGGCACTATTACTATCCCCATTTTACAGTTGAGGAAATTGAGGCAGAGAGAGCTTAAGTGACTTGTCCAGGGTTATGTGGCTAATAAATGTCTGTTGTTGTTTGTCCTCCGAAGAGGACCATGACATCAGGGAGGTGATAGCATGACTTGCATTTGACTTTGATTTAAGTGAGGCTGAGCTGTGCAGAGTCACCAGCCTCATACCTCTTCCAGAGCCATCTGGGTCCAGTGGCAGCATATGGATTAGGATGACTGAAAATGGGCCTGGATGCAGTGGGAGACCTTGGCCTTTTTAAACTATGGTCTTTCCCAGGTCTCAGTTTGACTGAGGCAGTGCCAATTCAGTGATTATGGCTAGGTAAGAAACAAGGCAGAAAATGGCCTTTTTCTTAATAAATGTCTGAGGCTATATGTGAATTCAAGTCTTCCTGACTCTACTCCAGGCCCAGCATTTTCTGAACCATGGCACCACCTAGATGCCTCCTGTATCTTTTATTCCTTGTTGCTTCTTCTTAATACTTACAGTTACTTATAAACAATTTATTTTAAAATAAAATATATTAATTGTTGAATTAATTAATGCATGAATGGGACAGTCTTTGCCATCAAGGAGTTTACTGTTTATCTGGGGAAATGAGAAAAGAGAGGAGATAAATGGGAGAAAAGATATACCAAATAAGAGTGAACAATATAAGAAAGAATAAAAAGGAAGAGTGGTGCATGAGTGCAAATTCATGAATTCATCTAATGATTTGCAAAACAAATCGAGAAATATTTATTAAATACCTATTATGGGCAAGGAATTTTTCTAGAGATTGTGGGAAAGTAGAGTTGTATAAGATATGATTCCAAATTTCATCTTTGTAGAAAGTCACCTGGCAGAGCTTAAACACTATTTTAAACTATGAAGGGTAAATATCATATCTCCATTGCTTTCCCAGAATCTACAGCCTGCTCTAAATGTTAAAAAAAATAATTTTGTGGTAAAGAAAGTGAAATTCCTATGGCTTCCCTTAAAGCTAATGATAATAGCTCACATTTAAACTCCTTTAAATAGAACAGACAAATGAAGAGAAACTCTTAATCTTAATCTATATTAAAGCGATGGACCAGAATTGAATGGAATAAATACAAAACTGGAGAGAACCTTATAAATCATCTAATTCAATGCCCTCATTTTATAGATTAGAAAACCAAGTATTTTTACACAATTATCATCAATTTGTTCCTTTCCACAGTATTATGGTCGTCCCAGAAAGCCTAATACTGAAATAAGAGTCTTTTTTAGTTTTTAGGGGAATAATGGCATTGACACTATGCTCATGGAAACGGATAAAGAAAGAGAAGACAAAAACAATAAATGTTTGGTATTCAAAATTAACGGCATTACTTTCCTCTTTCATTTATAGAGTGTCGAGACTGTGGCTGTAGAGCACTATATACAATGCTGTGCTTCTCTAACATATGGGCTATTTTTCATTTCTACCCTTTCTCATAAGAAATCTCTCTCCAAGAAGAGGGGAAGAATATTTTGGGAAATGAAAGGTGATGTAAAAAAATCAATAAAAATGTAAAAAGGAAAGCAGATGGCATTAACATGTGGTGACCAAATCTTGGCCTTAGAGAACAGTTGAGGAAATGCTGCCCCCTTCATGGGAGCCAGGTGACACATCATGAGTGTGGGATATGGTTGTGAGGCCAAAGTCTCTAGTTTTGCTTAACCGATTTTCTTTGATACAAAGGAGGTCTCAAATTAGGGGCGGTGAAGCGTCAATATTATGGTGGTATTTTTTAAAAGGCATCAATAAAATTTTTAAAAATAAAATGAGTAGAATTACAAGAGAAGTCGGGCTTTTCTTGTCTCTAATTTGGTTTCTAAATATCTAAATATTTTTCTATATTTCTAATTGGTTTCTAAATATTCTAAAATATCAGTCACCACTGAGAGTTGATCCATGGAAGCAGAGACTGCTTGGAAAACACTAACAGTAGGAGGTGGAGCTTTTGCACGAAGGAAACACCAGCAATCATATGGTTATTAATCCTACATATTTGTGATGACAAATATAAAAAAGTTTAAGTTTTAAGTAGCTCATGGAACTATACATAACAAGAGATTTTTTCTGAAATTGATGGTACTTAATATTAATGCAGTATCCTCAATACATTCGGAAAGGGTTCAAAGAAAATATTTATGGGGTTTATACATTTCTTTTGCAGAGCTGCATTTTATCATTTCGATTTCAGGCTGCAGCCATTAAAAACACAAACAAAGCAAGGAAACACAAGTCAAGTTGATGAGCCTGCACCACTGAATAGGTAACCTTTTTGAATGTTTTAATCATCATTAAACTAGACTTTTCATGATAACAAGCTAATGTTTTCAGAAAACATTTCAGTGGTGTTCCAAAATGCAACTACATCCAAAGGTCTAGTCATAGTTCTACCGTCATTCTTTTATTATGAGGACATCTTCAAATCTCAAAGTTACACAGACCTAATGAAATACATGTACGCAAAAGAATCGAGAATTAGACTGAGTATAACTCAATAAAGCTCAATACTTACCCAAGTACTTTGTAAGCTGACAGCATGAGTGGTGTTTGCCCATTTAAATCTGTAGTGTCTATACTCTGTTTCAAAAAGAAGAGAAGAGCTGTTCAGTATCGCTTTTCAAATATACTTAAATATTTCAAGGTTGCATCGATCTCCTCAACCATGAATACAAAGCCTACCTACCTCCTTTAAGCTTTAGCAAACAATCTCTGTAAATTGCTGAGGCATCACCTAGCCAACTTCACACCCAGGCCATCTCTCCACTAGACTCCAAAAAGCCTGCACCAGAAATCAAGTCCTGGAGGACTTAACCCTTTAATGCCTGGAACTCCCACTCTGAGGCTCCAGTGTCCTAAATGGTGGTTGCCTTGATCGCCTACTATATCTAGGCTTGGGTTATGGCTACACTTCACTTCATTTCCCTAATCACCTGCCCCATAATTTTTCAAGCCAAAATATCCCTCCCTGGCTAGCACTCCTTTATATGTGTTCTCTTACTCTATTAGAATATATGCTCCTCAAAGGCAGGGATTGTCCTTATTTTTATACTTTATCTTCAGCACTTAGCACACTGGTTGGCACATAATAAACACTTTTTCATTCATTCTTTCATTCCTTCATTCCCCTCTGTAAGATTAGAGAGTCATTCCAGAGATCCCTGGGATATCCTTAGACAACAAATAGCCAGTCTGGCACTACAGTTAAACACACAGCCTTTAGAGGCTTCACAAATGGGCAGAGCTGGCATTCTGTTGGTCCAGTTTTCAAGAACCCAGGGTCCCTCTGATGACATGGTGAGGCATCAGAAGAGGATTTTAGTGGTGATTGTGCTTTGAAATTTACCAAAGGAGCTTTGAAATTTACCAAAATCAAAATCAAATGTGACATGCAAATATGGAGTTAGAATTTCCTTTCTTTTGTCAATATAAATACTTTGTCACACTACCCGCAACATGGTTGTGAAAACAATTCAAATAGCATTTCAATTAATCTTATGTTTTATATTCCATGGGGTGGAAATGGCTTTTATACTAATATTTTAAAAGGAAATCATGTATGATTCAATTCTTTGTGAAAATGAGATAAGAAAAAAGTTGGAAAAGAGGAAAATTACACCACTCTTTGCAATCAGCAAGTAATGTTTATAATAAATAAGAACTAGAAACTGCAGTCATCAAAACTCTCTTTCCATACTCTGGATCAGGGATGGGGAATCTGCAGCCTCAAGGCCACACGTGGCCCCTTAATACAAGGATTTGTCCTGTGAAGTTTAGATTCAGTCAAAGGGCTGCACTCTCTGAGGACCTAGAGGGCCACATGTGGCTTCAAGGCCTCAGGTTCCCCACCCCTGCTCTGGATTATACTTTTACAAATGGTAGTTTCATCAGTAATGTGCCCAAATCTATTAAAAGGTCCTTAAGATCTCATATGTTCTCCCTCATATGAGGTCTTTAGACAGAGGCTGAAGGACCACTTATGGAGGGTGTTAAAGACGAAGTACTTGTTTAAGAAGGGAATTTTTCAAATAAACTTCAATACTTCAAAGATAGATGATGGCCTCTAATGGCTCTTTCCAAATCTGAGGTTTTGTGATTCTGAAATATGCTGTATACAATCATATACAACAGAAACAGCAAAAGTGCCTTGAACTAATAAAGGCTATATGTGCCTTAAAGTATTGTGACATAAGGGTGTCCCCAAAATCTTGAGCTTCAATAGTTTAAAACTGCAGTAAGACTTCTAAGATGCCTTACATGAAGACAACCAAAGGGAAGGATATGGAAGAATTTATTGCTCCTACTCCTTTCTAATTCATGACTCAAGAGGTTATAATTATTCTACTTCAATTAGCTAAGACTGATGGAAAGTGCTTGTTTAAACCAACTGCAATCATTTTGATAGCATTTGTGTAAGTATGTTTTCAATCTAAGTCTACTGGTATGTAAACTGTTTTCCCATCAGAAAGCATATCTTGGGCTGATAAAGTTGACAGTGAAGCCCCTCACTTGCAGTATCCTATAATTTAAACTATCATGTTGAGCTACAAATGGATGCTTCATTGGGCAAGTCATTTTTTACAGAATAATTTCTGAATACATGTGAGAAATGTGAATTCCAATTCATCTTTTATCTACTACACAGGTGATAGGTTAATTAAGGGCTGTACTAACATTTTTAACATGTCAGTGAAAGAAAAACCCAGGCTTTGAAGATATGTTTTAAAGATACAATGGAAATTGTTGGGTTCACATGGAAAACTATCATAGGCTTACATCTAGTTAAGTGCTACAGAGCCAAATGGAATTTACTTTATGCCTGAATAGAGTAGATGGAAATATGGTGCTCAATACCTATGCTAAGTGTAGCTATTTTAAGGTCCAATGAAAACTTCCATACTTCAGTGGATTCTTTGCCTCACCAAAGCACATACTTTTTCTGTCACTTAGACCACAGTCCATCAATGGTATATTAGCTTGAGAGATTCTTGTTCATGATTCCTGGTAAATCCTCTCTGAGGTGGCCACTCAACATACCAAAGTATCTAAGAGTGTGTGTGTGTGTGTGTGTGTGTGTGTGTGTGTGTGTGTGTGTGTGTGTTTAAACATTTCAGAGATACTACTGAGGCACATAGACTATCCACTGGTTATCCCTTATTCCTTATACAATGGATCCACAGTCTCATATCTTCTCTATTTATATGTTCTTGATGACCTTTTAAACACTAATTCTCACAATATAAGTAATCACTGGCAATATAAGGCAGACTTCTTACGTGCATCGTACATCATGTCCACTGCCCTGTGAGACACCCACAATTCTGTTTCTTCTCAGTCTGGTACTCTATGATTCATGGCCATAGGGTATCAATGATAAAACTTTGATATCATAAGAAGGATAGGCTTTTGCAGGAGGAAGTAGTTTTAGAAAGGCTGCAAAATTTCTCAAACATGAGAATTTCTCAAACATGAGCCCAACCTCTTACTTAATAACTGTGGGATCAGCTCACTGTTCACTAGCAGCCCTAGTCTAAGATTTTATATCAATCTAATAATGATGATATATATATATATATACATATATAAAATAGATTAACTAAATGGGCTGCCCTTAAACGGCATGTGATAATCTGTTCATTACGTGTTTTTCATACCCTTTAGTTTTCCAGTATAAATGACCAGGCCTATATCTTTAGAGCAATAGTGCAGCTCATTAAGATGGCTCTGGAGGGCTTGATGCAGGGTACTGTGTTCTACAAACAGGAACACTTGGAAAATATCACCATTGAAAGGAAATCTTGGCCCTATTTAGACTGTCTTGGTCTATACCAAGTCTCTGTTTTATGCCTTGCTTGTTGATGATATTCAGCAGATACAGAATAAGTAATCATTGAGATTGTATCTGCTATAGAGACATGTATGATTTTAACATACATGTTTAAATATCTTGTCTAAGGAAAGCCTTTCAGGTTGCATTGTGTTCTATCAAGTGAAATGCTATAGCAGGATCTCGTATCTTTTACACCTCCTAGGTCGTAGTGTGATTGTAAAGATGGAGGCTGCTGTAGAAAATTGTCTGTAAAAGCCTGCCTGTTGCCTTCTTGTGTTTTTATCAAGTATAAACTTGATGTATAAACTGACCATTCTCATAAGGATTTTATAAAGATGAGAAAGTAGGTCTATAAGTACAAAGCTGCAGATGTTTTATTGGTCTGTTATTTTTAGTAATGATATTCAATGGATCTATGTCCTCATCAATTCTTGAGCTCCTTTCAGTGATGCAGATTACAACTCATCCATGCCTACCACATCCTATGCGACTCTCGTCCAAAATCATCCCTTCAATTTACCAGAGGGGTATCACTCCATGTGCTAGAGACCCTCCTTACTTTCTCTTGACATTGTGAGGGTACCAGTGAAGCACTCTGGCTGTTTGCCTGTCATCTTTTGTTCTTGCCACATAACTAGCCCATCTTCTTGTTTTATTACACAATTCCTTGATTATATCTTCTCCTCCTTCTTTGGAGCTCCTCATTAGTTACATGTTTTTGCTTTTGCACACCTACCATAAATCTTTCCATTGCCCTCTGTGTGAAATTTATTTTTAAATTCTTCAGAGGTAATTGTATTCCATATCTTACCATCATAATGCAAGAGTGGGAGAGTGTCAATATTAAAAATATGGATTTTTACTTTCATGGGAAGCTTGGGATCAGTAAAGGAGCTTTGAAATTTACCAAAATCAATCTGATCCACTCTCTTCCTCCTGGGCCAAACTTGTTGTCAATTAGGATTACCTGTCCTAGATATACATAATGATGGAAAAGCTCTATACAACGTCCGTTCAAATGTATGTTCAAGCCGGGGCAACAGACATTCTTCATTACAAATTTCTTCCTGAGGTTCGGCAATATTCTAGAATTTGATGAAATCAGCACAATTCTTCAAACAAGAACATCTGGAGGATTTCACCATTCATACAGAAACCAATAACACAAAGAGACAGTATCATCCATACTGTGTTCCTTTCTTTTGGAATATTATCGACTTTGAGATATTTAAAAAATCAAATTAAAAATGTCTTTAAACTTGTGCCATATCCAGCACAGATTTCTTCTCTATGTCAAGGTCAAGTTCATCTGTTTTTCCAACTTTATCTTGTGTCATTACTACTTTTTCGATTGGCTACTGGAGCGGTATAGTCCAAATGTGGTGCTTCTCCTGTCTTCAACGATCTTCTCCACATCATGTCTATTTCTTGTCCTCCTTCCGGTTTCATCTATCAAAAATCTTAGGATAGTCTGGCTTTGCAGTATCACACCAGTCTATTTCCTGTCAACTTCTTTTCTCTGTTTTGTGAGTTGATACTGTTCCTCATCGTGTTATCTTCCTCCATTGTGGCAGATGAGCTTTTACACTAATCTAGTGTACTTGGCTACTATATATTTTCCTTGGCTAGGTGTTGACATTTTTTAAAGGTGATTACCAGGGTCTTTTGGTCTTCTTGCAATAGCAACTATTTGCTATTCACTTAAACTCATCTAAGGGATCTCATAGACTTTTATGTCTCCTTTTGTCTTCCCATTTTTCAAAGTGAGAAAGTTATTTAAAAGGTCAAATTAGTGCTGCTGTAATTGCAGGCATTGTTACTTCCTCATTTTCACTCTTCATTTTTAATTTCTGTCTCCATTTTAACTTTTGTTCTTTGTCAATGGCCTGACTGCTCACAAACAGGCAGTTTTCTCATAACGGTAACTAGTTATTTCCTGTCCATTAAGATATAACCTTTTTTCCATTGTGGTGATACTGTTCAGTGCCCACTATAGCCAGCACCTCCCAACGATCACCTTGAAGAAAGTATCCCCATTAAACAGGCAAGAAACTTTTAAGCAGTATATAAACAAGCCTTTTGACTTTTTCATTTTACCACGGGTTTCTTATCTTTCCCCTCCTGTGCCCACCTTCACTCTGATGTCATCAAAAATCACTGTATGTATCGGACTCCATTTGGAGGATTTGATCAAACTCTTCATAAATCTTTTCTATTTTATCTTCTGCAGCAGGTACGGGCCCATAAGCTCTAAGCATTTTTATGGTGGCCCACCTGCTTATCCTCCTTGGGAGCATGACCAAAGAGCTCACAAAATGGCTCCTATTGCCTTTAGGGATATGATGAAAACCAATCCTGACAAGCCTATTACTTACTTCTCTTATGAGAAACTGTGAACAGTCCTTTCACATGCCATATTACTTTATACCTATCAATTACATTTATAGCAAGAATATTAAGCAGATATAGTTTATTTTTCTAGCATTCTACCAATACATTATCTATTAAACAAAGATCCTGTATGTGTGATGCTTAGTACCTATTTTCCTTCATCTTATGGAATCAGAAGGAGGACCATTTGGAATTTTTATGTTTTATGCATCACCATGCCCATAAAGTTCATCACCTAATAAATGACCTTCTAGTAATGAGCCTTTCCTCATTAGGCTAAACTGGTCCTCAAGGAACACACATAGTCTGTCACCGGGATCATTTTCAAAGCCTTTCTAGCTTAGAAGAACCTGCCAGAGTTTTCAACTCTTCTCATGGCTTTGAAAACTCTGGGTCACCTCAACATCTAGGTGAGGCATGAGGCCTTTTGTGACAGAGCCTTAAATCCTACTTAAAAATTGATTAATAATTAGAATCTTTCCAATTTATAACAGATGAAACATAAAGAACATTTCAAAAACATACCTGACCCTTTGAGATGAGATATGCTATGACAGGCATATGCTGAAATAATACTGCCAGATGGATACCACTAAATCCTTCTCCATCAATGAGCGTAGGATCTGCACCATACTGGAGTAACAATATTACCATAGGTAAATGTCCTTGTCTGTAAAGGAAAACAGAAAAAAATACTGTTGAATTTTATAGTACAGAGGGAAAAAGCAGATATTAACTTGCATCACTTTATCTGAGCCATGACAGATTTAGTTTAGAAATGGATAAACTAGTAGATTAGATACACATGAAAAGTCGCTTTCAAACCTGTGGATGTCTTTAAGTTAGGAGTGAATGTCATATACATGGGATGTTTTACAAGCAGGAGGTGAATTGGTGATTTAATAGTACTACAAAAAGATACAGAAGTGGAGTTTGCCTATGCCAGCCATTACTTATGAATATATGCAGACTGTCAATATGTGTTCTTGGTCATGGCGTATGAAAGATATGTGGGCTTGAAGCTGATTCATTTTGGGAAGTGATCAATGCTCCAAGAACACCGGATTTGGAATCAGACGACTTGGCTTCAAACCCCAGTACTGTTATTTGGTACCTGTGTGACCTTGGAGAAATCATTTAACCCCTGTGGGCCTTAGCTTCCTCATGTGTAAAATGCACAGGTTGGACTAGATAATATCTTGGGTCATTTCCAGATCTATGATACTATGAACCATGAAGGAGATCTTTTGTAAAGAGTACTCCAGGGACTTGTTTTTGGTCCTCTGCTGTCTAAAATTTTAATTAATAACTAAGATAAATATGGTACGCAGATCAAATCTGTGAATTATATGGAACTAGAAAGAAAAGCTAACATATTGGATGTTACAATTGTTGTCTGAAATTTTTTAACTAGATCTGATAAATGAAATTATAATAGCTAACATTTATATATATATATAAGTTTTACAAAACATTTTACATACAATATCCCATTTGATCCTCAAAACAACCCTATGAGGTAGTTGCTATTATTATCCCCATTTTATGGATGAAGAAACTGAGGACAAGGCCACTTATATGACTTGCCCAGATTCATGCAGCTAATAAGTGTCTGGGGCAGAATCCTGAAGTTAGGTCTTCCTGACTGCAAGTCAAATGCTTTATCCAACACATATGTGGTTTCAAAAAAATCAACTATGTAAGTTCAGGATAAAGAAATCAAGGGCAGAGAATAGTTCATGTAAAGAATACCTAGGAGTCTGAATGGTCAGCAAGGTCAACAGAGTCAAGACTGTAGCAAAGCAGACTAAAAGGCTAAGGCGACATTATGCAACATTATTAGAAGTTTAGGGTTCATGGGTAATTATGGTTCTGTTCCTTCCATAGTACTGTGTTCAGCTCCGGGTACCACATTTTGAGAAAAGCATAAACAAGTTCCATAAACCTTCAGGAGCGCAATCAGTACTGCAAGGGAACTGGAAATTGTGCCCTATGAGGATGAGTTGAAAGAAATAAGCATATTTAAGCTGAAGATGAGAGGACTAAGGAGGCAAAATGGGAGCTGCCTTTAAGTATTTAGATGGCAGTCATGTGAAAGTTTAATTAAACTTGCCTTTTCTGGCCCCTGAGGGCAGAAGCAGGACCAACAAGTAGAAGCTTCAGAGAGAGTTTGGTTTGATATTCAGAAAAATTTTGGAGCTGTCCAAGAGCATAATGGATTACATCTTAGAAGACAGTGAGTTCCCCCATTATTATCTTTAAATGGAGGATGAGTGAGGAGGGATTCCATTTTGGATGTGGGTTATACTAAACGACATGAGTTCCCTTCTAACTAGGAAAATCTATGATTCTCTGATTTAATACAGTTAACATGCTGGCCTCTACCTCCTAGAGGAGCATGGAGCCTGATTCTACAGGAAAACAATTTATGCCAACAACTATAACTTTAAAATTACTTCTTATACAACATTATGACTATTTACAAAATGAAAAATGTTATTTAAGCACCAGCTAGATAGATGTTTCAATTTAACAGGCAGCAACATTGTAAGGCATGTTATTTTTCAAGAATATATACATATATTATATCAGCCTAGGTTATCTTTCTCAATATTTGACTGGGAACCCACCTAACAACTCCAATTGTTTTCTGGCTCAGTCTCTCTGCCAACTTCTTTCTATTTTAAGGTTGGAGCTTCATAAGATTAAAGTGGGCCCTTTTGTAAGAAAGGGAAAGATACTTAAAAAGAAGGTAGATGTAACTTTTGATGTATTTCAATGGTTCAGTGGCCTATGTTAATACACCCTCAAATGATGTCATTGCAACTCCTCTCTGACTCAGAGTAGTCATAGAATGTATGTCCACTTAAAAACTTTAATCAGTGGATTCAAAAACACAGCTTGATCCAAAAATCAGCAGCATGGGAGGATTATCCTGATAGCATCTTTTTCTCCAAGAATTGCCATTGACCAAAAATTCACTACCCTGTAACCAATCCATGGGGAGGGTCTCTGAACTTAGCCCTGATTAATTCATGAGCAGGGAAGCTACATGGCACAGTGGATACAGCGCTGGGTCTGAAGTCAGGAAGACTCATCTTCCTAAATTCAAACGTAGCCTCAGACACTTTATTAGCTGTGTGACCCTGGGCAAGTCACAACCCTGTCTGCTTCTATTTCCTCATAAAATGATTTGGAGGAAGAAAAGACAAACCACTCCAATGTCTTTGCCAAGAAAACCCCAAAAGGGGTCACAAAGAGTCAGATATGACTGAAAAACGGGTGAACAGCAACAACAACAAATTCACGAGTGGCAGATGTACTATTTCTCCATCTCACATTCACACTCACAGCCTTTTAAATATGGCAAGAGACCTCATAAGAGAACTTATGCTGTGCCCGTGCGGCCTGGCTGAGCCTGGGATCATTTGCATGCCACAATGAGGCAAACAGCAGGACTTCAGGAGAAGATCTATTAACATAACAGAGTTGAAAACTAACACTGCTAAACTATGGCCCTCATAGTTGATGAACCAAATAGCCTAGCAGCACTGCAGAAAGATATGGAGCTAGGATTTACCAACAATAGCCATTCCTTGCAAATATATGTGGATTGCTACATTTATCTAACCCTGTATTTTCAAGTTCTTTGATACAGGGGAAAAATACATTTTTCTTACATTACTTTGGCTTCAAATGAATTTGCATTTAAAGGTTATCTTTAATGGGCAATGACGTGGTAAAAGGGAACTAAGAAGGGCAGAAGAGTGCCTTTCAAATTACAGAATAGCACTGAGTGGGCACCAGTAGGCTCTACTTTAAACTGCCTGGTATTTTATATTGGCCTGCCTGTTCTTTGACAAATGTCCACTTGGGACAAATTCAGTCTACTACTAATGCTATCAGGATATGCCTCATATGCCTCCGATTTGTAGATCAAGCTGTGTTTTTGAATCCACTGATTAAAGTTTTCAAGTGGACATACATACTATGACTACTCTGAGTGAGATCCTCAGTTTACAGAAATAGCAGTTCATCCATGTGATTAATTATAGGGACAGGAACTAAACCAAGGATCTCATTGGTATAGGGAACTCTTTGATGAGAAAACTCCCTTCCCCAAAGCCAGTCAGTGCCTCATCTCCAACTTACACTCTAAGAAAATTGCTTAGGGCACTAATATCTTTAATGACTTGCCCAGGGTGACATAGTATATACCAGAGGCAAGAACTCAACCCAGGTCTTGCTGGCTCTCTGTGCACTATGAGATGCTAGCCCTCAAGATTAGTTACTCAAAATATTTACCCCAATTATGGAAACAATGTTTAATGACATGCATCTGAGTCTTACAATCATAACTAAACAACTACATTATAACAAAGGAACCAATGCCTCTAAAAAAACTTAAGGATAACATGAAAAAATTATTAAAACTGCTTATAATGCTTAGATAGGCTTAAGTAACCTAAACAACTCTGTTATTAAGGCAGCATGGTTTTGTGGAAACTGGGTTCGAATCTCAATAATACCAAGTCACTGGGTGACCCTGGGCAAGGGTTTCACCTATTTAAGTCCAAGTGACCTCAACTATAAGATAGTGATAATATTTGCAATTCTTAACTCACAGATTTGTTGTGAGCAAAGAACTTTCAAACCTTAAAAAACAATATAAATGTGAGTTCACCATTAGAAAACTTACCTGATGGCCCAGTGAAGAGGGGTTGAATTTAAGTCCCCACCCAACTGATCTACCACAGCACCTTTTGAAATATAAAACCTGTGCAGAAAAACACACAAGTCTATTAAAATCCAAAATTCATAATTCATCATACTAGTTAGATTTGTAATAAATTCTAACAAACAAAGATACTATTTGCCAAAAGAAAACACATTTTCAGCTCTATGGAACTAGGAAAAAGATTCTTCCTAGAGTCTTGTGCCTTTTCCTAGTCAAATATTCTTGGCTGGTAACTAATGACTTCAGTTACAATTAACCTTCAGTTATAACTTTCCTCTTCTACATTGGCTTATTGTTCTCTGCACATTCTCACTAGGCACATCAGCCTTCAAAAGCTTCACACCTTAAACACTGCATTGTATGTGCTAGTGTCACATATGATGCAATCTTAATGTGGTGAGAGAACAAAAAGACATCATATCAGTTATAACAGTGAATTCGATTTCTCATTTGTGCTACTTTCAAAGTAGGACAAAGCTGGAAAGTCTTTGAGAAAAGTTTAAATAGAGTGCTCTCATCTTATTTGAGGCAAAGTTCTGAAAACTCTTAAAATTAGATAAAATAAATCTTTCTGAAATATATGTGATGTTTCACACAGTTTATTAAAGTAAGTAGACTGATTTTTTTAAATGTGACACAAGAAAATATGTCACATTGCTTTATTATACCTCACATTTATGGTAACATGAAACAAGGATTTATCAAAAAACTATTATGCACCAGACATTTTGGAAGGTATTAGGGACAGAAACACAAAAATAAAAAAAAAACCCTGCCCTTAGGAGTTCACGTTCTATTGAGTGGAGACAAAATAGATACAGAAAAGTAATTACAAACTATATATAAAACAGATAAAACGTAATTGGGGTGAGGGTGAGGCACTAGAAAATACATCAGGATGGACCTCTTTTAAATAAAAGAATTGGTAGTTGGGCAGAGCTCTGAAGGAAGAAGCAAGGGCATCCATGAAGTAGAAGTGAGGAGGCATTCCAGACTTGGGTTTGTGTAGAAGCATAAAAGTGGGAGATGGATGGAATGTAGCAAACAGAATAGGAAGTAGGCGAGTTTGGTGGTGATTAAAATGAGTGAAGGAGAGTATCATGCCCTGGAATATGGCTGGAATCAGATTGTGAAGAGCTTGAAATGGCATTCTTTTCCCCTGGGGACAAGAAAGAGTACCTAGGGTAAATGGGACTTTCTTGAGCATGGGAGTGATAGTCAGAACTGTGCTTTAGAATACAAACCATGTAAAGAATGAGTTGGAAAGGGAAAAGACTGGAAACAGAGAGTAACCTACTATTGCAATAATCTAATGAGAAATGATTAAGAACTAAAGTAGGATAGATGTGGTGTGAGTGTAGATTATGGTAGAACTGAAAAGACTTGTAAACTAACTGGACCTAAAAGTTGAGGGTAGGTAATGCAGCAAGGACTCTTGTGACTGGAAGGATGGTTGCAACTTCAACAGAAAAAGGAATGAAGAGATGTTTGGGCCATGAAAGTAATGAATCCTGTTATGGAAGTGTTGATTTTGGGATGCCCAAGTGATGTCTATTCGAAGTTGTCCAAAAGGTAGCTGATGATATGGGGAGGAAAGGGGAGAGGAAGAGAGGACCCAGGAGTGGGACCTTGGGCACACTATGCACAGCAAGTGGGACATGGATGATGACCCAGCAAAAACAACTCAAATGAAGAAGCCAGACATGTAAGAAGAAAACAGGAGACAATGGCATCAGCAGAACTCAGGGAGGAGAAAGCAGCTTACAGCATCACATGCTGTAAAGTTTCAAGAAGGAAGAGGAATGAGAAAAGGTTACTGAATGGTTAAAATATCATCAAAAAAAAGCACACGGAGTCATTTCCAGATACTTATTCAAGAGTGGGATGTGTATGTGACAGAAATAAATTGTTGTAAATAGTTAATTAACTTTTTAAAAAAGATTATGGCACCAATGATAACTTATCCTAAACTTATGTTAGTAAATGACAAAACAGTAAAATATATACATTAAAGAAATGAAAAGGATCATGGGTAAGCAGCAGTGTAATAATATTTTAAAATTTTATTTAAAGGGCAGTTCAAAATTCTCCCAATCTTCTTTTGATCATACCTCTTAAACATAAAACATGGTAAGATCACAACTAAACTAGATTCAAGTTTCTGATTTGCCATGAAAGGCATTTTTACCCCCTTCTTTAAAGACTTCACATTTTTGGTATTCAAATTCTGTCTTTATGTTCACATTTGATTTGATTAGCAGTTTGTTGAAATCCACATTCTCAGGGAAACGATGATAAAGAAATAGAATTTCTGAAAACCAAAGTCACTCGCAGAGAAATATTAAAAATGGGTCATCACTCCAACTTATGCTTCAAAAAAGAGAGAAAATTCACACACACAAAAAAGAAACGGAAAAGGAAAATAATCATTAACAAAGAAACAGAGACATTTATGAAGCAGTTGCCCTGTCTTACTTTACAAGATCCAGTCTGTTGTTTATAGCAGCCCAGTGTAAAAGAGACACATTTTCTTTGTCTGGTTGTCTGACATCATATCCGGCTTCTATCAACTCTTTGCATCGCTCAAAAATCCCATATCTAAAAAAAGAAAATATTCAAATCTATGCCACAGAGCACTCCTTAGAAACATTCAAATACTAAAATGTCTCCTTTCAAAAGGTTCTCAGTAGTCTATCTTGCAGGTGAATAATATGGTGATTACAAATCAAGGTAAGGTGACAAGATTGAATAGCATCATCCAAGATGATGAGTTCTAATACTAAAGCTTATGCTGATTTACTCCATTTCCTGATTCAGAACAAATAATGCCTGGTTAGCAAGTCCTCTAGCTCAGGGCTAACCAGAAATGGTCTATGATTTTATGTAATAAGGATGAAGTACTGATAATGGATAGTGATATACAACAGGACTCAATTCTCCATCATTGAAACAACTTTAAGATTTTGCTGAAAAAGTAATACTTCTGTTTTTTCCCTATAATTAGTTAGCTTTAAGTCTTCTATTAAAGTTCTACTCTAATGCCTCCTCATTACAGATGTGAGTCTGGAGAAGACAGGACTTATCAGGGACACGAAGTAAATAGCTAAAGGAGTATTTTGGGAGGATGTCATGAAGAACAGGAATAAGATAAGCACTTCTAAATCATAGATGGCAGACTTAGGAGCTGTAGGTGGGGCTTGCAAGTTTGAACTTGAAGGAAGGAGAAATTATCTAACAACTATAGAGCTTTCCTGGGTGGAATGGGATGGAGACCTTTGGGAAAGAGCTGGATGATCACCTTGTCAGGAATATAGTGGAGGACATTCTTGTCCAGGTGCTGGTTGAACTACATGGCTTTGGGTCCCTTCCAGTTTGGCAATTCTGTGATCAAAGGCCATGCTAGTGGAATGCAAGCACTGGAAGATCATTATCAAAAGGCATCAGGCAATCAACTTTTTGGCCACAGCAATATATGAAGACTACCTACCAAGTTGTATAGGGTTTATGATTTACATAGAATATGTGGACAGAATATCCACAGAAAAGAAATGAGAGATCTGCTAAAAAGCAAATTTAGACTCACTATCAAGAAAAACTTTTCAACAATTAGAGCTGGCCAAAATTATAATGGGCTGCCTGAAGAGATGATGGGTTCTTCTGCCTTGGAAGTCTTCAAATAGAGACCAGAAAACCAATTTTGGTTATGTAATAGTATTCTTTTCACATATGGGCTGGACTAGATGAGCACTGAAATCCCTCCTAATTCTCAAGTTCTATAATTCTGTGATATTTTTGTTTAAGTCTTTGATTGCTCTTTTGAGCCATTCTGAAGGTTCTCAGTAATTATGCTCTTGTCATGCTGGTATCTTTTCCAAATTTGTTGGAAAACCTTTTCCCAATACCTTTTTTCAGGAGATTTTTTACACAATTTTCATTGTAACTAAGTACACTGAGGGAGTTCTCTTTAAATGTCTATTTCTCTTCTTCAATCAACCCTCACCTGTCTTTACAAATCACTTTGCAGATTCTTCTACGGTGTCCTTATTTGAAGTGTGCTTCTTTCCTTCTGAAGGCCCAATGTTGTTAAGCCCTTCTTCCCATACCCTGCTGCCTATTATCTGAGACCACTGGCAATGAATTAACCTATAATCCTCTAAGGTTGACATCCAGTTGGATAATATTTCCAGAATACACTGACAGGCCTCTATAGTTGAGTCTATTCTCCAATTTTCCCAGATCTATTTGGTTCTATGTCTAGGATCTATATTCATTTCACTTATTTTTAATTTTTGGTCAGTACCAGAAGAATTTTTATGATAACCACCTTCAAGTTACCTACTTGTTTATCCTTACAAATTTCCTTTAGCATTTTAATTCATTCATATAAAGAAATGCATCGGTACTTTGATACTGCATTCAATCTACAAATTAACTTATGAAATACTGTCATTTCCAATATGTTGATTTGTCCCATAAATGAATATTGAATGTACCTTCAATTTTTTAGATCAATCAACAAGTATTTATTGAATGCTTATACTATGTGCAAAGGTTTTTGTTAGTATAGTTAGGGTCACCTTTACAAAGGTTGGCTGCATATCCAAATAAATGAATTCCCAAATAATAAATGTTCTTTGTTGTTTCAAATGCAGCCTTCTTTTATTTTTTCTTGAATGTTACTGTTATCATCCTTCATTAAGGTGAAAGCGGCAAAACAATGTTATGAACTGCTTTGGATAGCACAGCATATACAGTAGTATACCAATAAAATTTAGCTTAAGGATATATGATCGTGGTAGACTTACTGGGTAGCTTTTACAATGTCACAGTTACTAGAGTCCTCTATAAGAGGCAAAGCTTCTTTTTCCTTTGTTGGTTCTCTGTTTTCCTGTGCAGAGATGTTTTGATGACCGAGCCCTGGAGACCAATGGGAGCCATGACTGTGATTCCTGCACTGAAGATTTACAATGCAAAGGGTTAAAAAATCATCAATAGTATATATAATCAATTGAGCAAACAAACATTATATCTGTGTTAATTAACTAATTAGCATTTCGAAGTCTTAGAAATGGGTCCTGGGGAATGTCTTTCATATTTCTTAATTCTGCCAATAATCCCCAGTGCCTGGCGCACAATCATTGTGCTTAATAAATACTTCTTCATTCATTAATATAAAGTTGCAAATGATATAAATCATTACAAAAGGATACTAATGGTCTGAATTAAAAAATATTTAGAGGTAGTCTTATCTTAGATTTATTAAATTTAACCTAAAAGCAAGTTTCTGACTTGAATGCCTTTGGCAAAAACACTACAGAGACTTCTAATGATATAGAATGGCTAGTTTGGTCATTAAGAAAAAGATAATTCAAGCCAATTTTTCCCAAACCAATTTACAGATTAACCATGTCCTCTGTTGTCCTTTTTCTTTCCTGTTGTATGACTTTTAGGTTCATTGAGAGGACAGCATAGGGGAAAGAAAATGAATAAAGAAACAAGCCTGTTAATTTTTGATACTAGTCAACAGTTCTATTAGAATAGCTGGTGGGAGAGTAAATTAGGACTGTGGACTTAAATGTGGCTTTTTAAGCCACACTGTCTGAATGTGCAATCATCTCAAACTAGAGTTGACCAATATCCTGAAGAGGGTAAAAATTATTTGGAAAATAAGCCCTCCTTTATGGGTTAGGTAAAGAAGCCTTAGCATGCCTTAGTGCTTCCTGCTGCCAAGCAGGGCATCTAAATCTGTACATGTTTATAAAAAGTAGATATTACCTTATAGATACCATCCTAAGATCCTAAAAAGGAGGTTGGTGGTGCTGAGAGGTGGGAGGAGAAGAAAGGGTTAATGGGATCTAAAAAATGTTATTCTATTCATGATATTGATTCTTTGGACCTTTCATTTACATCAAAGGAATTCTCAATAGCATAACCAATAAAATATTCAGAGATATTTCCATTGGGGGCATCTAAAATCTGATGGTTACTAGACTTAGGTTCTCAAGTCTGAACACCCTCTTCCACTTGGCCTTCCCTCCTCATCCCACCTCGATCACTTCGTTGAGTTCTCTTCTTTGAATCTACTACTCCCTCTCCCTTGTACTAGGCTGATCAGTGTACGTATCATCACTTCTTCCTGTCCTGCCCCCAACCCACAGAATAAAGGCAGCTTCATGGTAGATGGACTGAAGTGAGAGATTTGAAGGAAAGAATTACAATTAAGAGGCAGTATAGTACATGATAGAGAACACCAGACTTAGATTTATAAAGGTTTGGTTTTAAACTCCATATCAGATATTTACTATTCATTTCCAGTAAGCAAATTCTTTAATTTCTTAGTCTGTTCCTCATCAGTAAAATGGGGATAATAGCATCAACCTCACAGGGTCATGTAAACCATTTTGCAAATCTTAAAGCATTATAAAAACGTGAATTATTGCTGTTATTACTGTTCTTTTTGTCCAGGCAAGAAGCGAGGCATGATGAACTTAGATGGTAGCAGTGTCATTGGAGAGAAGGGGATGGATGCCAAGAGAAGTTGTGGAGATAGAATGGCAAAGACGTGGAAACTAATTTGATATGAGAGATGGAGGCAAAGTGAGAGTCATGGATGATTCCATAGTTATGAACCTGGATGAATGGAAGGATGGTGGTTTTCTCTAACTAGAAAAGTTAGGAAAAAGGAGAAAAGATAATGAGTTCTGTTTTGGACATTTAAGATGCCTATAGATCATCCACTTTTAAATGCTCAATAAGTGATAGCTCAGGGATGAGACAGGAATAGATACGGGTAAGAGTGCAGGGAAAGATTAGAGGCCAGATACATAGATCTAGGAATCATCTGCACAGAAACAGTAACTGAACCCATGGGAATTGAACCCTACATTGAAGGAAGATGTGGAAAGTAGAAGGGAGGAGAGGGGAGGGGAGGACAGAGCCTTTGGGGACATCTACAGTTAGGCACAAGGCATGGATGATGACTCAGCAAAGCCGACTCGAGAAGTGGCCAAACAGGTGGATGGAGAAGCAGCAGACAGCAATGTCATAAAAAGCTGGGAAAGAACATCCAGGAGCACAAGGTGACAAACTATGTCAAATGGTGAATATATGTTAAGAAGATGAAGAATAAGAAAAGGACAAGGGCTGGGGGTGGAGCCAAGATGGCGGCTGGAAGGCAGGGACTAGCATGAGCTCCCTACTAAGTCCCTCCAAAAACCTATAAAAAATGACACTGAACCAATTCTAGAACTGCAGAACCCACAAAACAGCAGAGGGAAGCAGGGCTCCAGCCCAGTAAAGCCTGGATGGTCTCTGGGTAAGGTCTATCTCATACGGAGCTGGGAGCAGAGGGGAGTGGAGCAGAGCCCAGCGTGGCCAGCGCGGACCACTCAGACCAGGAGCCGGGCAGAGCGTGCTCTAGCACCCTGAATCAGTAAGCTGCGGCAGTTACCAGACTTCTCAACCCACAAACACCAAAGACAACAGAGAAGGTTAGTGGGAAAAGCTGCTGGGGACAGAGAGTTTGCTGTTCAGCCACTGCCCTAGGGGCAGCAGAGATGAGGCAGCTACAGAA
>CM053623.1:425281567-425299066 GCA_028646595.1 Phalanger gymnotis | reverse complement strand
TTTAAAAACAGATGTTCAAAAACAAAAATATATATATATATATTTGCAGGCAACTAGAAAATGATACACCGGCAATGGGGCATAGAAATTTATCTTGCCCTACAAGAAAGGAAGGGAAAAGGGGATGGGAGGGGAGTGGGGTGACAGAAGGGAGGTCAGACTGGGGAACAGGGCAACCAGAATACACACCATCTTGGAGTGGGGGGGAGGGTAGAAATGGGGAGAAAATCTGTAATTCAAACTCTTGTGAAAATCAATGCTGAAAACTAAATATATTAAATAATAAAAAATAGAAAAAAAAGAAACCAAAAAAAAAAGGACATGGAATTCCATAATTAAGAGTTCAATAGTAACTTAGACAAAAGCAGTTTGAGGTCAGTGATGAGGTTAGAAACAAAACTTCAAGTGGGTGAGCAGTGAAAGGAGATGAAATAGAAGTAATAAGCAAAATGGCCTTTTCTAGGATTTTGGCTATAAAAGGGGATGGGGGAGATAGAGAATAACAACTTGAAAGAACAGTAGGGTCAAGTGAAGTTTGGGTTGTTTTTTTAAGAATAAGGAAGACCTAGGCATGTTTGTAGACAACATGGAAAAAGTAAATGAGGAGAGACTGTAGATTGGTGGGAAGGGTATTAGACCAAGCTACCAGATGAGATAGGGAGGGAATGACATCAAGAGTATAAGTACAGGTGTTGGTCTTGGGAAGAAGAACTCTATCTTCATCAGAGACTATAGTAAAAAGAGACAGTGGGAGATAAGGTCAAAGAGTTCTGAGATGTAGAAAAAAGGAGAAATGTGAGGCTATGGCAAATGGTCTCTATTTTCCCGGTAAAGTAAGAGGCAGTTTCTTCTGCTAAGAAGGAAAGGTTAAGAGAATTGAAGGCTTGAGAAGAGGTTTAGAATAGTCTTTGTGGTTAGTGCTATACTGAATCAGCTAAGGAAGAGTAAAAGGATTACCTTATGACAGTGAGAGCCTAGTAGAGATTAGATAAAATAAATACATAGTTGTGAGAAACATGCTCACAAAGGCATAAGGCCTTAACTGATGAGGCCAGGAAAGCAATTTATTACACTTTTGCAAGAGTGGGTGCCCTATACATAGGCCGTGTCGAGAGCTGGATGCAGCCAGCTTTTAATTCCCATTCTCAACTGCGAGGTCCCTCCCCTGTCACTCATTGGCTGGATACAACTTTGTGAACCACCTATTCCATGTTTTTCTCCTAGATGTGTTCCCCCTCCACTGTCATGCATTATATGTGCATTCAAATTAGCTTGCTCCACCCTGGGGGTGTGTTGGTGAATATTTCACCAACGGCTCCGTTAAGCATGTGTACAAGCTTCTGACCTTTTGACCTATCAGAAGCCTGGTGCTACCAAGCCACAGCTCTGGTTGGAGCTAGTTATGTCTGACTTGCATCCTGTTATGTTTCCTATGAGGCTGGGAGTGTGTATACATGCCACTTCTGTGGAAATAGAACTCTTTCCTCTATTTCTCACGTAGTGGACCCAGTAACCAGCACTTACTTGAGTCAAAATGGAGAAAGCAGATGGTGAGAGTATTCAGTCAAGGGAAGTTTGTCAAAGCATGAGCAGCAAAAAGAAAACAGAGCAAGAAATACAAGAGTAATGTTAGTGTATAGTTGGACAATTTTAACTAAACAAAGTTAGAGCAGAGGTGATGGCCTGGAAGAGCACTGAGGCATAGAGAGAGTACAGATCATAAGAAGGACAAAGAATGGAGCCAGAATGAAGAACGGTGAGTGATGGAAGGATGAGAAGTTGTGGTCAGATAAAGAGATTTCAGAATTCTTCATTATGAAAGTGGAACTTGTAAGTGAGATCAAGGGTGTGACGATCCGTGGGTGTGGTTGAGGTGAGTGAAAATATAGGAAAAGAGAACTGAGAAAAGTGAGGACTTGGGAGTCCAAGCTGTTTGAGGGAACATCAATGTGTACACCAAAGTATAAGTGTACAAGTCCAGAGAGAAATACTGAGAGTCAAACACCAACCACTTTGAGAAAGGAAGACCAATCTCTGAAGTGGTAGATAACTGCCGAGAGGTATAGATATGATGATATATCTGGATAGAACAAACTTCAGAGGACTGGGTCAATGGTATCTCTATTCACTCATGCTTGAAGTTTCAATGTCACCTTTGAATTTTCTCTTTCCGTCACCTCCTATAATCAATTAGATATCAAGTTTTATCAATTCTACCTTTGAAATCTGAATCTTTTTTAAACCACTATTGCCATTCTACTACAAGCCTGTGTGTCTGAGCTATTATAGAACATAACTGACCTTCCCAGCTCCTGTCTATCTCTACTGCAATTCATCCTTCACACAGTCAGGATGACTTTTTCCATGCACAGATCTGATGTCATCACTTCACTGCTCAAAATTCTTCAATGGCTCCCCACTATATACTGAGTTAAGTTAAAATTCCTTAGCTTAGTATTCAAGTTCCGCTGGAGTTTATTGTCTACCTTTCTTTTCATCTTCCTCTCACTCTACTCTTCCAAATACAATACTACAAATACTAGTCATCCTTTGTACAAATCCAGAGGTATTCTTTGATCAAACATACCCAGAATGGCACTCCCCCAGCATTCCCCAACCTCTACCAGATGAAATTTTACAAAGGCATTGTGGTATAGTGGAACGAGGGCTGGACTTGTGGAGTCATGAGAGACTTGAGTATAAACCTTGCCTCTGAAGATCAAAAGCTACGTGACAATAGGCAAGTCATTGAACTTACTTGAACCTCATCTGTAAAATGAGATAATAACAACTGTAGCACCTACCTCACAGGACTGGCATGAGGATCAAATGAAATACTGTATGAAGAGTGCTTTGTAAACTTTACAATACTACAGAAATGTTCTCTGCTGTTATTCTCCTCATATTCCAAGGTCTAGCTTAAAGCTTCACATGATCTTGGGCAGGGGTGGGGGGACTGGACCAGACTCTATTATGTTTCAGCTGAAGTTTAAAAGGTAGGGGTAGCAATCATTATCTCAGACAACGCACAAGCAAAAATAGGCCTAATTAAAAAGGATAAAACAGAAAATGATCTTTCCTTCCACGGATCTCAAACAGAACTTTGTATCCTTCTTGTGCTCTTATCAAAATTTATGCTGGGTTATAATTATTGGACTTAGTTAATATTTATACTATATTTGCACATGACATATCCTCATTTCAACACAGAGAATATGAAACCTAGTAAAGATAACTTTCTACTGGGCTTTGCAAGAAGTACTTTTGCCACAAAAAGCTCATTCCTAATTACAAGTATAGAAGGAGCTAGTCAGACAGCTTCTGGTGAGGTTAACATTTGACTGAGGATAGTCACATAAAAGCCTTTGGTAAAAAGAAATGCTCTTTCACTCCCATGATAGAAAAAAATTTAGCCTAAGTTCAGATTAAAGCCTGCAAATCACTCTCCTATGAAGAAATGCTTTAGAATTATGCTCTAATTTCTTCATATATTCATGTCTTGCCTCCCCTAGACTGGTAGGCTACTTAAGGACAAGCACAATGCCTTCTATCATTTTCTATTCTTAAGAGTACTTTTAACATAATTAAATGTTTGTAGGCTAACTAAAATCTGATAGAGATTTGCAAAATTCTTTCACACCAGAATCCTTAAAACTTTAAGGACACACGCTATGGTTGGGAATGGGCAAAGGAGAACGACTTCCACAAATTGGGCAATGTAATACCAAAACATTAGGCAGAACTTCGGGACAAGCATGCAATGGGCCAGCAATTGTCCCATTACTGAAGCTCTTCAAGCAGAGAGGGGATGAATACTGGTCAGAACGTTGTACAGGTAGAGATTGGGCTAAATTTTGAGGTCTTTTCCAATTCTGAGATCCTATGATTCAACAATTCTACATTGAATGATAAATATATTTAAAGAGGTACAAAATAAAGTTCTACATTAGATCAAGGGATGGGGATAGAGATGTTTTTATTGACAAAGAAGAATCAAAGACGTCTCCAAAGAAGGCAACTTTACAGGGCTAGTAGAAATTTAACAGGTAAAGGCAGAGAAGAGAGCATTCCAACACTGGGGGACAGTATGAGAAAAGGGAAAGGAAAGAAAGCACACAATGTATGAAAGGAATAAAAACCTGAGCAATCTGTCTGGATCATGTGCAGAGAATACTATGAAATGAGCTGGAGAGACTGGGTTGGAGCAGGGGTTCTTAATTTTTTTGTGTCATGGTTTCCCTGTGCAGTCTGGTGAAGCCTATGGATCCCTTCCAGAAGAATTTTTTTAAATGGATAAAATAAGATACAGCATATTACAAAGGAAACCAATTCTATTAATATACAGTTATCAAAATGGTAAAAACAAAGAAAACAAATTCATGGACCCCTGGAAAATATATTGAAGAAAAATAACTAAAGAATTACTGGATTACCTGAAAGCCATGGTCAAAGAAAGAGCTTAGACATTGTATTTCAAGAAATTATCAAGGAAAACTGCCCTGGTATCCTAGAACCAGAGTGTAAAATAGAAACAGAAAGAATCCCCCAACCACCACCTGAAAGAGATCCCAAAATGAAAACTCCCAGAAATATCATGGCCAAAATCCAGAGTGCCCGGGTTAAAGAAAAAATACTTCAAGCAACAAAAAAAGAAATTATTCAAATACAGTGGAACCATAGTTAGGATCACACAAGACTTGGCAGTTATCACATTAAAGGAGCAGAGGTGTTGGAGTATGATATTCCAGAAGGCAAAAGAGCTAGGATTACAATCCAAAAATAACCTACCTGGCAAACTGAGTAAAAATCCTTCAAGGGAAAAAAAACGGACATGTAATGAAATAGAGGACTTTCAAGCATCCCTGATGGAAAAAACCAGAGCTGAATAAAAAATCTAATTAAAAGGTAAGCATGAAAGAGAAATCAAAAGGGACTTAATAAGGTTAAACTGTTTACCTTTCTAAATAGGAAAATGATACACGTATCTTCTAAGAATTTTATCAGTATTAGGGCAGATAAAAAGATTCTACATAGAAAGTGGGGCCAGGAGTGAGTCACTTAGGTTAGGATGATGTAAAAAAACTGGAGAAATAAGAAAAAGGGATACCTTGGGAAAAGGAAGGGAAGAATGGGGAAAATTATCTCACATAAAAAAGGTACAAAAGGAAGAGCTTTTATAGTGGAATGGAAAATGGGGGGTGGGGAGGCAGGCAATGCTTGAACCTTACATCTAAATTGGTTCAACAAAGAGAATATGTGTGTGTGTGTGTCTCTGTGTGTGTGTGTGTAAGTATGTATATATTAGCAATAGACATCTATTTTACCCAATAGGAAGGTAGAAGGGGAAGGGGGTAAAGAGAAAGGGGGTAGTGGAGGTGGTTATAAGAAGATGGGCAGATAAAAGAAGGCAGTGGTCAAAAGTAATGCAAACTTTAGAGGAAGGACAGGATAAAAAGCAAAAAGGATAAATAGAAGGAAATACAATGGAGAGAAATGCACAGCTAGTAATTATAACTATGAACTCATTCATACAATAGAAGCGAACTGCAGAATGGATTAGAAATGAGAACCCAACAATATGTTGTTTTCAAGAAACAAACTTAAAACAGAGAGATACACAGAGTTTAAAAAAATTGTGGGGGGGGGGAGGGGAGAACTGGACCAGAATCTATTATGCTTCAGCTGAAGTTAAAAAGGCAAGGGTAGCAATCATGATCTCTGACAATGCAAAAGCAAAAATAGGCCAAATTAAAAAAGATAAGCAATCTGCAAGAACAAAAGATCAAGAATATCAAGGGAATGAACGAAAAAAAAAATGTGAGGAAGGTGGATTAGCAGTACCATATCTCAAACTGTATTGCAAAGTGGGAATCATCAAACTAGTCCGGTACTGGCTAAGATATAGAGTTGTGGATCAGTGGAATAGATTAGGTACACAATACACAAAAGAGAACAATCATAGTAATCTAGTGTTTGGCAAACACAAAGATCCAAGATTTTGGGACAGGAAACCACGATCTGACAAAGATTGCTCGCAAAACTGGAAAGTAATTTGGAAGAAATTAAGCATAGACCAATACCTCACACAGCATACCAAGGTAAGGTCAAAATGGATAAGTGATTTAGACATACAGGGTGATATCACAAGTAAATTAGGGAAAGATGGGAAAATGTACCTGTCAGATTCTATAGATAAGAAAAGAGATTATGTCAAAACAGAAAATAAAGGGGATTACAGGAAGTAAAACAGACATTTTGGTTACATGAATTTAAAAAGCTTTTGCATAAGCAAAACCAATGTAGCCAAAATTAGAAAGAAAACAAGAAACTCAGGAAAAAAATTTTTGCAGCAAATATCTCTGATAAAGGCCTCATTTCTCAAATATATAGGTAACTGAGCCAAATTTATAAAACTAAGAACCATTCCCTAGTTCATAAATGGGCAAAGCACATATATGAACAGGCACTTTTCAGAAAAAGAAATCACAGCTAACTACGGTTACATGTAAAAAAAAAATGATCTCACCTACTGAGAAATGCAAATTAATTAAAATAACTCTGGGAAACCACCTCATCCCTATCAGATTGACTAATATGAGAAAAAAGGAAAATGACAAATATGGGAGGGGATGCTGAACCACTGACAATGAAGTAATATCAATACTAAACATATGTGTACCAAATGGCAATGCATCTAAATTCTTAAAGGAAAAGTTAAACGAATTATAGGAGGAAATCGCAAAATTATGTTAGTAGAGAACCTCAACTTTCCTTCATAACTAGATAAATCTAAACATAAAATAAATAAGAAAGACATCAAGGAGATGAATAGAAACATAGAAAAGTTAGATGTGATAGACCTCTGGAGAAAACTGAATGGGAACAGAAAAGAGTACATCTTTTCTTAGCTATACGTAGCACTGTCACAAAAATTGACCATGTCCTTAGGGCATAAAAACCTCACAACCAAATCCAGAAAAGCAGAAATATTAGATGCATCCTTCTTAGACTATAATGCGCTAAAATAACATTTAATAAAATGCTGTGGAAGCATAGATTAAAAGCTAATTGGAAACTAAATAATGTAATCCTAAAGAATGAGTAAAGAAACACATCATAGAAAACAATCAATAATTTCATTAAAGAGAACGACAACAATGAAACAACCTTCTAAAATTTGTGGAATGCAGCCAAAGCAGTAGTTAGGGGAAATTTTATATCTCTAAATGCAGATATCAACAGAAGAGAGAAAGAGAAGATCAATGAATTGGGCATGCAACTAAAAAAAAGACTAGAAAAGAACAAATTTTAAATCCCCAATTAAAAACCAAAATAGAAAACTTGAAAAATCAAAGGAGGAATTAATAAAACTTAAAGTAAAAAAATCCAATGAACTAATAAATAAAACCAGAATCCGGTTTTTATGGGGGAAACCCCACATTAAAAGATAAACCATTACTTAATTTGATTTTAAAAAATGAAAGAAGAAAACCAAATTCCTAATATCAAAATGAAAAGGATGAATGCACCACTGATGAAGATGTAATTAAAGCAATTATTAAGTGTTATTTTGCCCAATTATATGCCAGCAAAACTAACAATCTAAGTGAAATGAATGAATATTTACTGCCCAGACTAGCAGAAGAGGAAATGGAATACTTAAATAACCCCGTCTTAGAAAAAGAAATTGAATAAGCCATCAATGAACACTCTAAGCAAAAATCTCCATGACCATAAAATGAATTCACAAGTGAATTATGCCAAACCTTTAAGGAACAATTAATTCCAATACTATACAAATTATTTGAAAATATAGGTAAAGGAGACCTGTCAATTTTTTATGATAGAAATATAGTTTTGATATCTAAACCAGAGAGAGCAAATACAGAGAAAGAAAACTATAAACCAACTTCCCTAATGAATATTAACACATAAATTTTAAATAAAATACTAGAAAGGAGATAACAGCAATATGTCACAAAGATCACATACTATGATCAGGTGTGATTTATATCAGGAACATACGGCTGGTTCAATATTAGGAAAATCCTCAGCATAACTGATCATATCAATAACAAAAACTACAAAAATCATGATTATATCAATAGATGCAGAAAAAGCCTTTAATAAAACACAACACCCATTCCTATTAAAAACTTTAGAAAGCATAGGAATCAATGAAGGCTTTCTTACAATGACAAACTTGAAGCCTTCTCAACAGATTAAGAATGAAGCAAGAATGTACATTATCACTACTATTATTCAGTGTTATACTAAAAAATGCTATCTATAGCAAAGAAAAGAAAAAGAAATTGAAGGAATAAAAATAGGCAGCAAGGAGACAAAATTATCACTGTGAGGATGATTCGATGGTATACTTAGAGAATCCTAGAGAATCAACTAAAAAACTACTTGGAACAATTAAGAACTTCAGGAAAGTAGTGGGATATAAAATAACCTCACAAAAATCTTCAGCATTTCTATATAATACCAATAAAATCCAGCATGAAGAGATAGAGAAATTCCACTTAAAATAAATGCAGAGTATATAAACTATTTGAGAGTCTACCTTGCCAAGACCAACCCAGGAATTATATGAACACAAGCATAAAACACTTTTCACACAAATAATGACAGATCTAAACAAATGGAGAAATTTTAATTGTTCATGTATAGTCTGGGCCAATATAATAAAAATGACAATTCTACCTAAGTTAACTGACTTATTCAGTGCCATACTAATCAAATTACCAAATAGTAATTTTATAGAGCTAGAAAAAATGGTAACAAAATTAATCAAGAGAATCAATGGAAAAAAATGTGAAAGAACATGGCCTAGCAGTTCCAGATTTCAAACTATATTACAAAGGAGTAAACATCAAAACAATCTGGTACTGGCTAAGAAACTGAGTAGTAGATCAGTGGAATAGATTAGGTACACAATTATTGTGGTGTGGTGTCCTTCATTCTTGAAGAGGATCATGACATCAGAGAGGTGATACCATGACATGCAAGTGAACTGGATTTAAATGAGGGAAGGCTGTACAAAGTCACCAGCCTCACTTTTTCCTTCAAAGCTATCTGGGTCCAGTGGTGAGATACAGATCAGGGATAACTGGAGATGGCCCTCGATGCAGTAGGAGACCTTGGCCTTTTTAAGCTAAGGTAATACACAGTAATAAATGATCATAGTAATCTAGTGTTTGATACCAAGCTGGGGATAAGAACTCATCATTTGACAAAAATTGCTGGGAAAACTGGAAAGCAGTTTGGCAGAAACTACGTATAGACTAACATCTTACACAGTATGCCAAGGTAAGGTCAAAATGGATAAATGATTTCAACATATAGAGTAAATTAGGTGGACATGGAAAAAATGTACCTGTCAGATTTACAGATAAGGTGAGAGTTTATGTCTAAACAGGTGATAAAGGGGATTATAGGAAGTAAAATAAACAATTTTCATTATATAACATTAAAGAGCTTTTGCATGAACAACACTAACGTACCAAAATTATAAAGAAAACAGGAAACTAGGGGAAATTTTTTTTTGCAGCAAATGTTTCTGATAAAGCCCTCATTTCTCAAATATTTAGGGAACTATGCCAACTTTATAAAAATAAGAGCCTTCCCCCAAATGATAAATGACCACAGGATATGAACAGGCAGTTTTCAGAAGAATTCAAAGCTATCAATAATCACATGAAAAAATACTCTAAATCACTACTGATTAGAGAACTGCAAATTAAAACAACTCTGAGATACTACCTCTCACCTATCAGTTTGGCTAACAGGATAAAAAAGGAAAATAACAAATGCTAGAGGGGTTATGGGAAAACAGGGATGCTAATACACTGTTGGTAGAATTGTAAATTAGTCCAACCATTCTGGAAAGCAACTACACCCAAAGGGCTATAATGTACATACCCTTTAACCCAACAATACCACAGCTAGGTCTGTATCCCAAAGAGAAATCAAAGAAAAGTAAAAACGGCCTATTTGTACAAAAATTTTTAAAGGAGTTCTTTTTTGTCATGGAAAGAACTAGAAATTGAGAGGATGCCCATCAATTGGGGAATGGCTGAACAGGTTGTAGTATATGATCGCAACATATTGCCACTGTGCTGTAAGAAATGATGAGCACGATGGTTTCAGAAAAAAACCTGGGAAGACTTACACAAACTGATACAAAGTGAATCAGGACAGCACTGTACTCAGTAACAGCAATACCGTAACAATTATCAACTGGAAAAGACTTGGCTACACTGATCAAGACAATGATCCAAGATAATTCCAAAGGACTCATGATGAAAAACGCTACCTCGAGAGAGAAAATTGATAAATTCTGAATGCAGACTGATGCCTAATTCTTTTAAACTTTATTTTTGTTGTTTTGTCTTTTCTTTTGGAAGATGGCTAATATAGAAATGTTTTGCATGATCTCACATATATAAATATCAAATCACTTGTCTTCTCAAAAAGGGTGAGGAGGGAAGGAAAGGACTGGGAACTCGAAATTTTTAAAAATTATTTTAAAAATTTTTATGGGTAATTGGGAAATATTTAAATAAATCAAGATAATTTTAAAAATAAAAATAAAACCTCAACTGGATTCTCTGACTCAAATTTCTCTTCTTTTTAGTGTATCAATCAATCACCAACCAAATGCCAGGTGCTGCAGATTCCAAAATAAAAATCAAACAGTCCCTGACCTCATGGACCACACATTTTTATTGGGGAGATGACAGACAACATGTACATAAATAAGCATATGCAGAATACATACAAAATAAATACAAAGTAATTTTCAGAGGTTGACACCAGGAGCTAAGGAATCAAAAAAGTCTTCACATCGATAGTGGTGCTTCAGTTGATTCTCAAAGGAAAGAAACTTTCCGAGAGGTGGAGGTAAGGAGGGATTCATTCCAGGCATGGGTGAGAGACAGTAAAAAGCAACAGTGATAGCTGATAAAGTATTTTATGTGATGAAGAGAAAGAAAGGCAGTTTGGCTGTTTTCTACAGTGCAGGAAAAGAAATGATAAAACTGCAAAGGTAGCTTGGATCCAAGATTTTAAAAGGCTTTAAATGCCAAACAGAAGAGTTTGTATTTTATATTTTATTTTAGAGGTGATAGGTAGCACCTGGAATTTACCGAGCAGGGGAAAGACATGGTCATATCTGTGCTTTAGAGCAAATGTGTAGAGGATGATTGGAGAAGGATGGATGGAGAGATTTGAAGGAGGAAAGCAACTGGGCTACTATAGAAGTCCAGAAGAGAGGTGATCTGGACCTGAACTAGGGTGGTGGCCACTGGATGACTAGAGAGGAGAGGTCAGATCAAGAGATGTCGAGATAGAAAAGTTAAGATTTCTTAACTGAATGGATATTTGAGGTGAGAGTGAGACATCAAAGATAACGCCAAAATTGTGAATCTGGGTAACTGGAACAGGGTGGGGATACCCTTGACAGAAATACAGGAGTTTGGGAGAGGGTTAGGTTTTTGGGGAAAGACTATGCACTCTGTTTTGGATTATTTTGCAGAGATGTCCATGAGATACCTAGCTTGAAAGGTCCAGTAGTAGCTGGTGATTTGGTACTGGAGCTCAGGAAAGAAACTACCCTCCACACAGCTGCCAAAATGGTATTCCCTGAGTGTAGCTCTGTCACTCCCCAGCTCAAGCAGCTCTAGTAACTCCCACTTGCCTCTAGGATAAGTTACAACCTTAAAGCCCTTCACCATCTGACTCTAGCCCACTTTTCCAGGCTCATGACCCCATTCCCTGCCTTCATGCCCAATACATTGCAGCCAAGCCATCTTGTTTGCTAGACATGGCATTCCATCCCTCTTCCATCTTTGTACCTTTGACAGGCTGTGTCTGCTCTTTGGAATATACTTCCTCCTTATTTCTGCCTCTTAGAATCCTTAACATCATACAAAGCTCAGCTCAGGTGGCTTCTCCTTCAGGAAACCCTTCTTGCTCTTCCCAAGTATTTCCCCCAGAAGTTACTTGGTAGGTATTTTATATTTAATTGTCTGTGTACATATTTCTCTCAAAAGAATATAGGTGCTTGAGGATAAAAGCTATTTTATTTTTGTCATAGTAATCCTAGCGAATAGGATATGTGCCTGGCGCTTAATAAATTGAAATGAGTGAATAAGACTATCAAAGGAGAGTGGGAAAAAGTACAACATACTACAAGAACAAAATTACTTAGAATTAAATGGACCTATCCTTGGGGTTGTCAAGGATATCCAACTTATCTCTCACTAAGTAAATACGACCTGGTCAAAACACTAAAAGAATTCTTCTGAGGGGAAGATAAATATGGTAATGTTATGCTGGGCATTAATTCAACACAGGACCATCATGTCCACCAGCTTTGATTGAGGGAACTAGACTCCCAAAGGCCCTAACAAGTGGCCATTAAAAGATTCCACACCCTTTTAGCCAAAACAACTACAGTTACATGCCCTTCCAATGCCTCCCTTCCCAGTTCCCAAGTAATTACAAATTGAAAATAATACTTTCACACCTTTTCTGAATACACAAGAGTTAGGAATGACATTTCCTCAGCACTCCAGAGAGCTAAAAGAAGAGGATTACCACCATTAGCATCAAATTTCCAATAGAAGGTGGAACAGCTCCTTTGCAGAACCCTTTCTCTGCCTATAAATCTTGGTTGGTTGGTTGCTTTCATCTGACCAAATCAGTAGATATATTCACACCTTTACATTTACCCACATTTGTTTTCGCCTCACCTGAACCCACCTTCAAAATAACTGCATGAGAAATAATTATGGGGTCTGAATACAGATCAAAGCATACCATTTTCTCTGGTTTTTGTTTTGTTTTTTTTCTTGTGGTTTTCCCCTTTGATTCCAATTCTTCTTTACAACACGATTAATATGGTAATATGTTTAATATGACTGTATATATATAGAGAGAGAGCCTATATTAGATTGCATGCCATCTTGGAGAGGAGAAAGAGAAGGGGAGAAAATTTAGAACTCAAAATCTTACAAAAGAAAATGTCGAAAACTAAAAATAGATAGATGGATAAATTAAACAAAAACAAAGTAACTGCCTGAGAAGGGGAAAAATAAAACATGAGACATGGGACAAATAAACAAGCAAAGGTAAAAGGCCTCTAAACCAGCACTAGGGAAAAAAAAACAAAAACAAATCAAAGCAGAGCAAGGGGAAAAAAACAGCCTCTCCCAGGGGAGTGGAATCAATTAGAGCTGTTTCAAAAGATTCAAGGTCAAGGTGAATGGTCCACTAAGAGGATGTAACTTAACACCTCCTCTGAAGAAGCCTTCTCTCCTTTAATCTTTCCCTCCTACTCAGCCCAGCCCTCACGGAAAAGCCACCATTTCTACCTGATCTAAAGAAAAAAATAACCATTAGTGGCACCTAGGTACATCTGGGCAGAAGTGAGAGGGATACCCTGGTCCTCAGATTTTCCTGGCCCTCCAGATTTTCTCAACCATAGTGTACTCATCACTTCAGTTTTTCCCCAATATCCTCCCCCATTCCCATAACTTTCACTTTTTCCCCCATTCACCTTCTCTCATTCTCCAAATTTTTTTCTGTCCTTCTCAACTAAATTACCTGCCTAAGCTCTCTAACTGTCCGCTCTCTCCAGGCTCTTCTAAGCCCCTTCAATCTAGCAATATCAAGCTTTTAGTCATTCTTTAATATCATTTAATATCATTCTTTTAGTCAACCATTATCAACAGAAACTCAGAGTTGGAAGAGACATCAGAGACCAGCTAGCTACACCTCTCCTTGAAGAGAAATTCCTTTCATAGCAACCTCGAAAAAGGTCATCCATCCTCTGCTTGACTATCTTCAGCAATGGAGAACTCACTAATTTCCCAAGACAGCCCATTACATTTTTGGGCAGCATCAAAGTAATAAGAAAAAAAAAACTTTATATTGAGCCTAAATCTGCCTTTCTACAACTTTAATCTCATCTAGATCTTGCTGGGGCCAAGTAAGAAATCTAGTGCCTTTTCTATCTGACAGGTCTTTCAATACTTGAAAAAGGCTTTTCCATCCCCTCAAGTCTTCTGAAGACTAAACATCCTCAGTTTTTGGAATAGATCGTTGTAAGGCATGGCGGCCAGTCCTGTGGTGGCATTACTCTGCAATGTTCCAGTTGGTAAATGCCGCACCCCCCTCGCAAAAGGTGAAAACCAGCCTTTGGTCAGATATTTCTGATGTGGTCTGACCAAGGCTGAGAACAAGTGCAGTGGAAGACATTTTAAGTCAAAGAACTTAGGTCAAAGTCCAGCTCTGCTGATTTTTACCTCTGTGACTTGGGCCAAGTCATTTGAACAACACCTCCAAGGCTATGGACGCCCCCTATTAATACAGCTTATCTCTATTACTCTACATATCTCTTATCCTTTTTTTTCTTCATTCTTTCCCATATCCCCTTCTCCTCTACCTTTCCCTCCCATCTTCTGCCCCTTCCCTTTCTTTCTCCTTTCCTCATACCGCCATTTCCCCACCCCACTCCCTTCTCCCGAGATGCACCACTTTTACTGTGCGACTCTGGGTAAGTTAATTTCACTTCTCTGCTTCCTCATCTACAACATGGGGCAAAGTAGACTGAATGACCCCAGTCGGAGATCCACGTGTCTGTGACCCTATAATCACCCACCTCTCTGGGTCGGAACATTACGCCTCTATTAATTAATTGCCCTGAAACTTGTTTGAGTCTTACTCCCCGCCCCCACTCCCTTCCTCCTTTCCTTCCACAGACCCACATTCCCTTCCTCTTCAGCCCCTCCCTCACTTACTGACCCCAAGTATCCTCAGCATCCCCTTCCCAGACCTCCACCCTCACCTCTTCATCCCTCCTTCCCCCAGCTCCCTCTCCCCACAACGTGACACTGTTACCATGTGACCCAGAACAAGTCCCCCCCCCACCTCTCCCACTTTTCTTCTTTGTAAAAAAATCCCAGATCTAGATCTCAAGGGGCGCCTCCAAACAGCTCATTTTACAGATGGGAAAACTGAGGTCCCAAGAAGCGGCTCTCCGAAGAACCCACAGAGAGGGTCAGTGATCTAGGGTAGGAAGGGACCTCGGTGGTCACATGGTCCATTCACCGCATTTTACAGGTGGGGAAACTGAGGCCCAGGAAGGTTAAACGATTTTTTCTAATTTTCGCACAGAAGATCACAGGGACGGAGGTCCAGAGCTGGAAGGGGCCTGGGAGGGGGGGGGAGGAATCGTCGAATCCATTCCCCTCCTCTCCCCCGCTTCATTTTACAGGTGAGGAAACTTAGACCTTAGGAGAAGAGACTTGGTAGCGAGATGGGCTGGGATTTGAACTCGGGTCCCGCAGCGTGAGCTCTCGCGCTGCTCCCGACCCCACGACCCTCAACCTTGAGGGGAGGGAGAGAGACAGAGGGTGAGGGGCGAGAGGTCCCCAGCGCGCGCCGGGCATCGCGGCTCCGACCCTGGGCTCCCCTGGCCACCTCGGACACGAACCCCCGCCCGGCTCCCCGCCCAGCCCGGGCGCGGCCGCCGCTCTCACCTGGGAGCTCAGCCCGGACCAGTCCATCTCCTCCTCTACGCCGGCCCCGACCGGGAAACTCCGAGCCCGGCCGGCTAACTCCCGGACTCCCTGCCGCCTCCGCCTCCTACTGCACCCCGCGAGCCGCCACCGCCCACTTCCTGCCCTTGTCAGCGGCCCGACCGCTTCCTGCTCCTCGAGCCGCCCGCCGATCACGGCGCGGTCCGGCCAATCCGCTTCTAGGGGCGGGGCCTCGCCCTGCCAGGGCCGCTCTGGTTGGTGTAGCCCGCTGGCGGGGGGCGGGGCGTCTCCTGCTCTTTGTTACCCTCCCTCCTTCAGCCTCGCAGCTTCGGAAATTTGACAACAGTGTGTTAGTCTAGTCCAACTCCCTCATTTTACCAGTCGGGGGTGTCGGGGGTGGGGGGTGGTGAACTAGGCCTGCCTAAGGTCACAGCAGTCAATTTGGATTGAACCTAAATCCACTGCGCCGGGTTGCCATCTCCATCTCTGCCCCCGGGAGGATCTTAGCTTTAGTGAGGTTGTAGGATCCAGCCCAGTACCTGGCATATAGTAGCTGCTTAATAAATGTTTATTGACTGATAGATGCGTCAACCAATAGACAGGCATTTATTAAGGGTCTTCTATCCGCTGGGGTGAGAATACCCAGCCCCAAATTCATCTAAGGCGGTGAGGTTTCTTCCCTTGCCAACACCACTATGGTTTTAAGAACCTACGGACTAAACCACCACCTCAATGATATGTAATAGCTAGCATGTAACTACAACTAACATCGAGCGCTTTAAGATTTGAACAGCACTTTACAGGTATATTGTCTCATTTTATTCCCACACCAACCCTGGGAAGTAGGTGCTATTATTATCCTCATTTTGTATATGAGGAAACTGAGGCAGACAAATGAAGTGATTTGCCCTGGGTCACGCAACTAATAAATGTCGGTCCAGTGCATAGTGAGTGGCCCTTAGAACCTTGAGCCTGAGTTCAAATCCTGCATTCGATACATATCGGCTGTGTAACCTAGAGCAAGTCACTTAACCTCTCTGTGTTCTAGACAACTCTCAAAGACTATCCAGTTGCTTTGGTACAACGGAATTTCCTCACCTGGAAGTTCCCTATACCAATGAAGTCACTGGCTTAGTTTCTATGTCTATTCTATACAAGTCCTTATTGGTAGATTGAGTATAGGAATAGTTTTTTCATTTGTGTCTGTTCCCAGCACCGAGCTCCGCCTCCGCGTGTGGCGTACACCAGGCATATCAAAGGGGCTTATTTGAAGGGACTGGGGCTCAGACTCAGAATCATGAGAAAAAGAAAGAGTATGAGGGGGGGACTAACTGGAGGCAATTCTTACCTCCTCGCCCACCCCAAATGTCCCATTTCAGGGCTCTGTAAACCATACCAAAGCACCCCCTTCTAGGTTTCCTGAAGAGTTACCATCTTGCATTTCCAATATATCCCAAGCATGATAGACTTTTCAGTTTTATTTTCTTTTTAGGAATTCACTCACAGTAAGTCTCATACCCTAGAGAGTAAGCAAAATACAGAAGTCGATATATCCTAATCCTCATATGAGAAACCTGCAATTCCCACTGATGCGTGACTGATTCCTTGCTGCTTTTCTCTAGTCTTTCACTGGGTGACCCTCAATAAGCTACTTAAGAAGAAAAATTACATTTATTTAATGGTCTTGGTGATAGTCAATGTTCGCGGAGGGCTTCCAGTATCAGATAAACAGAACTGGGGGATTCCAGTCTTTGGAAATGTCTGTTGCTTTTTATACATCAATGAATAAATAAATAAGACAGTGACTTCTGCTCAGAGGAGGAAAAAAAAAAAAGATCACACACATACACACCTAAACTGTGAGTTACACGGTTTCTGTAATGCTTCATGGAGAAAAACAACACTATTTCAATTTAAAGGATTACACTAAGAAGACTGATGAAGAATG
>CM053623.1:425253791-425281067 GCA_028646595.1 Phalanger gymnotis | reverse complement strand
GGAATGCTAGAAAATCTAGGACCTGTCAGAACAATAATCATACAAATGGCTTATATTTACATAGTCCAATAAGGCTTACAAAGTTCTTTTCTCCTAACAACCCTATGATATTCAAGAATCCTTACATCCATTTTACTGATGAAGAAACTGAGATTTTGAGAGGTTATATATCTTTCACAGAGTGACAAAACTAATGAGATTCAGAGCTAGGATTTAGATAGCATGACTCCTGACTTGAGTGTTCTTTCTAATAAGCCACATTTCTGAACCCAAACAAAAATGGCCTTGATCAGTGGCATCAAACTCAAATAGAAATGGAGGTCACTCATCTGCATATAAGGATCCTTGGGGGCAGGATGACTTTTCTAAAATGTAATATTATTTGTTTTACTGTATTTTTATTTATTTTTAAAAAATATTCTCCAATTATATTTTAATCTGGTTCTGCACTGAAGAGTTTCTATGGCAGCAGGGGGCCCGCAGGCTGAGTGTTTGATACCTCTGGGCCTGATGTTCCTCCAACAAGGAGGATTTGAATTCAATCTCCCATCTTCAGGACTTTGCATTGGCTGTTCCCCATGTCTAGAATACTCTCCCTTAACTCAACTTCATGGCTTCTCTGGCTTTCTCCAAGTCTCAGCTAATGTCCTACCTTCTGCAGGAAGCCTTTCCTCATCCTTCCTTAATCTTAGTGCCTTCCTCTCAAAATAGCTCCAATTTATCCTGAATTAACTTGTTCATACTGAGTTGTTTGCATCCTTGAGATTGAAAACTGTCTTTTGCCTTTCTTTGCATCAGAACTGCATGCAATAAGCACTTAATAAATGTGTATTGGCTTGATTTGACTGAAGAGTTCAAGTCAATCTGAAACAAATTAATGAATCAATTAAAAAAAACATTAATTCATTCTGGGGAATACAATGAGAAAAGTAAGTCCCTCCTCTCAAGGAGCTTACATTCTAATGGGAAAGATAATACTTTGAGCAAATCAAAGCATGGTTCAACCTACTGTTTTACTGTAATATGTTAATATTTCAATGGCTATGCTATGTTGTGGATCTTGGGGTAGCTAATGGCATACTGGGTAGAGTGTTAGAGTTGGAGTCAGGAAGACCAAAATTCAAATCCTGCCTCAAATACATACCAGCTATGTGACCATGGGCAAGTCACTTAACACCTTTCTGCCTCAATTTCCCCATCTGTAAAATGGGAATAACAATAGCATTTACCTCCTAGGGGTCTTGTGAGGATGAAATGAGATGACATTTGTAAACTGCTCTGCAAACTTTAAAAGTGCTATGTAAATGCTATCTATCATGGACGGATGATATCCCTTTCTTTGACGTAGTTTGTAACCAGTTCATGCTTCCTTGCCTTGTATAATTCCTGTGCTTCTTTAGATCCTCCAAATACAGTCCATCCAAAGTTACAGAGGCCTTTAGCTAGGTGTATTTACCCTTTTGTGGGTAAGAGTGGAACACTGGGCTGTCCTGTGCTCTTACCACCCCATTTCCTTCTCGGATCATAGATCTCCTCAATGAGACTCTTTCATCTACTTCTTGGATGTTTGTCTTTATTGAATGGGTACCATAGACTACATAGTAGTTGTATTCACCATGTATCTCTATCTTGTGTCCCTTCCAACTAGGATTTCTCAGATATTAGAACTCTTTACAGTTATGAAAGTTCCAATAAATACTTGTTCCAATCACAGTATTCCAATAAGCAAGATTTAGGCACTAGCCTTTCCCTGCTCCCAAGCCTTAAGTAAAAGCACTATTTTGTTATTTTTTCTAAGATTTTTTTTTCTGTTATGATCACGAGATCAGAGAATTTAGAGCTGAAAGGAACCTTAAGGATTATTCAGCCAAACATTTTTATTTTAGGAATGAGAATTCTTCAACCTAAAGCAGTTAAGTCACATCATCACACGTTACCTAAAGAATTTGAGCAAGGAGAGATCTCTTCTAACTGGGCAATCAGGAAATATAGGGGCAGGAAGAGGTTACAACAGAACTCAGACTGGAAGGGAAAGACTTCAACAGACAGGTAAACACCTTATACAGGTAAGGAGTAGATTCAGGATTCAAATTCAGGTCCTCTGGCTCCAAATCCAAAGTTATTCCCATTAAACCTTGTGGAATGAATGATTTTATTTGTTTTTTTTTTTGCCTATATGAATGTGTGGGAGCAGACAATGGGAAGTAAAATGGTAATTGACAAGGGAAGTGTCCTGGAAAGAGCCCTGGACTCAGCAGAATGACCTGGGCCCAAAGGCTGCCTTTGCCACTAACTCGATTGTTACCTTCTTCACTAAAACCTGTCTCTACTCCTATCTCCTATTCTCTTGATGGCACCATCATTTTTTATTCATCCAGTATCTAAATCTGCTATCTTTGACTTTTCCCTCTCTCATCTGCTATGTCCAGTTTCCTGCCAATCTCACACCCTACCTTCCTTCTGCAATATCCATCTTCTCACTTTTGTTCAGGCCCAGATCATCTATTCCTTTCCTGGGCCATTGGAACAGCCATCAGTCTCTTCAGTTTATCCTTGACACAGCTGCCAAAATTATCTTCCTAATACCCAGAACTGATTGGGTCACTCAAAAAACATTAGTGGATCACCAGTGCCTGAGTAATAAAATATAAGTTCCTAATTCTGGCATTCTAGGCCCACCACAAGCTAAATACAACCTATTTTTCCAGCCTCTTTTTAAACCAACAATTGCCCCTTGCTTTCATTCTACAATGACTGGATCACATTCTGTCTTAGGATAGTAGGACCATAACTCTAGAGCTAGAAAATATTTCAGAGGTTATCTAATCCAACTCCTTCATTTTTACAGAAGAGGAAACTGAAGCTAAGTGACTTCTCCATGGTCACCTAGTTAGTAAGCATCAGAGGTAGGATTTGAAGCCAGGTGCTCTGAATCCAGAGCTCATACTCTTTTCTGCTGTACCATGGGTATACATCCTTTCTACCAAGGATTCTTTTTATGGATACCTCTATCTGCTGAAATCTTTCTCTTCGTGGCTGAGCTCTATAGTGAGCTCTCCCCTCTAAAGTTTTCTCCAACTGTCCAACTAAAAGAGATCCTTCCCTACCTGAAGCCTCTTTTAGACTTATGAGTGGCATAGGAACTGGGTCATTTTTTAAAATTTCTTAGGCCCAACATCTATCACCATATCTTCCTTTTTCCTTCTTTCCTTCCTTCTTACCTTCCTTTCTTCTTTCCTTCCTTCTTACCTTCCTTCCTTCCTTCCTTCTCTTCTCTTCTCTCCTCCTCCTCCTCCTCCTTGTCCTCCTTGTCCTCCTCCTCTTCCTCCTCCTCCTCCTTCTTCTCCTCCTCCACCTTCTTCTTCTTCTTTAGTCTTCTTCTTCCTCTTCTTCTCCTCCTCCTTCTTCCTCTTTTTGTCTTCTTCCTCTCCTTCTTCTCCTTCTCCTCCTTCTCCTTCTTCTTCTTCTCTTCTTCTTCTTCTTCTCCTTCTTCCTCCTCCTCCTCCTCCTCCTTTTTCTCACCCTCTCCTATAAATTTTATTTTAACTTTCACTAACAAGTTCAACTACTCAACTATGAAAATAAGAATATAGGAAAAAAATCAGAAAATGAACAAAACGATTAAAAACTAAGAAATTATAAATAATTATACATGTGTCTGTAAACTCTTATGTGCATATTGACTTACAAATAGTTGTCTCCAAAGCCTTCTGGATTTTGTGATACCTTTTGATATTTTTTACCATGCATGAATGTGACTTTGCTCCCTCAATTGCTGTCTTTAACCACGTAAAGGTAGTCAGTGCATACATAATTTTAATCTAACATTTATATAGTACTTTGAGATTTACAGAATGCTTTATGAATATTATTTTATTCTCGTAACACCTTTGGGAGGTAGGGGCTATCAGTATTCCTATTGTACAGATGAGGAAACTGAGGCAGGCAGAGGATAAGCAACATGCTCAGGGACATCACACAACTAGCAAGTGTCTGAGTCTGGATTTGAAGTCAGGACTTCCTGTCTCCAGCTGTAGCACTCTGCGCATTGTGCCACCAGCTATCCCTTTCTGCTTTCTTTCTTTAACTCTGCATCACTTCATGTAGGTCTTCCCATCTTGCTTTGCATTCTCCAGATTTCTAATTTCTTATGGCACGATGATATGACCCATAGCATTTTACTTAAGCTCCCTGGGCCTCAGTTTCCTTATCTGTAAAATGAGAAGTTTAGACTGGAGGATTTTTGAGGTCCCTTCCAGTTCTAGAGCTATTAGTCTATGATCCTATTGTCTTAGTTAATATTGGGGTCAAGTATGAATGCTATGATGGCGTAAAAAAAGACGAATGTGAAGAATTCAAAGACAAAACGGAAAAACATGAAGAAATAAAAGAATGAAGAAAATATTCATGTATCCATATTCTTTTAGACCTTCTTCAATCATCGGAGACTCAGCTCATCTTCAGTTTTCTTTGCTTTTGCAAACTCTCCCAATGAGAATCTCTTTATCCAAATATTTGTTTGTTTTTTTTATAGATAGGTCTTTTCCCCTTGTCAATAGCCTCCTTGTCCTACAGTCTTAGTAGTGAGACAGCTGGGTATGAACAGTAACTTTTGTTGCATAATTCCATCATCCCTGCCTCTTGGAGAAATTAGGATAATTGTTTAAGTGGAATAATAGGCTGTTAGAGCTTTAAGGGATCTTGAAAATCACCTCTATAAACTTTCTATTTTTATAGATATGGAAAGTGTCCCAGAGAAAGGAAGTAACTTGCTTATGGTCCCACAGCTACTAAAAAGCTACCCAAAAAGCCAAGATGGCTGAGTACCCACTTTCCTGATTCTCAGGCCATACTTTTTCTCATGAAAGCCCACTGTCCTACTGAGGAGGGACAAGCTTTTTAGAGCATGACTAGAGCTGGACCTGGGGTTTAGTGCAGGGGAAAGAGCGTTGGACTGATAGGAAACATGGGCCCAAATTCAACCTCTGCCCTTTATTAGCAGTGGGACTCTAGGTAAGGCATTTAATTTCTCAAAGACTCAGTATTATCTATAATTGTAGATAGTAATAGCCATCCACCTCTTGGGGCTATTGCCAGGATCCAATGAGACGACATAGGTACAGTGCTTTGCAAATGTCAAAGTTCCGTATAAATGCTATCATCGTTATTATAATTTATGTTACGTTACCTTGTGTTATCTTAGGCAAGTCACCAAACTCCTCTGCTCCTCAGTTTCCTCATCTATAAAATAAGGGGTAGCCTAGTCAGGGGTGGGGAACCTGCAGTCTTAAGGCCACATGTGGCCTTCTACATCCTTAAGTGTGGCCTTTTGACTAAATCCAAATTTTAGAGAATAAATTTGTTGAGTTTGGATTCAATCAAAAGGCTGCACTTAAAGACCTAGAAGGCCAGATTTGTTCTGTAAAATTTGGATTCAGTCAAAAGGCCACACTTAAGGACCTAGAAGGTCACAATTGGCCTTAAGGCTATATAGGTTCCCCACCTCTGGAGATAAACTCTAAGGCTCAGGAGTATTTTGATCTTGGAGAAAACAGTGTTGGCAGCCATCCCTAATCTACTATGGTAACCACTTTGGACAGTGACTCGGGAGAAATGTCATGGCAGATGAACTCTTTTACTACAAACTTATCGTGGCTTCAATTAAAAAAATTAATATGAGTAATTCTCCTTCTTAGCCATGGTTCCCTCGTGCACGTTAAACTAATTATTTTAATGAAGGAGACAGCATTCCCCTGACTTTTGCCTTCCCTGGAGTGCTTGGTCCAGGTTGGCTCTGCCTTCAGCTGCTCCCCTTTCTAATTATGGCACTGTTCATGTACATGATATGAAAACATATGGTAACCTTTCCTATTGCAAAGATTGTACAGAAGGAAGAATCAAATGAGACTGGATCAGTTAACAACTACTCTGGTTTCTAAATAAAGCAAGCCCACATTGAAGCAATGTTACAAAATCCAATGCCACTAATCTATAGGATAAAACCAATGAGGAGTAAGCAGAGACCCCAAAGAATCTCATCTCTGAGGGTAGCAATTGTTACCTAAAGCCAATCATTCTTACTCTCAGGACTAACGAAGACTCAGAATACCAATAGAGAGAGAGCTGACACTGAAGGTAGAAGAATGGTCAGATCTGTCCTCTGATGCTTACTACCTCTAATAAGACCATAAGGAAGTCACCAGACCTCAGTTTCCTCTTCTGTAAAACAAGAATGTGGGACGAGGTGGCCTCTGAGGGTCCTTCCTGCTCTAAGTGTGTTTCAGGGCCCTGCTAAATGATATTGGGGAAACAACATTCCTTATCTTAAGAACAAACAAGGATTTCTATCACTTTCTATGATTCAACAAACCTCTATTGAATGCCTACTATGTGCAAGGCCACTGTTCTAGGCACCAAGGCTACAAAGACAATAAACATAACCATTTGGTGGTCCTTGCCTCTGAGAACTCCTTGGGCCCATCTTTTTCATACTGTTCTGTTTCCCATACTCAGTATTCCAAGGAAATGGGACCAATTCCTTATGATCTGCCTAAGCCCTGAACTTTCCTACTTTTGTGACTTTAGTATTGACTACAACTAGAAAGGCCTACCCTGGCTCATTAAAGCCTACCTCAAATGCTGCTTTCTTCCAGGAAAGCTTCTGTGGAGATGATACCAACCAGTTGACTTTTTCTCTCGGTCCTCCCTAAGCTTATCATGTATCATTAGATATCATAGTTATTTGGGTGCATGCCAAAATTTCTGCTAGATTTTAAACTCCAGTATTCTTACACCTTTCTCCTCTTATATACTCTGCAATGCAGTGGCACTGGCCTCCTAAAGAAATTCCATGTTCAGACTCTGGGCATTTTCATTAGGTGTTCTAAGACCTTACCTTAAAAAGGCCAAGGTCTCCCACAGCATCCTGGGCTATCTCTAGTCATCCTGATGAATATCTGGCCACTGGACCCAGATGGTTCTTCAGGAGAAAGTGAAGCTGGTGACTTTGCACAGCCCTCCCTCACTCAAATCAAAGTCAATTGCAAGTCATGTCATCATCTCCCTGATGTCACGGTCTTCTTTGAGAAGGAAGGACAAACCACAACCCCATGCCTGGAATACTCTCCCTCCTGATCTCTGCCTACTGGCTTCTGTAATTGCCTTCAAATTCTAGCTAAAATCCTACCTTCTACAAGAAGACTTTCCTGATCCCCTTTGACAGTAGTGCCTTCCTTCTGTTCATTACCTCCTTTTTGTCCTGTAAATATCTTGTTTGTAAATAGTTGTTTCTAAGTTGACTCCTCTCCCTCCCCATTAGACTGTAAGCTTCTGGAAAGCAGGGATTGTCTTTTGCCTTTCTTTGTGTCCCCAGGGCTTAGCACAGTGCTGGGCACATAGTAGGGGCTTAAAAATGTTTATTGACTGAATAACAGGTCACATCCATCTCTCACACATAGAGAAGTACTTTATATACAATGAAGGTTCTCCATAATCTATCCCTCCCTGAGTACACATTATTTCTTACTCTTCTTCTAACAAGATATTTTTCTGTTTCAGGCATCCCAGTCTTCTCACTCATAGGACTATTGTCCGCACTCCATGAGAAAGATTGAGAAGCATGAAGGGTGAAGAGGTTGAGAATGTGACTCACTGAGAAGATACATTGGGAGGACATGTACTTTTGGACTATGGGATATTTTTAAGGAAGAATTCTCGACTTTCAAAGATAGAGTTTGGCTTTGGATACTAAGAGGGAAATGAATCCCTCAAGGGTAGGGAATTAAAACCATCAGGCGGAAGTAGGAGAGAATTAGGAGAACATAAAAGCAAGATTGCAGGAAAAGGGGAAAAAATGGTGGTTTGTAGTCAGAGGACTTGGGGTCAAAACCCAACTCAGATACTTACTGTGTGACCTTGTATATAACTCAACTTCTCTCAATCTCAGTTTTGTCATCAGTAAAATGAGGGGTTTGGAATAGGTGTTCTCTGAGATCCCTTCCAGTACTCAATCTATTAAGGAAAGGAAGAAGACACTAGGAAGAACTTGGCTTCCTTCGAAATCTTGCCTAGGGCCAACTGGAATTCCAACAGTCATTAACCTTTAACATGTTCCCATCCCCACCCTGCCTTGCTCTGCCTCAACCTGCATTGTGGCCCTGCCCTGCCTGGAGTGGTGAGATAAATGGGAAGATTAGAGAGGAGAGCCAACCAAGGGAAGTGGACCAAGGACTAAAGTGTTCATAGATTTGTTTTAGTTGTGCCAAAGCATGCTCACTGAGAACCAGGGATCTGGTCCACTTCTTTATCTGGGACCTCTGTACCTAGTATTCCTAGCCTTGCCTGACATGTTCAGAACTGGTGTGCAATAATGGAAAAGTCTGAGGATCAGGGCTGGGTCATTTACTATGTGATCCTGGGAAAGTCAGTTCACCTTAATAAGCCTCAGTTTTCTTATTCTTTGTCTGCAAAATGGGGATAATAATAACTTGCACTGCCTACCTCACAGAGTTGTTGGAAGGAAAGTGCTATGTAAATCATAAACACTACATAAATGTGACATATTATTACATGATGTCCATAATCTGTCATAATCCAAAGCCCTGGAATAGTACCAAAAGAGAAGAGCATAGGTTTATAGGTTGAAGGCTCCTTAAGGGACAATTTAGTTCAAATCCTTGCCACCCCTACACACACACACACACACACACACACACACACACACACACACACACACACTGAGGCCCAGGGAGAATGATTTGGCCAAGATCACATAGGCAATAAGCATCCACTATGGGGTTTGAATCCAGGTCATCTAGCTTAGAGAGAGCAGTGTAGTATAGAACGAGCTACCCTCCAAACCAGAAGGATCTGTATTCATGTGTGGCTTCTGACACTTACTGGCTGTGTGATTAGGGATAATTCACTTAATTTCTCAGTGCTCTAGGCAACCCTCTAAGACTATAAATGTGCCATTTTGCTCTTGTAGAGGGACTTGCCTCATCTAGCAGTTTACCAGTTATATCACAGGGCCCGTTTCTATAGCATCTGACTCCAGAGTATGAGCTCTTTCAACTGTACCATGGAAGGATGAAGGTTGTCTAAAACAAAATGCCAAGTAATGGGTTGAATCTGAAATGTTTTCCTTAGAGTACAAATGTGATGCAATGAGTCTTACTTTGTTTCTCTTAGTGCATGTATTAAGTGTCCGAGAAACCCAAAGCATATCTGTGTTTATGATATATTACACAAGAAAATGGCCTGGTACTCTCTGTAGTTAATAATAATGCTAATAACAATAACTGCTATTTCTATAGCATTTTAAGGTCTGCAAAGCATTTTATAAACATTGGCTCATTTTAGCTTTACGACAACCCCGGGAGTTACAGTAAAGGAAACCAAAGCAGACAGGAGTTTAAAAGATTTGTCCAGAGATACCCAGTTAGTAAATATCTGAGGTCAGATTTGAACCATGGTCTTCTTGTCTCCAGGTCCAGCACCCTAGCCACTGCCCCATTTAGGTATCCAGGTAATAGTTCTCCCATATGCCCTGTTATATTTAGAGTAGTATATACATCTGTGTGTTGATTTATGCCAGTTTGTTCTGCTAGTATTGAAGTAAGGAGAAGGAAAAACTGAGGAAAGTGTAGTTTCTCCCTCAGCTTTCTCCCTTCAAGATCAACTTAAGGCCCACTAAGCCTTTCCTGATCTATCCAGTTTGCCAGTGCCCTTCTCAGTCCCTCAGTCAGTCACTTAGTCAACATGCATTTTTTAAACACCTAGTATGTGCTAGGCACTGAAGATACAAACAATACTGAGAATAAGGTATTGAGGATACAAAGAAAGGCAAAAGTCAGTTTTTGCCTCAAGGAGCTTACAATCTAGTAGGGGAGACAACATGCAAAGGACTACTTAGAAACAAAGTTTATACAAGATAAGTTGTGGATACTCAACAGAAGGAAGGAACTAATATAAAGCTTTGTATTTACTTTGAAGTTTGTTTTTATTTATATGAATACACATTCTTTCCACCAATAGAATATAAACTTCTTGAGGGCTGGTACCTGGTTTTTGTCACTGATTTTCAATGTACTTAGCACCTTGTTTGTCACAAAGTAGGCATCTAAGAATGTTTGTTGAATGAATGTTTTTAAATAGAAAAGGTAACGTATTAGCCAGAAGAATCTGCATTTTAAAAGCGAAATCTCAGTTGTTAACCAATCACAGGGTGGTTTAAGATTAAGGAAGACATTACCCAAAATGGTCTTATGATAGGTTAGCTAGGCACCAATTAGTGCAAACATTGTATCTCCTGATATAGCCACATATATTCAATTCTACACTAATCCAAGTTACAATTATGTGAAATATGAAAATTGGTCCTAGCCCAATAGAACTATATAGTGTGTATTCAAATAATACAACCACTTTGGGGATGGAAAGTTAATTTTTTGTGCTAATCATGACCTATTTGTTAGTCTTTTCAATTTAAAGACAAAGAAACTGCAACCATGTGATATTGTCGGTGGCCCAGGACCGTAAAGGTGAGCAAATAATACAACCGAGACTTGAATCTTGGCCAGGCCCTTCGTAATATTTTTTTTTTTATCAATGCTTTAACCTAAAGTGCCACATCCTTCAGCACTTCCTGCCTGAGGTTTTGTATAATTAACTAGTATAAAACTAAGGCATCAGGAGCCATGAGTTGTGTTCCTGATGTTGCCTTTCCTACTAACTCTTCGTGGGCCTATTTTTTCATTGGTAAAATGAAGTGGGGTGGATCAGGGATCCTTAGTTTACATTTCCTATTATAAGTGAAATAAAAGGTAGTCCAATACCTGAAAGTCATGTTGTTGCTGTTTGTCCTTCGTTCTTCAAAGAGGACCATGACATCAGGGAGGTGATGCCATGACATGCAAGTGAACTGGATTTGAGTAAGGGAGGGCTGTGCAAAGTCACCAGCCTCACTTTCTCCTGCAGAATAGATCAGGAGGACTAGAGATGGCCCTGGATGCGGTGGGAGATCTCAGTCTTTTTAAGCTAAAGTCTTTACATTGATTGTGTAGGAGTTGAGCCCCTGTTGCCCTCATTTGGGGAAAATTAGACAGGAACCACATCTAAGCTTTATCTTGGAGATTTCCCTGGAGAACCTCATGGGTTCATCACAAAAGAGAGATAATGATCTCTCTGGATCAGACTCCCCAGATTGAACCTGGTCTGTGTGGTCCTAGAGCCAGTCATAGAAACTTATACCTGGAAAGGACTTTTTAGATCATCTACTCCAACTTGTTAGTGCAGGTGTCCCTGACAGATGCTCAGCTATCCTCACACTGATACCTATTCGTGGAAGAGTTCATCACCTCACAGCGAAAAAAAAATATCCCTGAGATCCCTTTCAACTCTGAAGTTTCTGTATTTGGGGACTAGATAAGGGTCTGGTTACCCCTGAAATCCGACAACACAGGTGGCTACATGTATAAGACCAGCACTGAATTTAGTGTAATATAAAACAAACAAACAGTGGTTATAGAATCAGAGGACCTGGATTGAAACCCCAGCTCTATTAATTACTAGCTGTGTGACCTTGCTAGATTTATTTCCTGTTCTGTAAATTGAAGAGATGAGCCAGTTGGTGCCCAAGGGCCCTTCTGTCTATTGATCCCATTGTTCAATAAGCCAAGAATGGTTGCTATTTGCTAAACAGATCATAAAACTTCAAGCAGCCTGTACCTAAGGAGGCCTATCACCCATCCTGGGGTACAAGAGTTAACCCAGGGTTGTACATTGTCCTAAGGGGTGGGTGGGTTGCAGATGAGAACAAAGAAGCAATGTCACCTAGTGACCTGAATACCAAAGGGATTGGGTGTCCACCTCCTCAGCTGAGATCTGAACTATGCCTCTAGGCTTGTTCTATGATCTCAGCTATGGCCCTTTGCTGACTCAGCTTCCTACACAGGAATCATAGAACACAAAAGAAATGTAAGATCTTTGAGCCTGTCAGTTTTAAGATAACCTGAGATATCATCTAGTACTACACTCTTATTTTAGATGTGAGAAAAGTGAGGCTTGGTATTGAAGTGACTTGGCAAAGGTCACATGACTAGTTAGTGCAAGTCCTGGGATTAGAACGTACTGATATATACCTTGAGAACAATTTGGTTTGATACAGTGACACCCCTGTGGAACTAGAGTCGGTGATGTGACTGTTGGTCACATGTGATGCCAAGTATATAAAAAAAATGATGGATCTGTGGCAACTCTCTCCACTGAGGCAGATTTCTGTCTATGACTTAGAGAAGTCCTAGAGAATTACCTGAGGTACTTAGCGGTGAAGTGCCTTGTCCAAACTCATATGGGTAATACAGGAAGCTGGTATTTTAACTGAGGTGTTCTTGACTTGAAACCCAGCACTTCACTTATTAAGCCGTGCTGCCTCCAACGTCAAGGTTGCTCTTGCAAATTGTTTGTAAGTATGTATCAAATATATGTATCAAATGTATATATCAAATCTTCCAGGCTGCCAAGATCACTACATTTGTTACTTGTTCAGTCGTTTCAGTTGCAATCAGCTCTCCATAACCCCATTTGGGATTTTCTTGGCAGAGATAGTGGTGTGGTTTATCACTTTTTTCTTCAGTTAATTTTACAGATGAGGAACTGAGGCAAACAGGATTAAGTGACTTGTCCAGGGCCATATAGTTACCAAGTGTTTGAGGCTGGATTTGAATTCATGAAGATGAGTCTTCTTGACTTCAGGCCTAGCACTCTATCCACCGTGCCACCAAGTTGCCCTATATTTGTTACTCCTTTTCGTTAAAGCAAAAACATTCCCTGTTAAGTGGAGTTAATCAAACCCAAGTCCTTCCTGGTTCCATGTTTAGCGCTCTTTCCAATATACTATTGTGATCAGGGAGTATAATTTCAGTGTTTAAAATCACAAACTTGACAGAGTTTGAGAGTGATGTCTAAGTCTAGGATGTGATCATCTTTGTGGATAGTTGAGGTAGGGTAGAGAGAGAATTAAAGAAGTTGGTTAACTGGGCCATCACGATACTTGAAGCACCATCAACATGAAAAGTTGCCCAGGACTCAGGTCTTAGAGGTCTGAAGTAACCAGAAAGTCAAACATTACTCCCTTAATGGATATCATTCTCAAAGCAGGGTGGACAGTGTCAGGATGACAAGCAATTGACCGAAATAAGTGAACAGGTGGTTCTGGGAGAAGGTTAAGTGAAGACTAAGATGTAAAGACTAGAACCCTAAGTGGTCTGCTTCTCTGATAATTTCTCTCATCAGTAGCTTCCCACTGACAATTGAATAAGTTACAAATTGCTTATCCTATGTAGGAAAATTGAAACACTAATGCATTATTGGTGGAGTTGTGAACTGATCCAACCATTCTGGAGAGCAATTTGGAACTCTGCTCAAAGGGCTATAAAACTGTGCATACCCTTCAATTCAACAATATCACTACTAGGTCCATAATCCAAAGAGATCATAAAAAAGGGATAAAGACTCAAAAATGTTTATAGCAACTCTTTTTGTAGTGACAAAGAATTGGAAATTGAGAGGATACCCATTGAGGGGAATGGAACAAGTTGTGGTTATATGAATGTAATAGAATACTATTGTGCTATAAGAAAGAAGCAGCTGAATTAAAAAAAAAAAAAACCTTGGAAAGACTTATAGGAACTGATGCTGAATGAAGTGAGCAGAACCAGGAGAACACTGCAGACAGTAACAGCAGCATTGTGTCATGACCAATTTTGTTAGACTTAGCTCTTCTGAGCAATGCAACGATCTAAGACAATTCTAAAAGACTCAGGATGGAAAATGCTATGCACATCTACAGAAAAAACTATGCAGATCAAAGCATGCTATTTTCACTTTTTTGTCATTTTTTTCTTTCTTGTGGTTTCTACCTTTTGTTCTGATTCTTCTTTCACAACATAACTAATGTGGAAATATGTTTAACATGATTGTACATGTACAACCTATATCAGATTGCCTGCTGTGTTAGAGAGGAGGGAGAAAAATTTGGAACTCAGAATCTTATAAAAATGGATGTTGAAAACTATCTTTATGTGTAATTGGAAAAAATAAAATACTGTTAAGTGGGAGGAGGGGAACCAACAAAATTGCTTTATCCTAGCATTCAAGATATTATGTCATTTGGTTGCAACCTACCTTTGCAACCTTTTCTAATGCCATTTGCCTTTACAACTCTAAATTTCAGTCAGATTTTACCACTTAACTCTCACCTATTTCCTTCCATATTCCTGCCTTTCTTCTCCCCCACCCCGCATACTTGGAATCATCTCCTCTCCTATAACTGCCTGTTGAAATTCCTTCCTTTCTTTAGGTGCCACCTCTTCTGTGAAGCTTTCTGGTATCTCCCTAGTATTTCTTCTCTAACTTTTCTGAGAACTTTGGAGACTTTTAACACTTTATCACTTTAATTATAGTAGAATAGAGACAGTGGAGATTTTTATGCCTGCGAAAATACCAAGATCAAGCTAGTTGACTAGGATGACTTACTACTGACAGATATGCACTCTAAAGGAAGAAATAAGGGCTCTAAAAATAGAGAACAATGACTTTGTCTCCTCAGTTTATCGTTGATAGGTTAGAGAAGCTCTTGAGAGGGCTCAATCCTAAATTAAATAACTATCTGTTAGGAAGACTTCGAATTTTCAAGGAAAAGACTTAATCCTAGCTTGAGGATGCTGCCATTTGTTAGTTGGAAGTGGAGGCTATGACTAAAGTTCTGACAGCCTGCCCTTACCAAATAGAAGTTCTAGCAATTCTGCTTTGGCACACTGAGATGGCCAACGGGTAACACCAAAGAGTCAGAGGACTGGAGTAGGGAACACAGTTTTTCATCTTATGCTAAGTCCTCATTGGATCAGCAGGAACCACAGAACAATGGTCTAGTGGAGATAAAAAGAGACAAAAGAAGCTACATTCATTTAAAACTATGTGCCTACCTCTTCCTAGGGGACCAAGGGAGCAACATACCCAGTGGAGATTCCACAATTGGTGAGGAGCAGGATCCATTGGACCAGGGTGTTGATGTCATCAGAAGACATCAGTGGTCCTACTGAATCAGAAAAGCGGAGTGCCCCTCCATACATGTGACCCAGTCACCTAAGTTCCCTACATGTGTGTCCCTTATGCACAATTACTTTGCTTGCCTATTCTTCCCACTGGTGGTAGGAAGAACTGTAGGGCTCTCTTTTGCCTTTGTGGGAAAGTGTGCCCTACTTTTTTGAGGGACATTTGAGGTAGAATGTTGTCACAACTTTTATTACTATGCTATGTGACTTTAAGCAAGTCATAAACCCTTCCTTAGACCTCAGTTTGATCATTTGTGAAACAAGAGGATTAGTCTAAATGGCCCCTGAGGTCCTTTCTACCTTCAGATTGATGATCCTGTTTTAGTGTGTCACTTTATCAGAGCCAGGCATGATACATCTATCCGTCAGGGTTCTAGGGTACCCTGAAGGGCTTGTGGGTGTCTCTTTTTGCCATTGCTTAAAACCCCACCAGCTATGGGGCCAATTTGTTAGGAGCCAGCGACTAGTACCCCAGTTTCATTTTCCCACTTAACACAGATTAACTTTTAGAAAAAGATATTTTCTTCAAAGATATAGGAAGAACAAGCCTTTTTTTGCTCCAAGACCTCATGTGTATGCTCTCCCCTACTGCTATCTCAGTCTCTGAAGGAGTGGGTTCAAAACTTCGTTCAATTCCTTACATGGCATTAGTTCGAATGCCAAGCATTCAGAGTGTACAACTCCAACGGGCTGGCCATGTTGTTCAAATGCTAAATGTACATTTGCCTAAAAGACTATTTTATGGAGAACTCACACAAAGCAAGCACTCATGTGGTGGTCAGAAGAAGCAATACAAGGACACTCTCAAGGTCTCTCTGAAGAACTTTGGAATTAACTGTGAGACATGGGAGACACTAGCAGAGGACTGTCTTGAATAGCGTTCTCTCATCAGAGAAGGTGCTGTGCTCTATGAGCAGAGCAGTATTGAAGCAGCTCAAAAGAAACACACAATAAGCAAATCTAGAGAATCTATCCCAAAAGTTCACATGGACTATTTGTGCCCAACCTGTGGTCGAGCATTCTGAGGTCTTATTGGTCTGATCAACCACAGTCAGACATGCTGTAACTTGACTCTAACATAGTGATATCAATTTGGCCCTCTTCAAGAATGAAAGACAATAACCAAACTGAAGCATTAGTCCCACCAATTTCATGGCCAGGTGTGACATGATCGACAATTGAGTCCGCCTCTCAGCTATCTCCGGACTGGGGGTCCCAAAAGTCACTTCCTTGCTCCTTATGGCATCAATACTCCACTAGCTATGAACTCCAGGATGCTAAAGGAGTGGTGTTAGCTGAAAAACCAAACCCTCAAACAACAGGATGCATGAGGAGTTCTCTGGACCTTTTGAACTCATGAAGTTAATAGGCTCAATTCCTTTCCCTAGTTGACAAGCGTCCTTAACTATGCTGAGGCAAATATACCTTAACTGAAGTTGATAGGGCATTTTGAATGCCTCCTCAGCTAATCAAAGAACTCTACGTGTGGTTACCTGGCTAAAATCATTAGAAAATATGCTCCACAGTCTGTCTCTTCAAAGCTTTACTTTATACATTATCATGATTCTTGTGGAAGGAAGCAATTCCCTTGTGTTCTCCACATGGAGAGGTGCCATATCAAGGGGTCTAGAGATATTCCAGATGCGCATTGAGGATTCTATTAAATGCCTTTGCTCTGAACTAATTATTCCCCTGTGACTGACTAGAGAAAAAGAAAACACAGCAATGTGAGTTCACGAGCTTGTGCTTTTGAATGGATGTGAACCTTCAGAGTGCCAGGAATCTAAGGTATCTATCCTGGAAGCATGGAAGGGTGGGTGCCCCCAGATTGTACCTAGTTATTTGTATTCATGCCTTATCCCATCCCAACTTAATACTCCCTGTAACTCATTCATCTATCTACCACAGTAGTCATAATGTAAACCTTTGTGTTATTCAAAGCTGTTCCACTTTTCAAATCTTGAACTTTGAAAGTCTACACTTAACAAAACGCGTTTTTCTTCAACTTGTCTAGCTCCTTTCTCTGGCTAAGCCTGTTCTCTGACCTTCTGGTGATTCCTCCCTTTTCTCTCAGGCCCTCACATTTACTCTCCTTTTGTTTCCCTTCTTACCCAATCTTGACACGAGATCATTAACAAATTTAATTTTGTTTTCCTTCTCCCCTCTGGAATTCCCTCATCTTTGCTCCCTTAAGTCCTGGCCCTGTTAAATCCCAACTATGGGTGATTTCCCCCTTCTTTGCATGTATTTGGGTGCTTCTGAGTGATTCTAGAAGAAGATATAAAACAGTGCTGACTGAATCCTCATGCCATATAACTTCAACTGGGCTGCTACAGAGATAATACTTTAATTAATCGCTAATTATCTTGCTGCTCTTTGTACCTGATGCTCCTTCTCCTGCCTTTATCTCTCTCCTCCCCTCCATTTCTTTGAATCTCTAACTTTCTTCAAGTCTCTGATGCCTTCCCTGATCACGCACTCCTCCTCTCCCCATTGCTTGTGATCCCTAAGCCTCTTAAACAATTCCCTCCTTTGGGAAAATGTATTAGCAATACAAGTCAGGGCTCAAGTGAATGTGAACCAGAAACCAAGCCAGGTCAGAAAACAGAATTCCTTGGCAATGCGAACATACAAGGAACTGAAATTCCAGGTGGAGATCAAAGCAGAAGTTTCAAGTCAGGGAGATCAGCATGGGAATTAGGAGGTGCAGTAAAAGGACTATTGCTTTCTGTCTTAGTGGTCTTTGGCCATTTGTGGCAGTGATGTCTAGTCCCCACCCTTGTCTTGCTTGGAGATCTCTGTGAGCTCAGGGCCAATGGATGCCCCCTCACCCCACCTGGATTCACCCAGTGAGGCTGTCAGCTTGTTGTTTGTTGGCAGCTAGATGATGTAATGGACAGAGTGCTGGGTCTAGAGTGAGGAAAACCTGAGTTCAAATCTAACCTTACACACTTACTAGCTGTCACTTAAACTCTGCTTGCTTCAGTTTCCTCATCTGTTTAAAACAAAAAAAGGGGATAATAGTAGTCCCTACCTCCCGGGATTGTTATGAAGATCAAATGAACTAACAATTGTAAAGTGCTTAGCACAGTGCCTAGCTCATAGTATATTGCTGTTGCTCACTAATTTCAGTTGTATCCAATTCTCTGTGACCCCATTTGGGTTTTGTTTGTTTGGCAAAGACACTGGAGTGGTTTGCCATTTCCTTCTCCAAATCATTTTACAGATAGGTAACTGAAGTGAGCAGGGTTAAGTGACTTGCTCGGGGTCACACAGCTCAGAAGTGTCTGAGGCCATATTTGAACTCAGGACGATGAGTCTTCCTGACTCCAGGCTTAGTACTCTATACGCTGCGCCACCTAGCTGCCCAGCACATAAGTGCTATTTAAATGTTAGTTATAATTATTATTATTATTTTGTATATGTGCACATGTATATATATATGCGTATGTGTATATATGTCTAGATACACATATCTCTACATACACATACATACATATATGTGTGTATTTGTGTGTATAAGTCCTAGTGTAACTGTAAACTAGTAAAGCTATTAAAGTTTGGAAGATATAGAGATATATACATATACATATATTTGTGTGTGAATAAACATTTATTTAGTGCCTCCTATGTGCCAGCAAATGTGCTAAGTGCTGGCAATACAAAAAAGGGTAAAAAAAAAACAGTTACCGCTCTCAAGAAGTCCACAGTCTAACAGAGAAGATGACATGCAAACAACTACCTTAAAACAAGCTTTTTACAGGATAAATTTGAAATAATAATAGAGGGAAGGTACTCAAATTAAAAAGGATGGGATAAAGCTTCATATAGAAGATGAGATTTTGGCTGGGACTTGAAGGGAGCCAAGGAAGCCTTGAGGTGGAGAGGAAAAGGGAAGCCTCCTGGAGGAAGGTCTTGTTTGGAGAAAAGCAAAAAAAGCCAGTGTTGCTGGATTGAAGCCTATGTGTGTGTATGGGGTGTGTAGGGGTATAAGATTGAGAAGACTAGAATGATGGAGAAGGTTAGGCAGTTTATAAAAGCCTTTGAATACCAGAGGATTTTATATCTGATCCTGGAGAAGATAGGGAGCCCAGGGTGTATATGTGTGAATGTACAAATATCTATATATTCTAAGAGTTTCTACAAATCATTGATGTCATCTACTGTGAGAACATATATTTTGAGCAAAATATAACAAATTACTTAAAATAGTATGCAAAATAATAACTTCATACATATTAAAAAAAGAAACCAATTATGGATAAAGTGATGCATTCTATTTTCTTCCAATGCTGCAAATTGTCTGGTGTTTATTTCAGTGTATTTTTTTTTAAACAGCCAGGAAAATAGTTCTTTGCAATAATTTGGTGCTTATCCTGCTGAGAAATCAAAGATGCTGCCATTTGCCTAGAGAGGTTTTTTTTTAAAGATATTTTTTGCTTGACAAATTCTAATGGGCAAGGAGGAATACAATGAGCCATAAAATTAGTACACATGTTTAATCATTCAGGGACCAATAAACAGTAAGTCATGTGTTCTCAGTTAATTTTCTGTGAGATCTTTCCTGGAAAAAAATCCATTATAAGAAATTAAATTCTTCATAATGAGTTCTTATTTATGGCTGCATCTATGTTGGTGAGACTCCCTAAGGATAAATCCTGAGGGGTTTTGAATTTTAATATCTAGGGATTCAGAAGATAACTGTCATAGAGAAATATATGTTAAATATTAAATCAGTTACTCCTTTGCTCTCTTTCTAATATCCACATATGACTGCTTCCAGAATACAACATCTGAGGGAAAACATAAGCAGCACAAATATATTTTTTAATTGTTCTCTAAGCAGTTTTAAAGTTTTATTTTAGCAGTTTTGATGAAATTGAGGAAAGTGATTATCTATAACTTCCCACAGGCAGCTCAGTAGGGTAGCCTATTCTTTCTGCCCTGGGGGCCATTTTTGCCCCTAGTTGGTCACCGCCTCAGACATGATTAGTGGGGCTGGGAATCAAGGGGTGACAATGTTCACTTACAAAAAAAAGTCTTATTTAAGATTTCTGATTTAAAGCTGTGCTTGGATGTTTTTATAACCTGCTGGGTTAGAGGTATATAGTATGTGGAACTTATTAATGCCACCTAACCACAGCTAAGAAAAACACATCAGCAATAAGCTTCCCCATTTCTGTAATGGTTCTATCATTATCTGTCACCTAGACTCAAAACCTCAAAAAGAATTTTCTTATCAATTATAATTAGGGTGGTGAAAATTCAGAGTTGTGTTCCTGTGTATATATAATGAAATAAAATGAATAAATAAATTCAGGCTCTGTTCCTTTTCTATACACACATATGTATAGAAAAGGAACAGAGCCTGAATTTTTACCACCCTACTATATGCATGTATATACACACATACATGCACATAGACATATATATGTATACATATGTATATAGGTATATATATGTATGTGTGTGTATACATGCATATATTATATGAGAGAGGGAGAGAGAGAGAGAGAGAAAGAGAGAGAGAGAGAGAGAGAGAGAGAGAGAGAGAGAGAGAGAGAGAGAGAGAGAATTTATCGAGCATGATCCCTGGGCTTGCTTCTTTTCTCCTGACTTACCCATTGCTATCTGGGCCATCTCCAGTCATCCTGATGAATATCTGGCCACTGGACCCAGATAGTTCTGGAAGAGAAAGTGAGGCTGGTGACCTTGAATAGCCCTCACTCACTCAAATCAAAGTCAACTGCAAGCCATGTCATCATCTCCCTGATGTCATGGTCCTCTTCAAGAACAAAGGACAAACACAACTATTGCTATATCCCAGGTGTTCTCCTCCCCAATAGGCCTTACTCTCATCCAAAGGTGTCTTTCTGCTACCCTGGCTTGATACCCACACCCCACCCCACTCTGCTTTGCTTGCCTTTCAGTAATATAGAAGGATTACCATGGTATGTTGGAAAGACATTGGCTCTGAAGTCAGAGGCATTAGGTTCTAATCTTTCCTCTAATGTTTAGTACCTATGTGACCTTAGGGAAGTCACAATCTCCCTGAGCTTCATTTTCTTTGTCATTTATAAAGGAGGATTGGACTAGATGGCATCTGAGCTCTAATCTGTGGTATCACCCTGCCCATGGTGACCTGGACCTTGGTCCCTGCCTGTTGTGGCTGTATGGCTCCTGAACTTGTCCTGTCCTGCCCTCTCTGCACCCTCTTCCCTTTCCTTTTCAATCCTCTTGCCTTAAGTGAAAATGACCAATTCTTGCTCTTTTTTATTCCTAACTCTTTCTGACTCTTCCACATCATATCAATTGCCAAATTCTGTCGATTCTTTCTACTTGGTCACTTCTAGGTCCATCCTTGTCTTTCTATTCCCATTGTCACCACCTTGATTTAGGCATTTGTCAACTCAAATTTGTACTGTTGCAATAGTCTCCTAATCAATTTCTTCCTTATCTGACCCAATTTGCTATTAGATTAATCTTCCTAAAACATGCTGCTGATCATATTACTTCCCTGGTCAAAATCTATCTTGCAATGTTTCCTTATTGCCTGCTGGACAACATCCTAACTTCTTATCCTGGAATTCAAGATCTTCCACAATCCACAATGCTGCCAGCATTATTTTCTACCATTCCATTTCACAAAACTAACCAAAAAGGTTTATTTGTCATTCTTCTAATATATCCTCTACCTTTTTGCCTCTGCTTATGTGAATTTTCCTTCAGGAATTCTCTTTCTATAATCTCTATTATAATTTCTTCTATAATCTAATCTATATCTACATAATCTATATAATATCTATCTAATCTATAATCTCCAATAAAAGTTCCATAAAGATGTAATGGTACAGTGTAAAACATATTAGACTTGGAATCAGAGTCATACAAGCTTCAGTAACTGTTATAGTGGTCTGTTTGCTTCTCCTCACCATGAGCACTGTAAGGAAAGATGACCAACTGTTCCATGAAATTATATTTATTCTTGCCTTTTGGTGTACAATGAAACCAATTCCTCCAACCCCTTTAACCAACTCTTTTGTTGACTTCTCTCCCAGACCTTTATGTTCTTCTTTGAGTAGATAATAGTCAATCCTCAACTTTTGTGGGGATACTGTTTCTAAAAAATGGCATGAAAGTAAAAAAAAGCAATGTTGATGCAGCGAACCTCTGGCAAATAAGCAGTTAGGTTCCTGGGACCACCAAAAATTGTAATCTTTTGTTAGAGATTGATCTACATGCAACTCTATAACAAAACAATTCTGATAATAATATGCACTTTTCCTAACATAGTAATTATGAAATAAGCCATAAAATTCAGTACACAAAATAAAATTGGTAATATGAAAAACATTTTTTCTCATTAGTATAATAATTCATTATAATTCTATGATCTTTTGCAAAAAACATTGATTTCAGACAATATTCACTTCTCATAATACATCATAACAGTACCATAAATACAGTACAGAAAATAAAATTCTTAAAACTAAAACATTTTTAACCCAAATCTCACCTTCCACTCTGTCAGACAGGAGTGTGAGAGTGTTGCACCACATACAATACTGCTGCAAATCTCTCTACCTTGGCCACCTTCTGAAAACCAAAAGAGAGGTTGCTGGGACTTTAGTCACAGCTTTCAGAAGATGCTGAAACTGGCAAGGTCTCAACATCACCTCCAACACTCTATCTTTCGTGGCTGGTGGATGGCATTGGAGAATGTTAAGGGTGCACTAGATTGAAATAATAGGACAGTACTTTGTGGGCTGTTTGAGATCCGTAAGAGTGTTTGTGTATGACAGCAAAACAGAGGTGAGTTGACATTTAGAGTATCTTTTTTTTTTTTGCAGGGGAGAAGACAGGGCAATTGAGGTTAAGTGACTTGCCCAAGTGTGTCGTGTCTGAAGCCGGATTTGAACTCATGTCCTCCTGACTCCAGGGCCGGTGCTCTACTCACTGTACCACCTAGTTGCCCCTGTGAGTTGACATTTAACTTTGAGACTGTGATGTACAACCCTGATGTTTCTAGGTACCTGGTGGATTAGGCCAACAGCAGCTACAGACATTCCAGCCTGAAGTTTATCTAACACCTTTATTTTTTCATCAAGCCACATCATTGACTGTATGCTTAGGCTTAGAGCCCAAAGGACTTGTACTATACTTTGTGGGCAAAATTGCAACATAAAACTTTAGTTTTAAAGGCAAACAATGAAACTATGCAACAAATGCACAGGGAACTCTTTACTCTGCAAAGGTAAGGTGAATAAGACCAGTGAAGTGCCTAAATGCACTGCCAGTGACTCCACAAACTTGCATGCAACACACCTATCATTTTTTCCCTCAATTTCACATAGCCAAAAATGTGCATAGTTGCTAATGTGAAAGTGAAAATGAAGTTACTGATAAAATCAAGTGAATGCTTGAAGTCATGGAAGTTAAATGCAGGAACATCAAGGATTGACTGTATATTTAGTTTTGGGTAGAATGCTTGGGGAGGGAGAAAATTGTTGCCACAAATCTGCCAAGATATTACAAAACACACAGATATAACAGAATACTAGTAGCAAGGACCGGTTACTCATGTTATACAATATCCAAGAAGAGAGATGATGACAAAAACCATGGCCTCAGATATATATACACAAATGCATAAATTATGAACAAAATTCCCAAACAACTAAAAATTCTTGCAAGGAAGAAAATTTAACAATAGAAGTATGACAATGAGATTTGGTAGCATGAAATTTAAAATGGCTCAGAGTGGTGGAAGACTATGCTTTATTTGAGAGGAACATAATCAGTAAAGAAATATTATATTTTAAGAAGATGTATTTTTGTGAGGGAAAGAGAAAGTATGATGGAAGGCATTTGCAAGATGATTGATTGAGGAAGAAACAGAAAACATTTCCATACGTACACATTAGAAGACAAAAGGAGGATTCTCTGCCAAAGTATACATCTCCATTTATACTGATTGCATTTATATACAGATACATGTTACTTTAAAAATTATCCTGTTTGTGCTTCATTTTTTTTGACATGACTATTGCTATCTCCTCTCTCCCCAACCTCCCAACTCTCAATTAAAAAGAAAAACAAGAAAAAGAAAGAGGAAAAATAGCAAACAAAACCAAGCAAAATAAATTCACACAGTGGCTACATTAAAAAAAATCATGTCCCCATAAAGGGTTATATCATGGAGCATGGAATAGTTTACCTGTTACACCTATGGATAAAGAAAGCATTTATGACTACATAAGAGATAGATGACATTTTGAGCTGTAAAATGGATTATTTTGATTGTATTAAATTACAAAGGGGTGTTTTTTGCACAAACAGGACTAATGCTGCCAAGATTAGAAGGAAAGCAGAAAACTGGGGAAAAAATTTATAGCAAGTATCTCTGATAAAAGCCTTATTTCTCAAATATATAGAAAACTGAATCAAACTTATTAGAATATAAGTCATTCCCTAATTGATAAATGGTCAAAGGATATGAACAGGCAGTTTTCAGACAAAGAAATCAAGCTGCTTTTAGTCATATGAGAAAGTACTCTAAATCACTGTTGATTAGAGAAATTCAAATTAAAACAATTCTGAAGTACTACCTCACACCTATCAGATTGGCTAATATGACAGAAAAGGAAAATGATAAATATTGGAGATAATGTGGGAAAATTGGGACACTAATGCACTGTTAGCAGAATTGTGAACTGACCCAACTATTCTAGAGAGCAATTTGGAACTGTGCTGAAAGGGGTCTAAAAAAACTGCATACCAGAAATACCACTACTAGGTCTGTTCCAAAGAGATTTTTTAAAAAGGGAGAAAGACCCATTAGAACAAAAATATTTATAGCAGCTCTTTTCTTGTGGCAAAGAATTACAAATTGAGGGGGTGCACATCAATTGGGGAATGATGGAACAAGTTGTGGTATATGATTGTAGTGGAATACTACTGTGCTATAAGAAATGATGAACAGGATGATTTCAGAAAAACCTGGAAAATTTACATGAACTGATGCAAAGTGAAGTGAGCAGAACCATGAACCGCAAATAGTAACAGCAGTATTTTATGATGATCAACTGTGAATGACCTAGCTATTCTCAGCAATACAATGATTCAAGACAATTCCAAAAGATCCATGATGGAAAATGCTATCCATTTCCAAAGAAAGAACTAATGGCATTTGAATGCAGATTAAAGTATATTATTTTTCACTTTATTTTTTTTTTTGGTTTTTGGTCTGTATTTTTTTTACAATTTGACTCTGGAAATATATTTTTCATGATTGCACATGTATAATTTATATCAAGTTGCTTACCATTTCAGGGAGGGGGAAGACAGGAAGGGAAGGGGAGAATTTGGAACTGAGGATTTTAAACAATGAAGGTTAAAATTGTTTTTACATGAAATTGGGGAACATAAAATATTATTTTAAAATAACATGAGATAAAAATAATTATATATCTGTAGCTTTTAGCCATATCTCTCTATCAGGAGGTGGATAACATGATTCATCTTAGGTCTTCTGGAGACATGGTTGATCATTTCATTGATACGAGTTCTATTGTGGTTTTTCAGGGAGTCCAATCATTTTTAAGTTATTTATCTTTGGCCTGTTTCCTTTTTTTTTAATATCCATTTTTTATTACATTTTAATTCTAAGCTATTTACCTTCCTCCTAACTCTACACTAGAGACGGTCAATGTTTCACACACACACACACACACACACACACACACACACACACACACACACGTGTGTGTATGTGTGCATGCGTGTATACAAAACTATTCAAAACATAGCTCCATATATCAGCTCCTTCTCAGAGGTGGCTAGCATCTTCCTTCACAGGTTCTACATAATTGATTCGAATATTCACATAACTCAGAAGAGCTTAGTCAATCACATTTACTTTTCCAATGATATTGCTGTTTCCATATACAATGTTTTCTTGGTTCTGCTCCTTTCATTTTTCATTATTTTATGCAAGTCTTCCCATGTTTTCCTAAAATAAATCTGCCCAACATTTCTTACAGCACAGTAATATTCCATAACAATCACATACCACAACTTATTCAGCCATTCCTCAATTGACAGGCATCCCCTCAGTTTCCAGGTATTTGCCACCAGAAAAAGAGCTGCTATAAATATTTTAAAACATATAGATTCCTTCTCCCTTTTCCTTGACCACCTTGGGAAACAGACCTAATAGTAGTATTGCTTGGTCAAAGGGTGTAAACAATTTTTATTCTTTTGATAACTTTTTTATACCCCTTAATACAAGTGATTTGAATTTCTTCTCTCTTTTAAGAAATCATGTTAACCAATGGTTTAATTTTATTAACTTTTAAAAATAAAAATAACTCTTACTTTTATTTATTAATTCAATGATTTTCTTACATTCAATTGTATTGATCTCACTTTTAATTTTCAGGATTTCCAATTTAGTGTTTAATTTGGGGGAGAGTTACTTTGCTCTTTTTCTAGATTTTTTTTACATGCCAATTTATTGATCTGCTCTTTCTCTATTTCACTGACATCAGTATTTAGAGATATAAATTTTCTCTGATAACTGCTTTTTCTGTATCTTGTAAATTTTGCTATTCTGTCTTATATTATTATTCTCTTTAATAAAATTATTTATTGTTTCTATGATTTGTTCTTTAATCAACCCATTTTTAAAGATTAGGTTATTTAGTTTCAAATTAATTTTTAATCTGTGTTTCCATGGCCCTTTATTTGATTTTTATTGCATTATGATGTGAAAAGGATGCATTTTATGTTTCTGCTTTTCTGCATTTAACTATAAAGTTTTTATGGTCTATATATGATCAGTTTTTGTAATGGTGCTAGGTACCACTGAGAAAAAAGTATATTCCTTTCTGTTTTTAGATTTTTAATTTAATTTAATATATTTAGTTTTCAGCATTGATTTTCACAAGAGTTTAAATTACAAATTTTCTCCCCATTTCTACCCTCCTCCCACTCCAAGATGGCACATATGCTGGTTGTCCTGTTCCCCAGTCTGCCCTCCCTTCTGTCACCCCACTCTCCTCCCATCCTCTTTTCCCTTCCTTTCTTGTAGGGCAAGATAAATTTCTATACCCCATTGCCTGTGTATCTTATTTTCTAGTTGCATGCAAAACCTTTTTTTTTT
>CM053623.1:425237495-425253291 GCA_028646595.1 Phalanger gymnotis | reverse complement strand
CCTGGGCTGGAGCCCTGCTTCCCTCTGCCACTTTGTGGATTCTGCAGCTCTAGAATTGGTTCAGAGCCATTTTTTTATAGGTTTTTGGAGGGACTTGGTGGGGAGCTCACGCCAGTCACTGCTTCCCAGGAGCCATCTTGGCTCCGCCCCCCCCTTTCTGATCTTCTTACACATTACACATTACACATATATTCTGCAATTCAATGACATTGACCTCCTTGCTGTTCCTTGGACAAGACACTCAATCTCTGTATTCTGAGCATTTTTACTGACTGTCTTCCATGGACATTCTGGAATTCTCTCACTCCTCATCTCTGCCTTCTGGCTTCCCCAGATTCCTTTAAATTCCAGTCAAAATTCTACCTTCTACAGGAAGACTTTCCAGTCCTTGTCAATGCTAGGGATTTCTCTCTGAGATTATTTCCAACTGATCTTGTCTATATCTTCTTTAAACATAGTTGTTTGTATGTTGCCTCTCCCCATTAGACCTGTTCTTGAGAACAGGGACTGTCTTTTCTTTTAGTTTTCTCTGTCTCCCCATCCCTTACCACAGTGCCTGGAATATATAGTAGGTATTTGTTGACTTAAGTGAAATATGAATAACCTGGAGATAAAAAGGTTTGTTCTAGCTACAATTTCATTAGGAAAATCATAGTGTTCAAAATGAGGGAAGCAGTAGTTTTTTTTCTACTCTGCTCTGGACAGATCACATCACAACTAGAGTGTTGGGTTCAGTTCTGCACCCCACATTTTAGGATAACTGGGGCATATCTGAATGGTGAGAGGACTGGGCAATATGCCACAGAAAAATTAGTTGATGAAAGTGGGAGGGTATTTAACCTAGAGAAGAGGAGTCTTCAAGGAAAGGCAGTATGATATAGTGAATTCATAGATAGGAAAATCTGGGTTCAATTTCTGCCTCAGACAGTTATTAGTGTATGATCCTGGGCAAGTATCTTAACTTCTCTGAGTCTCAGTTTCCTCATCTTTTGAATGAAGTAATGGCCATCTCAGATACCTCTCAACTATAAATCAGTGATCTTATAAAGGGCTCCAAGGTTCTGGTTAAGGATTATACTAGTTTTGCTTAGACTCAGAGGGCAGGATTAGGAGTATTAGGCAGGAGTTATAGAGAAGCTGACAGGTTTTATGGAAATTCAGGTTATCCAAAAATGGAATGGGTTACCATGTGAGGGAGTCACTGGACATTATGCTTCAGAAAGAAAGAAAGAAGGAAAGAAAGGAAGAGAGAGAGAAAGAAAAAAAGAAAGAGAGAAAGCCACCCCCCCCAAAAAAAAACAACCCTTGGCTGGTCATATTATTGGCTCATATTCAAGTTGAGTCATGCAGAATTTGGAAAAATATTTTTGTTGAGGATGTCAAAAATCAACCAATCAGTCAACAGGTATTTATTAAGCATGTACTATGTGCCAAACAATGTACTAAGTTCTAGAGATACAAATACAAAGAATGAAACAATTCCTACTAACAATGAGCTTACAGTCTAATATAATGAGTCTTCGTAAAGTATAGGTTTAATTAATGGCCTCTGAGATCCCTTCTAGCTCTCAGAACTCTAAAATAAATGACTACTTTAATAAATAAGTAAATACATAAATAAAATTCAGTTAGGACTGAGTTTGAAATTCAGTTTTCTTGTCTGACATTATTAGCATAATTACAAATAGAGCCAGGAAATAGGTTTTCTTAGATATTCTGTCATTCACAAGGTTCATTCCCTTCAAATTGTCCTGGACACTTGGATGTTGTGAATGGATAAAGTAATATTAAAGCAAAGTCAAGTCAATAATTGGGGCTTAAAACTATACTATGGCTAATAGGAGGTTGAATCCAAATTACATCGGGTAGGAAGAAATACTCCTACATTTGAGAGAATTCTGAGAGTTTAATCTAATCTAGTCTTTTTGATTCTAATCTAGGAATGGTGATTTTTTGCACATATATGAATACTGAAGTGTCTGATGACAATACATACATAAACACAGCTCATGAGGATATGAACTCCTTGAAAGTAGGACCCACTCTTTATCTTTCTTTGCATTTATTCCCAGTGCTTAGCACAGTGCTTGGCACACTGTAAGCACTTAATAAATACTTGTCGATTGAGTCATTTTATACTTAAAGAACAAATAGGATGTTAGTCTCAGGGCAGGAAGGGATTTTGGAGATCACTTAGATCTTTAATAGCCGAATACACTTCACCAGTTACTACCTGGGAGATGTTTATGATATAAAATTCCCATCCTTTGGTCTGTGGGATTTGGTGGCATTTTTTGGTCAGGCTTTTTGTTTTGTTTTCTCCAAATAAACCTAGTCTTCAGTGTTCCTTTAAAAAATCTTTAATACTTGAAAAAAAACTTTAATATTTAAATTAACTCACAGGAATTAATCTAATTTTTCCAGAGTCACACAAGGCAAGACTAGACCACAGATTTCATAACCCTTAGTCTATCATTCTTTCTGTTACACCATGCTCTTCTCAACCAAAGGAAAATAGAAAGTGTTAGAGTCCATGGTTTATATCTGTAGTTAAGATCTCTAAGGTTATAGAACAAAAAGGCCTCACGATTTACCTCATTAGGGTCCTTTGCAACTTCGATGACACCTGAAATGGAAGTGAGTGTGTAGGTAGCTGATGGAATTAATTTTAATTTCTCTTTCAAAGTTGGTAGAAAAACCAGACTCCACTTAATCACTATAGCAAGGAAGCTAGGCTGGGGGGGATAGGTCTAAAAGAGAGAAAACAAGCAGCAGGAGCCTCTTATTAATGGAAGTTCCTCCTTCCCCTAGGCAAGGTTCTCCTTGGAAGATTTCCTTAAATAAAGGGTAGTGCAATTTGGACCCAGAGAGAGAAATAATTTCCCAAAACAATTTTACTGTGGGCAATGACATTTCCCCATGAAGTGTTATTTTGCAACAGTTCCTGACTTTTATTCTTTTTCATAACCAGCACATCACACATGCCCCATCTCTACATCCTAATGGGCTTATTACATGATTTGAGTAATTAGCTCAATAGCCTTGGGGAGCCCAATACTCGGGAGCAAAAACTCTATTTCAGTATTTCTGCTTATTGAAGCAATATGTTTCTTGTCAGGTAGATTTTTTGGAGTAGCTATTCAAATTGTCAAATTAACAGCAATATAAAATTGGAAATACTGCATCCTTTTTCTTGGATTTCTTTCCCTTTCTGGGGACTGGGGTTGTTAAGTGGCAGTTTGTATATTGTGAACAGCTAACATATAAAGAAATGATTACCTTCCTGAGGAGTTTGGAGCAGACCCAAGACATGGAACAGGATACATGTTTCTGAAGCAGGCTGCTGGGGCTTGTTCTTTTGAAGCTACTTTTGATTACTTGATATAGCTAACAAAATCTGGGTCCACCTAGCTGCTGCTAAGGCTATTTATACAGTCATCATTACTGGATAGAAGGGTACTAGCATGACAGTTGATGTCTACTGTACTCCAGTCTCATTTTGTATGGAAACTAAAATTCTGGAGGATGGAATAAATCTACTAAAGCAGAGACAGCAGATTGATGCAACAGGAAGAATGACCACCGGCAATGCTGAGAGGGAGTAGATCACCTTCCATCTGGAGGAGGCTTGGGTTCTGGTCCCAACTCTGCTACTAACTATCTGTGTGACCTGAAATTAATCAAGGAATCCCAGAATCTCCAAATCAAAAAGATACCTCAGAGATCATCTAGTTCAACTTATAACTGATTTCATCTACAATAGGAGCTCTTAACCTTTTCGTGACATGGACGCAAATAAGGATTTGTTTGCATACTGCACCTCTTATTAGAATGTGAGTTCCTTGAGAGGAGGAGCTGTTTTGGGCCTTTCTGCATGTATTCCATATTTAACACAACATCTGGTAAATAGTAGGTGCTTAATGAATATTTATTAAATTGACTTGGCTGGCTAGGTACCAGGTAATAAAGCACGCACAATATTCTCTACTTGGTATCAACCCATGTGGGGGTTTAGTGAGCCTGCTTCTGAATATGTGTGATGGAGGGGCCCTTTTACTCACAAATATACCTAAACTGTCTTCTTTCAGCTTATTCCATGGTGACAAAAATATTTTAATTGACTGCTGAGCCTGAAATGAGTATGCATGCAAAAGTCTTGAACAGATGAAAGCTCTCTTTCTGCCTGCTGGCTTTCGAGAAAGGAGGAAGAAATGTTGTATGTTCCATTAGGTAGTTAGATAGCAGTAGAAGCAGAAGCTGCTGTGGCTGCCTTATATATTTGCTCAGGCTTCCATGTGGTCATGAATACATGGCACTACAATTTCTCCAGTTCCTGCTGGTTGTACCTTTCCTGATGTAAAGTGATGATGGAGCAGATAAGATTATGACCTTACGAACTCCAAAAGGTTGTAAGAACCACCAGAAGTCCAATAACTGGGGTCTGTTTCATAACAGCTGAATCCAGTGAAAAGACAGCTCTAAGCAGCAACCAGTTTGACCCAGCTCAACAGTGAATCAACATGACAGCTGTCTATGGCTTACCCAGAAGTGATCTTGGTAAGGTGAACGTCTGTCAGTCATCATGTTAAGTTTGAGTCCACTATCCCCAGGAATCAAAATGGTGGAAGAGAATGTGCTTCTAATCTGGGAAGTTATATTTACTTTCATTTTTTTCTATATATCCTCACAAAATATCCCATTTGTACAATGTAATGGATGTTAATTGGTTAATTGATATTTAGGAGAGATTAAGTGGTTAAATTAATATTGGGGAGATATTAGCAAACACAACAGATGGGAGTTTGTAGGAGTAGTAGAGAAATCACCTATTACCTTTCAAGTTTATCCCTTAGAGGTTTCTCAAATAGGGGAGCAGTATCTAGCTATGTCCTGGGAGTGCAACCTGCTTGTCTGAATATGGGTTAGAAGCACAAGTTCTAGAGCCAATGTGCTACATTAAGGACCAACTATATGCAAGGTACCATGCCAACCACTGTGGATACAAAGAAAGGAAGAAAATCATCTTTGGATTCTAAGAGCTCACATTTTTTTTTCAGGCAGGGTATATGGAGTAGGGGAGGAGATAATACAATGAATGCGCAGTTTAAAAATACATAACACATAAGTTTTGGACTTTCCTTCAAAGCTCACACTTGCCTTGACAGGACGTCCAAGAGAAAGATTAGTGTTTCTTCCTCCAGGATTTCTAAGAGGATGGGGGAGGGGAGTGGTTGCCTAATGTGAGGTCTGGTCTCCAGTATATTGGGGAGACACTCTGTGGGGCACTTTTGTCAGGATATAAAAAAGAGTAATATGGAATGAGTTGCAATTTGCATCATTGGAAGGAATTTCTTAATAAAATCAGTGGATCTCAAAATATTTGAGTTAAATATAAATTGCTATTAAACAATTTTAGGTGGTTGTACTGATGTTCAATGTTAAGTTTTAAACTAAAATGTAATTTCCAAAGAATAAAGTTAATTGAAACTGTTTTTTTCTTTTGAAAGAAAAAAAAGGATACACCTTGGTTAAAAGGAATATTAGCTTGAAGAAATAGTGGGTTAGCACTGTGCATAAACAATTTTGCCTCTGAGGAAATTTAGAAACCTGATGAAGATGGAGCGTGGTGAAGAATATTTGGATAAGGACCAAAGGGCAAGAAAATGTAAGCAAAATCATGATGAGAGAATACTATTGGCCATAAAACCAATTCAAGAAGTGGATCCTTTTGTTTCTGATGTAGATTACAACGCTGACTGGAGATCCAATGACTATGACTTTGTATTTATACTACCCACATATCTGTAGAAGTATCTTCCTGCTAAAAAGCAGCTTTTGGTGATAATGTCATCTTTCAATAGAAAGGAACAATGAGATCTATAGGAATGCCCTTTTTGCCTTCTCTGAAGTACTCTGCTTTGATATAAATAGGTGGGTTTGAAATTGGTTAAATGATCATTTCAAAGAGAAGTCATTAATAGTTCAAGGTCAAAAGAATGGACAAAAAGCCCTTTTGAAATTCCCCATGGATCTTTGCTTGATTCTCTGCTCTTTAAAATTTTTTTATCAGTAACTCGGACAGAGACATATATTGTAAGGGCATCTAGGTGGTACAGTGGATAGTGTCAGGCCTGAAATAAGAAAGACTCACTTTTCTGAATTCAAATCTGACCTCAGACACTTACATGCTGTGTGACCCTGTACAAGTCAATTAACCCTCTTTGCCTCAGCTTCTCATCTGTAAAAATGAGCTGGAGAAGGAAATGGGAAACTACTCCAGCTTTTTTGCCAAGAAAACTCCAAATGAGGTCATGAAGAATCAGCCACGACTGAAATAATTGAACAATAAAAACAACAATATATCGTAAGCTTATCAACTATGCAAATGTATCAAAGCTTGGAGTAGAGGCTAAAACTTTGGTAGGCAGAATTAAAAAAAAACTCTTGACAAACAAAATTGAATAAGATTAAGTGTAAAGGGATAAATGTAAAGTTTTATATTTGAGTTAAGAAAATCAACTTTATAAGTACAAGGTAGCCAGAAAGCAGTTTGAAAAAAATAGGGGTTTTAATGATATACAAGCTACATATGAGGTGACAGCATAATACGGCAGTCAAATAAAGTGAATCTTGGACTTCATTAAAAAAGTCACAGTTTCCAGAACTAGGGAGGTTATGGTCCTCGTTACTGCTGTCGTCACTGTTATTCATCTTTTGTTTTTGAAGAAAGCCATTGACATCATGATGTTGGGGTCAGGGTATAGTGTGCATGGATATGGCTGATCAACCCAGTATGAGCTCAGAAGGCTCTCCCACATGTCAGACACACATAGTCTGTTAGAACCTTTGGGATAGAGATGTCTCTGGATTTGGGCAGCTCACTTTTCCTTTGCGCTACTAAATTCCGCTTTGCTCATGGAGCATAGTACCTTGTTTGATGTGGGCATGCCATGTTGAGCAGTCTTGCACAAGCATCCTGTATGTCTCACAATCAATACTAAAGTTCTTCAGAGAGACCTTGAGAGTGTCCTTGTAGTACTTCTTCTGACCACCATGCAAGTGCAAGTTCTTTGCGCAAGTTCTCTGTAAAATATTCTGTTAGGCAAACATCCATTTAGCATTTGGGCTTCATGGCCAGTTCATTAGAGTTATGTTCTCTGCAGCAGAGTTTGAATGCTTGGCAGTTCAGCTTGACAGAGGACCTCAGTGTCTGATACCTTATCTTGCCAGATGATCTTCGGAATCTTCCTAAGACAATTCCAGTGGAAGCGGTTCAGTTTTCTGTCATGGCACCAGCAGACAGTCCAGGTTTCGTAGGCATACAACAGTGAAGTTAGCCCAATGCCTCTATAGACCTTCAGTCTGGTAGGCAGCCTAATACCTCTTCTCTCTTTTGAGCCTCCCAAATGTTTAGCTAGCTCTGGCAATGCATGCATTATGTCCACATCATCTATGTGGACATCCCTGGAAAGTATACTGCCAAGGTAATTGAACTTATCTACAGTATCTCTATTTATTGTAACCAATGGCTTCACATATGAATGGCGAGGTACAGGCTGGTGAATGATGTTGGTTTTCTTGTTGCTGTTTGTCAGTCTAAAATTTAGCACAAGTGGCAGAGAATTGATCCATACTCTGTTGCATCTCAGTCTCAGAGGCTGCACTGAGTGCACAATCATCTGTGAATGAAAGGTTGAGCACCGACTTTCCCTCCACTTTCATCTTGGCTTGTAATCTTTTCAAGTTAAATAGCTTACCATATGCAATAGCTGACCTTGATGCCATTTTCATCCTGTTGAAGGTGTCTGACAACATCTCGGAGAACAACATGCTAAAAAGATTGGGAGCAAGATAACAGCCCTGCTTCACAGTTGGCGACTAGAAAAGTATGAAAACATTGTCGTTCATTCATAACCTGCCCAAACAGATCATCATGAAACTGGCATACAATACTGATGAATTTCTCCAGGCAGCCAAATTTCACCATGATTTTCCACAAGCCTTCACTACTGGCAACATCAAAGGCCTTGGCTAGGTCAATGAATATTGTATACAGGCCTATGTTCTACTCCTGGCATTTCTCCTGGAATTGTCAGGCAGATATACCATATTGACTATTCCTTGGACTCCTCTGAAGTCACACTGGCTCTTGGGAAAATGACTATATTCCAAGTGAAGGATCAGCCAAATAAGGAGGACTCTGGCAAGAATCTTGACAGCGTTGCCTGAGAAAGTCCGCTGTAATTGTTATGGGACAGTTTGTTTCCGATGCCTTTATAGAAATAGACAATGGAGTCATCCTTGATCTCCTAGGAGATAGCTTTTTCTTGCCATATAATCTGGAAGATTTCAATCAGTTTCTGTATAGCAGTTGACTCCCTGCCTTGTAGATCTCTGCTAGGATGAAATCAATGCCAGGCACTTTGCCACTTGAGAGAAGGCTGATGGCATTCAATACCTCTTCTTCAGTTGGAAATTTGGCTAAACAAGGATTAACTACAACTTGAGGCATATAGTCAGTGGCTTCAGCAATGTTTGATGATAATTTGTTGAGAATAGGATGAAAGTGTTCGGCCCATGTCTCCAGGATCATGTCCTTATCACTGATCAGGGCGACTCCATCAGTGCTGAATAATTGAGATGCACCAGAGATTTTTGGCCCTTAAATAGACTTGAGGACATCACAGAGGTCCTTTGGATTGTTGATCTTGGTGTAAAATTGAATCTCATTTGACTTCTTCCTGAGTCAGTCTGTGATTATTCTAGCATTATGCACCATACGCTGTCTTTGTTACTCTCACATCATGCATATCTTTTTTCCTTACAATGATGTCTATTGAATGCTACTGATTGCTCCAAAGGTGCATCTATGACATACTGTTGTGTTTAGGTAAATGAAAGGCAGTGTTGGTGATGAGGACATGAGATGCACAAGTCTTCAGTAGTAAGTGACCATTGCTGTTGCTGTTTCGGACTCTGTTCCTCCCAAGCACTCCGTACTATGATAGTCTGTGCCTCCTCTGACGTTAAAGTCACCCACAATTATAAGCTTGTCTTCTTTTGGCACATTAATGATGAGGGTGTCCAGGTCTTAAAAGAAATTTTCATGGACCTCATCAGAGTTCATCACTGTTGGAGCACATCCACTGATGATGGTGGCATGGCACTTTCCTGCAAATGGAAGTTGCATTGTCACAGGCTTGTCATTCACTCTTTTTGGGAAGCATACAAGTTTGCTGACTAAAGTAGATCTGATTTTGAAACCTATGCCAGTTTCATGGGACTCCTCATCACAGCAGCCCCTCCAGAAAAATGTATGTCTTGCCCCAACTTTGGTAAGGTGGCCTTCATTCACAAATCTTGTTTCACTCAGAGCTGCTATTTGGCTGTGGTACCTGCTGAATTCTCTTGTGACAACAGCTGTCTGTCTCTTGGATCTACTAGGCTTCATGCTGTCCATGAGCATGCACACAGTCCATGCATGTACTGATGGTGAGTGGAATCATCTTTGCAAAAAAAATTGTACTATTTTTGTGTTTGACTGCGGGATGGGATTCCTGATTGCCCCAGTGAACAGGGCAGGGCCAGGTGAAGCAGACAATTTTTAGTGCACCTTTTCTAGTCCCCTCCTCCTGCTAGAAGGTGAGCAGTGTGGTCCTTAAAAGAAGCTGCTCAGACCCCCAGGGGGCTGCTGAATCCCACTGATACTTAAGTCCAGTAAGAAGACAACCACGTGATCTGGGTCTCTTGTGCAGGGTTGTGGCTACAGCTCCCAGTGAATCCCCACCTGATGCTTCATCACTTGCCTGTTACCATGGGAATTCAGTAGGTAAAATAGTAAGATAGTAAAATAATAAAATATTTGATGCAACTTCATGACTCAGTGGATAGAGTACCAAGCCTGGAGTCAGGAAGACTCATCTTCCTGAGTTCAAATCTGGCCTCACATACTTACTAGCTGTGTGACCCTGAGCGAGTCACTTAACCATTTTTGCCTCAGTTTCCTCATCTGTAAAGTGACTTGGAGAAGGAAATGGCAAAGTGCTCTAGTATCTTTGCCAAGAAAACCCCAAGTGGGGTCACGAAGAACTGGACACAACTGAAAATGACTGAACGACAACAACCAAAATAGTAGATAACGGGCGATATCTTGTCTTGTGAATGAATTGAACTGAAGTGAGGCAGAGTTGTGCAAAGTTGTTCGCTTCACTCTCTCTTCCAAAGTCATCAAAGTCCAGTGGCAAGATGACACTCAAGATGACTAGCGATAGCCTGGAATGCAGTGGATGATCTTGTCATCTTTGATGTCTAACCAAGCTCTAAGCCCTCCATAGAACCTGTGTTAGCTGCCTTCCTGGCCTTTGGAATAAATTGTTTTCATCCACTTGTTCAGCCTGGGGAAGTCTTCACATGTTTGGACTATTTTAATGAAACAAGGCATCGAATGCCAATAAGTTAATAAGTGCACACACTCTTTAAAGAAAATGGACTGTTCAACTAGGTGATGCAGTGGAGAGAGTACTGGGCTGGGATTTAGGAAGACCTGAGATCAAATATGATCTCCAGCACTTACTTGCAGTATGATTCTTTTTTAAAATAAATTTATTTTTATTTTTAGTTTACAACACTCATTTCCACAAGTTTTGGGGTTCCAAATTTTCTCTCCCTCCCACTTCTCCTCCTTACCCTCTTAGATGGCATGTAATCCAATGTAGGTTCTACATATATCTTCACATTGAACTTATATATATGTAGTAGTCCAATTGTAAAGAAGAATTATAACCAATGGAATTATTCATGAGAAAGGAGAAATGAAACCAAAAATGAAGGGAAAAAGAGAGCAAAATGTTTGCCTCAATCTGCATTCAGACTCCATAATTCTTTCTCTGTATGTGCATAGCTTTTTCCATGATGAGAGGAGTCAAATCTATCAAAGTCAGTCCTTACAGATACCTTGTGTCTGTAATCATGTATAATGAACTCCTGGTTCTGCTCCCCTCACTCAGCATCAGTTCATATAAGTCACTCCAGGTTATAATGAAGTATGTCTGCTCCTCATTTCTTACAGCACAATAATATTCCATTACATTCACGTACCATAATTTGTTTAGCCATTCCCCAATTGATGGGCATCCCCTTGATTTCTAATTCTTTGCCACCACAAAAAGAGCTGCTATAAATATTTTTGTACATATGGGTTCCTGTTCCACTTGTATGATCTCTTTGGGGTATAGCCCTAGAAGTGGTATTGCTGGGTCAAAGGGTATGCACATTTTTACAGCCCTTTGGGCATAGTTCCAAATTGCTCTCCAGAATGGCTGTATCAGTTCACAACTCCACCAACAATGTAATAATGTTCTAATTTTCCCACATCCTCTCCAGCATTTATCATTTTCCTGTTTTGTCATTTTAGCCAATCTGACAGGAGAGATGTGGTACCTAAGAGTTGTTTTGATTTGTATTTCTCTAATCAATAGTGATTTCAAGCATTTTTTCATACGCTTATAGATATTTCTAAGTTCTTCCTCTGAAAACTGCCTGTTCATATCCTTTGACCATTTCTCAAGTGGGGAATGACTTGTATTCTCATAAATTTGACTCGGTTCCCAGTATATTTTAAATATGGGCCTTTATCAGAGACACTGGTTGTAAAGATTTTCTCCCAATTTTCTGCTTCCTCCTTATCTTGGTTGCATTGGCTTTGTTTACACAAAAAACTTTTCAATTTAACATAATCAAAATTATCCATTTTGTATTTTGTAATGCTCTCTATCTTTTGTTGGGTCATGAATGCTTCCCTTTCCCATAAATCTGACAGGTAAACTATTCCTTGCTCTCTCAAATTGCTTATAGTATCAGCCTTTATTCCTAAATCATGAACTCATTTTGACTTTATTTTGGTATATGGTATAAGTTTCTGCCTTACCATTTTCCAATTTTCCCAGCAGTTTTTATGAAATAGTGAATTCTTAGCTCAGAAGCTGGATTCTTTGGGTTTATCGAAGAGTAGATTGCTATAGTCATTGACTACTGCATTTTGTGTACCTAATCTATTCCACTGATGCACCCCTCTGTTTCTTAGCCAGTACCAAGCAGTTTTGAGGACAGCTCCTTTGTAGTACAGTTTAATATCTGGTATGGCAAGGCCACCTTCCCTTGCATTTCTTTTCATTAATTCCCTTGATATTCTGGACCTTTTGTTTTTCCAGAAGACTTTTGTTATTATTTTATCCAGCTCTGTAAAATAATTTTTGGTAATTTGATTGGTATGGCACGGAATAAATAAAATAATTTAGGTAAAATTGTCATTTTTATTATGTTAGCTCAGCCTAACCATGAGCAACTGATGTTTTTCCATTTATTTAGACCTTACTTTATTTGTGTGAAAAGTGTTTCATAATTATATTCATATAGGCCCTGGGTTTGTCTTGGCAGGTAGACTCCCAAATATTTTATAATATCTTCAGTAACTTTAAATGGAATTTCTCTTTCTATCTCTTGCTGTTGGGGTTTGTTAGTAATATACAGGAACACTGAGGATTTATGTGGTTTTATTTTATATCCTGCAACATTGCTAAAGTTTTTTTTATTATTTTGAGTAGTTTTTTAATTGATTCTCTAAGTAAATCATCATATCATCTGCAAAGAGTGATAACTTAGTATCTTCTTTGCCTATTATAATTCCTTCAATTTTTTTCCTCTCTTATTGCTAAAGATAGTATCAAATTGAATAATAGGGGTGATAATGGACATCCTTTTTTCACCCCTGATCTTATTGGGAATTGATCTAGCTTATCCCCATTACGTATAATGCTTGTTGATGGTTTTAGGTAGATGCTACTTATAATTTTAAGGAAGACTCCATTTATTCCTATGTTTTCTAGTGTTTTTAATAGGAATGGATGTTGTATTTTGTCAAAAGCTTTTTCTGCATCTATTGAGATAATCATATGGTTTCTGCTAGTTTTGCTGTTGATATGATCAATTATACCGATAGTTTCCTAATATTGAACCAGCCTTGCATTCCTGGAATAAATCTTACCTGGTCAAAGTATATTATTCTCCTGATAAGTTGCTGCAATCTTTTTACTAATATTTTATTTAAAAATTTTGCATCTATATACATTAGGGAAATTGGTCTATAATTTTCTTTCTGTTTTGACTCTTCCTGGTTTAAGTATTAGTGCCATATTTGTGTCATAAAAAGAATTTGGTAGGACTTCTTCACCTAATTTTCCCAAATAGTCTATAAAGTATGGGAATTAATTGGTCTTTAAATGTTTGATAGAATTCACATGTAAAACCATCTGGCCCCAGAGATTTTTTTCCTAGGGAGTTCATTGATGGCTTGCTCAATTTCTTTTTCTGAAATAGGGTTATTTAGGTATTTTATTTCCTCTTCTGTTAACCTGGGCAATTTATATTTTTGTAAATATTCATCCATTTCCCTCAGGCTGTCACATTTACAGGCATACAATTGGGCAAAATAATTCCTAATTATTGTTTTAATTTCCTCTTCATTGGCAGTGAATGCACCCTTTTCATTTTTGATACTGGTAATTTGGTTTTCTTTTTTTAAATCAAATTGACCAAAGGTTTATCAATTTTATTGGTTTTTTTATGAAACCAGCTCTTAGTTTTATTTATTATTTCAATAGTTTCCTTGATTTCAATTTTATTAATCTCTCCTTTGGTTTTCAGTATTTCTAATTTGGTATTTAATTGGGGATTTTCAATTTGTTCTTTTTCTAGCTTTTTCAGTTACATGCCCAATTCGTTGATTTCCTTTTTCTCTATTTTATTCATGTAAGCATTTAGAGATATAAAGCTTCCCCTAAGAACTACTTTTGCTACATCCCATAAATTTGGTATATTGTCTCATTATTGTCATTCTCTTGAATGAAGTTATTAATTGTTTCTCTGATTTGTTCTTTGACCCATTCATTCTTTAGGATTAGATTATTTAGTTTCCAATTAATTTTTACTTTATCTTTCCATGGTCCTTTACTACAAGTAAGTCTAATTACATCATGATCTGAAAATGATGCATTGACTATTTCTAAGCCTTTCTGCACTGGATTGTGAGGTTTTATCCCCTAGTACATGGTCAATTTTTTAGTATCTCTAGCCTTCTTAATTGTAAAATGTAAAATTGTACTCCTTCCCGGGGGTTGAAAGGATCAAATGAAATACTCGAAAAGTTATTAACATAGTGCCTAGCATATAGTAGATGCTTAAAAAATGATTGTTTCCTTAATTCCTGTTTTTCACATTAAATACATTTTTAAAATAACATGACATTAAAAACATTTTTAAAAAATCTCACCTGACATACTGTGTTCCTAATGTACTTAATGATTTGGGAAATTTTCTTTCTTTCTTTTTTTTTTTTTACTTTTGAACATCTATTTTTTTAAAACCTTGAGTTCCAAATTCTTTCCCCCCCTCCCTTCCCGCCTCCCCCAAGAAGTCAAGCAATTCAACATGGGCCTCATGCGTGTCATTATGTACAACCCTTCCACAATATTCATGTTGTGAAAGACCAACTATATTTTGCTTCTTCCTAACCCATCCCCCTTCATTGAATTTTCTCCCTTGACCCTGTCCCCACTTGAAAGTGTTTGCTCTTGATTATCTTCATCCCCATCTGCCCTCCCCTCCACCATCCCCCCTCCTTTTATCTTCTTCCTCCTTCCTTTCTGTGTGGTAAGATACACAACTGAGTATGTATGGTATTCCCTTCTCAGGTCACATCTGATGAGGGCAAGATTCACCCATTCCCCCTCACCTGCCTTCTCTTTTCTTATTCCTCATTCATCCCTTATTCATCTTCAGCTCATCCTATGCCCACTCTCTCTCTCTCTGTATACATATACATATATATATACATACACATACACACATATATATGTCTATATATACATACACACACAAACATATATATATACACACATACACATACATAAATATATACACATATACACATACATATATACACATGCATATTCCCTTTAGCTACCCAAATATTGAGGTCTCATGAATCATACACATCATCTTTCCCTGTAGGAATGTAAACAAAACAGTTCAACTTTAGTAAGTCCCTTGCAATTTCTTTTTCTTGTTCTTTTTCTTGATTACCTTTTCATGCTTCTCTTGATTCTTGTGTTTGAAAGTCAAATTCTCTATTCAGCTCTGGTCTTTTCACTGAGAAAGCTTGAAAGTCCTCTATTTTATTGAAAATCCATATTTTGCCTTGGAGCACGACATTCAGTTTTGCTGCGTAGGCGACTCCTGGTTTCAATCCCAGCTCCATTGACCTCCAGAACATCGAATTCCAAGCCCTTCGATCTCCCAGTGTAGAAGCTGCTAGATCTTGGGTTATTCTGACCGTGTTTCCACAATACTCAAATTGTTTCTTTCTGGCTGCTTGCAGCACCTTCTCCCCAACCTGGAAACTCTGGAACCTGGCAACAATATTCCTAGGAGATTTCCCCTTGGGATCCATCCAAGGAGGCGATCTGTGGACATCCTCAATTTCTACCCTGCCCTGTGACTCCAGAACATCAGGGCAGTTCTCCTTGACAACTTCTCGAAGGATGACATCTAGGCTCCTTCCTTGATCATGGCTTTCAGGTAGTCCAATAATTTTTAAATTCTCTCTCCTGGATCTATTTTCCAGGTCAGTGGTTTTTCCAATGAGATATTTCACATTGTCTTCCATTTTTTCATTCCTTTGGTTCTGTTTGATAATATCTTGATTTCTCATCAAGTCACTAGCTTCCACTTGCTCCAATCT
>CM053623.1:425208917-425236995 GCA_028646595.1 Phalanger gymnotis | reverse complement strand
GTCAAATTTTTAACTGTTGATTTTCTGTTCCAGAAGAAAATTTTCTGGTTCCACTTTCCCTTCTCACACTATCTCCAATCAGGATCCTTGGATATTTTCAAATTTCTCCACTGTACTCCCTCCATTTAAATTTTTACCTTTTTGTGTTACATCGCTCTCGGTCTGAAAGCCAGAGGATACAAATGAAACCGGGAATAGCATCTCCAGTGATATCCCTCTTATCACCAGAATGACCATTATCTTAATGCACCACATGTCATAACCCAGTCTCTAAGGCCTCTGATTTTGACCAGGTGATTACACTTGTTGATTAGAGGAATCCCTTTACACAACATTTGATCTTCCATCTCCACATTCTTGCACAGAGTTATCCCCAGGGCCTGTAAAGCACTCCATCTGTTAGGTCCCCTAGTTCCCTTCAGAGCTCAGCCCACATGAGTCAGTCTTTCCTGATGCTCTCTCCATCCAGCGGCTAGTACTTCCTGAAATTACTTTGTATGCCTTTTTGCATTTACTTATCAGTTGTACACTGTGTTCCCTCCTTCTTCTTGAGGGTAGGAACTGTTTCCTTTTTATGTGTTTAACATCTACCACATGGCCTCCGTACATTGTCATTGTCTTTGTTATAATCGTCAGTTAACATTTAGAAGGTCTTAACATCTGCAAAACACTTTCACATGTATTCTCTCAAGAACCCTGGTAAGTAGATGGTATTGACAGATAGTAAAATTGCAACTGTGAGGCAGCTAAGGAATTTGCCCAGGGTTACTTTGCTACTGGCAGATGCTGCTGCTGGTCCTGCTTGCTCCAAACAACACCTGGTTGGTTGGTTGTTCTCTGTTCTCAAAGAGGACCAAAATGATATCTCTATGCTAGAGTCAAGTTTCGATGTGTCCAACCGTGACTGATCAGACCAATAAGAGCTCAGAATGCTCTATCATAGGTCGGGCACAAATAGTCTGTGTGAATATTTGGGGTGGATTCTCTAAATTTGAGCATGCTGTGTTTCCTTTGAGCTGTTTCAACTCTGCTTTCCCCAGCACCTTCTCTGATGTGGGCACACCGTGCTGAGTGGTCCTATGCCAGTGTCTCCTATGTCACACAATCAATTCCAAAGTTAAGAGAGACCTTGAGAGTGTCCTTGTATCTCTTGTTCTACACCACCTCCTGGCCTGACAAAGTAAGTTTTTTAATAAATGTTTCCTGCCTGATTAGTTGATAAGAGCATTGTGGCCAGTTTGTTCCTACTCAGTAATCAGGACCCAGGGAATAAGATGGTCATTCCAGTGTTCAGTGCCTGTTGTAATTTGCACTGCCTAACACCAGAGGGCAGTCTGGGGTAACCACTGATGTTCTCTGTTCCTGGCTCTGGCTCTCAGAGCACGTCGGTCACTCTTGTTTTGGGTGGTATCACTTTCTCATATTGTCTAGAAATGTTGTGGGTTGGCATTTACTCCCATCAAATCTCATAATTCAGCCCCATCCTACTTAGAACTTTCCCAATGCAATTATAGGACATAATGCATAAAATTTAAATCAAAATGGTAAAAAGAAAAATAAAAACTGGTTGATATCAATATACTCAACCCGGTATTCTCAATCAGGACTAGACACATGCTATGTCCTCTTAAGAGGACAAAACCTAGAAGCCAGGTGCTAAATAAAAGGATCATTCTGTCTAAAGCACAAAAAAAAGCTAGACTTCTTCCTCGTTACTCTGCAGGGGTGGGGAACCTGAAGCCTTGAGGCCACATGTGGCTCTCTAGGTCCTCAAGTGTGGCCCTGCAACAGAATAAGAGGTTCTCCACCCCTGACTGCAAGGAATCCAATCCTATCCCATGGCTTCTTTTTCACAGGGTTGAAGGGACCTCCCACAATAGGCCAACCAGGTTTGTTTTGCTCACCTCCGCTAAGACTGCTCAGGAATCTAAAACTGTGCTGAGTTTCCATCTGCCTCTACAGCTCTCAACACTGAAATGGGAAGCAGGTAAACTACTCGAGGCCATGCCCTCTGGCCTAGGATGCCAGTCATGGATCTAGCATCCCCATAGCAGGAGGAGAGCTTCGTGAACTCGAATCATTCCTTCCCTTCACTCCCCCGCCCTTTTATCTTATGCCATTCTCTCTGCCATGACCCATGTGACTAAGTCACAGCGGGCGCAATCTCAGCTTGGGACACACCCACTCTGAGCACAGTCAGCACTTAATCTTTGTTCATTCATCACACTCCTGACTCACTGAGCTGGCACTCCCCTAAAACCCCATTACCTTTTTCATTGTCATATAGGAAACATAGTGGGGTAATTGATTTGTTTTTAACCCAAGTGTAGGGTTTTATAGTTATCCTAATGAATTTCACATGGTTCTAGCTGACATTTATATGACACTTTCACATGTTTTAACAAACGTTTTATTGATGGTTTTTGTTGTTTTGGAGGGAAAAACAAATAACTGCCTCCCTCCAATTTGAATCCTTCCCCTTTACAATGAAAACCAATTAGGCACAAAGGGCTGCTAGAGAAACCACATGTGACAATGATGTGCCACTTGCCCTCACAGCCCCTGCCTCTCGGTGGGTCATAAGGGAGGTCCTGGCTCATTATGGACCATTACTGGTTTTTCCATTACTCGGAGTCTTGTTGCCTTTAAGTTCTCATGATGGTTCAAATGCATCATTTCATCTGATTGTCACAAAGGCTTGTGAGGGAGCTACTACAAGTATCATTCCCATTATACAGATGAGGAAACTGGCACTGAGAGGGAGGTTTCCTGCCTTCCCCAGGTCCAGAAGCAGGATTGGGAGTCAAATACCTACTTGCTGCCCTATGTAATATTCCCTTCTCATATTTGATTAGTGATGGTCCACCTGTTCAGATCCTGTTTTTGGCTCTGGACTCTTCTTCAGTTAGCCATTTTTCCCACAGGTTCATGTCCTCCACAAACTATTTGCTTCTTTGAGCTTTCTCCTTACAGGCCCAGCAGCAGAATGCTAGTGGAGGCAGAATCTGGGTAAGACTACTCTCCTGCTCAGCCACCAATGAGCATCGGGGCTCTGCTCCTTGTCCCAGGAAGAGGGGGAAATAGGCTGGGTCTCTGGACTCCTAGGTGGCAGTGATGCTTCTCTACAAGCAAATTCAGCCACTGAAGCCTCCTTAGTACAAGACTGCTGAGGGCTTTTAGGGGAGCCTACAGGCTCCAAAGGTACCCCCAGACTTTTCAGCACACAAGGCACCCTAAACAGACTCTGGGAGGAACATGCCTCGGGTATGCTAGAAAATGACTACAAATGGCAAGGCCAGACCCTGATGGCCGCAGGAGATTCCAGAGGCTTCCAGATTCGCTCACCTGTTGGAAAATTCCTACTCCCCTCAAGAAACAGTCATAAGCTATACCTGAGCACCAGACTAGTAGTGACAAGGCCAGATCCAATTTGAAAAGTCCTCGCTCCCATTCCAAGAGGGCCATACCTCATGTATACCATAGGAGTCAACTATTTGTGGTCAGGTCCTGCTGGCACTACAATCAGCAGCAACCCTTTTCCATGATTGTTTTCTCTGAAAATCCTTTTTCTCTTCCTTCTATATATCCCAGAGGAAGACAGTCTCTTGTATCCAGAAAGTACAAGTATGTGTTGCTGGTGCCCAGCAAGGGATGAGACATCTTTAGGAGCCAAACAATTGTCTCTATTTTCTATTTCCCCAATAAACTTTATTTAGTGACCTTGAGACTACCATATCCAATCATTAAACCCTTGCCATGCCCTGGACCCAATTTTGACCACCTCTTTCCTCCTCTGTTAAGAATTAGAAAGATAGGGAAATAGACAAATAGACAGATAGAAATTCCATAAAATGTCACTTTCTGTAATTTGCCAACCACACCTTCACTCAGGTCACTAATAAAAATTGTGAACAAAACAGGGCCAAAGATAAATCTGTGAGACTCTTGAAGAACCCTATCTCCACCTAGGTTGTCATCAACCTGTTTATCATCATTCTTGAGTATTGCCATTCAGTGAATGCCAAATTTAGGTGACCAAACTCACAGCTCCATCTTATGTGAAAGCATATCATGAGAGACGTTGTCAAATGCCTTGTTTCAAAGCAGGTATACTCTATATCAATGGCATGGGTGAGGAGGGTCTCCACACCAGCAGTCCCCAAAGCAGTGAATTCATGGGTTATGGGGGTAAGGAACTTGGCCTCAAAGCCACATGTGGCCCTCTAGGTCCTCAAGTGCAGCCCTTCCACCAAATCCAAATTTCACTTTCCGTTAAAAGGCTGCACTTGGGGACCTAGAGGGCCACATGTGGCATCGAGGCTGCAGGTTCCCTACCCCGGCGAACTTTCTAAACTTTACAACAGAAAGCCAGATGGGCCTCCCCTGAGCTAACAGGCATTTTTTAAAAGGAAATGAAGTTAGTCCAGCCCAATGAGTTCCTGATGAATGCAATCAGATCTTCCTATTCTTGCAGCCCCTTGGGAGGATGCTTATCCAGACTTGGTGTTTGAGTTCACTGAGGGTAGGTTGGCATTCTCTTCCATCTCATCATGTGCCTGGGGTTTCAAATCCCTCACCAGTCCCTTTCCAGGCAGAAACTCATTCTTCTTGAGAGACAGGACTAGGAATGAGACATGTAGTCATCTGCCATCCTGGAATTAGGTTCAAAAAAATCAAATGCATTAAGTCCCAGTGGCACTCGATAGATAAGGTCACATCATTTGGGGTTGGGAGAGATTTTTGTCTAGCCTGAGCCAGAGTCCAGTTTCATAAGGAAACAAGAACAAAACCAAGGAAGATAATGCCCAAATAGAGAAATTCACCCGTGAGATTTAAGATCTAGATCGATATAAATTGATAAACATGTTAAACATATGCTATGAGCCCTGCACTGTGCTAAGTGGGGATACCAAAAAAAGAGCAAAAGACAGTTCCTGCCCTCAAGGAGCTTACAGTCTAATGGGGTGGGTAGAACAACATATAAACATATAAGAAGGGAGCTACGTGCCAGATGAATAGGAAATAATTAACAGAGGGAAGACATTCAATAAAACAAGCATGAATCATGCTAGAATTGGACCAGAGAACCTTGGCAAAATTAAAATCGGCTACGTTAAAAATCAAAAAGCTGTCTTCCCCTCATAAAGCCCAAGCTAAATGTTCCTCCCAGGCCAGAAACTCTTGTCAAATGCCAACATTCATTGCATCCATGGGCTGATGCCTCTATTCATTATGCTGTGCAAGAAAGTCTCAGTTAGGGAATGATTGTCTTTTGTTCCTATACAAAGCTTGTAGCTAATTACTTGGGATTATTAGCTGGTGGCAAAAATCAGGGTCAATCTGGGCAGAGGCCAAAGGCAAGGATACCAGTGAAAAGTCTATTGCACTTGTCTAGGTATGTGGCAAAATGGGGTAGTAGTGGAAAACTGAGAAAGAGGAAGAGCGTGAAATGAAAGAATTCACATGATATTGATATGAGTAGGGAAAGGATGGAGGAATGATGATGTTTAGGGTCATGACCTGAGAACATAATGTTCTTCATAAATCAAATGTTCTGATTGATGTAGTCACCAAATTATATAAAAATGAAAATACAAGAAAAAAATGGATGGCAAATTCAACAATGCAAATTGGCAGTTCATCTGTAACATAAGGTCTTAAAGGGTGGTCCAGTGTCCTGAGAGGTTACTTGATCTTGGCCATAGAGCCAGTATGTTTCCAAGGCAGGACATGAACTCAGATCTTCTTGATTCTACGGCCAGCCCTGTCTATGACAGAATATGCTTAAATGAATCCGTGGTCTCTGATTTACAATTTCTCCCTCCAATGATGTGACTCATTCTTGTCTGCCCACTTGCCTCAGGGAGCTCGTACTACATGCTAGAGGCCTTTCTAGCTTTCTTCTGACCTTGAAGGGACACTAGAGGGACACCCTGTTATCTCTCACCCTCTCCATGTGACTAGCCCATCTTTTCTTCCTAATATATACATATATACAATATTTATACACATATGCACACATATGTTAGTATATGTGTATTATATACACATATGTATAATACACACACACACACACACACACACACATATATATACACGTATGTGTGTGTGTGTGTGTGTTGAAATCTGGGCCTGGAGTCAGGAAGGCTCATCTTCCTGAGTTCCAATCCAGCTTTAGTCTACTTACTAGCTGTGTGACTAGGCAAGTTACTTAACCTCTGCCTCTTCTTAACCTCTAACCTCATCTGTATAATGAGGATAATGATAGCACCTACCCTCCAGGGTTCTTGTGGGGATCAAATGAGGCATATTTGTAAAGCATTTGCTCTAGTACCTGGCATGTGGTAAGCATTTAATAAATGCTTATTTGGTATAATGGACAGAATGCTGAACTGGCAGTTAAGAAGACCTGAGTTCAAATTCCCCCTCAGAAGCTTATTAGCTATGTGATCCTGGGCAAGTCACTTAACCTCTTTCTCATTTTCCTCATCTGTATAATAAGGGTTGTTGTGAGGATCGATTGAGATATTTGTAAATACTCTGCAAATCTTAAAGTGCTATATTAATGCTTGCTGTTGTTCAGTCGTGTTCAGCTCTCTGTGATCCTATTTGGATTTTTTTTTGGGCCATTTTCTTCTCTAGCTCATTTTACAGATGAGGAAACTGGGGCAAACAGGGTTAAGTGACTTGCCTAGGGTCACACAGCTAGTGAGTGTCTAAGGGTAGATTTGAACTCAGGAAGGTAAGTCATTGTGATTCCAGGACCAGTACTCTATCCACTGCACCACCTAGCGTATCCATATAAATGCTAGATATTATTTTTAGAAGCAACTAGGTGGTGTAATAGAGTGCTGGGCCCGGAGTCAAGAAGACATGAGTTCAAATACAGCCTCAGTCACTTACTAGCCATATGATCCTGGGCAAATCACTTAGCTTCAGTCTACCTTCTTCATGCACTTGACGTCTGAAAGATCAAGTTGTATTAAATTTTCCATACAGTATCCCCATTTTCATCAGAAACCTGGATCCTGCTGGGGGCCTCCAAATCAATTTAATTTCTCTTCCAGTTTTCGTGGTCTTTTACTCATTTCTGCCTCTATGGAGTGAGGGTAAGAATAACAGGAAGGTAGTTCCAAAAGACAGACTGGGCTGCACATCTGGGATTGACAGTGTAATTTCAAAAGGCTGTTGGAACTAACATTTGCCAATTACACCTTTAGAGCAATAAAAATTTTGCAGATTACAATTATGAAATCACAGGAGCAAAGATTTAGAGATGGAAAGGATAAAGGAGGCCAATAGCCAGATTTTACAGATAAGGGGAATGAGTCTTAGAAAGCCTAAGGGACTTAGCTGGGGTCACACAGATATATGTAAGAATCTGAGGCAGGTTTTGAACTCAGGTTTTCCTGAATCCAAATCCTTTGCCCTATCTAGTCTGTCATGTTGCCTCTCAAATCATCTGTTAGGAATGCCGGATTTTGTCCAAAGAAAATATAAAATACAAGAAAAAAGTCTTCAACCACATGGGGCTACTTATACTTAAACATTCTATTCACAGTGAATCTGTCTGCCTTCCTATGGAGATGGATCCCTGCTCACGAGTGCTTACTTATCATAGGCAAAATTATTTCACAGCAAAATTGTTTTTATATTTCAAAGGCACCTTGGATATTCTGAGACAATTTCAGAGGGTCACTTTAGAGAAAACCAGAGAATTTAATACTTATTTCATCATAGATCACTTACGTAGATACTGATTTTTGACAGCTTTCCCTTCTCATGTGTAATGGAACTTGGCAGTTATCACAGAATTTTGTAATGAATAATAACACCTCATATTTAGTATATAGTGCTCTATGATTTACGATTGGCTTCACGGTTGAAAGTTACACATAAATCTATAAATATGTGAATTCAGCATAATCAAATTCAGTCTTCTGTCACATTTGTTCAGTGTTATTTAGAGAGGAGCCTGGCCCTTCATTTGGAAGCTTTAAAGTGATTTGTAAATGAAACAAAGTCATAAAGGTCCAGTTTCAATGTTACACATAGTAACAAAGAACTAGATACAAATAGATACAATATTTAGATACAATATAGATACAATAGATACAAAAGGCTAGATACAATGTACTCTGTACAATGTGTCACAGTTTGGTATAAGGATAATACATAACAGCATATGAAATCATATACACACAGCATTCTGCAAACTTTTAAAAGTCAGTTGTTTGTTATATCTCTTCAAACATTAAAAACAAACATGATATAGACTTTAAGTCAAATACCCATCACCTTCTCAGACCCTGGTTTTATATACAAGGATTTCCCCTATAATCTTATTTCATTTTTTCGTGGGGAACTTCAAACAGGTTATAAGCGGAATCTTAATCACCCTTACAATATCCCTTGATGTGGATAGAGATTATTTTCTTCCCATTTTCAACAAAGGGAAACTGAGAAAGAGTTCTAAGATTTTCCAAGCCAAATGGTAAAGGCAGAGTTAGACCTTCCAGGGGTGCTGAATTAATCTCAGGTGAGCTTTCTATCAGGATTTAACTTTTACACTAAGAATCATGGGGGGGGGCAACTAGGGGCTCAGTGGATAGAGCACTGGCCCAGGAGTCAGGAGGACCTGAGTTCAACTATGACCTCAAACACTTGACACACATGCTGTGTGATCCTGGGCAAATCACTTAACCCCAATTGCCTTGCAAAACACACACGTGCACACACACACACACACACACACACACACACATACACACACACACACACATACACAAAAGAATCATGGGGCAAGTTTTCTGACTGGTATTAGAAATATAACGAAGCTGATTAGTGGCAGTGATGGCATAAGCCAGTCCATCTCCCCCCTAACCTCTTCTACCCTTTACATTCCCCCTGCATTCCTCTTCTAGTATACAACTTCCCAGAATCATATACCTATAAAGTAACCAGGACTTTTTTTTAGTTAAGACAAGGTGGGAGTAGTGAGGAGACTAGGAAGTAGAAAAAGCTATTCCTTGTGGCCCCAAAGCATAGGATTTTGCACATCTAGCTGGGGTAGGAAGTGGGGAGGGAGGCAGTGTGAGAGGTCTGCAAAGGACCTGGATTCAAACCTTAGCTTTGCTGCTTACTGTGTGGCCATGCACAAATCACTTCATGTGTCCGGGCCTTGGTTTCCCCATCTGTAAAATGAGTGGGTTAGATAAGATGACCTTTTGGCCCTTCTTATCCTACAGCCAGGATTTGGAATGTGGTGAATCCTGCAAAAATTTTTAAGAGTTGCAGGATTCAAAAATAAAATGTGAGAGTCGCACCAGAGAAGTTCCTTTAGCTACCCCTCTCCCCAATTTTGCTCTCCTGATAGCTAACCTGACTGTTTTGTGACAAAAATATTTTTTCAAAAAAGTTACCTAGCTATTGTAGATAAGACCTGCCCACCTGCCCCCAGCCCCCCATACTAGGCATAGTAACTCTTTATCTGATACTGAATTATTTTACATATTTTTATTTTTACGAAAATGTTGTGTTATACATGAGTGCCTTGCAATGGCTAGGAAAGTTGATTTAACTTCAGTAAGACATAGAGAGATGCCAAGTGTTATAGTCTAAGTAGATACAGTTTACCTTCTTTGAATTCTTTAACTGCTCACTGGAAAACACAACTGGATACAATCTCAGGCCTCATACATCTGGCTACTTACCAATAAATGCAGCATCAGTATGTTGCAGAAGGAGGTCTGGCTTGGGATTCAAAGCCCAGCTCTCTCTAACTGTATGGCTGTGGGGAAGTCACTTTTCCCTTAAGATTATAAGATCTTAAAGCTGGTCATTTAGTCTAACCCCCTTATTTTATAGGTGAAGAAACTGAGGCCCAGAGTTTAAGTGGCTTGCTCAAGAACACACAGGAAGTAAGTATCCAGGATTGTACCCAGAACCCCGGCTCTAAATCTAGTCTTGTTAGTGCACTCTACTCAGCTTCCACTACTACCGAATGAGACATGGACTAGAAAATCTCTTTTCCCTCATATCTCTGGTGATCTAAGATTCTCTGCAGTGAAAAAAGGTTTCCTGGATTCTAAATGCTAATTTAAAAAAACCCAACTAAATTTCCACAGTTTCAATTTGTCCTGTTTTGGTTTCCACAGCAAAAACTAATTCTATCTTTATTTAAGAACTGTTTTATCTCATTGGACTTTCGCTGTGTAATATCACGCCATAGCCTGAGTCCTGAAAATGATCACTAGAAGAGAAATTATTTCCAACCTGGTCTTTCCTGTTTTCTGCTGAATGATTCAAAGGAAGTATGATCTGGTGAAAGAAGCCCGGAGCAATGAATCGAAACTTCTGAGTTTTAGATCTGGTTTTTCCATGATTAAAACAGATCTCTACCTTTTCCTGCCTTAGCTTCTTCTAATGTGAAATAGAGATACTATCTACCCTACCTACTATTTGGGATTGTTGGAAGATTACAAACATAAAGTACTTTGATAAGTCAAAAGTCTAAAATAAATTCAAGGCAATATTAGGAGTATGAATTCTGTGCTTAATTGGGAGGCAAATCTTACCCATAAGCACATTAGTACTATCTTTATAACTTTCATACTAAGAGTTTTTATTCTTTACCTAAGAAAAACTGGTTAAAATTTACAGAAAAACAGTTAAAATTCAGATCTACTCCTATGTAGTATATACTAAACACATACACACACACACACACACACACACACACACACATCTGAAAAGTGTTCAAGTAGATATACTAAAAGCAATTACTGTAAAATTATATACCAAGTTGGCAAAAAAAAATGCCAATTACTGCATTCTGCTTATAAATAATGTTTCATTAGCATATAACCCACTGACCTTTTTTTTTAAAAAAATCAGAAATGCAGACTGCCAGGGGAATATATTTAAAACAGAAATCCCATAAAACCTGATGTGATATCAAAATGTGTACTTCAGCAAAATATCACCCAATCAGATTATATGTCTCCTACAAGTCCCTAAAAATGTTTCTACTCCATCTGCTTGGACTCTCCCAAGCAATCCTGAGAAAATCAGGAAGGAAGAAAACGTTCTTCGGAGCAAGATCTATGAATTTTCAACCTAAGGCCGAACATAAGTGGCGGAAACTCTTTGTATCTGAGATGTGTTGTGGCCCTTATCTTGTGAGGGACAATATAAGAATACTTTGGTTGGAAGTAAATAACTAGTGTTTCGTTGCCACATAAAGTAAGCCAATTGGACTGGAGTAGCAAGGCCAGGGAGTCTTTAGGTAGCTTACAGAGAAGAGATAACAAAATAAGGGAGGGTTACAGAATAAGATGAAAAGATCGAACTAAACAACATAAAATGGATGGCTGCTCCGATCTGGGGGAAATTGAGCAATAGGAACCGTCTAGCAAAACCAGAAACGCCAGCACCTAGAAGAAAGAGAAACGAGAGAGAGGAGAGAGGAAAGGAGAGAGGGAAAGAGGAAAAGAGGAGAGAGGAAGGAGGGAGACAGGAAGAGAGGGAGAGAGGAAAGGGAGGAAGGGGGAGAGGAGGGAAAGAGAGGAGAGGAGAGAGGAAAAAAGAGGCAGAGTGGAAAAGAAGAAAGCTAACGAAAGGAGAGCGGGGAAAGAGGGGAAGAGAGAAGGAGCAGGAGAGGGAAAGGGAAAAGGAAAAGGAGGAGAGAGAGAGATAGTCAAGGGCAAGGGAAAGAAACAAACTCCAGCATTTCTACATATACATCTATAAAAGTTCCTATTTCTCAGGGACAAAGTTCCCCATCTGTAAAAGGGGGTAGGGGGAAACTAGATGACCTTCAAGGTTTACCTCCTGACTCAAGCGGCTGGGGAAGGGGGGAGGGGAAGACGCAAGGAGGAGGGAAGTCCGGAGGAGTTGGCGGGTTTTCAACGTTAAACTCCCTCCACATCTAAACCCTCATCTTTTGGACAAAGCTCTGCAGAGCCTTCATTTCTGGCAACAGGGGATCAGATTTCCAAGTCATCAATAGCCCCATTTTCAGAAACGGTGATGAAGTGCTCATCTTTGGAATAAAACTCACTCGGACCCCCATTTCTGGCAACAGGGGCTCAAGTTTCAAGTCATAAATACCCAGGTTTTCGGAAACGGTGTTGGAGAGCCCAGCCTCCGCCACTACCTTCTGTTCCAGCTCCGAAAGGTAAGAAGGGTGGGGTGGGCAGGTGGGGCGCTCTCCACTACAGGAGGCACCTGGCTTGACCATTGGAGGGGAGGGCAGGGGAGAGGAGAAGGGCTCCCGATACCATTCCGCTCACAGGTACCCGGCGAATCCCTCCTACACTAGAGTGGAGCCAAAAAACAAGTTTCTCAACTTGCTTCCCAACTTCGCGGGGAGGGCGGTGCCGGCCTCTGATTGGCTCGCGGCTCTTGGCGGGAGATTCAGATTGGCCGAGAAGGGCCCGAGAGGGGCGGGGCGGGCCCCGGGGGAGCGGCCCTCCCAGATCCAACCCGTCCGAGCAGCTCGCGCCGACAGCGGGTTAATTTCAAATCGGGGGCTCCGGGAAGGTCACGCGCCCGCGGTTCCGCCACTCTCCCGCCGGGCCACCGACGGACGCTCCCGCTCCGCCTTCTACACCCACCTCCGAGTGACACCTGGACTGACTGACGGACGGCGGCGCCGGCAGCTCGATCCCGAGGCTCGGGCGGGACGCCAGGGACGAGGACGAGGAGGAGGAGCAGCAGGAGCAGCAGAGGCGGCCTTCCTCCCTCCTGCCGGGGGCCGCCCACCCCGACAGGTGAGGGGGCGCCCGGGCCCAGCAGGACCGCCGCGGCCGCTGCAGGGATTCCGGACCCCCGGCATCCCCGGGCCGGGCGGCCAAACCGAGCCGGGCCGGCCCGAAGGGGCGGGAAGGCGGCCGGCGGTTTCCCGCCTACCCCTCAGGCGCCCGCGGAAGGAGGAGCCGGGGTCCCGCGCCGAGGGGGGCGGGGCAGGGGCCTGGGGGTCCTGGGGGGATGGGAAGGAGGATGCTGGCGCTGGCCATTGCGCGGGGTCGCCGGCCGACCTGCCCACCCTCCCTCTCGCAATCCCCGCGCTTGGCTGGGCGGCACCCGCAGCGGCCCGGGTTTTCCCCGCCAAATTTTTAAATCGGAGTCTGAAGGTTGGGGCCCGCCCCCTGCCCCCAGGACCAATCGCGGGTCGGCGGCCCGGCCTCTCATTGGTCCGGGTCTGTTACCCTGGAGACCACGAGGAAGCTGTCAGGGAACTGTCCTCTAGGTGGGCGGAGGGGCGGGGCAGTTAGGCGGAGGGGGAAGTTCTTTGGGCCCGCGCTAGTGGCCACTGGGAGTCCGGGGGCTCTCTGCAGGACACCTTTTGGGTTTCCCGGGTAAATAAATGGCTGGGCCGGGAACCAGCAAACCAACGAGTTAAGATAACGAATTAAAAGGCAGTCTTGCGAGATGTATAATTATTTGAAAAAAAAATAATAGTAGTGAATGTTAGCAACAAATTAGGGAGCTGCCTATATATCTGCATCAGTGGAGGGCATTTCCTCCAGTTCCTTACACTAATAAAATTGTGTCCACTATGGCCATCGATGTATTTTTTTTTTAAATCGAAAGTCCTAGCTTAAAATTCTTTCAATTGTTGTTTGCTACCTAATCACACATTCATCAGACTTTTGAAAAGTTATCATTGGGAAATAGCCATAACCTGAAATTATTTCCATCTTTGCCGTGTAATTATACCTCCATCAGAATTTTGAAAAGTTTTCATTGGTTATCATATCTATACCAGTAGTAAAATTGTGGCACATTATCTTTTGTTTTTCATTTTTGTTTCGGAGGGCTCTGTGATATATGGGGACTGCATTAGAATTTCCAAGAAATTATCTTCTCTTATGCATTATATTTTTCCCTTTTCTATTAATTTTCTTCTTTTTCTTGAAGGATATTACAAATTTATTTAAAAAAATAAAATACACTGGCATGTTTGAGCCATCAGAATTTGTAGGAGAAAATCAGCATCTCTAATTTTTAAGAAAATATATGAAGAGTTTACAAAATGGAGAATGAAAAGGTACTGTGACTTCCATATCCATTACTACAGTTTTAAGTGTAATGCCTTCTTGCCTTTACTCTGACTTTCAGGAGTTTTTTTCAAGAAAATGGTGCCTAGACTTATATAGAGTTTTTTTTGGGGGGAGGGGTGGAGTTGGATTTTTTTTTTGTGTGTATGTATGCTTTACTAAGGCCACATCCTCTTCTATACATTTCTCTGTGAAGATAGAGGTGTTAAAAAAAAACTAATTTGTTTGTGCTGATGCAAAAAAAAAAGGGGAGGGGAGGAGGCCCTTTGGCAGTTTATCCTAGATCTGTGAAATTATTCTATCATTTTCAGTAGTTTAGGTCAAAGACTAAGAAAAATGTGGTTGAAAAGGTATCATAAGAGTAGAACATGTGAAAACGTTTATCCTAGAAAAGAAGTAAGAAGTAAATAATATGCGTGGTGTCCCAAAAGATTTAGTGCAGTTTTAAACTGTATTTTCATTTTCAATTTGACGTTTCTGAGGGTCATACAACACCAGGATTTTGCTGAGTACTCTACCATGAATCTGTTTTCACATGATTGCAGAGTTGATTTCTTTTACCGAGGATAATCATTTTTTTTTCCTGCTCTCACTCATGTACTATCCAGATGAATGCATTGTAAACCACAAAAATTATGCAAATAGCTGTACCCGCTTGTTCCCAAAAGTTAAACTTACCCATAAAACAGGAAGATTCAGAATGCTTCTGATTGCCGTTAGTTGAAATAGAATAGCAACCATCCACTTCCTTCTAATTCCCAGAGTTAGAGAAATCAAAGCCATAATTAAATGGTTTGTCTCTCTCATGAAAACTCTTCTCACTTGGTCAGCATCTCTGATGTGGATGCTGACAAGGATTACTGCCGTGTCCAACTGAACTCATATGTATTCTCTTTAATCCAAGAATGTAAAGTTACTGAGGAGTAAGAACAGGCTTATTTCTGTGTTGAACCAATAATGGAAATCAATCAGTAAGTATTCACTGAGCTCCTGTTGTGTGCCAGGCACTGTATTATTAGGCCCTGAGGATACAAAGTCAAAAATGAAACACCCATGTCCTCAAGGAGCTTACATTCTATTAAGGGAGCCCCCTTATACATAAATAAGCAAACAATAAATTCAAGGTAAACCTGAAGAGGAGGATGGGAAATAGGAGAAGGGGGCATCTGGGAAAGCTTCATGGAGAAGATGGTACTTGAGCAGAATTCGGAAGGAAAAAACAGAGTCTAAGAGGTGGGAGTACATTCCCAACATGATCGAGACAGCCAGTGCATTCTCCTGGAGGGTGAAGGTGCGATATCCCATGTAAGAAAGAGCAAGGCCAGTTGGGCTACAGCAGAGTGTGGGAGGGCGTGTAATGTATAATAAGATTACAAAAGTAAGGCTGGGGCCAGGTTGTAAAGGGCTTTAAAAGTTAAACAAAAGAGCTTATTTTTGTCCCTAGACACAATAGGAGCCCTTGGAATTTACTAAGTAGGAGAATGGCACAGTCTGTCTTTCTCTTTAGGAAAATCACTTCCATGATTGTGGAGGATGGATTGGAGTAGGGAGAGAGTCTTGGGGCAGGAAGACCAATGAGGAGGCTATCAGTATAGGCCACGCAGGAGATGATGAAGGCCCAAGCCGGCGTGGTGGCTCTGAGAATGGAGAAAAGGGAAACTGTAAAATATTGTGACTACAGATAAGATAGGGCTACTGGTTGCATATATCGGCAGGGGGAAGGGAACCAGAGTTGCAAAGCTAAGTGTCTGGAGCATGGTGGTGCCCTTGACAGAAATAGGGAAGGAGATCTGAATTGGCAGTCCGATGAACCAAGTACCACCCTACCTTGGCTAGTTGTTATCTGTGGGTTGGATTCCAGGAGTTATTTCACTCCCTCTGTACTGCAGTTTCTCAGTAAAGCAAAGAAGTTAGAGAAGGTCATACACAGATTTCATGTTTGAAAGGACTATAGGAGGCCATCCCTCTTATTTTACAGAGGAGGATGTCCAGGATGTCCAAGAACTTGCCTAAGGTCATATGAGTCAGTGACTCAGCTGGGAGTTCATCCCTGGTCCTTGACTTCAGATCTAGTCTTCTTTCCACTACACCAAAGCCTCTTTCAGCTCTTAACATGCTGTGAGTCTGTGATCATCAATATAATACACTATTACAGGGCTTTGCGTCCTACAATTTCGAGTTTAGAATAGCTACTTTGATGAGGCTTTGATCTCACCTCTTAACATGTGTAGATTATAACCCATCCACACCTTATCCTGTGTAATTCTTGTCCCTATACTTCAATAAATTCTACATTAGGGGATACACCCACTGTGCTGGAGGCTATCCTCTAGTATTTAGTGTTTCTTGGACATCAATGCAAGATATAGGCTACCTTTCATTTTTGTTACATGACCAGGCCATCTTCTTTCACACATATCACTGATGATACGTTTTATGCTACTGCAGGTAACCCATTAGTAAACATCTCTATGTGCCTTATACGTGTGAAGATAACAGACAAAAATGAAACAGTCCTTAACCTTAGGGAGCTTACATTCTACCAGGGAGCAAAGCTTACACACACACACACACACACACACACACACACACATATGTATTTATCTATATATATATACACATATATGTATATTTGCTTATATAAAATAAATGAATGTTTTTTAAAAATAAGGTTTTATTGACATCTTCTGTTTCCTACATGGTCACGGTTACCCCAAGTACCCCTTTTTTTCCCCCTCCCAGAGAGCCATCCTATAGAACAGATAGTATTTTTTAGAAAAGAAAAAAATAATCAGCACAAAACTGATCGTTACTGATCGTTAACTGATCGTTGAAAACAAGTCTGAAAACATTCTCGATTGAATGATTCTTGCTTGGTCTATATAATTTGGTTACCTTTATTATTGATATGGGAACAGCTAGGTGGTACAGTAGATAGAACACTGGGCCAAGAGTCAGGAAGATTTGAGTTCAAATTTGGCCTTGGACACTTACTAGCTATGTGGCTCTGAGCAAATCACTTAACTTTGTTTGCCTCAGTTTGCTCAAATGAACTAGACAAGGAAATGGCAAACCACTCCAGTATCTTTGCTAAGAAAACTCCCAAAAGGAATCACAAAGGGTTGGCCATGACGGAACAACAACTCTCAATTTTTTGGTTTATGGTTCTTTCTGTACATTGTACTTACTGTGTACATTATTTTCTTGGCTCTGCTTACTTCACTGCATCAGTATTGAGCTGAATTTTGAAAGATTTTGAGAGACGAAAGTAGAAGGGAGTGTCATTAAGGCATGGGGACCAGCTAGTGCATAGGAGGTGGAGTGTTGTGTGTGAGGCACAATGGGAGCTGTTTGCCTGTACTGGAGAGTGCTCAAAAGGAGGAATGTCTGATAAAACTGGAAAGGGGAAGTGGGATCAGGCTGTAAAGTTCTTTATGTGCCAAAAGAGAAGAAGTAATTCTAAAAGTAAAACGGAGTCACTGACATTTAGTGAGGTGGGGAATGACATGGTTGCTTTTTAGGGAAATCATTTTGGTCTTTCCTTCTTGCTCCCGAGTCACCCTTAGTAATGAGCTTCGCCATTCTCTTTTGGGCATTCTCTTCTTTTTGCCATTCTCTTTGGGACACCAGCGTTTTTAATTCCAATGAAGTCATGGTGTTCAGTGTTAGAAGGGAGAAAGGTAGGAATTAGAATTGCTAAAGGCAGGAATCTAGGAAGCCACCAGTGTTAGTTGTAGTTTGGATGCAAATGGTGGGCCATGAAATAGCTGAGAATTAGGCATTGTCTGATACTCCTGGCAGGAGCTCTGTTGCCCTCTGCTGGTCAGGAAGTCTGTTGTCCTCTTCTGGAAAGGATGACCCTGGGCCAGCCCTAATTCATTCCATATCTCCATTGCCCCATGGGCCTGGACTCAGGCTTGTTTAGTATTGTGAATAACCAATCAATCTATCTCATCATGAACTATACTATGAGAGTTTTGAATCATTTCAAACTAAGAAAACTTTTTGAAATTGGTCAAATCATTAGATATAGAAAGTTTGAAGCAGTGCTTGATTACCAGGTCATTTTGATGTTTTTAGCTATTGGAATGGTGGCATTAAATGGTCATTGTTACTGTAATGAGGCAGCATGGTAGCTGAGCTCTGGACACAGGAAGAAGGCATCTGCGGTGAATAAGCCAAGTTAGGCCTTAATCTCTCTCTCGTACAGCAAGGCTTCCTGCCTATAGACCAATGCACCAAAATAGAGACAGCTCAGGCTTCTCTAGGATCATCTTACCTAACCAGGCCCTTACCCTGTGACTAGAGAGCTTATTGTGTCTAAAGCAAAGCAGTTCAGCTCCAGGGAGTCTGGTTTCCTTCGTGACTTTTCCTGTGCTCTGAATTTGTGTTCCCCTGTGCTCTGTGTGTCTCTGTGGAAAGTCTTGTGCATTAGTCTATTCTAGGAGCTGTTTTTGAAGTGTGAGACACAGACTTCAGCAAATGACCGTCTAATGAGACTGGTTACGGGGTCAATAACAGCGACATCCTTCCTTGATGATATATTGAGTCCTAGGATTTAGAGCTGGAAAAGGTCTGGTCCAATGCCTTAATTCTATAGATGAGTAAATGAAGACTGAGGCTAAATGACTTACCCAAGGTCATACAGGCTGTATGATGCAGAGCTGGATTTGAATTCAAGTCCTTTGACTCTGAATCTTTCTTGGCCCTTCCCTATTTTTTTGGATGGGTCTTTGTCAGAGATCATAGGACCCTAATATACTGGCACCTTATTGATGGATATTTCCACCTTTTTTTAATAATCTTCCTGGGTTTTATTTTCTGACAATATTTATAAACCTAAAGACCAAAAAAGTTTAGAGCTGGAACATGCCTCAGACAAGAAATAGATATGGGTCCCATTGGTGGCAGTAAGTTCCTTCACTAGATGTCATCAATAGAGGCTGGACACTTGCTGAGAATGTTGAAAAGGAGATTCTTGTTTGGGTACGTGTTGGACTAAATGCCCTCTGAGGCCCCTTCCACCTCTGAGATTCCACAATTTTATCAAGTCCAATTGTCTCATTTTGCAGATAAAGAAATTGAGCTCAGCCCAAGGTTATACAGGGAGTGGCATAGCTTGGACTAGAATTCAGATCTCCTTCCTATGTCTTTTTTAAGTTCATGAAGACAAAAATGGTTATTTGTTGTGATGAATGTAATTTTTTTTTATTTTATGATTATAGGAAAATCATTTCTTTGGGCCACATAAAAGGATAAAAACGCCACAGAAGGAGTCCACTACCCCAAATTCAGTATTAGCAGAGATTCCACCCAACTTTGGACCTTTAACGACACCCACAAAGCCTAAGGAAATCTCTCCAGGTGAACCATGGACGCCAACAGCGAACCTTAAAATGTTGATCAGTGCTGCTAGTCCTGAAATCCGAAACAGAGATCAGAAAAGAGGATTGTCTGACAATAGGAGTGGAATCCTTGAGGCCAAAGATTGTTTACATGTAGGTTTTTTAAGGGCTCAGGATACTGTTTGACCACACGAGTGAGGATATTGAAAGAATGGCAGCAGGAACAATTTTAAGAGACCACTGTCATGTAGCTAATTCAGAATAAGACAAAAGCTTTTAGCCAAAGAAAATAGAGAATTAAGGATTCTGGGATACTGGTATTTTTAGTACTGGATTGCCTTTCAAATGTGCCAAGTAAGGTTTGCTAGTATATTTCTTTTTTCAAAGCTCTGCAGCTGTTGAAGCTATAGCACATGGTATAAGTATTAGTCATTAAGTGCAGGTGCCTCCCATAAATCTGTCAAGCCTTATACTTCTATATTTAAAATAATTTACATCTTCTTGTGCAGGAACATTTATCTGGAGATGAATATGAGAAATCTCAACCAAGTCGGAAAGAAAAAAGTTTAGGATTATTGTGTCATAAGTTCTTAGCACGATATCCTAACTATCCTAACCCTGCTGTGAATAATGACATTTGTCTTGATGAAGTAGCAGAAGAACTCAGTAAGTATATAAATGTGTGCATATGTGTATATGAATATTTAATGATTGAAATGACTATATATAGACATATGGGACCTCTATATAGTGCAGAGTGCTGGGCCTAGAGTCAGGAAGACTCTTCCTGAGTTCAAATCTGGCCTTTCATACTTATTAGCTATGTGACCCTGGGCAAGTCACTTAACCTTGTTTGCCTCAATTTTCCCATCAGTAAAATGATCTGGAGAAGGACGTTGCAAACCACTCTTGTATCGTTGCCAAGAAACCCCTAAATGGGATCATGAAGAGTTGGACATGAGTGAACAACAAACACATACTCATGGCAATCTGTTCTAATCTAAATAATCTTTTATCACTTGAATATGGCCATATTGAAATGATAAGTTTCTAAAATAACAATTGAAGTTTTTATTTGCTGGCATTGCACACTTAGCATATGATTATGTTAAATTAATGTTTGTAGATAGTCTAAGAACTGTGTGAATTTTGTGTGATTTTCTGCCTATTTTTCTGATAGAGGAAAAATTCCTTGCTGGAATTCTGATGAGGGACTTCTCTGTACTTAGATACTCAGCTTTGGACTCCATTTACATAGTTGATTGCCAGGCTTATATTCTTAGTTCTTTCCATTAGTATAGCGTTGGAGAACATAACATAAACTCTCTTCCCATGTTATGAAGAGGCAAATGGAGTAGGATGTTTGTGAAGGGATAAGTATATTCCAAAAACATTCTATGGCATGTGATTTTTAAAAGAAAGATTTGCAACATGCAAAGGCAAAAATTGTTTCATGAAGAAAGTGATACAATGGCAAATCAGGGACCTGGAGTTATGGGACCTGGGTTCAAATGCTGCCTATGCTACTTACTAGCTATGTGACCTTGGGCAAGTCACTTCCCCCCTCCTTGGTCTCCATTTCTTCATCTGTAAAATGAAGGGGTTAAGTATACTCTGGCTCTAGGTCTAGGATCCTATGAGTGAGGCTCTAACTATGAAATCTTATCCAGGTTCAGCCTCTGGCTTACTTGCATTTGCAAGTGATTTCACTACCTCTAGCTTTCATCTATGTATCTGCTTATCAGTATTTTTTTTTAAAGTGGGAATTAAACAACCTCAGTATTATCATGAAGACTAATGAGTTTGTTAAGTTCATTCACTTTGGTGCAAAGTGCTATGGAAAGTTATTGGGGTCATTTACCATGTGTTTTTATATCCTGCCCTCCCATTTCTCCCTCCCTTAAACATGTACTGTATGTGTTTATATAAATGCAAAATTATTAAATCATATTTTAAAACTAAAAATGGGTATCTGGCTATATTTAGAGCCACTGAAGTGGATGAAAAATTCTCCATGTAACAACCATACAAATCAATATAACTATTAACTATGATTATATGGTTATGTACTCCTGATTATAATATAACATCAACTTATAGAGAAAATAGCTGAAATCTTAAGGGTTTTTTAAGCTTTAAACTATATTTTAAACATACTAACAGCTGAAATGTCACATTTAAAGATTATTCAACTTGGATTGGTCTGTTTTGTCCATAATATCACTTTGTATTAAAAAGATGGACCTTTGTTTCAGGGAGAAGTTTGGGATCATTAAAAGAACTTTGCCATTTTCCAAAGGCAATCCAGCCTGCTTTCCTCCTCCTGTTCAATTATGAGTTCAACTCATTGTCCACTTGCAGTGTTTGTACAGTATGTATGTGTATATATATGTATATATCTTCTGATGGATGAGCTCTATAGACTGTCCATCCAACTGCATATCATAATCAGGACAATAAGCATTCTTCATCCGCTTGGTTTTGCTGTGTGGATAGTTAGATCAAACTCTTTTTAAACAATTATGGATGTCATGCAGGAAGCTCTACAATGTTCTGGAACTTGATACAATCAGCATTTTTAATGCCACCGTTCTTCTGGTGATGTCCTCTGACTACAAATTATGGAACATTAGAGGCTCCAAAGAATTAAAACTGAAAATCACTAAAAGGGCAATGGAGAGGCACATGGTGGACAGGAACAGGCTTGTAGCATATTACAAATAAGGACCTACAAAGGAGCAAAGGATACCATCAAAGAAATATGTGAGAGAAAAAGAAGATGGGCTGGTCACATGGTGATAATGAGGGATAACCATCGGACCACGCTCCTTTGACATCCTTGCAATGTCAAGACAAAGTGAGGAAGGCTGCAGCACATAGGTGGACCTCTTGTGATGAACATGTGGGAGAACATGGACAAAACTCTCATAGGAATGGCATGCATAGATGGTTTGCTTTCTTCATCATTGGAGGGAATGTCAATGAATACAGGCACAGAATGATTGTTAGTCATCTCATTGTATCAATGTCATTACTATTCTCATGCAGAGTGTTTTTTTAATTCTTTTTTTTTAAAGGCCATAGTAGCCATTTAGAATTAAGAATAGTAGCCATTGTACCTGAATGAAAGGTATTGAACAAATGTGGATTTTATGTTATTTGTGGCATTCTAAAATATTGAATAGTCTAAACATATTAATCTCACAGAATTATTTGTACCCAATGTTAACCATAGTTGTCAATATGGGCTGAAAATATGACCCACACATGTTTATTTTATGTGTTTTCCCAGTCACATGGTCAATGTGCTTGAAGTTAATGCTTTTATATTAGCTAAAACTTCATCAATAAAATTGCAGTTGTATTGATGAAGAAAAAAGCTACTCAATTTAAAGTACCCTAAAGAATCTTCTTCGGGTAATTTGAAAGTAATGGTCAATTGTCCTTTTTTTGTAGATGTTGAGCGTAGACGCATTTATGATATTGTAAATGTCCTAGAAAGTTTGCATATGGTCAGTCGCCTGGCAAAGAACAGATATACTTGGCATGGGCGTCATAATCTCAACAAAACCCTTGGAACTCTGAAAAGTGTTGGCATGGAGAACAAATATGCAGAACAGATCATGATGATCAAGAAGAGAGAGTATGAGCAAGAGTTTGACTTTAATAGTGACAAAAGTGAAGAAGCTGCAGTGAAACCCAGCTCTGGCCAAAATGGACATTCCGATATGTGCTTTGTGGAACTTCCTGGAGTGGAATTTCGAGCAGGTGAGACTTTGAAAAGAACAGTTTGCATTCTTTTTCTTTATAAAGAAAATGTATGCTAAAGGACACTCTTGTCAGGTCATTTTCAAAATTTTACTGTTGTCATGAACGTGATAAATTGCTTTATTTTCAACCTTTTTACCATATATAGTTCAGCTTCTCCATGGATTTTAATTTTTTAATCTCTTTTCTTTTTTTTGCATAGCCTCTGTAAATAGTCGAAAAGACAAGTCTTTAAGAGTGATGAGCCAGAAATTTGTGATGCTATTTCTTGTATCGACCCCTCAGATAGTAAGCCTTGAAGTTGCCGCCAAAATTTTAATTGGTGAGGACCATGTAGAAGATTTGGATAAAAGCAAGTTTAAAAGTAAGTGTACCACTAGCATGAGTATGTCTTTGCTTAGATTTACTGATTGTTTGAATCCATTTTGAGAATTATTAATATAGACTTGGCACATAATCACTCTCAGGCTGTGTTTTTAAATTTCCTTGGAAGCTATGATATTGCTGCTTTAAATCAAACAACTAGGATTCATTTTTTCAGAGATACTTATTTTTGATGCCATAAATAGTTCCTTAATTGTTTTCTAAGGTTCTCAAAAACATATTAGGTCTTATTTCTAGAAAAGAGGTTTTGGCCAGGATATTTAGTGTTCAAAGTAAACAAAGAACAATATTTTTAATTTCTTCTAAACCCAAGAAGCCTCTAGGAGAAGAGCTCAAGCATATTCAGGAAACCTTAGCACCTACCCCCACCCTCATGCTCCCTCCCACCCCATGACTCCCTTTTGTGGAGGAGAAACTACTTTCATTTCACTGAAACCTTAAAATGAGCTGGAAAAGGAGGTAGTTGCTGCCAGGAGAGTCCCTGAGCAGAGGACAGAGGATGGCCACTGCTGCCTGCATTCTTTTGCCCACTGGGAATCCCAGCGAACTGTAGAGAGGGGCGCATAACAAAGAGAGAAGCATGGAAGTCACAGCTGAGTCACATCTCTCCCAGGTGGTTCTTTGATGCCAACCAGAGATCCCTTTCTACTAATGGGCCCTCCTGCCTCCAGCTTTCTTAGGTGGCATGCAGAACAACACCTGACATCAGCCATAGATAAATGTCATAGGATCGTAGACTTAGAGCTGGAAGGGCCTTAGAGGCCCTGGAGTCCAACCCCTTGGTATTTCAAAAGTGGAGACTGAGGCCCAGAGAGATTGTGACTGGCCAAGATCACACTGGTACCAAACGGCAGGGATAGGTTTTGAAACCATGTCATCTGATGCTAAATCCCGTGTTCTTTCTACTGTACCATGATGGAAGAAACTGAGAAGGTTAGAAGCTGGAAGGGGCCTGATAGAATTTAGTTCCATCTCCTCATTTTACATCTAGGGAAATTGCTTCAAAGAGAAGTTAAATGGTGGACCAAGTTGACATAGTAGGTAGTGGAATGGCTGAAATTAAACATTGGCCTCCTGACTCCTAGCTCAGTGCCCCTTCTGCCTGTTGTAAATGAAAAAGACTAGTTGTTGTCTTATAGACTAACAGTGACACGGAATACAGGAAACAAGGAGGGGGATATGTTCTCAGAGTCCTGACCGTGAGTGACAGACCAAAGCCGGTGGACTCTGAGAGGGAAAGCAAGGCTCACACAGTGCTGCCTGTTTTTCTTCTTGTCCTCAAAAGCCTCGGGATTTTAAGAGAGACATAAAACAAATTGGCTAAAACAAGACATATGCATATTTTTTCTCTTTAACATTCTGAGGACAAATCTTTTATTTATTTATTTTTTGTCATCCTTCCTCAGGTACTTTTCAGGCTTACGGCTAAACAGACTCACATTCATTTTAGTGGCTAAAAGCATCATAAGCATCTTTGGGTTGCCTAGAAGTTCTTGGTACAGTGGAAGGAACAGCTGGATCTGGAGTCAGAGGAGCTGGATTCAAATCCTGCCTTTGACAATAGTTAAACATGTGACCCTGGGCATGCAAGTCACTTAACCTCCCTGGTCTCCTATCCCTTATACTAAATCACCTCTGAGGCTCCCTTTCATCTGTCAGTTGCCATCCTAAGTCTGATCCTGTGAAATTGGGACAGCAACAGCCCCTCCCTCCCATGAGGATACAGTGACTGTATTTTGCAAAACTTAAGAAGCAATATAAATATTAGTTTTATTTTTACCTCTCTGTAAGGCACCCGACAGTCCTTTTATCTTTGACAGCTTGCAAGAAACATATTTATCACATAATTGAACCATTCATAAAGAATATCTCTACCATTCTAAGGATAAACCTAACTTTTAATCACCATCATAATAACAATTTACCCTTATGTAGCTTGGTTAAGGTTTGCAAAGCATCGTCTTCCCCGAAACCCTGTGAAGTAGAAAGTACAGAAATTCCCTACCTGTTAATGTAAGTAGAAAGTACAGAGATTCCCTACCTGTTAATGTACCTATAAAGACAGAAGGAAATGGAAAATCAGACAACAATCCAGGTCATTTGGGCTGAAAAATCTGCCATTTCCACAAGGAAAAATTGTAGCCTGTATTATACAGATGGGCTACAACAGACAATGTTCCACTCTCCATTTCATTTTATTTGTCTAGACACAGTTGTAGATTCTTCCTTTAGTTCTGAAATGAGTATAATTTGCCAAATCCCCAGGGATTTTAGAACCCTCTGGCTCAGCTATGAAGACGCAGCTAAGTTTGCAAATGGCTACTATTTGCTATGATGGCACATCACTGGGGAGGCATATGCAGGCCTTTTCAATAAACTATATTCCAATGCAGGCTGGCTTTTCAAAAATGGAGAGTGTACCTTGGTCTTTTAATAAGGCATCTGCATCTTAGGTCACGTCCTATGCCATTGTTAGAAATGACCAAGAAGGAGCTTAGTGTGTTAGAGAGAAAGCTGACGTCAGTAGACAGAAATTCAAAGCCCATCTGATCCTAGCTAGCTGACCAAGCTTACTTCATCTAAAGTTTCCGAACCTCAGTGTCTTTATCTTTTAAAATGAAATTATGCCTTATGGCCTCATAAGCCATTTGTAAATCTTAAAGCTCTATAAAAGTATGCATTGTGATTACAAAGAAAAGCAAAAAGTGGATGCTGCTTGTATCCCTATTTCCATCCTCTGTAAAATTCTCCAGGATATGCTGAAAGACCCCTCAAGAATTAAGTCATTGAAATCTGTAGAATAATTCTTGATGGGATTACCTCATAATGCCAGTTTCTTTCATCAAGATGTACTTTTGTTCACTCAAAATTTAGTACCATTCATTTAAAGCTCAACAAATCCTTCTTATGTTCAAAATATTTTTAAAGTTATGCCTATTATTTTCTTGTTCCTGGAAAATTAGGTGTCAGGTGATGAATTTGGGAGTAAAATGAGCGTTTAAGTATTGCCATCTGCATCATAAACTATAGTTGCCAACCTGAAAGCGACCTTAGGCCATCCAGTCCAACCCTTCCCATTTTACAGGTTCACAGAAACTGAATCTCAAAAGTCAAGTGACTTGCCCAAGTTTACACCAGTAAGAAGATTTAAATCTGGGTTCTCTAACTCCATATTCAGCATCTTTTCTCCTATATCACACAGTCTTACTAGAGGGAATACCTGATGGGATCACATATCTTATGAAGTGGTTTAAAAAAACAAGCAAGTAAATATCATCCCTAGAATGACTTAGAAAAGTAGTCTCATGTTTACTTGTTTGACAGTTTGGCTATCTTAAATGTACATAGTGCTCATTTATGCAAAAATGTTTTGAAAAACAGACTAAAGGAATCTTCTATTAATTGCTCTGTTTACTTGATTCCAGCTAAAATTAGAAGGCTGTATGATATAGCAAATGTTCTGAGTAGTCTGGAGCTTATCAAGAAAGTTCATGTTACAGAGGAAAGAGGCCGAAAACCAGCTTTTAAATGGACAGGGCCAGAAATCTGTTCCAATTCCGCAGGTGTGTATTATTTTTTTCCTTTTCTTGGCTCCACTATTTTGACTTAATATGCAAATAGAGAACACCCTCACCCACCCATTCCTGAAGAGACTATTCAAGCATACCTCAACTTTATGTTTTGGAATATCTCTCTCTCCCATCCCCCTCTCCTTTGAGTTCCTTGTTTCATGCCCTACCCAGAAAATAGAGGCCATTTGCCTGTGAGCTCCCTCTCTTCCGCTTCTCTACATCTCTTGATGATGTCCCCCATTTCCCCCTTGCCGTGGGTCCCCTTATCAACCTTCTCTCTTTGGTGTTTTTATCACCTCCAATGCATTCACATATCTATATAGATGACTACAATATCTGCAGATCCTGAGCTAGTCTCTCCCAAGCTCTAGTCATACATACCTCACCAAGAGCCTATTGGACATTCCACACAGGAAGTCTCACAGGCACCTGAGATTCACTACATCCAAAAAAGAACTCATCTTCTTTAACCCTACACGCATCCCGCTTCCAAACTTTCCTATTTCTGGCAAGGGCCACACCATCCTTCCAGTCACCCAGGCTTGCAAGCTGGGCCTTAGCCTTTAGCCCTCGCTCTGTTACCCCTTGTATCCATTCTAAGTTTTTTCCTTTCTGCCTCCACAACAGTTTTGTATCTCATTCCTATTGGCCACTATCTTAGTGCCGACTATCACCACCTGTCACATGGACTATTGTAATAGCATCCCAATTGGTCTCCCTTTCGCGAGTCTCTCTTCTCTACAATCCGTTCTCCACCCAACCACTAACGTGATTTTCTTAAAGTTGGGTTTGACCAAGTCCTTCCCATGCTCAGTAAACTTTAGCAATCTGTAGTAGGAAGGCCGAATTTATGATCTCAAATATAATCATGTATATGTTTGAATGGTCCGAAATCGCAAGGTATGAGAGATTCTCTAAGGAGAAAACAACAAGAAATTTATTTAGG
>CM053623.1:425112834-425208417 GCA_028646595.1 Phalanger gymnotis | reverse complement strand
TCTTGGCCCCCCCCCCCCCCCCCCCCCGTACCAGATCATTTTGAAGATTACTGCTTTGTAGTATTGTTAACTGGGCCTGCTAGGTTACCTTCCTTCACATCTTTTTTCATTGATTCCCTTGACATTTTTGACCTTTTGTTCTTCCAGATGAATTTGGTTATTATTTTTTCTAGCTCTACAAAAATAATTTTTTGGTAGTTTGATTGGTATGGCACTGAATAAGGGAATTAATTTAGGTAGTATTATCATTATTTTCTTATATTGGCTCAGTCTTCCTGTAACCAATGAACATATCTCTAATTGTTAAGATCTGTCTTTATTTGTGTGAAGTGTTTCATAATTGTGCTCATATAGTTCCTGCGGGTGTCTTAGCAGGTAGACTCCCAAGTATTTTATACTGTCAGCAGTTATTTTAAATGAAATTTCTTTATCACTTCCTGCTGGATTTGTTGGTAATATATAGCAATGCTATTTATTTGTGTAGATTTATTTTATATGCTACGACTTTGCTAAAGTTCTTCTATATTTCAAATAGTTTTTTAGTTGATTCTCCAGGGTTCTCTAATTATGCCATCATATCATCTACACAAATGAATAGTTTTGTATCCTTGTTGCCTATAATTGTTACTTCAATTTCTTTTTCTTGTCTTATTGCTATAGATAGCATATCTAGCATAATATTGAATAATAATGGTGATAATGGACATCCTTGCTTCACCCCAACCTTATTGAGAAGACTTCTAGTTTATCCCCAATACAGATAATGCTTGCTCTTGGTTTTAGATAGATACTAATAATTTTAAGAAAAGTTACATTGATTCCTATGCTCTTGTGTGTTTTCAACTGGAGCGGGTGTTGTATTTTTGTCAAAACTTTTTCTGTATCTATCGATAGAATCATATGGTTTTGGTTTTGGTTTTTGACATTGTCAATTATGTTTATAGTTTTCTTAATATTGAACCAGCATTGAACCTGCATTCTTGGTATAAATCTCACCTGGTAATAGTATGTGATATTTGTGATATATTGCTATAGTTTTCTTACTAGCATTTTATTTAAACTTTTTCCATCAATATTCATTAGGGAAGTTGGTTATAATTTTCTTTCTCTGTTTTTGTTCTTCCTGACTTAGGTATCAGTACCATATTCACATCATAAATGTAGCACTCTTTCTTTGTCTATTTTTTCCAAATAGCTTGTATAGTGCTGGAATTGATTGTTCTTTAAATATTTGGTAGAATTCACTTGAGATTATATGGTCCTCAGAATTTTATCTTAAGGAAATCAATTCTGGCTTGTTCAATTTATTTTTCTAAAATATGGTTATTTAAATATGCTATTTGCTCTTTTGTTAAACTGAGCAACTTATGTTTTTGTAACTATTTTTCCATTTCATTTGGATTTTCAAATTTATTAGTATATAATTGGACAAAATAACTCCTAATAATTGCTTTAATTTTACCTTCATTTTTGTGGAATTCAACTTTTTAATTTTTGGTTCTGGCTTTTTGGTTGTCTCCTTTCTATTTTAAAAAAAATCAAATTAGCCAGTGGTTTATCTGTTTTATTCTCCCTCCACATGAAACCTGCTCCTAGTTTTATTTATTAGTTCAGTGGTTACTTTAACTTTCATTTTTATTGATGTCTTATATGATTTTTGAGGTTTCTATTTTGGTGTTTGATTGGAGATTTTTAATTTGTTATTCTTGCTTTTAATTACATCCTCTTGGTTTAATTGCATGCTCATGATTGGCTCTTTCTCTCTATTATTGATGTAAACATTTAGAAATATAAATTTTCCCATAAGTATTACTTTGACTACATCCTAAAAGTTTTTGTATGCTGTCTCATTGTTGTCATTCTCTTTAACGAAATAACTGATTGTTTCTATGATTTTTCCTTTGGCCCACTCATTCTTTAGGATTACATTATTTCATTTTCAATTAGGCTTTCAAAGCCCTTTATTTAATGCATTTTTATTGCATTATGGTCTGAAATGGGTACATTTACTATTTCTGCTTTTCTGCATTTGGTTTTGAGATTTTAATGCCCTAATACATGGTCAATTTTTTGTGAAAGTGCCACATACAACTGAAAAAGGTATACTCTTTTTCTATTCCCATTCAATTTTATCCAGAGGTCTATCATATCTATCTTTTCTAAAATTCTATTAATGGCCTAAACTTCTTTCTTATTTTTTATAGTTAGATTTATCTGCATTTAAGAAGAGTAAATTGAGGTCCCCCACTAAAGCAGCTTTTGTCTATACCCTCCTGTAATTCATTTATATTTTCCTTTAAGAATTTGGATGTTGTGCCATTTCAGGCATATGTTTAGTATTGATACTACTTTATTGTTTATGGTACCTTTTAACAAAATGTAGCTTCCCTGATTATTTCTTTTAATTAAATTTATTTTTGTTTTTGCTTTGTCTGAGATCATGATTGCTACCCCTGCCTTTTTTTCTTTTACTCCAGCTGAGGCATAATAGATCTGTTCCAGTCCCTTATTTTAGCTCAGTGAATTTCTTTCTGTTTCAAGTGTATTCCTTATAAAAAATATTGTTGGATTTTGATCTCTAACCTGTTCTGCTATCTGCTCATGTTTTGTGGTTGAGTTCACCCCAATCACATTCACAGTTATGACTACTGTGTATTTTTCTCCAATCTATTCTCTTCTGTTTATATATTTTTTTTACCTTGTCTGTCCTCTAAAGGCCATTTTGCTTCTGACCACTGCCTCTCTTAATCTGCTTTCCTTCTGATCACCCCACTTTCTTTTATCCTCTTCCCCTCCTACTTGCCTACTTATTAAAATGGATTTCCACACCCAACTGAGTGTATATATTCTTGCTTCTTTGAACCATTTCAGTTCATAGTGAGGTTTAAGTGTTGCCCTCTAATCTCCATCTCTCTCTATCATAAAAACTCTTCATTGCCTCTTTTATCTAAGATTATTTTCCCAATTCTTCTCTCTTTCCCTGTCTCTCAGTGTGATCCTCTTTCTTAGCCTTGAGAAATCATTCCAACATAATAGACTCATACCGTGTCCTCTGTCTAAATAGACTCTTTTTAACTTCCCTAATGATGATAAAGTTCTTGGGGGTTATATGTATTATCTTCCTATTTGGAAATATAAATAATTTAGCCTAATTAAGTTCCTCAAGATGTTCATTTGCTTTTACCTTTTTAGCCCTCTCATGAGTTTTATGTTTGAATGTCACATTTTCTATTCAGCTCTATTTTCATCAGGAATTGTGATAAATACACTATTTAATTGTGTCCATCTCCACCCCATAGATTTATACTGTTCTGGTGGGCAGGATACTTTGGGTTGTAATCCTAGCTCCTTTGACTTCTGGAATATTGTATTCTAAGCTCTCCTCTCTTTTATATGGTAACTGCCATCCCTTGTGTAATCTTGACTGCGACTCCATGGTATTCGAATGATCTCTTTGTAGATGCTTTCTATATTTTCTCCTTTACCTAGAAGATCCAGAATTTTACTTCAAAATTCCAGGGACTTTTCATTTTGGGATATTTTTAGGTGACTGATAGATTCGTTCAATTTCTTTTTTGCCCTCTGGTTCTAAGATATCTGAGCAGCCTTCCTTTGTAATTTTTTGAAATACAATGTCTAGACTCTTCTTTTCATCATAACTTCCAGATAGTCCAATAATTCTTAAATTATCTCTTCTCAGCCTATTTCAAAGACAAATTGTTTTTCATGTGAACTTATCCACAGCATTGAAAATTTCTCCATTTGCTGTAACCAATGGTTCTATGTATGTACAGTGTGGTACTGGCTGCTGGAGAACCTCTGTTTTCTTGGTGTTGATTATCAGGCTAAAATTAGTACATATGGCAGAAAATCAATCCCTATTCAGTTGTATCTCAGTTTCTGAAGCTGCATTGAATGCACAATCATCTGCAAATAAAAAGTTGCACACCAACTCTCTCTTCACTTTAGTCTTGGCTTGTAGATCTTCAGTTAGTTTACCATCAGTACAGAAGATAATCTTGGTGCTATTTTCATCCTCATTGAAGGCATCTGACAATATCACAGAAAATATCATACCAAAAGCATGGGAGCAAGCATAAAGCTCTGCTTCTCTCCACTGGTGACTAAGGAAGTGAGAGAGCCTCAACCTTTATCCAGAATCCATGGAAGCATGCCATCACAAAACTGATGTACAATACTAATAAACTTCTCTGGACAAGCAATTTTCACCTTGATCTTCCACAAGCCCTCACCACTGCCAATATCAAGGGCCTTGATCAGGTCAATAAACATTGTGTACAGACCTCTGTTCTTCTCTTGGCTTTTCTTTTGGAGTTGTCAGGCAGCAAACACCATGTCAAACATTCCTTAGCCCTTTTAGTAGCCACACTGGTTCTTAGGTAGGTGATCAGGTAGAAGAATCAGTTGATTAAGGAGGACTCTGGCAAGAATCTTGCCAGCAATGACTAAGAGAGAGAGGTTCCCCTGTGATTGTCATTCATTGATCAAGTAAATAGGACAACCTATTTACTTTTCCTTTATAGAGATGGGCAATGGAGGCATCTTTGATCTACTGGGGGATAATCTCCTCCAGCCATATAACCCAGAAGATTTCAGTATGCTCTGTATGAGCAGTGGACCCCTGCCTTGTAGATCTCTCCTGGGATGGAATCAGTGCCAGATGCTTTGCCACTTGAGAGGAGCCTGATGGTATTCAACACTTCTTCAGTTGAATGTTTGTTTAGAGAGGTGTTGACTTCAACCTGAGATATATGGTCAGTGGCTTCAGCATTGGTTGAGGATGGTATGTTGAGACACAATGAAAGTGTTCAGCCCATGTCTCCAGGATCATGTCCTTATCACTGATCAGTATGACTCCATCAGCACTGAGTAGTTGAGATGCACCATAGGTCTTTGGCCCATAAATAGCCTTCAGGGAATTGTAGAGGTGCTTTGTATTGTTGCTACTGGAATAAAACTGAATCTCATATGTCTTCTTACTGTGCCAAGAATCCTGCATCTTTCTGAGCTTTGCTTGTACTTCATTTTTTCCACTTAATAGCATTTTATTTTTTCCAATTAAATATATAGTTTTCAACATTCACTTTTATAATATTTTGAGTTTCAAATGTTTTCTCCCTCCTTCATCACCTCTACCCTCCCCAAGATGGCAAGCAATCTAATGTGGGCTATAGATGACCTGTTCTTTATTTTCAATGGAGTTAAACACTGCCATCTTAAAGACAGATGAACAGTCCTGCTGGTAAATTCTTTGGAGTTTTTGATTCTCATCTATCAGCTTCTGAAATTTTTCATCATTTTCCTCAAACCAATCCTGATGTTTGTGAGTGTTCTGGCCCAGGTGAGCAAATGTGATGCTGTATACTATGTCTCTGAGGGTTTCCCATTCCTTTTCTGCTCCACTATTGCTGTGTGCTGACTCAGTTTTACCTCCAAGTTAGCAAAAACTGTTTGCCCATAGAGAAGCACTATAATCTGTTGACTTTGAAGCTCCTGACAGTTGTCTTGCCTTGAGGCTGCGGCTTGTGTTGAATGCAAATGTTTTGTTTGGAAAGGATAAGTCTATGATCAGTCTAGCACTCTGCACCACACATCGCCTTTGTCAATCTCACATCCTGTCTGTCACTTCGATTCACAGTGACAGTCTATTGAATTCCAGTGCTTACTGCAAGGATGCATCTATGACATTTTGTTGTGTTTAGGTAAATGGAAGACAGTATTGGTGATGAGAAGGTCATGAGATGCACTGGTCTTCAGTAGGAAGTGACCATTGCTGTTATTGTTTCTGATTCTATTTCTCTCAAGGACTCATAGTCTGTGCCATGTCTCATAGTCTGTGCCTACTCTGGCATTAAACCCAGAATTACAAGCTTGTCCTCTTTTGGCACATTGATGATGAGAGTCTCTAGGTCTTCACAGAATTTTCCTTTGATCTCGTCAGGGTTTGTCATTGTGAGAGCATAGGCATTGATGATGGTGGCATGGCACTTTCCTGCAAGTGGCAGTTGCATTGTCATGAGCCTGCCATTCACTCCTTTTAGTAGGCATACAAGCTTGCCAACTAGATTAGATCTGATCACAAATCCTAATCTAGCTTCACGAAGCTCCTCATCTCAGTGGTCACCCCAGAAAAACATGTATCCAGTTCCAACTTTAGTAAGCTGGCCTTCATTTGCCAACCTTGTTTCATTCAGAGCTGCTATTTGGATTGATACCTACTGAGTTTTCTCCCAAAAGAGTTGTTTTCATTTACATCTATTAGATTTTGTGTTGTCCCCAAGGGTGCACACATTCCTTGTACCAATGGTGATTGGGATAATATTTGCAAAAAATTTTTGTACTTTTTATGTTTTGACTGCTGGATGGGATCCCTATCTGCTACAGTAACAGGGCTAGGGTTAGGTAAAGATGACAATTTTTAGGACACCTTCACTAGCCCCTTTCTCCAGCCAGGAGATGAGCAGTGTTGTTCTTTAAAAAAGCTGCTCAGACCCCCAGGGGGCTGCTGAATTCCACTGCTGCTTCAGTCCAATGAGAAGATGACCACATGATGTGGGCCGCCTGTGTGCAGGGTTGTGGCTACAGCTACCAGTGTATCCCCACCTGCTGCTTTGTTACTCACCCATCACCACAGGGATTTCAAAGCAGGTAAAATAATAAGGTAGTAAAATAGTTAATAGTAAGATAATTAAATAGTAAAATAGAAAATTAGTAAGACAATGGTTGGTGTCTTGACTTGTGCATGAATTGGATTTGAGTGAGGCAGAGTTGCACAAAGTCATAAGCCTCACTCTCTCTTCCTGTGACATCAAAGTCTAGTGGCAAGAAAAAAAGTCAAGATGACTGGTGCTGACTCAGGATACAGTGGATAACCTTGGTGTCTTCAATGTCTAACCTAGAGCTAAGAGCTCCACAGTACCTGCTTCTGTCACCTTCATCATTTATTGGAGCAAATTGCTCTTATCTGCCCATTCTGTTGGAGGGAGTCTTTACATGTTTGAAGTAGACATCCCCCTAACTCACCAACAGCATTAAGGTCCCTCAGTTACCCTCCACCTGGTTCAGCCCATCTGCCAAGATGGTTTTACCAGAATGTGGCATTACACATGCTACAGCTTCTTGGATGCCAGGTGAGAATTGGGTGACAGGTAGACACCAAAGGTGGATAAGAATCCCTAAAAAGGACATGGCAAGCTCTCATACCAGGGGTTCTAGTTCTCACTGAACACCTCATAGAGCTCACCATTTTAAATATTAATCAATCAACAAGCATACAACGAGAATTTTCTGGGAGTGAATAACTGTGCTGACTGGTGGAGAAGATACAGTGTAGAAAAGATACAGTTCCTAGTCTCAATGTAATTAGAGCCTAATAAGGGATCAAATACCAACACTTATAACTAATTCACATAAGTAATTTTATTTTGTTTTGTTTTACGATTTTAAAATAAATTTTATTATTTATTTTAAACTTTTTTTAAAAAAATGGAGTCCCAAATCCTCTCCCTCCCTCTAGTACCTCCCCCCAGTCATTGAGAAGGCAAGCAATATAACATCAATTATACATGTGAAATCATGCAGAACATATTTCCATATTAGCCTTGTTGCAAAAAAGCAATAAAAATAAAGTGAGAAAATTATGCTATAATTAATAATTTTAGAGTAAAGAAAAATTGCTCTGTGAGGTCTGATGGGATGGGAGAAGACAATACCAATGAAATCAGGGAAGGGTTCCTAGAGAAGGTGATTTTTTAGTTGAACTTTGAAAAATGATTAGGAGAGGACTAGTTGAATAAGGGAAGGAAAGTCATTCTAGTCATAGAGAATGACTTCTAATCCAAGAAGCTCTGAGAAGGCTATAGTTTCATGAGGAATGATAATGGAGATGTATTGGTTCTGGCAGGCAAATGATTATCCAGCAAAAGAAGAAGAAGAGGGGAGTAGTGGTAATTGGTCACTTTCAGATGAGAGGGTAATGAATTAGTTGTATATTGACTTAATGTAATTACAACTGAGTTGTACCATCTTCTAGAGTTCACATATAGGACATGATGCAGACAAAGACTTCTGAAATTTTGGAAATGTGATAATCAATATCCACATACTATGTGAGAGCACAGAGTGGGTTTTGGTGCCAGAGAGTTTGATGACTTGGTTGGTCTATATAGCTGGCAAAGGGAATGAATATGATGAATCATGAGTGGGAAGATGGCTCTAGTTTGTGGAGAGACATGAATAGTAGGCAAAAGACTAGGACCTTTATTCAGTAGACAAAAAAAACCATGAAGAATTTTAAAACAGTGGGATGACACAGCCATATTTACAAAGAAGAAAGACCTTTCTTATGAAATATGCTTTGGAGTGAGAAAATCTATAAAAGGCTAATACAGCATCCCAGGAAGTGGTAAAAGGGGTCTTGGACTAGGATGATGGCAGCAATTATGATGAGAAAAAGGGTAGATGTGAGGAATGTTGAACAGATGAGTTCGATGGGACCTGATAAATGATTAAATGTGAGAGAAGAGAGAGAAGAAGCAGTTAAGAATAATCCCAAGGAAATAAATATGGGTAACCAAATAGAGGTTGACATCCCAAACAGAAATAATTATGGGGCTTGGGAGAAAGAGCATTAGTTTGGTTTTGGACACGTCAAGATTGAGGCAGAAACATTGTGGGAAAGATATCTGGCATGTAGTTGGAGATGTTTTTGCTGTACTTTCTGTGAACTGTGTTGATGTTTTCTCAATATCCCCATTTTCAAAGGCTGCAGAGGTCAAGGAATATGAGAATTGAGAAAAGGCCATTGGATTTGGCAGCTACAAGATCATGTGTAACCCCTTGGGGGTGGAGCCAAGATGGCAGAGTGAAAGCAAGGACTTGCTTGAGCTCTCCCCCAAACTCCTCTAAATACCTATAAAAATGACCCTAAACAAATTCTAGAGCAGCAGAACCCACAAAAATGACAGAGTGAAACAAATTTCCAACCCAAGACAACCCGGAAGGTTGACAGAAAAGGTCTGTTGCACCAGGCTGGGAGAGGAGCAAAGTCCAGCATGGGCCATGCTGGCACAGATGGGGCCAGAGAAGGCCTCAGGGTAATGAATCACTGGCAGCTGTGGTAGTTTTCAGACTTCTCAACCCACAAACACCAAAGACAACTTAGAAGGTCAGTAGGAAAGGTCTGTCACACCTGGGTGAGAGAGCAGCTCAGTCTGGCTCCAGACCCAGGGCTGCAGCAGTGCTGGTTGCTTCCAGATCTCTTGGCCCACAGATGGTGCAGGGATCAAGCAGCTGATTAGAGGGGTAGTGCAGTGATCTCTTTGCTGGCACTGAGGGAGGATTCCCTTGCTTTGCCATGCTTTGATCTGGGTTACAGTCCTGGGTAGCAGTCCAGGAATGAGGAGGAGCACTGGTGTGGTGGAACTTGTGGCAGCAGTGGAGAGGGAATCCTCCTCAGAAAAGAGTGCTTGTGGCCACTCATAGACCAGAGCACAGGCCAGGAGAGGATTAAACACCCCTCCTTTGATCATACCACTGTAGAAGAACATAAAATTGATGAGTCCCTAGAAATATCTCTGAAAACAGCTGCACAAAACCCCTGAAGCTTGTGACAGCACACCCTTCACACTGGAAGCAGAGCTACCTTAACAAAAAATTAGATAGTCAAGTAATTGGCTGGGAAAATAACTAAACAGTAGAAAAAACTCAGACTATAGAATCTTACTTTGGTGAAAAAGAAGATAAAAACATATGATCAGAAGAAGACAACAAAGTCAAAGCTCCTACATCCAAAACCTCCAAGAAAAGTATAAATTGGTCTCAGGACATGGAAGAGCTCAAAAAGGATTTTGAAAATCAAGTAAGAGAAGTTGAGGAAAAATTTGGAAGAGAAATGAGAGTGACGCAAGCAAATCATGAAAAACAAGTCAACAGCTTGCTAAAAGAGACCCCAAAATGCTGAAGAAAATAACACCTTAAAGAACAGACTAACCCAAATGGCAAAAGAGGCCCAAAAAGCCAATGAGGAGAAGAATGCCTTAAAAAGCAGAATTGGCCAAATGGAAAAGGAGGTCCAAAAGCTCCCTGAAGAAAATAATTCCTGAAAAATTATAAGGGAGCAAATAGAAGTTAATGACATATTATGAAGGCAGAATTTATGATTTCAAAGAAAATCATATATATGCCTGAATGGTTCAGAACCACAAGATATAAGGAATTCTCTAAGTAGAAGGCAGAAGAATTAAAGTATTTATTCAAGCTCCAAAGTAGCAGACCCACAAACCAGTGTCCCCAGTTCAATATCCTGGCCAAAAGCTTCCAGGCCCAATAAGTTCGCCTCACAAGAGTAACCAGGAGGTTACAGAAGAACATGATAACATTAAGCCAAATCATATTCGTGCTTCACCCCTCTGGTAAGATTACCCACTGGCCTCAAGCCCTTGCTCAGCACTCCCCAGTCCACACTCAGGTCAGCCCTGCTCTAGCAGCACCTGCTTCTTCAGCTCCTTTGGCTTCAGCTTCCACTTTGACTGTCGCTGTCGCTGCTGTCACTGCTGTCGCTGGTTCCAACAAGTCTCAATCTCCAAGCTGTGTTCTCTCCTCTCATACAGTTTCAGATGTCATCAAGCATCATCTGAGCAACCAGAACTTAAGCTCCTATGATTGGCTCTTGAGTTAGCACCTCCCCTTAGGACCCTGGGAATTTCAAGCCCACATGGGCTTAGCAGCTAGTAATTAGGGGTTTGGGGCAAACTTAGGAGCAAAGATCTAATCAGATCAGCAAAGATGTAACTAGCTGGCCCCACCTTAAGCCCACCTGGGACCCCACCTTAAGCCTATTCAAATAGGCAGGAAAGAACTTCTCACATACTGATTGCCTTAACATGACTCTGTGAGAAATCAAAAGATTATAAAACAAAACCAAAAGAATAGAAGACAATGTGAAATAGCTCATTGGAAAAACAAATGACCTGGAAAATAGATCCAGGAGAGATAATTTAAAAATTATAAGACTACCTTGAAGCCATGATCAAAAAAGGTCCTGGACATCATTTTTCAAGGAAAACTGCCCTGGTGTTGTGAAGCCAGAGGGTAAAATAGAAATTGAAAGACTCCATTGATCATTGCCTGGAAAAGATCCCAAAAGCGAAACTCCTAGGAATAGTACAGCCAAATTCCAGAGTTCCTGGGTCAAGAAGAAAATATTGCAAGCAACCAAAAAGAAACAATTCAAATATTATGGAAACACGATTAGGATAACACAAGATTTAGCAGCTTCTGCATTAAGGGATTGGGGGTCTTGGAATATGATATTCCAGAAGACAAAGGAGCTAGAATTAAAATGAAGAATCAAAATCAAGTATGATACATGAGGGGGGAAATGGACATTCAATGAAATAGAGGACTTTAAAGCATTCTTGATGAAAAGACCAGAGCTGAATAGAAAATTTGACTTCCAAATACAAGACTCAAGAGAAGCATGAAAAAGCAAACAGGAAATAGAAATCATAAGGGACTTATTAAAGTTGAACTGTTTACATTCCTACATGGAAAGATGATATTTGTAACTCATGAGACCTTTCTCAGTATTAGGGTAGTTGGAGGGAGTGTGTGTGTGTGTGTGTGTGTGTGTGTGTGTGTGTGTGTGTGTGTAAAATTAAGAGGTGAGAGAGGAATATACTGGGAGAAGGAGAAAGGGAGAAGTGGCATGGGGTAAATTATCTCATTTAAAAGAGGCAAGAAAAAGGTTTTACAGTAGGGGGGAAGAGGGGGGAGGTGAGAGAGAATGAGTAAACCTTACTCTCATCAGATTTAGTTTAAGGAGGGAATAACATGCACACTCAATTGGGTATGAAAATCTATCTTACCTTACAGGAAAGTAGGGGGGAAGGGGATTAGAGAGGTGGGGATGATAGAATGGATGGCAGATTGAGGAAGGGGGTAATCAGAAGCACACACTTTTGAGGAGGGACAAGGTCAAAAGACAGAATAGAATAAATGGGAGTGGGATAGGATGGATAGAAGTATAGTTAGTCTTTCACAATATAACTGTTATGGAAGTGTTTTGAATGACTATACATGTATAACCCATATTGAATTCCTTGCCTTCTCAATGATGATGGGTGGGTGGGGAGGGAAAAGGGAGAGAATTTGGAATTCAAAGTTTTAAAAACAAATGTTAAAAAAGGTTTCTTCATGCAACTGGGAAATAAGATATACAGGTAATGGGATATAGAAATCTATCTTCCCCTACAGGAAAATAGAAGGGGAAGGGGATAAGAAAAGGGGGGGGGGAATGATAGAAGGGAGGGCAGATTAGGAGAAGGGTAATCAGAATGCAGGCCGTCTTGGGGTGGGAAGAGGGGAGAGATGGGGAAAATATTTGGAACTCAAAATCTTGTGGAAGTAACTGTTGAAAATTAAAAATAAATTAATTAAATAAAGAAAAAGACAGAAAGCAACCCTTGTTGAGGTGATAGTCAAAATTTTAAGAGTAAGAGAGGTAGCTAAAGAAAAAAGTGTAGAGTAAGAGAAGAGGCTAGCCAGGCTTAGAAGCAAATTATCACAAAAGTAGGAGAGAATCAAAACAGGGAGAGTTTTCAGAAGGAAAAAAAATTGGTGCTAAATGTAAGAAAGGAAACCAAGGACAAGGAACAGGTCCCTGGATTCCCTAATTTGGTCATTAGTAACCTTGAAGAAAGTAGTTTCTTTCTTTTTTAAATAATGTTTTATTTTTCCCCAATTAAACATGAAAAGATTTTAACTTTTTTTTTTAAATTGTGAGTTCCAAATTCTCTCCCTCCCTCTCTTCTCTTTACCCTCCCTGAGATGGTAAGCACTCTGATGTGGATAATGCATGTGCAATCATGTAAAACACATTTCCTTATTAGTCATTTTGTGGAAGAAAGCTCAACTCAAAAAAGAAAGAAAGAAAAAGAAAGTGAAGAATAGTATGCTTTGGTCTGCATTCAGAATTCATCAGTTTTAGAGGTTTTTTGTTTGTTTTTCTGGAGGCGTGTAGTAGCATTTTTCATCATGAGTCCTTTGGTATTGTCTTGGATCATTGTATTGCTGAGAAGAGCTAAATCATTCACAGATGTTTATCATTCAATATTGCTATTACTGTTTACTATGTTCTCCTGGTTCTGCTTACTTCACTCTGCATCAGATCATATAAGTTCAGTTTTTTCTGAAAACATCCAACTCATCATTTCTTATAGCATAATAGTTTTCCAACACAATCATATACCATGACTTGTTCAGCCATTCCCCCATTGATGAGCATCCCCTCAATTTCCAATTCTTTGCCACCACAGAAAGAGCTGCTATAAATATTCTTTGCACAAATAGGTCCTCTCCCCCTTTATTTCTTAAAAAAATCACATTCCACATTTCTTATGAAATGAATAATTACCCTACCCCCTTTTTCGTCTCTATTCACCTGAGGGGACTCCACTTTAGAGTCTGGATATGTAGAGGCACTTGTATATACTTCTAATTAGAACCTTGCAATTGATTTGGCTTTTTTGCTTGTTAATCTCCCTGCACTGTAACTAGCAAATTACTACCTTTTGCTCTTCTAATATCTTTCTTTCAGAAATGCCTTTTTACTAAGCGAAAAGCTCCATTCTGATGTTTTCTCCCCTCACATTCTTCTCTCTATCCAGGTCAATCCTAGCCTTCTCTAGTCCCTATTGTTCCCTTCCCTCTTTCTAGATTCCTTACAAATATTTCTTATTGGCAACAAACTCCCCTTTATCCTACATTTCTTCCTTCCTTTCCATATTCTGCAACTCAGTGAAACCTAGCCTTTTCTTTAATACAGCACATCCATTTTATTGTGAGCTTCTTGAGAAAAGAGACTGGTTTTTGCCTTTCTTCATATTCCCAGTCCTTAGTAGTTAGTACATAATAGGTGCTTAATAAAAGATTCATCAGACTGATTTATTGACGTCTATTGGCATCCTCTTCAAGGCCAGCTACTCTTTCTGATCTATAGGTCCAGGAGGAGAAGGTATCTTCCTCTCCACTGACACTCAGATCTTCCCTCTGCTACTATCACACAGCAACCAACTCTTCTGTTACATCCACTCCAGCCTATCTAGATCCTTCTTGCTGTGGGCCTTCAAGTCATACTCCATTCTCCCTGGTACATCAAGCACTTGGCCTATGGACTTCTCCACCCTAAACTCTGCCTCTTCAAACACCCAGGCTTCCCAGTTTCAGTGACCTCTGCCTCAGGTTAGTTTCCATGACCTACAGAAATGTGCCCATCTTGTCTCTCCTTGATGCCTTATCTTTTCTTGCTCCCAGTAGAATTTGCCTCAGGTACCTTAGACACCAGCCTAGCAATGGCTCTGACGGCCATGACACAAAGAAGGCAATTGGCCTTACCAGGACCAGGCAAGTCATCTCTGACAAGTTCCATCCAGAGTATAATTTGAAACTGGAATTTATTTCCTGAGATGAAACCAAATTTTTAGCTTTTGAGCTTATATTGCCTTTCCCTTTAAGCTTGGGAGGTGCCTGAGTCACTTTCTCACCTTTGGCCAAGATAAGTCTATTTCTGGGTGTAGGCTGATTCCTTAAATAAAACCATTCATTGTCTATTCAGTGTCTAGCAAATGTTCCTCTAAGAAGCTATAGCATGTGCAGCAGCCGCACTCTGGTAAAACCATCTTGGCGGACGGGCTAAAACGGGTTGGGGATAACTGACCAGCCTCTAACCCATTGGTGAATTAGAGGGATGTCTACCTCATTCACATGAAGATATCTCCTGATAGAATGAGTGTATGAGAACTATTTGTTCCAACGGCTAGGAAGGCAGCAGAAGCAGGCACTGTAGAGCACGGTCAGATATCAAAGACACCAAGGTCATCCACTGCATCCTAGGCCATTACTCAGTCATCTTGAGTTTTTGTATTGCCACTGAAATTTGATAACTCTGGAAGAGAGAGTGAGGCTGACAACTTTGCACAACTCTTCATCACTTAAATACAATTCATGCTCGAGTCAAGACATCATCCCATGGTGTCATTGGTCCTTTTTGAAAATGAAGGATGAATAACAGCATATGTTCCATTAGATTGTGAGCTCCTTGAGAGCTCAGACTATCTTTTGCCTCTTTTGTGTGCTTTCCAGTATTTTGGACAGTACTCAGCACATAATAGACTTAAATTTTTGTGGACATTCAGTAGGCCGTATAATTATATGGAAAAACAATGCAAAGTAGTACATACCTTCAAGTAATTTACACTGAATTCAATCAGTCAATAATTGTAAAGCATTCACCATGTTCTAGGTACTGCACTAGAGATATATTGTTTTGTTGAAACAGTTGAACAAACATTAGCATTCATGATGGAAATATTCCATATTCTTATTGTCAGAGCCAGATTGTAACCTGTTTGAGTATGGGAACTAGGTTCTAATGCTTCTCCCTAAAGTACCAACCTGCTCTAAGCATAGGCACTCAATAACTATCAGTTGAATTGGATGGTCCTAGGCAGTAACAAACATAAGGTAATCTTTTCCTCTCCTCGAAAGCTTATTCTCTATCCCTTTTGGTAGTCACATAGTTCTCACTCCAGTCATTCCAAAGGATTTTCTCTCTGTATCTTAACAATTTCCTCTCTTTGAAATGAGAGGTTAAATTACTCCTGGCCAGTTTTCTCCCGTTCTTAAAATACTAATATAGGTATCCACCTTTCCTATCTGCACTAGGACAGAGTGTGGGGCTTAGATAATGATTGCTTGAGAAACACTTTGAGATTTTTGTACGAAAGGCACCAACTGTAAAATACAATTAAAAATAATAGTGATAATTATTAGCTAGGATTGGCCTCCATAGAATCGTTAGATTTTCCCCCTCTGGCAAATTCTGAATTCTTGCAGAAACTCAAATGCACAGACCCAAAGTCCACCTGAGTTCATTGGGCACAACCAATTTGAGAGTATTTTGAAGCTCTTTTTGAAGCATGTTTAAGTGTTCTTGTTCATGTATCTTCATTTTGTGTGTGTGTGTGTGTGTGTGTGTGTTACTAGTCCATTTCTGAACTGTTTCAGTTGATATAAGTGGCATCATATAATGGAAAGAACACTGAGATAGGCATCAAGAGAACTGGGTGCTAGTCCTGCTTCTTTCACTGAGTGGGTGACTATATGTCAACTTCTCTGGGCTTTGGTTTCCTCCCCTGTAGAGGATTGGATGAAATGATTTCTGTTGTCTCAAATACTGCAGGCATCAGTAAGTATGACATTCACTCCATGTGAATGAGCACGTACACACACACACACACACACACACACACGTGCACACACGCACCATATTGAAATCTCTCTCCAGATAGCTTGTGTAACACCATCTAATTTGCATAAGACAGCTTTACCTCAGACCTCATCTGAGAGACCAGTGCAGCAGAAGAGTTAGACTAGGAGTTAGATCATGGTTTCTAACTTAAGCTTGCTTGCCATTAACTGGCAGTATGTCATTGGGCAAGTCACTTCCTCCCTATGGGTTTCAGTTTGCTGTCTATATAATAAGGAAGTTGGCTAAATGCTCTCTCAGTTTCCTACCAAGTCTAAGACTGTGATATCTTTCTGCCTTCCCAACATGCACGTAGAATGGAAGCCTGGACAATGGGAGTTCCATCCTCGGACCATATGTATCTTCCTCTACATGTTGTCAGATCCTCGTTGGCCAGGCTCCCATTACACATGTTTTTTTTTAGGATTGGTTCATGTTGGATTGAATTTATCATGCTTGTTTTACAATAAGAGACCTAGAAAATGTTCTCAATGTTTGTGTTCTTGAACTCATACTGAATTTGAATGTGGAATCATGGAATGAGTGTTGAATTTGAATTCAGTGGACCTAGTTTCAAATACTGTCTCTGTCACTTGCTACCTATGTGACCTTTGATAAGTCATTATACTTCTCTGGGCCTCAGGTTTTTCATCTGTAAAATAAGGAGATCGAACGAGATAACATTTAGGTTTCTCTCTAGCCCTTAGTCTATGATTCTGTGACTTTAAAAAAAGTTATATTGATAACTTTAGTTTTTAATATCACAGTAATCCTTGATATTCTTTATTTGGTTCTCTATTCTCTCTTACTTTCACCAGTGAGCCTTCTATGGCCACAAAGAAAAACAGGTGAAACCACCTGGCAGTAACTGTTCTGCTGAATAAGAAGCATTTCACTCCTTTGCTCTTGTCCCCTCGTTAGTGAAAGAAGGAGGTAGCTTTTCCTCATGTCTTCTCCAAGGAAAATATTGATAACACAATTAAATAGAATTCAGCTTTGTGAAATGTTCATTTCATTTGTGTCATCACAGTCATTGTGTAAATTGTTTTCCTGGTTCTGTTTCTTTTATTTTGAAACAATTTGCATGTCTTCCTTCGCTTCTTGGAAGTCCTCACATTTGACATTTCATATAGCTCAACACTTAATTAAGTATCTAAGAACACATGAGTGAGAAAAGAACGTATGTAACAAAGCAAGAACATATGAGTGAGAAAAGAACATATGTAACAAAGCAAGAACATATGAGTGAGAAAAAGTTTAAAAACACACAGTCTTTCAACTTCAATCTAAGATGCCTCAATCTTACAGATGTAAGATTGTTCTTTGCAATAAAGCCACCCATAGAAGCAATATGGCCTTTGTGGGCTAGGAAGGAAGAACTTTCTCGCTGATAATACAGTATACTTTATCAGTACATAATTGAATGATGAGCCAGGCACTACTAGGCTGAGACCACAGAGTCTGGCAGCCCTGTCTCACATGTGCCTCTCCCATTTGCTCTGGCTTCATTGCTCTGAGTTGCCTGCCTCCTCAATATGAGAGTTACATTCCCAGTGCTTCGTTTCAACCCTTGCCTCAGATTCCTGAGGATCCATTTATTTTTGGTTCTTTTCTAAGAGTCTTTCCAAGAAGTCAGAGGGAGAAGTAAACAAAAGAAGGAGGTACCTAGAGTACAAACATGAATCAGGTATGGGGTAGGCAATTTTCTTCCCACATGGGAAGAAAACTGCTAAGGAATAAAACATAGAATAATTACAATCAGTTGAAGGGCTAATATGCAAGCTTCATTAAGCCTTTTTCTAACAGGACTGCTTATCAGCTGTTTTCAAATTCACCTTCCCTGAGTACAGCCCTATCAATCAATATTAACTGGCCTCTCTCTTTTCCTGTGGCTTTCTTTCTCTGTGACATCTCTTTTCCTCTCAGCCAGTCTGCTGCTTCCTGCTCACATCATTGCTCCATTGCCTGGTAAAGGGGAGATATCAGCTACATTTTGAAATCTCGCTGAAGAAAAGAAAAAACAATCAGGAGGCAGCCCCATCTTAGACATAAGTTTGCCTATAAGGTCATAGGTGGCTCTCAGAAACTCAGAGAGTCATCCTTATACCTCTAGATCAATAAGAAGAAGGCAAATAAGTATTTATTAAGCAACCAGTATGTGCCAGGAACTGTGCTAAGTTCTTTCCAAGTATTATTCCATTTGATCTTCACAAAACCCTAGGAGATAGGTGCTATTATTATCCCCATTTTAGAGATGAGCAAACTGAGGCAGATAGAGGTGAACTGACTTGTCCAGTATCACACAGATAGTAAGTGTCTGAAGTCAGATTTGAACTCAGGTCTTCTTGACTCCAGGCTTTGTACTCTATCCATTGTTCTACCTAGTTACCTTTCTAAGGAAAGTTCTAAGCAAGGATGAGGATTATCTCTCTGGTATATCCAGAGAGTTCTGGTTCAGCAACTAATTGAAAGTGTCCCTACAGCACATAGGAAACAATAAGAAGATATCTGCTCTTGCTCTCTTGTGAGGAAGGGATGGCCCTCTCCATAAGGCATTCCCAAAGAATGCTACATGATATTTGCTTATGAGTGTGCATATTCTCCCATTCCCATCTATGTCAAATAGAATGTTAGGGCAGGGACTGTTTCTTTTAGTTCTTGACACGGTATAAACAATTAATAGATATTTGTTGAATAAGAGAATGGATGAAAGTTTTTTATTGCTTTCTTTTGAGTGATAAAGAGGAGAAAAATGTAACTTCCATTGAGTTTAACCATTCATGTGGGTAGAAGGAAGATTTTCTCTAGTATAAGAATGTGGCTAGTAAATATAATAGTCTTTAAGGAGAGAGACGCTGTCTTCAACAGGTGAGGGAGGAAGAGAATATCCTTTCCCTTCATAAGGAAAATTATATTCGTAAGTATGCATAACATTTCTCAGGGTCTCTTGATTATTGGAGGCAATGGATTGGAAGTCAGAAAGTTTAGTTCACATTTTGGAAAATGAAATTGTAATTTCCTTTGGGAACCATCAGTCCATTTTCTTTTGGGCTTTAAATTTCATCTGTACCAAAACCGGAAACGGAAATCTGATGTCCAATATACTAAGTATCTTTGTGTGTGTATGGATATAAAAATATCCCAGGTGAAGAGGCTGCTGACAGAGTAAGAGAAAATAACTAAACAGGCTGTGTCATTCACCTCTCACTAGCAATTTCCACATCAAACAAAAGAGATTTCCAATTGCCTCCTAGAAACTGGAGTAACCAGGATGACTAATTCTGCTCATAGGGCATCATATTCAAAATATTGAGTCATCTGTCTCAGAGATTTTCACAGTTCAGTAAAGATTAGAATGATAGAGCCTCAGAATTGGAAGGGTCCTTAGATATTGCCTCAACTACCTGGTCCCTCAGTATAGGAACCCCCTCCTCACCTCTCCTGATAGATATTCAGCTACCTCTCCTTGACCTTCTTTAATGACAGAGAATCTCTTACCTCAAATCAGTGCCTCTCATGGCTATATAGGTCTGACTGCTAGAAAATTTTTTCTTACGTTATGCCAGATGTATGTCTTGGTCATCTTGGTCTTTTCCTTCGTCTCAAACTAAATGGAGCATGTCTTCCTTCTCTTCCACTTGACAATCCCTCAAATATTGGAGGACAATGTGGTCACTTACTAAGTCTTCGGTTCTCTAGACCAACATACCAAGTCCCTTCAATTTTTCCTCTTCTGAGATGATTTCACATTAGGAATGCTGCAGTGAAGACAATGAAATTTTAGTTGAGATGAAGCAGGAAAAACACATGCTGGGAAGACAGAGATTAGAGGTGGCCTTAGATGACCTTAACTGGCAAGGCAGCTAGTTGGCACAGTTGATACAGTGGTGGGTTTAGTCAGAAAGACTTGAGTTTGAATATAGCATAAAAAACTTACTATCAAGACACTTAAATTCTTGGCTTCAATTTCCCCATCTTTAAAATGGGGACAAAATAGCACCTACTTCACAAGGTTATAGTGAGGATCAAACACATATGAAGTGCTATGCAAACCTTGTCATCCTAGTTATTATTTGTATTTCTTTAGAGCTCATCTAGTCCAGTCCCTTCATTCTACAGGAAGTATTCTTAACCTGTGTGTGTGTCTGTCTGTGTGCGTGTGTGTCTGTGTGAGTATGTTATGGCCCCTTTGGCAAGGCAGTAAAGCCTTTGGTCCCCTCTCTGAATAATAAATTAAAAAAATATAGACTTATAAAGGAAACCAATTATGTTGAGATATGGTTGTCAAAATAGATATTAATCAAGTTCATGGACTCCAAGTTGTCCTCCTTTGATACTACATTGTGACTGGGTGACCCTGTGTTCCCTGGAAGCTATGGCAGTGGAAAGCATGCCAAGCTATAAGGGCTTTGAGGACAGTCTTGGGGACAGACTGGACCTGCTGTCTAAGAAATAGTCAAGTGAAGTACAGAGACACCACCAGCACACCAACAGGTTGGGCAATAATTTATGAATTCTCTGTTCATAAAGAAAAATACAAATTGTCTGCCCATCTCATAGGCCCCTTTCTGCTTTGATAGTGACAGGGAAAAGTTGTAGAAAAAGATTAGAAGGTAGGTTGTCGAAGGGCTCCAAGAATCACACAGTTCTTATACTTACCAAAAGTACTAAATCAATTTTAAAGGTGATGTTTTTAACTAATGATAAATAAGTTGTTATTGAAGAACTGAATATTATTGATATCTATAATGACATTCTCCCTATAATTGAAACCAACTGATGTAAATAAATGAGTCAATTAATAAGCATAAGCTAATCTGGGCCCAGCTGTGTGTAAGCTATTGGGGATACTGAGAAAAAATGAAACAAATGTAAATTCTAGTGGAAGACACAAATACATGCACATAGGAATATGCAAAATAAATAAAAGGTGATTTAGACAGAGGAGGAACTAACAGTTGCAGGGACCAGTAAAGACATTAGGCAGAAGAGGGTTTTTGAGCTGAGTCTTGAAGCAAACTAGGGATTCTAAGAGGTAGAGGTGAGGACAGAGTGCAGTCTAGTACAGGTGAAAAAGTGAAGAGCTAAGGAGGTAAGCCTGTCCTAGTACATGGGGAATACTCAGTGAAAAGAAATGGAGATTGGAGATGGAGTGTCATGTGTGAGGAACAGCAAAAAGGCCATTTTGACCAAAAAGTAGAGTATGTGGAGGAGGGTAATATGTAATAAGCCTAGAAAGGTATGGTGAGGCCGGGTTGTGAGGAGCTTTAAATGCCAAACAGAAGTTTATATTTGATCTGAGAGGTAATAGGAAGCTATTGAAGTTTATTTAGTAGGTAGAGATTGATCAGATCTATGCTTTAGGAAAAAAAAAGCCCATCATTAATGGAAGTGTGAAAAAAGGATTGAAGTTGAGGGAAGATTGAAGCAGGGAGAGCAAGGGAAGGTATGGCCATGTTAGAAGAGATGAAGTCCTGAATTAGGAGTGGTAGCAGAGTGAGCAGAGACAGGGGGAGACATATGGGAGATATTGTAAAGACATAGAAGTGGAGAGATTTGGAAGTTGGTTGCAGACATAAAGTAAATGAAAGAGTTGTTCAGAAACTTTTTTGGAGAAGTGATTGGAGTTAGCTGCAGAATTAATTTCATCATGTGCCCAAAGGCACACAAAGGAAACAAGCAAATATTTTCTGGGATGTCTGCAGTGTTATCATGACAATAAGTAAAAAGGCCACCATGAAGATAAGGGTAGCATGCGCACACACACACACATGCGCGCACACATACATATACATATATATGTATACATACATATGTGTATGTACAATATACGTGCATATGTTTCTATATGTTTATAAGCATGCACATACACATAGCAACATTTGTTATAGAGAATGAAGAAGCCAGAAGCTTATAAGTCACATTTGTATGTCTTTGAGGAAGTGGTATTGTGAAAGAATGCTGAGTGTGGATCTTGACTGCTACTTACTACATATGTGATTGGGGTAAGTTACTTAACTTCTGTTTGCTTCAGTTTCCTCATCTGTAAAATGAGTATAATAATAGCACCTACTTCCAGGGATGTTGTGAAGAGAAAGTGAGATAATATTTGTGAAGCATTTTACACACTTTAAAATGCTATATAAATGCAAGCTATTTTTATTTTTGCTCATGTGGGAGCCATTTCTGAATGATATTTCTATAAGCAATTAGATCATTGGCAAAGGTAAAAATAAATATTAAATTTGCAGGAAGGATAAAGATGAAAAGACCTGGCACAACCTAAAGTACCTGTTGACTCAGAATTGAGGATGGATGAAAGTGAAGACATTTACCCTCATCTCAATTCCTAAGAGAAGTGTAACTGCTGTAAAGCAGTTGCCAGAATGAGAGGATCCAAACATACCTTCCCCCCACCCCTAGCCTGCAAACCTTTGATCTCCTCTCTAAGTAGAAAGGCAATGCGGCAATGCAGAATACAAACTCATTTACAAACTACCACAGAAGAAAGACACAAAAGTTATGATCCTTATTCCTTCACCAAAATGAGTGAAGTAGCAGAGGGAAAAAAATAATCTGTGGGTAGCCCAAATAGCCGAGATTATCATAGGAACATTTATAGATGAAACTGGAAAAATGAATAAATGCAAAATGGATTAGATTTGCTGACATTTGAGTGGAAATTTGGCCATAGGATCTAAGATTCAGAACTAAAAGGGATCTTAAAGGTCATGTAGTCCAACCACCCCAGTTAACAGATAAGGGAATAATGAATGAATGAATGAATGAACGAAAAATCATTTATTAAGTGCTTACTATGTGTAAAGCATGGTGATAAGCTCTAGGGAAACAAATAACAAAGTAAGACAGTCCCTGTTTTCAAGAATTTCACATTCTAATACAGAGATAAAATACACATAGAGAGTTTTAGCTGTGAGTCATATGGTAAGGCTCAGTGCTGTCCTGATAGCTATCTTCATGTATCTTTTGTATTCTCTACTGAGAAAGCTTTCTATAGTATGAATCCACTCCCTCACTTTTTTCTCCTATTCTAAACCCTCTGCAAACTGACTTCTGACCTCATCATTCAACTGGAACTGCTCTCTTTAAAGGTGCCAAATGATCTCTTACTTGCCAAATCTAATGGCCATTTAAAAATCCTCATGCTTTGGACCTCCATTTAGAATTTGACACTGTCAATCCCTCTCTTCTGGATTCTCTCTTCTCTCTGGGTTTTTGTGATACTGCTCTCTCCTGGGTCTCCTGCTAACTGTTTGGATAATCTATCTTTCTTGCTGAATCTTCATCTAAGTTATGGATGAACAGCACTAGCTGACCACTAATCATCTGTGTCCCCCAAAGTCCTATCCTTCTCTCCTCTCTCTATATTATTTCACTTGGTAATATCATAAATTGAACTCATGAGATAGATTAAAGCTGGATATATAGATCTGTGAATCATCTGTATCTATTCAGTTGGTACCTATGCAGATGACTCCTGAGCTCCAGCCTTGCACTGCCTAATGCCTTTTAGATATATTGAATTGGGCATCCCGTAGACTTCTCAAACTCAACATATCCAAAACACAACTTTTCCTTCCTCTCAAACCCTCCCTCCTTCCAAAATTTCCTGGTACTGTTGAGAGCACCATCATCCTGTCAGTCATTGAGATCTGCAGCCTTGGTGCCCTATTCGAGCTAATCCCTCTCCACCCCACATCCAATCAGTTGTCAAGTCTTGTCAATTTTACCTTCACAAAATCTCTCATAGATGTTCCCATCTCTCCTAACATTGCCACCACCCTGGTGTAAGCACTTTTTACCTCAAGCCTAATTTATTGCAATAGCCTTCTAAGGGAGCTATTGACTCAGTTCTCTTCCCACTCCCATCCATCCTCGACTCAGCTGCCAAAGTGATCTTCCTACTTCGAGGGTCTTATCATGTCACTCTTTCCCCCAAATCAATAAACTCCAGTGACTTCCTATTATCTCTAGGATCAAATGTAAAATCCTATATTTGCTTTTAAAGTCCTTCTTAACCTGGTCCCTTCCTACCTTTCCAGTCTTCTCACACTTTGTTCTCATCACTGTACTGTCAATACTGTAATACAATGGCACTAGCTTTCTTGCTTTATTCCCCACCCTATATTTTTCCACTGTCTATTCCCCATTCCTGGAATATACTCCCTCCTCATTTCCACTTTCTGGCTTCACTGGCTTTTTTCACATCTCACCTTAAATCTCACCTTCTTCCAGAAGCCTTTCTCAGTTCCCCTTCAGAGTTAGTACCTTCTTGAGGTTACCTCCAGTTTACAATAGCTAGCTAGCTAGCTAGAGAGATAGATGGATAGATGAATAGATAGATAGATGTAGACAGATATAGATAAATATTGTTTACGAACATAAATGTTTGCATGTTGTCTCCCCCCTTAGAATTGAGCTCCTCAATGGCAAATAATGTTTTAGCCCAGTGCCTGGCACATAGTAGGTTCCTAATAAATATTTTAATTGATTTCACTCTCCCATCCAGCCAAACTGGTCTTCTCCCTGTTCTTCTCACATGGAACTCTGTCTTCTATCTGCCATGCTTGGAATATACTTTTACCTTCCAGTAGACTGTAAGCTTCTTGAGAGCAAGGATTGTTTTTGCCTGTCTTTGTGTCCCCAGTACTAAGCACAGTGACTGGCATGAAGAGGGGGAGGAGCGGAAGGGAGCAGACATTTATTAAATGCCTACTATAGGCCAGGCACTATGATAAGTGCTTTACAAGTATCATCTCATTTGATCCTCACAACATCCCTGTGAGGTAAGTATGGATGAGGAAACTGAGAAAGACAGAAATTAAGTGACTTGCTGAGAGTCCCACAGCTAGTAAGTATCTGAGACTGGATTTGAACTCACAAGCACCACCTATCACATGAAGTCTGTCCTGATCTCCTGCTAGAGCTCTCTCTCTCGAATGACATTATATTTAACTACTTTGTATTTATTCAGTATATACTTTTCCAGAGACACACATAATATCATTTCGAATTCACTTATATATTCTCATCTCCTGCATTAGAATGTAAATTCTTTTATGCATAAGGATTGTTTCATTCTTTATGTCCAGCATGCGGTACAGTGCCTAGAAGACAGAAGGTATTTAATAAAAGCATTGATTGCTTAAGTCAACCATCCTTCTCAGAAACAGTCCTCAGCACAAACCAGCTCCTTGATAGACATGCAGGAAGGACTTCAAGAAAAGGAATGAGGTGAGAGATAAGGGAACACCAACACATCATTCACTTTGATTAGGTGTCAGTGTTAACAGAAGTCTTCTACTCTAACACAAAAGGACAGAAGGAAGATGCCTAAGTCTTTACTATTCTTCTTTAGGTACATATAAGGAAACAAAGTCCTCCCTTGATGAGAGAAAAGAAGGTAGTTACTTAGAAGAGATAATATCCCTGTAATCAGGGAGGCAGGGCAATTTAGCTAGGAAGGTAGCAATTGGTCCCAGAAGCCCTGTATAGGACATCAAGCTTTTTACTATTCTAAAGGTATTTTAGTAAAAGAATAAAGAAGAACCTAGGCTTCCAGGCTGACATTCATAAATCAATCTTCATACGGTGATTATAGTGCTAAGCATGCTACTGGTAAGGAGGGCCGGAGAGTCAGGTGAAACCTCATCATAGCTGAGCAATGCAGGTCTAGAGAATCTGGTTACTTGGGTGGTGTCCTTGTGTCTCTCCGTATTCTACTTTGTTCCGTGTGGCTCTGGAAAAGACGCAAGCAATACCTCTTACGTGAAGTCTATCCTGATCTCCTGGTAGAACAAATGGAAATTTGCCTAATACCATAGACTCAGAGCTTGAAGGGTGGGGTGATGGTAAATTCATGTTGTCAGAACTTGTTTGATTGGTCAATACCAGCAGCTTCCTTGACAACACCTTATGAGTCCATCCCTCTTTACTTGAATGTGTTTGTGTCAGGTTGTGGCACCATGATGTCATCTAAAGTTAACCATTCCTATTACAAATGAAGAAACCAAGTTCCAGAGAGTTGATGGCACTGAGAACTGGATACTATATTCTAGATGTCATCTGATGGTTCCATCCAGGGTTCTCTAGCAGGCTTTTAGATCAGGGGTTCCTAATAGACCCCTTGGGAAGTCTGGTGAAACCATAGAGCCATTCTCAGAATAAAGTTTTACAGTAATTGAAAGAAATATTGAATTTCAGGTTGAAGTTAGAGAAAACAAAGGTATATTTTTTTCTCATTCAAATTCATTGATCTCCTGATATTTATTCATAAGGCCCAGGTTAAGAATGCTTCCTTTAGAGTTATGGGGCAGTTTGAAAATAATCTCTGTATCAGAAATGATGCCAGAGCTATATCTAAATAGTCTTATCATAACAGATGCACCTTTGCTGGAAAATGTGGGTCTTTTCTGCACCCCAACACACAATTAAAATCATAGCACCCACAACACTCTTTGGAATGAGGCTGGAATACCAGAAAAAAAACATAGAAAGAACTACCCACATATAATAAATATTTGAAAAGAGTCAAACAACAGCAACAAAGATAACTAGAATGAAAAAGCATTTGCTAAGCATTTACTATATGCAAAGTCCTGTATAAAATACTGGACATACAAATAGAAAAGAAAGAGAATCCCTACTCTGAAGGAATCCACATTCTTAAGAGGGACACAACGCATATGGAATGTATCATGTGCAAGTGACAAGAGATCTTCCAAGCTGCTGTTAATCTTAACTCATAGGTTATGCATTTCAGCTGCTGAAAGACAGAAGTAGGACAGAATACAGCCTGGGAGGATTCACATATGGAGAAATGAGTATTGCCTAATCACAACTGGTCTTCAGGTTTGAAAAACTATAGCCTTTTTTCTTTGTTAATTCCAGGACCCATTATATTGCTTGAGTGGTCTCAATTCTCTTTTGAGGGTAGAATACTGAATTTGTTATGGCTGTCATATGCTGAGTTTTTGGTATATCTACTGAGCAAACAAATGTTGAGAATCTCTCATCCATTTGAAAAAGTAAACTTCAAAGGACACCCATTGCTATTTTCAATAATCTATCCCTAGTCCAGTGGGAATTGTGCTCAATTTGGAGTCAGACAACTGGGCTTTGAAATCCAGCTTTGTTATTTACTATCTGTGTGAGCTGGGCCAAATCACTTAACCCTTCTGGGCCTTACACCCTCATCTATAAATTCAGGGGGTTGGAATAGATAGCTTCCAAAGTCCTTTCCATATTTGTGATGCCACCAGAAGAAATCAGCCTATAGTAGCCGTAGCATATTGTGTGGTGTAATTTTTAATGGCATTTTACTTTTCCCCAATCACATGTTAAAACATTTTTTAGATTTAAAAAATTTTGAGTTCCAAATTCTATCCCTCCCTCCATCCTTTCCCCCTCCCTGAGACCACAAGCAATCTAATTTAGGTTATATGTGTGCAATCCGGTAAAACATTTCCATAATAGTCATTTTGTACAAGAAGATTAGAACAAAAAAGAGTGAAAGAAAAGGGAGGAAGGAAAGAAAGAAAGGAAAGAATAGAGGAATAAATGGAAGGAAAGAAGGAAGGAAGGAAGAAAAGAAGGAAGGAAAGAAAGAAGGAAAGAAAACGAAAAATAGTATGCTTTAGTCTATATTCAGACTATCGCTTCTTTCTCTGGAGGAATATAGCATGTTTCATCATGCGTCCTTTGGGATTACCTTGGATCATTGTATTGCTGAGCACAGCTAAGTCATTCACAGCTAAATCTTCATTGTACAATATTGCTGTTACTGTGTACAATGTTCTCCTAATTCTGCTCATTTCATGTTGCATCAGTTCATATAAGTCTTTCCAAGTTTTTCTGAAATCATCCTGCTCGTAATTTCTTATAGCACAACAATATTCCATCACAATCATATAACACGCCTTGTTCATTCATTCCCCCAATTGATGGGCATCTCCTTGATCTCCAATTCTTAGCCAGTGTGGAATAATTTTTGATGTCTCAGTTTACATGTTTCATGTATGCATTATAGTAGGCTATAGTAGGCAACAGATGAGCCCCTAACCTTTGTTGAAGTCTTCCCCCAAATTTGATTTTAAAGTGACGGCTATTGTCTAAGATAAGCAACATGGGGAGCCCATGCAAATGAATGACTTCTTTTAGAAACTACCAAATTTTTATGTGTGGGGAAATTGTAATGTTAAGAATGAGATAAAGTGACACATTCCTGAGAAATGGTCCAGTGCTACCATAGTTGTAGGATGCCTTGTAGAAGTGATAAATCCAATATAAACTCAAGCTTTTGTTAGATTTCATGGCTGAGGAAGCATTGCCAACAGTGGGAAGTGCTTCCATAGTTTCCTCCAGGGCCTCTTTATGCCCTGGCATTAATGATAGATCAAGATAAAGAATCAGACACTCTGCATTCAGGCTGACTATCAGTAATGCCAACACATCAAGTGAACAGTCCTACTCTAAAATATCTGGCTAAAAGCCAGTCAATAAGCATTTAAATAGCACAATGCCTAGCATTGTGCTAAGTGCTTGGAATATAAAAAGAGGCAAAAGATAATCTTTGCCCTCAATGAACTTACAATCTAATGAAGGAGACAATAAGCAAATATGTACAAACCATATACAGGATAAATAGGAAATAAATAAGTGAGAGAAGGCACTGGAATTAAGAGAGTTTGGAAAAGGCATTATAGTGAGCTCCTTGATGGCAAGGACTACATATCTTCCTTTGTCATTGCAGAACCTGGGCCTAGCCTAACACAATATATGACAGTTAATTTGTACTTAATAGATGCTTTTTATATTGTATTGAAGGTTACTGCATTGCTCAAAGAGATAACTCTGAAACACAAAATACATGACAAAGACACATGTACAAAACTATCTGAGGAAAATAGTAAGAGGGAAATATTACTAAAGGGTGTGGGTGGGCATTATGGATGAGATGGACTTTAATTCTTGCTCTTTAAGGATGGGAGGAAATTCAAAAAGCAAAGCAAAGGAGGGAGATTATTGTAGGCATAGCACTCAAGTTAGAAAATAGTGTGTCTTGAGGATAGATAACAATCCAATTTGTTTGGAGCATAGAGTGTGTACTGAGGAGAATGAAATAAGTCTAGAAAGTAGCTGTTGATAGAATTTCAGCAGAGAAGTGAGCCGACCAGCTCCAGGCATTATGAAGGTTAGTCTGATGGAGGGGTGAATGGTGGCTCTTTCAGGGGCTTGGGGTTGCTTCTGAGGCCTGAATTGAAACTGAAGAGCCTAGCCTAAGAGGGCATAAAGAGAGACCTTCCAGCCCATGAATCCATGAAACCTAATGGGGATGGATACATAGGGAGGTAGTCAGAGGAGCCCCGGGATAGGGAGATAGTAGGATTACAGGGAAGCAGCCACATACTTCATCTAGGGGAGGAAATAAAGACAGGGAATGGAAAAAGGAGAAATTTCCTTAAAAGCAAGAGTGCAATCTCTGGCAAATTACCAAGTTGTAAATGCAACGAGTATTATCACCATGGCTGACTGTGGACTCAAGGACAAACCTTTCAATGAGTCTTATCAGCAGAAAATTTAGATGGCTAGCAGAGGATAAATTATTTTGGTTATAACAATTCAAGAAGACCATCTACTAAGGCATAGAGTGGGCTATGAGCTATATCTGTGGAGGGAATGGCAACATTGATGTTATCTATGAAGTAATGAAGAGAGGCATTGATTCGGACCTCCCTACCAGTGCCTCAAGGAAGGGCTCTTTGATCCTTTCAATTTAGTGACAATCCTGTGAATTAGATAAATTGGTCAATAAACATTTATTAAGCATCGTTTGTGCACCAGGAACAAAGGTAAAAGACAGTACCTGCTCTCAAGGAGCTCACAATCTAATAGAAGAGACAATATACAAACAACTATGTATAAACAAGCTCTATACAAGATAAATTTGAAATAACCAGCTGCAAAAGGGCAAGGTGGCAGTGGAAGAAGGGTAATTGCACACAAATGTATAAGCAAAATTGTTAAATGAAAAAATGTTCCATCTTTTGGTTTTGACTGTCTCAATTTAATTTTGTCAACTGTATGCAAACCTTATTATAAATAATTACAGAATCACAGAATTTGAGAGTTGGAAAAGACCCAGAATCCAATCCCTTAATCTTATTAGCTAATTAATAAGATTGTCAAACCCTATTATTATACAATTAAATAGAGCCTTTGGTGAAAGATTAAATGGAAGCTAAATATCAAATAAGCAGGAAAAAATCAAAATCATGAATGCCTTGTTCAGCCTTATATTATGAAGGATAATCATTTGTTAGTTTGCTTAATACTCTTTATTGGCAGCTGCATTTCAAAGCACTCACTCAAAAGCTTTTTCCCTATAATGAAATGCTAAACCTATGAAACACAAATCGATCACCTGACAGAAGTTAAAACATATTATGTAAATCACTAGGCAATAATAAGTATCTTAAACAAAGATATTTCTTAATACAAATAAATATTTCGTCTTGTTAGTAGAAGAAAGTGTCATGTAATGGAAAGGACACTGGTTTTGGGTTCAGAGGATCTGGGTTAGCATCCCGAACTTACTACTTACATGACTTTGGGCAATTCAATTAATCAGTTTGTTCATTTTGAGATGAAAGGCCTATTCAACACAGCCTATGAGGTGCTTTCTATCTCCTTTGATTCTGAGTACAGATGTATTTTTAAGAAGTACATTTTTAATCGTTTTCCTGATTGCAGAATTAGCTAGTGGATTTTAACCATATGTGTGTACATATATGTTAATTATAACCAGAGAAAGGTAATCATTGTAGATTGGACCAATCTGTTGCCATGGTCAAAAAGGCCAGTAAAGTGCTGAAAAGCATCAGAAAGGGTCTTGGAAACACAACAAGAAATAACTATTCATTGTATATACATCAAGGATACAGCACATGAGATTCTGGCTGCCTTAGTAGAAAGCTGCTAGTGCTGAGAAAAGTCCAGATAAGGGTAACCAAAATGTTTGAGGAACTAGAAGGCTTTTACCAAGTCCCTCACGTTATCCTTGTGGACAAGATGGAGAAATATAGACTAGATTGTAGTATAGTTAGGTGATTTGGAACTGGTTGAACAATGGGTCGCAAAGGGCAGTCATAAATGGGTGAAGATATCTAACAAGAAGTAGGAATAAATGCAACATTTAGTAGAGGTTTAATAGGAATAAATGCTAAGTTCTGTGCCTAGCTTCAAAAATTAAGTGTGAAATAGTGGACTTGTGAAAAGACAATTGATCCTATGAAAAATATCTAAGAGTCTTAGTGGGTCCCCAGGTCAATATGAGTCAGCAGAGTAGTATGGCTGTCCAAAAAAAAGGAGGATCTTATCCTAGACTACATTAAGAGAAGCATAGTGTTAATTACAAGGGAGGTAATTGTACAGCTGCACTCTCAACTCAAACCAACAAAGGTTTATTAAATACATTTTACATGTAGGGTACTGTACATAGCAAAGAAAAATGAAATAGTTCCTGAACTGAAGGAGTTAACATGCTGTTCCATCCTTAGGAACTACAGTGCAGTGTCCAGTTCTGAGAAAATGTTTGTAAAAAGGCATAAAGAAGCATATCCAGAAGGCCATTGGGTTGGTGAAAGGCCTGGGGAGCATGTCATACAAAGATTAGTTGAAAACACTAGGAAGATTTTGGTCTGGGAAGAACAGAACATGAAAACAATCTTCAAATATATATATATATATGTATATATATGTATAAATATATATATATCTATATGTCATGTGGAATAAGTATTAGGCTTGTACTTGGGCTCAGAGGGAGCTAGGGGCACTGGGTAGAAGGAGCAGCAAAGGATTTAGATTTGATATAAAGAAAAACTTCCTAACAAGGAAAGTTATCCTCAAATTGAATGGAGTACCTTGGGAAATGATGAGTTATCCTGCACCAAAACTCTTCACACAGAGGTTGGATGACCACTTTTTAGTGATGTAGCAGAGAATATTCTTGGTTAGGTGTTGATTTGGACCACAGGACTGCTGAGGTTCCTTTTACAGGAGGGAGCATGATGTGGTGGGCAGAGCACTGAATTTCAGGGTTGAACTTGTAGGGTTGAGATATGAGTTTGAATCCTAGCTGTGCTATTTACTACCTGGGTGAGTTTGGCAAGTCATTGAACCAGCTAAGGTCTCAGGTTACTTACTCATCTGTAAAATAATGACAATGGTGGTGGTGGTGGTGGTGATGATGATGATGATGATGATGATGATGATGATGATGATGATGGTCATGTTGGATAGATGACCTCTGAAGTCCCTTCCATTCTAAATGTATTCTCCTATGAATCCAGTGATTGCCTATGGTGTCTTAGGGCACCCTAAAAAAAGATTGATCACAGTGTTCAATCAGGCATCCTTATGCATGAGAGTAATTAGTAGCAGACATGTGCTTTTTATTGGTTTGGGCTGCCATTTCTACTTTTCCATCAGTAGGATATGTTGTTGACTTTCTTGGACCTAAAATTCTCAATGAATTTTCTTGGTATGTCTGAAGAGTATCTTGCAAATAAGTTAAAACTTTAGGGCATTTATCCTGAGATAATGTTGACAACTGTAACTCTACCAGCAAGGCAAGGACTCTAAATAACTTGACTGCCACCTAGTGACAAAACTTGATAATGTCACCTCCAGACTCATTTTTCTCAAGAAGGGGCTGTGCTAAAGATTTGAAACCAGATGTGAGAATCATCTACATAATGATGACCACTGAGACCTGTAAGAGGTGATGAGACGACCTAATATATACAAATAAAAAAGAATTCAGGACAAGACCTTGGGGGTCATCCATGGTTAGTAGGTATGACCTGGATGAAGAACCAGAAAAGGAGTTGAAGGAGTTAATTCTTTTCTTTGCATGTGTGTGTGTGTGTGTGTGTGTGTGTGTGTGTGTGTGTGTTTTAGGAAATTTATGCCTTTTGCCATTTACCCTCTGGGATTTAGTATTTCATAAAGAGATTCTACACAAGCTACTTCCTTGACGTTGTTCTGAGTTCCTCTTCAGTCTGAGTTGCTAGGTCAGAACATTGAGAAAGAACTCACCAACAACCAGGTAATATAAAAAGATTGGACAAAATAACCTCTGAGATCCCTTCCTGGTCTACATGTTATGATTATATATAAAATTGTTTGGTATGATCAGAGGCTATATATCACCTACTCCATTCTCCTATTTTTAGAGATAAAGAGAATGAGAACCAAATTGGATGAGACCCCACCTAAGTTCATACTGGTACCCTATCCTAAGTCATGATCCTAGGATGCTAAAGTTTACAGGTAACTCATTTTCTCCAAAAGCTCAGAGAATCTTAGAGCTGAAACGTATGTTAGGGATCACCTACCTCGTCTCTTACTGTATCAGGGATGCATCTGAAGCCCCAAGAGATATGACTGACTCCAAATCACACTAATAAGAACAGAACTATAGCTAGGATCTAGATCTCTCAATTCCTACTCTAATGGTTTTTCCATTGCTTTATAATGCTTCCTCTTAAAATAAAATTCATTAAAGGAATATTAGCCAGACTAATCATTTTTTCATCTACTAACTCCACATGCAATCAATCAACCAACAAGCATGTAAGAAACAAGAGGCCACATACATAATGCATAAAATGCTGGCCTTTGAGCTGACTCAAGTTGAGAAGATCTGTTTTCAAATCCTATCTCAGACACTTATAGCTGTATGACCTTGGGGAAGTCATTAAATTTCTCTAACTCTTGTTTCTTCACCTGTTAAATGAACCTAATTATAGCACTTAACTCATAGATTTGCTGTGCAGATATGTAAAGTCCTTTGCAAACTTTACCAATCCTTCTCAAGGTTAGTACATTCAATCAAATGTTTATCCCCAAATTATTATACATACATATGGTATTATATATATATTTATACATGTATATATTATATATCTTGTTTGTACATAATTGTTTGCATGTTGTCTCTTACATTAGACTGTAAGCTCCTTGAGAGAAGAGATTGTCTTTTGCCTTTCTTTGTATCCCCAAGGCTTAACACAGTGTCTGTCACATGGTAGACACTTAATAAATGCTAGTTGACTTACTGATTTTTAAAGGCTACATAAATACAATTATTATATTTATATAAATTTATTTGCAAACCTTAAGGACATATTATTGCCTATGATTATTATTAAATATTACCTATTATTATTTATTAAGATCCTACTTGTAGCAGGTACTGTGATATTTGCAGAAGATACAAAATATAGAGAGCTTAACATTTATCACTACTAAAGCCCTATTAAACTCTGTTTATTCCAATTTATTTTTATTAAATTTACCTATTGTCGTTCATTTATTTCAGTTGTGTCCAACTCTTCATGACCCCACTAGGATTTTCTTGGCAAAAATACTGGAGTGGTCTCCAGCTCAATTTATAGATGAGGAAACTGAGGCAAATGGGATTAAGTGACTTGCCCAGGGTCACACCACTAGCAAGGGTCTGAAATCAAATTCAAAGTCACAAAAATGAGTCTTCCTAACTCCAAACCTGACACTGTGCTGCTGGTTTGGGCTGCTCTATTAATTAGTTCCAAATCACCTACCATGCTCTAGCCTATATTTCTCTATCTTTTCTCACAAAAGTAGCATGAGAGATCAGATTGAAACAGCCATTGCCCTCAGAGAACTTGTAATCTGTTATGAAGAAGTGTACATATATAAATATGTACCATATGAATACAAGGTGATTTCAGAGGGGAGACGTGGGAGGATCAGGAAAGATCTCATGTAAAAGCTAGTTCTTGATTTAAGCTTGAAAGAAAATAGGGATTCTTTGAGGGGGACATGAGGAGAGATGAACTGAGGCATGGGGGACAGAGATACCTGTGCTGGGACATGGAGATGAAAGACAAAAATGACATGTGTGAAGAACAAAAGGGGGAGCAGTTTGGCTGGGCTGAAGGGAATAATGTAGAACAAGATTGAAGAGGTAAGTTGAAACTATACTGTTATAAGCTTTAAATGTAATTAAAAGAATTCATATTTGATTTTGGAAGTAATAGGGAGTCACTGGGATTTATTAAGCAGAGAAGTGATATGATTAGACCTTACTCCACTCTGCAAAACAAAATCACCAATGCATTTGTATTCTTACTTTTTGTTATTTAACAAATATTTGTTTAGGATGGCTCACTTAGCCCAGTACTTTAGAGGCTTTGGGTGATATAAAGAAATATAAGGCATGGGTAGATTTGGCATCTAGGTGAGGAAATAAGACATATGGAAGATAGTAGGCAAATGCCTGTTGAATCTAAGTGAATGAAAAATGTTATATGTAGTGCCAAATGAGTCTTATGGATATCAAGTCTAGCTATTTGTACTCAAAGAACTTTAAACTAGGAGAAAACTTAGAGATTATTTCATTCATCCTTTCATTCTGAAGAGAGAAAAACTTAGATGCAAAGATGTAGAGTAACCTGCCTAATTTCAAAGCAGCTAGCAAATAATGGAATTTGAAGTAATACTTGGCTCTCCTGTCTATGAATCTAGTGCTCTTTCTATGATAATTAATTATAATATAGTTAGGCATGGAACTAGTATCACATTTCCAGGAGTTACTTGGAAGTAACCTTCTACAGAAAGAAATGAACCAAAAACACCTGAAAATCTTGGTTATGGATCCTTTCCTTCCCCTCATTGCCACATCTGCTACTGACTTTGACACTTGCCTCTTCACACTCTGACTGTGAATATATCCTAGAGAGTTTCCCATCACTGGAGTTGTTTAGTCAAAGATTGGATAATTTTTATCGGAAATTTTATAGAAGGAATCCATGAAACACTTTGGAATTATGCAAGAAAAGTTATTATGCTTGAGGTAGAGGTCTTATAGTGGAACTACAGCCAAAGATATATAAGGACAAAGATGTTTATAGCAATAATTTGTCTATCTAATATATATATGTATATATATGTGTGTGTGATATGTACATCTATATATATGCTACAGATACCTTGTGCTGATTTTTTCAGAAGAAATACAATATAATTTGACAAAACAAGAAGAATTGTAACAATAATAACCATAAATATTAAGGGGATGAACCTGATGATAAAATGGAGAAGGGTAGCAGATTATATTAGAAAACAGAATCCAGGTATTTACTATAGAGAAAAAAGGCATATTAAAAGTGAAGGTTCACTGACAAAATTCATCTGGAAGAACAAGCGGTCCAAAATAGCAAGAGAATTAATGAAAAGAAATACTAGGGAAAGTGGCCTAGCCATACCAGTTATTAAACTTTACTATAAAGCAGCAGTCAGCAAAACTACTTGGTATTGACTAAGAAACATAGTGGTGGATCAGTGGAACAGATAGGTACACAAGATGCAGTAGGCAATTCCTATAGCAATCTACTCTTTGATAAGCCCAAAGAATCTAGTTTCTGGGCTAAGAATTCACTATTTCACAAAAACTGCTGGGAAAATTGGAAAATGGTAGGGCAGAAACTGGACATAGACCAGTATCTTACACCATATACCAAAATAAAGTCAAAATGGGTTCATGATTTAGGAATAAAGGCTGATACCATAAGCCATTTGGGATAGCGAAGAAGAGTTTACCTATCAGAAATATGGGAAAGGAAAGAATTCATGACCCAACAAGAGACAGAGAGCATTACAAAATACAAAATGGATAATTTTGATTATGTTAAATTGAAAAGTTTGTATAAAAAAGCCAATGCAACAAAGATTAGGAGGGAAGAAGAAAATTGGGAGAAAATCTTTACAGCCAGTGTCTCTGATAAAGCCTTCATCTCTAAAATTTACAGAGAACTGAGCCAAATTTATAGGAATACTAGTCATTCCCCGATTGAGAAATTGTCAAAGGATATGAACAGGCAGTTTTCAGAGGAAGAACTTAGAGATATCTATAGGCGTATGAAAAAATGCTCAAAATCACTATTGATTAGAGAAATGCACATCAAAACAACTCTTAGGTACCACATCTCTCCTGTCAGATTGGCTAACATGACAAAACAGGAAAATGATAAATGCTGCAGAGGATGTGGGGAAATTGGAACACTGCTACATTGTTGATGGAGTTGTGAACTGCTCCACCCATTCTGGAGAGCAATTTGGAAGTATGGCCAAAGAGCTATAAAAATGTACATACCCTTTGACCCAGCAATACCACTTCTAGGGTTGTATCCCAAAGAGATCACACAAATGGGAAAGGGACCCCTATGTACAAAAATATTTATAGCAGCTCTTTTTGTGGTAGCTAAGAATTGGAAATCAAGGAGATGCCCATCAATTGGGGAATGGCTGAACAAATTGTGGTATATGAATGTAATGGGATACTATTGTGCTATAAGAAATGGGGAAGATACAGACTTCAGAATAACCTGGAAAGACCTACATGATATGACGCTGAATGAGTGGAGCAGAGCCATGAGAACATTGTATACAACCAAAGATACATTGATTCTGTGATGACTTTGATAAACTTGGCTCTTCTCAGCAATACAATGTTCAAAGACAACTACAAAGGATTCATGATGGAAAGAGCTATCTACATCCAGAGAAAAAACTATGGAGTCTGAATGCAGATTGAGACAAACTATTTGCTCTCTTATTTTTCTCTTTTTTTATTTTGTTTCTTCTTTCTCATGATTTATTCCATTGGTCATAATTCTTCTTTACGACTTGACTATTAAGTAAATAAGTTTAATGCGAAGGTATATGTAGAAGATATATCAGATTCCATGCCATCTTCGGGGGGAGAGGGAGGGGAGGGAGGAGAAGAAAATCTGGAACTCAAAAACATGCAGAGCTGAATGTTGTAAACTAAAAATAAAAAAACCTTAATTTTAAAAAATGAAAGTTCACACCAAATTAAAATCAGTTTGGAAGAGAATTTATTATACCTCAGGTGAATTAAAAAAAACAACAGGAAGGTAATACTCATCTTAAATAAAGCAATAGCAAAAAAAAAGTTGTGGTCAAGATAGATGAGAACGGGAACCACATTAAACTTAAAGTCAATACAGAGAGGAAAAGTATTAAATAATATATCCACCAACTAGTATAGCAACTACATGTTTAAAGGAAAAACTATCTGAATTAAAGAAAGACCTAGACAGTAAGATAATAATTACTGGTGATTTCATTGTGCTTCCTTCTGATGGAGACAAATAAAAAAATAATCAAGAAATTAATTAAAAATCTGAAGAAAATGTTAGAAAGCTTAAATAAGATAATCCTCTGATATGGAAGAGGAATATTAAGGATAATACTTGTTTTTCAACAGCACACAGTATATTTATTAAAATTGATCACATATCAATATACGAAATCCTTGCCAAAAATAAGGATAGTCATGTTATAGCTTCAGTTTTATGATTAACTTAATTTTTTCATTTGATAGAAATCTATTTTCTGGGGGCAGCTAGGTGGTGCAGTGAGTAGAGCACTGGCCCTAAAGTTAGGAGGACCTGAGTTCAAATCTGACCTCGGACACTTGACACACTTACTAGCTGCATGACTTTGGGCAAGGCGCTTAACCCAATTGCCCTGCTCCCCCTTCCAAAAAAAATTTAAAAAAATATTAAAAAGATAAATCTATTTCCTCTTCCTCCTACTTTCCTCCACCACTGGAAAATAAGAGAAAAACAAAAGTCTTATAATAAATAAGCATAGTCAAGCAAAACAAATTCCACATTAGCCATGCCCCCAAAATAATTTGTCTTACTCTACACCTCAAATACATCACCTCTCAAGAGATTTAATATTCTCTATCATCAGTCATTGCATTAATAAGAGTTCTGAAGTTGTTTAAAGTTTTTTTTTTCTTTACACTGTTGTTTTTATGGTACACATTTTTTCTGGTTCTACTCAGTTCATTCTAGACAGGTTCATACGAATTTTCCCAGGTTCCTCTGAACCTGTTCTTTTTGTCATTTCTTATAAATAAATAGTATTCCACCACATTAATATACCATAATCTGTTCAGTCTCTCCCCAATTATCGAATACCCAGAGCTGCTATAAATATTTTGTTTATGTAGATCTTCTCCTTTCTTTGATCTCTTTGGGGTTTAGATCTAATAGTGGTAGTTAGGTAAAAATATATGCACAGTGTAATGACTTTTTAGGCACAATTCCAAATTTCTTTTTAAAATGGCTCTACCAATTCATAGGCCCATTAACAGTATATTAATGGGGTTTTTTTTTTCCAACAGCCCTTCTAACATTTATTTCCCTTTTTCATCAACTTTGCCAATCTGATGAGCAAGAAGTAGAATCTCAGGATTGCTTTCACTTGAATTTCTCTAATTATTAGCAATGTGGAATCTTTTTACAGATTGTTATTAATATCTTGGATTTCTTCCTCTGAAAATTGTCTTTTCATATCTTTTAACCATTCATCAACTGGAGAGTGGCTCTTATTCTTATAAATTTGAATCAGTTTCTTACATATCTTGGAAATTAGATCTTTATCAGAAAAGCATCCTGCCAATATTTTCCACGTTATCAATTCGAATTTTAGCTGCATTGGTTTTGTTCATGAAAGTATTTTAAAATTTTATATAATTGAAATTTTATTTTTTATATGCTATCATCTTCTATATCCATTGTTGGTTATGAATTCTTCCCATACCAATAGATCTGGAAGGCAATTTCTTCATCCTCTAATTTGTTTATAGTTTCATCCATAATATTTCTTTTCATTTTTATTTTCATTTCTGAATTCCCTCCCTCCTTCCAGCCACTCCCCTCTCCACTGAGAAAGCAAGAAATACAATATCAATTATACAGTTGAAGTTATGCAAAACTTATTTCCAACATTAGCCATCCATTTGAAGCTTGTCTTGGTATGATACTGTTAAATGTTGGCCTTCACATAGTTTCTACCAGGCAGTTTTCTAGTTCTCCTACCAGATTTTGTTAAATAATGGTTTCTTACCCCAGTAACTAAGGTTTTTGGCTACTAGGCTACTGTGTTCATTTGCTTCTCTATGTTGTATACCTAATCTGTTCCATTGATTGACCTTTTATTTCTTAAAAAGTAACAAACCATTTTGATTTTTATGACTTTCTAGCATACTTAGACATCTGGTACTTCTAGACTGCCTTCCTTCCTACTTTTTCCCCTTCATTTCCCTTGAATTTCTCAATCCTTTATTCCTCTTGATGAGCTTTTTTTTTCCTAGTCCCACAAAATAATCTTTAGTAGTTTCATTGCTACAATTCTTAATAAATAAATTAATTTAGGTGACGTGATAGTTATTCTATGTTTTCTTGGTCTGACCATGAGCAATTAATGTTTCTCTAATTGTTTAGGTCTATATTCATTTGGGCAGAAACGTTTGTGTAGCTGTATTCATATAGTTTTTCCATTTACCTTGGTAAGCAGACTCCTAAGTATTTTATCCTTTCCATAGTTTTAAATGGAATTTCTCTTTCTATATTTTCCTACTCAGTTTTATTGGCAATATACAGAAGTGCTGATAATTTATTTATATGGCTTTATTTTATGTGCTACAACAGTTCTGATATTATTGTTTCAACTAAAATTTATTGACTCTAGAGTTCTTAAAGTAGACCATCATATTATCTACAAAAGGCAATAACTTTGTTTTCTTTCCTACTCGCCTTTGCTTCTTTACTAAATTTCTTTTTCTTGTCTTATTAATAGCTAGGATTTCTAGTATTGCATCAAATAACAGTAGTGATAATAGACATCCTTGCTTTACATTTAATTTTATTAGAAAATCGTCTTGTTTGTCCCCATTGCATATAATGAAGGCTCTTGGCTTTAGATAGATACTACTTATATTAAGAAAACTTCCATTTATTCCTATGGTCTCTAGAGGTTTTTCAAAAATAGGAAGCTTTTCTGCTTTTGTTGATATACGTGATTTTTGTTATTGTTGTTTTTCTTACTTTTTAATTTACTTATTTTGGGTCTTTTTTGTGCATTGCCATAATTTTTACCATAATTTCCCCCTTCCTCTTTCAGAATGTTGTCCCACATAACAAATGATATTTTTAAATTTAAAAAAGAAAAAGGAGGAAAATCTCCATAACTGATCAATACATCCAAAAAGTCTGAAAATATGTAGAAAGTACATTTATGGATTTCCCACCTCTGCAAATATGTTAGATATAGATTTTCCACCTCTGCAAAAAGGCTAGATAGGAATGTCTTCTCATGTCTCTTCTTTTGAACCATGAGCTAGGTGGTGCAGCGAGTAAAGCACCAGCCCTGGAGTCAAGAGGACCTGAGTTCAAATCTGACCTCGAACACTTGATACACTTACTAGCTGTGCGACCTTGGGCAAGTCACCTAACTCCAATTGCCCTGCCTTTATAATTTTGTAACATCCTTTTTGAATATTTTTGGGGTTGTTCATTCCATTTACATTGTTGTAGTCATTGCGTATATAGTTTTCTTGCTCTTCTTGCTTCAATCTGCCTCAGTTCATGTAGAGTTTTTCATGCTTCTCTATTTCATCATATTTATCATTTCTTACAGTACAGTAATATTGCATTTTATCACATAAAACATTTTATTTAGTCATTCTCCAGTAGACAGTCATCTACTTTGTTTCTAATTCTTTGCTATCACAAAAAAATGCTGCTATAAACATTTTGGTGCCTATCAGAACTTTCTTCCTGTCAATGGCTTCCTTGATGTATAAGCCTATTAATGGCATATGTAGGGTAAAGGGCATAGAGATTTAGTCAATTTATTTCCATGTTTCCAACCTGAGGGGCTGCATCCTGAGCTCTATTGCTCTTCAAAATACATTATACCATTCCTTTCTGTTTCCTTGTGGGTGCAGAATGGTCTTGTGTTATTTGAATTCCCTTTCCTTTGTATTTTAAGATCTTTCTTTTGATCATTTGCAGAATTTATTATTTCTGAATTGCATTGTTGAATTATACCACAATGTGTCTTAGAGTTTGCAATCTTGGGTATTTTTCTATTTTTCTGTGATCTATGAATTCTTTCAATTCAAATTTAACTTTCTATGTTTAGAAGTTCTGGGCAGTTCTCTTCATTACATTATTGATATTTGCTTTTTCATCCTGTCATGTTCTCTTGGGAGACCTTTGATCCTTGGATTGTCTCTATGCATCCTTTCTTCAAGATCAGGATGTTTTATTTCCGCAGTGAACATATTTTATTTTAATGGATTTTTTTTTTTGCTTCTCTTTTTCTAGATTGTCCTTGGCTTCTACATATTTGTATTTCCAATCTACTACTCTTCTTTTGTTCCTCCAGTGATTCTTGCTATAACAGATTCCAGTCTTTCTATTCTGCTCATTATTTTTGCTGCGCAGGCCATAAATTCTGCTCTCTTACTTCTTTTCTCCTTTCAACCACTTAGGAATAGTGTTGCAGCTGTATGTTCTCCTTATATTCCACAAGTCCTTTATCTCACCAAGAGCTGAATTGCTTTTCTTTGTTTTGCGTTATTTATTCATAGATGCCTGAAATCATTTAGATAAATCTGGAGACCATATTTCTGTCTGTTGTCAATGTTTTGCCTGCTAACTATCTGCTTATATTCAAAGTATTTGGGTTTTGTTCTTCCTGAGATCATTCTTCAGCTCGGCCTTTTTTTGAATCTCTCATTCTCTCCCTTCTAATGATGGTGGTTTTCTTGGGGATTGAATCTCAAGTCACCTCAGCCTCCACCTGAACAATTCATGGTTCACTAGCCTAGATTTCTGTGCCTGGTGACTTTTGGGTGGACAAAGAGCTCTTTATCTCAGGCTTAGTGGAGTGCTGCACAGTCCCCATCCTTCCCCCTCCCCAAAACCATGTTTTCCTGCTGTCCTGTCCCATTCCTTCTGTTTCTCAGTTCTCTGGCTTGGTAACAGCAATTCTCAGTGTTGCCTCACTGGTGCTATGGGGTTGTCTACCTTGGTACCAGACATTCAGAGCTTTTTAGCTCTGGCTCTTTTTTGTTGTGTTGGCTGTGCTAATTGTCACAGACCAAGCAGATTCTTGCAACCTAGAGGCTGGGTCTCCATCATGGTATGGAGGTAGGCTTTGTTATAAGCTATGTGTCAGGTTCTTGGATATACCATTGTAGCTCTCCTGCTATTACCAAAGGAAGCAAGGGAGGGGCACTGTGTGAGTTCAGAGTCAGTAAGTATCAGTTCATAAGGGTTTTTTTAAACCTTCTTTTGGATTTTGGATATCTTAGACAATGGAGACAGCTGAGATTGCTTTATCTTTGGTGTATAATTTCTGTTTTGGAGAGCTTGGAGAGGTCATGGGGATAGGAAAAAATTTTCTAGTTCAGCTTGTTGATCACATGACCTGAAAGTCAAGTTCCATAGTTTTTATTCTTCCTCTTTTAATCTGTTCCATTGATCTACTTCTCTATTTTTCAACTAATAGCCTATAATTTTGATTACTGTTGCTTTATAATATAATTAGAAATCTGAAAGTGTTATTACCCTCTTTGTCCCTACCTCTTCAAATTTGCTTTGATATTCTAGATTTTTTTATATTTCCAAATAAATTTATATTATTTAATAAAGTTCTATAAAATATTTTGGTCATAATTTGATTGCTATAGCATTAAAAACATAAATTAACTTTGGCATTGCCATTTTGTCATATTGGCAGAGCATAGTTATAAATACTGCATATTCCCCCTGCTATTTAAGTAAGTAGTTCTTTATTTCTTCAAAGAGAACTTGGTAACTGAATTCATACAGGTATTTTTTTGTGCTTTGATAGAGTGATCCCCAGGTACTTTGTACATTTTATAATTCTTTAGTATGGTATTTTTCTTTCTGTTATTGCCTTTTGGATTGTGTTATTATTATATAGAAATACTGTTGATTTTTGAGAGCTTATTTTGTAGCCTGCAACTTTGCTAAAGCTATCATTGTCTCAATTAATATCCTTACTGATTCTCTAGGTTGTTTTTTTTTAACAAAAAAAAATGCCGCATCATAAGCAAATGGGGGTAGTTTTATCTTCTCTTTACCTATCTTCAGGCTTTTTATTTTTTTCTTGTCTTATTACTATTGCTAGCATTTCCTGAACTATTGAAAATACTGCTGGAGAAAGTAAATACCTGTTTTACTCTTGTATTTATAGAAAAGGGTTCTAGTATGTCCTGGTGCACATGGTGCTTGTTTTTTAGTTTTAGATATATACTTTTTACGATCTAAAAAGGTGCCTCTGTTCATATAGTCTTTAGGGTTTTGGGGGATGAGTGCTGTACTTTGTCAAAGGCCTGCTCCCCTATATCTATTAAGATAATCATGTGGTTCAGGACATTTTTTATTTTAATCTGATTATTTGCGTTGATTGTTTTTATAATGGTGAACTGTCCTTGTATTCATGGTATAAATCAAACAATCATAATGAGTGGCTTCTCAGATGAATTGCTCCTTGAGAGCAGTGATTGTTTATATCTTTGTCTTTGGATCCCTTTAATCTAGTACAGTGTCTAGCATATAGTAGATACTTAATGTTTGTTGAATTGAATTATAAAAGATTGCAAAAAAGTTAATCTTTATGTAGTTTAAATTTTAAAACTTTATTTTTAATATTAACTTTAAAAAAATTTTGAGTTCCAAATTCTCTCCCTCTCTCCCAGTCCTCCCCACCTTTTGAAAAAAACAAGCAATATGATAACTGTGAAGTCATGTAAAACCTAATTCTATATTATCTATGTTGCAAAAAAAGGCAAGAAAGACAGAAAATGAAAAAGAGTATGCTTCAATCTTCATTCAGAGTTCATCAGTCCTCTCTCTGGAGGTGGATAGTATTTTCATCACAGATCCTTTGGAATTGTCTTGGATCATGGTTCAGCTAAGTATTTCACAGTTGATTGTCATTACAATATTGCTTTTACTGTGCACAATGTTCTCCTGGTTTTATTCACTGCATTTTGTATCAGTTCAGAGTAGTAATCTCAGGTTTTTCTGAAGCTATCCTGCTCATCATTTCTTATAGCACAATACTGTTCCATCATAATTAGATATCGCACCTTGTTCAGCCATTCTCCTATTTATGGTCATCCCCTTAGTTTCCAATTCTTTTCCACCAAAACGAGAAGATGCTATAAGTATTTTTGTGCATATAGCTCCTTTTTGCCTTTTCCTTGATCTTTTTGTAATACAGGCTTAGTAGTGATATTGCTGGATCAAAGGATTTTATAGCACATTGGGCACCATTCTAAATTGTTCTCCAGAATAGTTGAACCAGTTCACAACTCCACTAACAATGCATTAATATATCTATTTTCACATCTCTTCCAGCATTTATCATTTTCCTTTTCTATCATGTTAGCTAATCTGACAAATATGAAGTCATATCTAAGAGTTGTTTTAATTTGCATTTTTTGAATCAATAGTTATTTAGAGCATTTTGTATCTGACTATTGATAGCTTTTATTTCTTCTTCTGAAAGTGCCTGTTCATATGCTTTGATTCTTTATCAATTTGAGAATAGCTCTTATTTTTACAAATTTGGCTCAGTTCCCTATATATTTGAGAAATGATGCCTTTTATCAGAGAAACTTGGTTCAAAAAAAGTTTCCCAGTTTATCACTTTCCTTCTAATTTTGGTTGCATTGATTTTGTTTGTGCAAATTTTTAAAAATTTCATGTAATCAAAATTATCTCTTTTTCTTCCTATGATCCTTTCTGCCTATTGTTTGGTCATAACATCTTCTCTTCTCCATGGATCTGACAGGTAAAAATTTCCATGCTATCCTAGGTTGCTTATGATATCACTCTTTATGTCCAAATCATGCACCCATTTTGACATTATTTTGGTATATAGAGTGAAATGTTGACCTATGATTAGCCTAAATTCTGCTGAACTGCTTTCCAGGTTTCCCAGCAATATTTTTCAAATGATGAGTTGTTGCCCCCAAAACTTGGATCTTTGGCTTTATAAAACACCAGATTATCATGGTCATTTGCTACTTTATATTGTGTACCGAATCCATTCCACTGATCCACCATTTTATTTCTTAGACAGTAAAAAATTGTTTGGATGCTTACTGCTATGTAATAAAGTTTGAAGTGTGGTACTCCTAAAAGAGATCATACTTAAGGATAACAAAGAGCTTTCATCAATTCCCTTAACCCAATGCCCACCACTATTACCTTATTTTTGCTTCTACAACCCTAATTCTATGCTTAATTACAGCCTACCTTGTCTATTACCATAGCTTTCTAAAACATCTTCCACCTCCATTCTCTCTTGTCTTTGATCTGTAATTCATCTCAATGTCAGAATATTTTAAGGTTCCTTATAGAGCTAGTAATGCTGCTCCCCTGCTCTAAATCTTTCAATGTCTACGAGATGTCTAGAGATATAGATTCATGTTGATTGAAGGTGTCCATGTTTTAAAGGTATTTGCTATGGATTCAATGGAAGAGTAAACTGGAATGCAATACAATTATCCAGTGAATGTGATTAATAGAGTAGACTTGATTAATTCTACTAAAAATCTGTATGACCAAGTGCCTGAAACACAGTAGGCAGTTAATAAATGCTTGTTGACTGACTGATTTTCATATTCTAGATGATGAGCAATGTAAAGTGTGTTAGCTTGGGGTCTGGAAGATCGAAATTCAAGTTCTGCCTCAGACACTTATCTAGTTCTCTGTCTCTTCAGAAGATGACCTTTCTCAGCTTCACTTTTCTTAACTGTAAAATGGTGATAATGATAGCACCAGTCTTACAGTGTTGCCATATCAAATGAGTTAATATAAGAAAAACATTTGAAAACTTGCTACTGCTGCTGCTGCTGGTACTACTGCTGCTGCTGTTGCTGCTGCTGCTGCTACTACTACTGCTGCTGCTGTTGTTGCTGCTACTGCTGCTGCTGGTACTACTACTGCTGCTGCTGCTAGTGCTGCTACCACTACCACCGATGGAGTGAAACTTCTACTACTACTACTACCTAATTACTATGTGCCAAGCACTTTATAATTATTATCTCATTTGATCTTCACAAAACTCTTCAAGGTAGGCAGTATCATTATCCCCATTTTACAAATAGAATAAGGTCAACTCAGAGTCACACAGAGAGTAAGTAAAAAGGTTAGATTTGAATTCGGATCTTCCTGATTCCAGGTCCAGCACTCTACCTACTGTACCACCTAACTGCCCCATGAAAGCATTGTACTACTACTATAACCACCACCACCACTACCACCATCACTACCTCCATTACTACTGCTGCTGCTACTATTATTACTATTCATCGTTTTTATTGTTATTATTATTTCTTCAAGTCTCCACTCTGTTGCAAGTTTAGTCAGAATGAAGAGACACAGATCTCAAAGTGGAGTAGCATGGGACAAGATAGAACTCTGATATTGAAACAAACAGAATAAATTGATCCCTTGAGAAATCATAGAACCACAAGTATGATTTTGGGAACTATAATTAACACCTAAGAACACAGCATATATATGCTTTTCTTTGCTAATGATCTAATGTGTATTTGATTTCTAAGGAAACCCACTTGGGAACTTGAAAGGGAATCAATCCCCAAATACTAAAAAATCCTGCATAAATAGGACTTGTCATTAACTGCGGTAGAATATTTCTCATTCCAAAAGGTAGGCTTTCTGGGGTGAAGTTCTTTGTTCTACCATGGTTAGCCATATCTGACTCTTGGTTATTCAGGCAAATAGGTGGGGGAAATGGCACAGAAAATCTCCAACAACAGTTAATTCCACTGACTCTTAGAATCCTTAGCTACCTCTAAGACTCATCTCATGTACCTAAAAGAAGCCTTCATCAATTCCTTTACTTTTTAATTCTCTTTCCCTTCTCAAATTATCTTGCACATGTATCTGGGCAACTGTATATTTCCCTAGTGGAGTGAAAGCTCTTTGAAAGTGGTACTGTTTTTTCATTTTATCTTTGTATCCCTAGAGAACAGCACAGTGCCTTACATAGAGTAGGCATTTAATAAATGCCTTTTCAATTGAATTGAGTCATTGAAACTGTTTCTTCTATTGGAAAGGGCCAAGAAGATCTGACTTAAAGTTCTGACTTTGCTATATGACCTTGTACAACTTACTGGACTTCTCTGAACATCTGACTCTTCATCTGTAAGGTGGGATTAATAATACTTGCACTACCTGTCTCACAGGACTATAGTGAGGATAAAATGAGAAAATGTATTTGAAGTGCCTGATTATCATAGGGGCCAATTTATATAAATAACAGGTAATTGCTATCCATATTAGATGGTAATAATTTATGTTTGACTTTGGAGGACATATAACTTGTCAGTTATTTTAAATCATTTTTCTAGTAGAATATTTGTTTCCTTTGGAGAGTGTGATGCCATAGGAAAAAAAACCTTTTATTTGGAGTTATAGGATAAGGGTTCAAGTCCTTGCTTGACCAGAGTCACATGTGTGACTTTGAGAAAGTCATTTGGATTCTCAGGGGTTTGGTTTCTCTGTTTTAAAATAAGGGATTTGGATTAGGTGACCAGTAATATCTTTTCCAGCTCTAAATCAATAAGGCAATTGACAACAGTAAGAAGCCTTCTAGACAATATAGAATCAAGGTGACATTTAGGCTACGGAAAGTTCATAAGCATATAAATCAGAGGACTGAAACACAATTGATGTTTTGTTGGCAATCAGGTGTGTGTACCAAGACCTTGATAGCCTGTTGTTACCTCCATAACAGAAGTTTCTTAAACTGAAGCCCATGAACTTATCTTTTAAATATTTTAATAGCAGTACTCCAATACAACTGGTATCCTTTACATTCCTATCTATTTTATTTTATACATTTGAAGATATTATTCCATTGCCTTCACCAGACATCCAAAAGCATCTAGGACATGTGAAAAAGGTTAAGAACCCCTGACAAAGATACAGCTAAGTCCCTTTTAATGTGACTAACGAAACCCCTGAAGTGCTTGCATGTATGTGAATTTACTCTATTTCAAGTAATAGTTATATAAAATATAGTAATTGATTCTAGCCCAGTGGAAATATTCAGTGTAAATTCGAACAATGCAACTACTTTAGAGAATCATTATTCATACTAATTGGGACCTAGCTGGATCTTAAAGACTTCTTAGTCCAATTATTTTTCACAGATGAGGAAACTTAAGCCCAGGCAGCGGAAGCGACTTGTATGAGATGATGATCAATAGAATCCCAAGTCTCCCGCTCTTTCTCGTGTTTTCCTGTTTCCTTAATGCTGACAGACCCATGTTAGGTGAGATGTTATAAGACTAGTGTGAAACCTTTAGGTATTGCTGCTACTGGCAAAAGTTTGGAGGTTCGGAGTGGAAAGCAAAAGCAAACATCACTCTTCTGGCTCCTCCTCTCTGCTTAGGAATGTTTGGATTGTCCAGATTCTTACTCAACAACACCTTTCTCCCACCACTTGGCATCATAGGAGGTATGATTTTCTCATGCTCTATGCCTCTTCTCCATCCTCTGCTTGGAGATAAGAGCTTCTCTGACACTATGTTACACCTCAGACTGGGCCAACAATGGCCCCTTTAACTTTGGTGTTGATGACCTGGAAGTCACATGGTCCAAGTATCTTTGTAATTTAGGAGCTTATAAAAGTTACATCAAAACCATAAAATTTATAATCAGCTTAGCCTCTAGCTGGGGAATTCCTAAGCATTTTGAAAAGAGGCTTAAACCTTTGACCCATTTAATCCTGTTTATATTAAGCTATACTTTGGCATCCTCACCAGCCTGCCTGCATGTGAATAATAGACTGGCAGATATCACAAAGAAGTTGTGGTCACTCATAGTTTTTATATGAAAGAAAAAACAGGAAATTGAAAAACCTTAGAGAAATTGAAAAGATCATATAGAAAATGCCTGGCACAATAAGAATTGGGGAGGGAGTTGGAGAAATAAGCCTTTTGTAACTCTCAAAGGAGTTACAACCAGAATTTTCAGTTCATTATAGCCACCGCAGGAAGAGTTACATCCTTGTAAGTGGATGCTTAGCCATTTTAATTTAGTCTTCAATGCCCATTCTCTACTCTTGAACTCTAGCTGAAAAATGCCTATAGTCTTCTCTCCTTCTCTCTACCATAGATATTGTGCTGCCATGCAAGCTGCCACTGCCAGGCTCACCCCTCTCCTCTGCCAAAATCTCAGTTTAACAATTCAGTTCTGCTTGGTGGAAAGCCTTCCCTAGATTTCTGAATGGTCTCAGTCTCTCCCAAAACATGAAGGCTATCTTTCTAAGTCTGCAATTCTCAGAGAGACAAGCTAGGCTTGAGTTTTTTTTTATTTTCCAGGGCTGGATGAGCATATCACAGAGTCCTAAAAGTGATTTTTAAATGTGTCATTTAGGATGATCAACTGTAAAAAGACAACATTCAAATTGAGAAGAAAGAGTGATTCAGTGGTTAGGAGAGGGTGATTCTAGTACAGTCCTGCAACTGACCTTGGACAAACAGGATGTCCTTTTGGAATATAACAGCTTCTTATCTCTCGTCTCTCCTTATCTCTTTACCTCTCCTTATCTCAAAGGCATGAAGGGAGATCACAGCATTGTAAGAACATACCAAGAATAACACTAGAAAAATATCATCCAATTGCATCTTTTTACGTTTATATTTTGGAGAGAGAGAAGAAATCCAAACCCTGTGGATAAGAAGCAACATGATAGACCAGATCAGTAGTCCCTTCTCCTTAATGATCCTTGGATCCCCAAACATCCCAAACTACATCATAATAGTTAGAAAAAATGAAGCCTTTGAAAAAGGACAACCCTAGTTTCTATTTAAAGAAAACAAAGCACCATAAAAAACATAGGCGCAGGAGAGTATTTTTTAAAATGATAAAAAGCATATGTTTAAAACCCAGAGCTGACATTATATGTGTTGGGGACACATTAGGCTCTTTCCCAATAAATAAAGCATTAGTCTAGTTAATCATGCTAATTGCCTTTCTCATATCCCAACTTTATCATAGTGAATACTTTTTTCATACAGTGCTATAATCTTCTGACAAGATTTTATCTGAAAATTTTATTGATATTAATTTGTGATATTGGTTTAAAAATGTCTTTGTTTTATTTCCCTGGTTTAAGTATTAGCACTGTATTTGTCTCATGGTTGATAGTATTTTCTATCTCAATTTAAAATAATTTAGACAGTAATATAGATATTAATTTTGAAAAGATTACTAGAATTCATCTACAAATTTATCTGGACCATATTTCTCCCCCTCATTTGGCAGTTTCTTTAAACCTAGTTCAATTTCATTTTCTTTTAAACTTGTTTCAATTTCATATTTATGCTCTCTATTTAATGTTCAGTTAATTTGAGCATGTAAAGTTTTTGTAGATAATCCTCTATTTTGTTTAAATTTTCAGTTATTCCAGTAAGTTAACCAATCAACCAAAAGTACTTATAAAGTGAATACAAATACAACGAATATACAATCTATATTTGTCAAGAAGTGATATTCAAATGTAAGAGATATTTGCAGAACATATAAAATACAAACAATTGCAAACTCATTAAATTCAAGGTGTTTTGAGAGGGAGGACACTAGCAGTTGAAAAGATCGGAAATGGCTTCCTATAGAATGTGGCATCTTCAGTGGCATCTTAAGGGATGGAGAGATTTTATGAAGATTTTATGAGGAAAAGGGATGCAAGAAGTGTATTCTAGGCATAGAGTATGGAGTGCAAAGATATGAGATGCACTATTATACATGAGGGGTAGCAAGGTGATTCTAAGTGCTAGGCATGGAATTGGGAAGACTCATTTTCCTGAGTTCAAATCTGGCATCAGACACTTACTTGCTGTGTGACCCTGGATAAGTCACTTAACCCTGTTTGCCTCAATTTTCTCACCTGTAAAATGAGCTGGAGGAGGAAATGGCAAACCACTCCAGTATCTTTGCCAAGAAAACCCCAAGTTGTGCCAGAGTCAGACATGACTGACAGCAACATGAGGAAAAGAGAAGTCAGTTTGCCTGGATAGTATAGTATGGTTGGAAAAGTAATTTAAAATTAACCCTGACACGTAGGTTGTAGAAAGGTTGAAAAGGTCTTTAAAAGGTGAAATGGGGGACCTTATATTTCATTCTAGAGGTAAAAGAAAAATATTGGAGTTTATTGAGTTAGGGCAGTGGCATGTTCAGATATATATTTAAATAAAATGACTTTGCCAGCAGGTTGGGGGGTAGAATGAAGTGGGGAGAGACTTGAGACAGGGACAATAATTAGGCAGTTCCTTTTGTAATCTAATTGAGACGTGATTAGAGTGTGATCTAATATGATAGCTGTATAAGTAAAGAAAAGGGGTATTGGATGAAAGCTCTGTGGTAAAAATGGGGGCAACAATGTTTGGCATTTGTGACATGTGAGGTAAGTAGAATGAAGAGTTGAAGGTGGGACCAAGGTTGGAATCTTGGAGACTGACACAAATGGAAATTTGGAAGATGGCTGGATTGTGGGGGAATAGAATGAGTTTTATGTTGAGCATGTTGAGTTTGAGATGTCTCTGGGACATCCAATTTGCAATGTCAAATAAGCATTCAGTGGTAGGGAACTAGAGATCAGCAAGGAGACACTGAATTGTATATATAGATCTGTGAATCATATTCCTAGAGATGGCAGTTAAACCCATGGATGCTGATGAGGTCACCAAGAGAGTATAGAGAAAGGTTAAGTGGAGCTAGGATAGAGCTTTGACAATTTGACAGTTAATAGATCACTGGAAATTTTGAAGAGAACAGTTTTAGTCAAATGATGAGGCTGGAAGCCAGATTGCAAAGGGTTAAGGAGTGAATGAAAGGAGAGAAAGTGGAGAGAGATATTGTAGGCAACTTTTTCTAGAAGTTTGGTTAAGCAAGGGAGAAAGATAAAGGATGATAACTCAAAGAAATGGTTCTAGTGAAAAAAAATTTAAGGATGAGGAAGACAAGAATATGTGAAGGCAGTAAAGAAAGAAGCAACCACTAGGCAAGAAGAGGTTGAATATTATATATCATGATGTGTAGTCAGTTTTGATAATTCTTTTTATTTCTCCTCTAATGTGGTTTCATTTTTTTCACTTAAAAAAAATCAGGAAAGTCAAAGCGGAAGATTTGAACTTATGCACAATTGACCATATTCTCTGACTTCCCATAGGTGATTATCTTTTATTGGAAGAAGTTTCAGAATCAGACATTATATGAATGGTGAACAAGGGGGAAAGAATTATGCATCCCTACCATCCTCATAGTGAGGGGATGGTTGTTCTGACTGTCTTTCATTTAAGAGGGACAGGTGATGAAAAGAAGGGGATGGAAATAGGGATTACAAGGAGCAAGGGTTACCCTAAAGGGACTTAGGGGATGCTGTTGAATAGCTTTTCCCTAAGAGCAGAGGGCTGTGTCTGTGGTGGGAGATGGGGATTTCAGGGTGGTTTAGTTGGAGGGAATTTTTGCATTGCCAAACCACTTTCTCTAAGAGATTGCTCTGCCTCTTTTTGCAATGTTCATCCCCAGAAGAATGTAGGTGGGAGTATCTCAAATGGGGTTTGTAAACCTGGCATCTACCAAACCCCATTGTGCCTGTGGATAGATTTTAATGGGTCTGTAAACTTGGATGTAAGTTATTTTCACTACCCTCAGACTGAAATTTCACATTTCCTTCAGTTATGAATGTAGGCAACAGAAGTTATTCTGAGAAAGTTTAGTGGGTCCATGGCACAAAAGAGTAGAGAACCTTTGAATTATAGAAGGGACGAGTAAGATCCTGAGTGCAGCCAACACTTAGACTATAATGATGGAGGGAACAGGGTAGGATAGAGCTAGATAACATAACCTTTGGGGAGGATACTGATCATGATGGGTAACTAGATTTGGCACACAAGGAAACTTCTGCATTAGGCATTGCTTTCCCTTGACATTTCTTCCCTCATGAGTTGATGTCCCTAAGAATAAGGCACAACAGAAAAATAGGAATGATGAGTCAAGACCTACTAATGCAATAACAAAGAAATTGTGTAGAAAACGGAGCTCAAAGATGGTATTTCTGGAGTGTCAACCTCATATGAGTCTCAGAGGGAATAGAAATGGAACAAATTTTGTTTTCAATTTCTTTCATTCTTTTTTTATTCAAGTCTTTTTCTACAATATCTGATTGCTCACCATCTTGGGAGGGGGGAGGGGGAAGTAGAATTTGGAACTCAAAACTTAAAAAACACAAATATTAGAAATTGTTTTAACATGTAATTGGGGGAAAATAAAATGTATTAAATAAGAAATGGAAGAAATAAAGGTGTAGGCCATGAGTAAGAAAATGAAATTCAGGCTAGATTGGAAATAAGAAAAACTTGTAAAAATAGAAGTAAAATAAAATTGCTAAAATTAAGGTTGGGGAAGGGGGGTAGGAAGATTTAAAACTAATGACTTAACTGCAAAGGAAAGGAGAAGGGATAAAAGAGGAGAAAAAATAACAAAAATGAAAGAAAAATAAATGAATAATTAAGTAAAATGAAAGAACTTGGGATAAGGTAAGTAATTGAGTGCAGAAAGGAAATGAAGCCAATGGAAAAAGAAAAGCATCAAAGTGGTGTACATAAATCTAATTTTAGGAACAAAGTACTGACAAAGCAGGGAAATAAAGAAAAGCAAAACTAAATAAATAAATGGAGGAAAACATAAGCTTATCAACCACTACTTTAAATGAGAATAGATTAAACAATGCAGTTAAAAAAAAGAATATGAAAGAATGGATAAGAAAATACCCCTAAATCTGCTATATACAAGAAACACATCTAGAAAGTAAATACATGTGGAATTCAAAATGAAAAGCTAGTACAAAATTTACTATGTACCAAATGAAGCCAAAAAAGCAGGAGTAGTAATCATGTTATCAGACAAAGCAAAAATAAAACTCACAATAGCAATAGAGATAATCAAATAAGCTTCATTGTGCTTAGGGAACCATTGATAATGACACAATATCAATACTAAATACATAGGCACCAAAAGGCATGCCTCTAAATTTATAAAAGAAAGGTTAACTAACCTGTAAACAGATATATGTAACAAACTGTGGGAAAATGATGTGGTAGGACCTAGAGTTCAGATCCCCCATAAGCATCTTGCAAAAGCTCTTCAAGTGTACCAGAAGGAACATGATAAATAAAATTTTAAAAAGCCATAATCTCCATCCAGTCCAAGTCTGCACAAAAAGACTGCTAGAATCTCATGGAAGCTTGGATAACAGACAAGCCCTGGCAAGCAGGAGTCAAAGCACTGACCTGGACCAGGAAACAAAGTGAATCCAGAGCTCAGGTTGTTCATCTGCCCATGAAATTCAGGGCCTAGGAAGTCTGCCAGAGGAGCAGCAGTAGATGGGGCCAGACTGACGTCTAGGTAACTCAATATGCAGCACCTGGGTAACCCTAAGGTATGTATAAGTAGCAAACTGGGACAAATTAGTACCCAGTAGACAAAACCCAGGGAGCTCCACCCAGGGCAAACCAGGGAATAGGGTTAGACCAGAGCACAGGCATCTCAGTACCTATGTTCAAGTAATATAGCTCACAGGCTAAGCAATACTTATACAGCCTACATGGAGTCACAGCAGGAAAAAGGGCAACACCTGGGAGGGAAAGCACCGAGGGCCTCTCGGGAAACCTGCTACATGCAGCAATATCTAGGTGGGATCCACCAGACTCGCAGGAAGGGACAGAGCCAATCTGAGTTTGAAATTGTGCAAGATGGAGACAAACAGCAAAAGAGCTCAGGACAAAGCCTAGGTTGAGCCACCAGGAGGCTGAGCCCAAGCCCTTCAGAAGGCAGGACCTAATCTAAGCATGAAACATGGCCTGTATACACCATCCAAGAGCACTGAAGGGAGCAGGGCTCGACTGAAATGCAAAGCCCCAGTCAAGAAACTGAGTCTGGAGATAGTAGTAAATGATAAAAAAAATGGCAAACATAATGAATACCCTGAAACTGAGAGAAGCCCAAGAAATAAACCTAGAAGAAAAGAGTTACTTCATCAGAATTCCAAATAGACCTTTAAAGGAAAAAAATTAAAAGATATAGATAGCAAGGGGAAACTTTAATGTTCTTCTATTAAGGCTAAAAAAAGTCTAACAAAGATAAACAAAAGAGAAAATATAATTGAACAAGTTGGAAAATTTAGAGCTAACTGACGTAGAGTTTTTTCAATGACAATATTAAAGGATATGTATGTTTTTCTTCACCAAATCATGCCTTTAAAATTGATTACGTAATAGGGCAGAGAATTATAAATACTAAAAAAGTAAAAATACTATACATCATTGTAGACTGCACCACAATAAAACACAATTAAGTATTTTAATTATGGTATATGATAAATTAATAGAAGGCAAACAAAAGATACAGACCTAAATGCAGACTTAATAAAATCTTGAATTATGAGTGGTCCAAAAGAACAAATCACAGAAGCAATTAATGATAGTGTGTAAGAAAATAACTGTGATGAGACAACATACTAGAATTACTGAGATAAGTCTAAAATGATAATCAGACAAAAATTACACCCTGGACAGTAGATATTGACAAGATGGAAAAATAAGTTAACTGAATATAGAACTAAAAATAGAAATTCAATAAGTAAACCAAAAATGTGCACAAAAGAGGAAATCTCAGAAATTATTTAAAAATAGACAAAGTAGAAAATAAAGACTCAAAGCCAATACAACTACAAACCTGTTCTTTGAAAAGATGAACAAAATCAATATATGATTAGTTAATCTGATTTTAAAATGAGGAAAATGGAATGAAACCTATTTGTAAAATATCCTATTGAGTCTCTATCTTCACTTTTGTTATACCAGGAATCACACATGGATTCTAAGCCATCAGGAAACTACACAGCAGTCACCAACTTCCTTCTGCTTGGATTAACAGATGATCCCCTTCTTTGTATCATCCTTTTTGTGTTATTTCTGGGGCTATATGTATTCACAGTAATGGGAAATTTCTGCACAATCATTCTAATTAGGCTAAGTCCCCAGCTTCACACCCCCATGTACCTCTTTCTTAGTCATTTGGCTTTTGTTGATTTTTGGTATTCTACAGGTGCTACACCTAACATGCTTGCAAATTTTTTAGAGGAGGAAAATATCATTACTTATTCTGGCTGTATTACCCAGCTGTGTTCTCTGGTGACTTTTGGAGCCACAGAGTCCTTCTTGCTCACATCCATGGCATATGACCGTTACATGGCCGTTTGTAACCCATTACTTTACTCTGTGAAAATGTCCGACCAGGTTTGCCTTCTGCTTATAGTGATTTCCTACATAGGTGGTTGTCTGAATGGAGTAACTTATACTGGCTGCTTATTGAATTTATCCTTCTGTGGACCCAATGTAATTGATCACTTTTTCTGTGACTTCTCTCCATTGGTTAAGCTTTCCTGTTATCATGCTTTTGCAGCAGAAATACTTCCTGCTATTTACTCAGCAGTAATAATATCTATAGCTCTTGTTACCATTGTCATCTCCTATCTGTATATCTTCATCACAATTCTCAGTATGAACTCAAGAGAAGGAAGACAAAAAGCCTTCTCTACCTGCACTTCCCACCTCACTGCAGTCACTCTATTCTATGGGACCATTATCTTTATTTATGTAATGCCTACATCCAGCTATTCTACAGATCAGAACAAAGTGGTATCCGTTTTTTATATTGTGGTGATTCCAATGTTGAACCCCATGATCTATAGCCTGAGGAACAAAGAGATTAAAGATGCCTTAAAAAGACTGGTCCACAATAAAATACATTCTTAATTGTTAGAAGTATTGACAATTTCAATTAAATAACATTATTATGTGGAAATGTAATTATTTAAGCAATATGATTTAATAGAGTGCTGGACTGGAAGTCTAAAGAGAGAGATTTGGGTTTTAGTCCCAATTATGGACTTTGACTTTGGAAGAAGTGAATTACTCTTCATGTACCTCAGTTTCACCTCTAAAATTTGGGAGTTGGTCTAGGTTATCTCTAATATCTGTGGTGTAATGAAAATAGCACTACATCTGGTATCATTAACTCTGACTTCAAGACTTCTATTCACTTAATCTTTCTGGGCCATTTTCCCATGTTAGACCAGATAATTTGTACTTATAGATTTAGAGATGGAAAGATTGATAGAATTCATCCAGTCAGTCTTCCTCATTTCACAAATGAGGAAACTGAGCCCCAGGAATGCTTAATAACTTGTCCAAGGATATATAAGTAGTGAGTGTCAGAGCAGAATTTGAGTTCAGGTCTTCTGACTCTGGGGGCAATACTCATTTCACTGGACCACTAACATCTCTTCTATCTCTGGATGCATGATCCTTCAAAACTTTCAGCTCTAACATTCAATGCATTGATTGGTTGAGTTATAAAATTGCAGTATTTTTAACAGAATAGCTTCTTTTCCTTTTTTATATTTGATCCTTTTTCTTACTGTTTTTATTTTGTCCCTGTTTGTATTATACCTGTTGAAATGTTTGTGATTCTCAAGGGAAATTTCAATAACATCTATAAGCCAAAAAAAAAAAAAAAAAGAAGCTGACATATTTCTTGACTGCAATTGTCAAATACAGATTTTACAGAAAAAAATTTGTAAATCAATTGTATCCTTAATCCTTCTTTCCATTTAATTATGGCTACTCTCATTTAAAATAGTACTGGTCTTCCACAGCTTTGCTTTAAGTGGTTTTCAGTTAATTAGCATATTTTATTCTGTTCCCCACCCCCAGTTTTCTTGCATGTAGAAAATGTTGGAGTTTAATTTTCTTATCCACTCTGCCACTTTTTTGTTTAATTGGATTTTTAATCTATTCATATGTAAGGTTTGATTTTCATCCTTTTTTTTTGTATTTTGTCTTTTCAGTATTTTATCCTATCAGTATTTTGTCACTATTACTACTTTCGCTTAGAATACTTTATACTAGTGTTTTCTCATATTCTCTTCCTCATTTTTCTTTATCTGCCCTATCCAAAGTTCATTGAATTTATTTAAATTACTAATTTATTCCTTTTTTCCTCTTTCATGTTGAGCAAGAAAGAATTGATGAAGGTGAATATCAAAATAGGAATTCATTCTCTCCTTAGAAACAAGCACTCCCTTCCCCCACCCACCCCAAAGAATAGCCTCTAAAGACTGGATTGCTTGCATAACATAGTCTTGATTATTTGATTAATTTGCCTTTTATGTATTTCTATTGTTAAGGGTACGTACAAATTGAATGTTCTGTTCATTTCTTTTTTTAATTTTTTTTTACAGAAATGCATTAAATTGCTCTATTGAAAGTTCTTATTTTTCATTAATTATTAGGCTCTGATTTAGAAGACATGTTATTTTGGTTGGCTAATTGAAGAACTTGGCTTTTGGGAACATGATTCCATTCTTTCCACTAATATCTTGTGACTGTGGAATAGTCCTAGATTATCCAAACGGGCATTCCTTCACACCTAAAGATATTTTTTCCTACTGGCTTGAGAAGTTTAGTGTTTATTGTTAAAATTGTGAAATCCACCTACTACCTACTGAGGAATTTTAAGTGTGTTTTTTCCTGATTGTGATCTTTGGATTTGATGAACCAGTGATTTGTTTTCTATATTTAAATATTCTAGGCAGCTTCACACATTATCTCCTGCCCTGTTATTCAGAGCTTTCCACCTTAGCATCATATTTTTTTTCTTTTTTTTTTTACCCACATTAGCTATATTTTTAGAAAGAAAGATTAAAAATATACTTCAGTCTGAAATGTGAGTCCACCATTTCTTTATCTGGAGGTGGATAGCATGTGTGATTATGAGTCCTTTGGAATTGTGTTTGGTCATTATGCTGATCAGAGTTACAAATTCTTTCCATGTTGATTATCTTTACAATATTGCTATTATTGTGTGGATTGTTCTGATTCTCATTCTCTTTGTATCAATTCATAAAGGTTTTCTCAGGCTTTTTCTGAAACCTTGTTCATTATTTTTATAGCATAATAAGATTCCATCATACCCATATACCATAACTGGTTCAGTCATTCTCCTACTGATAAGCGTTTCATCAATGTCCAATTCTTTGCTACTACAAGAAGAGCTGATATAATTATTTTTGTATATATGGGTCCTTTCCTCTTTCTTTGATTTTGTTGGGGTATAGCCCTAGTAACCCTATTGATAGGCCAAGAGAGATGTGCAATTTGATAATTCCAAACTGCTAGTCAAACTCCTTGATTTTACATAAGAGGAGATACCCTCAGAGAAAATAAATAACTACTGACATGCCACAAAACCAGTAAATGTTATGAGAGTCTAACTGGGAACCTAAGTCTCCTATATCTCAGTTCAAAATCAAAACTATGAGAGCCAGGATGAGTAGAAACAAAAGGAGCCCAGGAGATCTTGATTATCCTAAACACAATATGAGATTCTCCAGACCATCCCAGCCTGGCCCCTTATTGATTATTAAATTGTCATGCAAGCCACTAAGAGCATTCTGAGAAGAAATGGGAGGCAAGTGATGGTTTCTGGGTGAACTCTATATTGTACTCCCTCCTCGCTTCTGACTCATAGAATCCTTATCTTCCTTCAAATCACAGTTCAAGCAACACTTTCTGTATGAAGTCTTTCCTGGTTCTCCTTTTCTTCCTCAAATTGCTACTGTTCCCCCTCTCTATTTTGTGTATTTTTTCATGGGTGTTCTATCTTTATATGTATTTTGTATATATTGTATATATACTTGTTGCCTCCTTATTAGAATTTAAGTTCCTTGAGAGCAGAGACTGTTTCATTCTTTGTACTTTCATTCCAAGTCTAGTACATAATCAGTGCTTTATAGATATTTATTGATTCATTGAGAGAATGGAAAGTTTCCCCCTATCCTTGAAAGTTTTTCATGGGAGTCAGGGCTTTATCAACCATCCCTTCTTTTGTAAGATAGAACCCATTAGTGTATAGGTATAGAGAATGTTTTTACTACTTGGTTCTACTCCTTGGTCTTTTATTCTTTGTTCTGAATGTTGTTCTATATTTCAATCAAATACTTTTGCTATTAATGTGTCTCTTGCATTGTCTGGAAATAAAAACAGAAAGATATATACATATTTCTCAACTGTGCATGACACCTTTACAAAAATTTATCATGTCTTGGAGTAAAAAAACCCCTCACAAACAAATGCAGAGAAGCAGAAATATAAATTTTTTGCAGATCTCAACAGAATAAAATTATACCATTGAAAATAAATATTTTGAGGCAATCAGGCTTAAGTGACTTGTCCAGGGTCACATAGCTATTAAATGTCGGAGGTTGGATTTGATATCAAGTCCTCCTGAATCAAGGGTCAGTTCTCTATCCACTGCACCACTATGCTGCTCTGAAAACAAATATTAAACATCACCTGGGTAGATAGCTTAAACCTAAAGAATAGTTGGATTAGAACATTTCATAGAAGTGACAGTTTCATTCAAGATAATGACAATAATGGGACAGCACTGCGTATTTTGAGGGGTATAGACAAAGCAGTCCTTAAGGAAAACTTTACATCTCTAAAAACTTATATGTATTTATTTTATTTTATTAACAAAAAAGGAGAAAGAATAGATGAATGAATCAGTAATGCATTTTAATGAATAGCTGCAGCCATTCTAGAAAGTAATTTGAAATTAATTCCAAAAAGCTACTAAACATACTGTACCCTTCTACTCATCTATACTACTGCTTGGTCTCTATCCAGAAGAAAAAAAGAAAGAGGAAAATATCCTTTATGTACAAAAATATTTATAGCTACTCTTTTTTGTAATGTCAGAAATATAGAACCTAAGGGGATGTTCACCATTTGATGAATGGCTAAATAAGTCTTGGCATTTGAATGTGATGGAGTTATTGTGTATTAAATAAATGAAAGACTTATAAGAGCTGATGCAGAATCAAGTAAGCAGAAACAGAACAACTTACACCATAACGTACATATTATAAATTAAACAATTTTGCATTTGAAAAGTAAGAGCTATGCTCAATACAATAAACCTGATTCCAAAGAACTGATGATAAAACATGCTATTCAATTACACAGAAGTGATGGATTTAGAACACAGGATTGTACATATGTACATACATACATACATATGTACGTACGTACGTAGGTATGTATATGTTCTAAACTCATGTTAGATTTTTTGACTGTCATTTCACACTAATGATTCACATATAGCTTGCATTTCACTCATTTTTCCACAGGTATTGTAGTGTCACCATGCTCTCCCTATCTTGTTCTTGTGCAATGAATTTTTTAATCCCATTCAGGACTCTATCTTTATCTTCATTAGATTTCTTCTTACAAGTTCTGGCTGAGTATTCTAGTCTTTTTTAATGGTGATCCTATCTTCCAACACATAAATATCTAAATATCCTTCAACATATAAATTATCATTCTCAGTTTTGTGTCTTCTGCAAATTTGATGCTATCTCTCCTTTTGTCTATGCCATCAATAAAAATGTTGTGCAATACAGGACCAAAGACAGATTTCAGGGCCATTCCACTGGAGAATTCCTTCCAGCTGTATGTTGATTCATTCATTTTAATTAAATGATACTTCGGATCTGGTCATTCAATGAGTTTGAAGTCACCTATTACATCCTCATAGCTGTCCATCAAGTCTACAAGGATTATATGATAGATTTTGTGAAACATTTTGCTGAAATAAACATATTATCTATAGAATTCTCCTGGTTGACCATTCATTCAATAAGCATGCACTAAGCAGCCATAATATTCTAGGCACTGTGCTAGGTGATGGGGTTTCAGTGCCAAAAATGAAAAAGTTGCTGGATTTGATGAGCTTACATTCTACTGGAGGAAACAACATGTATACATGTAAGTATATATAAAATATGTACAAAGTAAGGAAAAAAGTAATTTGAGGCAGGATACTATGAGCCAAGGGTGTGTATCAGGAAAAACTCTGGGAAAGAAGTGCTACTTAAGCTGAGCTTTGAAGTAAGCTAGGAATTTAAAAGGACAGGCATAAGAATGGGGTACATTCCAGGCAGAGGTACAGATAGAATGTCATAAAAAGGGTTGCCATGTTCATAGTAGAATTTTTTTTTGTCATAGCAAAAAACTGGAAACAAAATGTGTCCATCAGCTAGGAAATGGCTGAAACATTGGGGAATATTAATAGAATGGAATATTTGAACACTAATGAATAATGGACATGCAGACTGGGATAGCTTTTAGGAACAGAAGCAGAGTGAAGAAAAAAGAATCGGGAAAATAATAAGCACAATGACTACAATCCTGTAAATGAAGACTACACAAAAAGACAACATAATTCTGGTTAATTAATTTATGGAAGAGGGGATGGATTAGTAGCAGGGAGACCCATTATGAAGCCATTGCAATAGACCAGGCAAGAGGTGACGAGAGCTTGAACTACTGTAGTGTTTCTGTGAGTGGAGAGAAGGGATCGATTTGAAGGATACTGTAAAAGTAGAAAACTTCAGTTTTAAAAAGATGCCCGGGATAGCCATCTCTTTTTTTCTCACTGGGCTATACTGCTTTAGGTTTCTCCAATATTCCTTTCCAACACATTTTTCCCTTTCCTCTCTCCCCCTACCGCCAGCTTTTTATTTTTTGTGGTGTCTTCTGCCACTTGATGGTAAGCTTCTTGAGGCCAGGAACAATCTTTCTCTTTCATATTTGTATCCCCAGTGCTTATAACTGTGTCTGGCACATAGGAGGTACTTAACAAGATTTTATTGACAGACTGATTGAAACCTAGCAACTATTTAGATATGTGGAATGAGGGAAAGGGAAGACTCAAAGATGACACAAAGGTTGTCAACTTAAGTGACCATTAATGGTCCCTTAAAAGAAATAATGAAGCTTAGAGAAAGAGATAGGCTTTGGGGAAAAGTTCCAGTTTGGATAGCTTATTTTGAGATGCCTATGGGATAGCTAGGTGATGATACCTAGCAAGCAGCTGGTAATGTGAAATGAGTTCAGCATAGATTGAGACTACATACATATATTTGGGAGTCATCAGGACAGAGATGAGAGATGATAATTAAATCCATGGGAGCTGATGAGATCATGAGAAAGTGAACATTGAGAAGGAAGAGGGCCCAGGATAGAACTTTGGGGAATACCTCTGCTTAAAGAATGATAAGATATCACAGAAGCAATAGGGGAGAGAGACTGACAGAGACAGAGAAAGATGAGAGAGAGAGAGAGAGAGAGAGAGAGAGAGAGAGAGAGAGAGAGAGAGAGAGAGAGAGAGAGAGAGAGAGAGAGAGAGAGAGAGAGAGAGAGAGAGAGAGAGAGAGGAAAAAGAAGTTGGAGAAAGGGAGAGAGTATATAGGATGTTGGTCGAGTAGTTCAAAGTATGACAAAAGCTACAGGGGTATATAATAGAATGAGGACTAAGGAAAGCCTTCCTCAGTTCAGAGATTATTGATGAACTTGGACTCATTATGTCCAAAACTGATCTCATCTCTCTCCCCAAACTCATCTCTCTCCCTAACTATTCTATTTTTGTGGAAACTACTATCATCCTTTCAATTACCCAGTTTTGTAATCTAGGAGTCATCCTCAACTCTTCATTCCCTTTACTATGATATCTAATATGTTGACAAATCTTATTGATTCTACCTTCAAAAAATTTCTTATATCTATCCCTTTCTCTCCACAAACAAGACCATCTCCTTAGTTCAGGGCCTCAAATGACCATTCTTGAATTATTGCAATAGCTTCGTACTTGGTCTTACTGCTTTTTGGTCTTTCCTCTGCAATCAGTACTTCATGTAGTGATATTCACATAGTGACATTCCTCAATTACAGGCAGATCTTACCATGTCACTCTCTGCCTCAAGGAGACCAAAGACTAAATCTTGGTACACTTAATCCTTTCATTTAGAACTCAAGCCCTGGGCCCACACTATTCTGACCAGTGAATGCTTCAGGAATCACATGGCCATGACTCCAGTCAAGCTTCACTTAATGCATTTTACATTTCTGCCATTTTCTTGTATGAATACCCTCTTCTCCTCTCCACTTTTCGCTTCTAAAATCATAATCAAATCAATCCTACTGTAGGCACTGGTAAGGGTTTGTTCCTTTACACCCTGATGGCAATACTCAACATCCCTGTGATTGTTTAAACCAAAACACCTTTCCCCACTTATTCCTCTATAGTATTGTCTCCCTTTTCAGAAAATACACTCCCTGAGGACAGGGATTGTCTTCCTATTCTATTTGTATCCCTAGTACTTACCATGGTACCTGAAATATGTTGATGAATGTATGTCTTAATAAGTACTTTTACAGTACTTAATAAGTGCTTTTTCATTCATTCAAGGAGCTCCAGGGGCCCCCTTTCACCTCTAGGATCAAATAATAATAATAATAGCTAGCATTTATATAGCATTCTGAAGACTTACGAAGCACATCAGCTGTGTTATTTCATTTGAGCCTCACAACAGCCCTGTGCTATTAATAGGTGCTATTAGTATCCGCACTTTACAGTGAGGAAAATGAGGCTGGAGAAGGTTAAGTGACTTGTCCAGGGTCACACACAGAATAAGTGTTTGGGGCAGGATTTGAACTCAAGTCTTCCTGCCTCGGAGGCCAACCTTCTGTCCATTGTACCAACTAGCTGCCAAATATATACTTTTCTAATATTTAAAGCCTTTCAAAATCTAGCTCTAGCTTCCCTTTTAAGACTTATGCATGTTATTCTGCTTCATTCACTCTGCAATCCAGACAAACTGGCCTACTTTTATTCTCAAAAAAAATGATAGTCCATCTCCCATCTCTAAGCCTATGTACTGGCAGGCCCCATGCCTAGAATGCCCTCTCTCCTCATTTCCACTCAGAATCCCTGGCCTCCTTCAAAATTCAGCTTTTTAAAACCTTTTCCTAATTCCCTCAGTTTTACATCTACTTATATGTGCACTTAGTTCTCCCCAAAAAGAGCAAAGCCAGAGAAGTTAATTCCTCATCATGTATTCCCTCCTCACCTATGCCTCTTAAAATCCTTAACAACTTTCAAGATTCAACTGAGGTGCCAACCTCTGCAGAATGCATTTTCTATTTTCATAGCTATTAGTGTTCTCTCTCTTAACAAATTATTTTGCATTTAGATATTTGTTTAATTGTTATACACCACACCCATATCCCATAGTAATATGTGTAAGCTCCCCGAAGGCAGGTGCTATTTTGCATTTTACTTTTATATTCCCAGCATTTATCATAATATCTTGCGCATAGTAGGAATTGAAAAAAACATAATTGTCAAATTAAATGGAGTAATTAAAGTAAACTTCCCATGATGGAAAGACTAAAAGCATATGGTTTCAAGTACTGACTTTGATGAGAACATTTTTGTATCTGTATCCCCAACCCCAGCAGAATGACTAACATAATCAAGGCATTTTAATAAATATTGGTTGACTGCTTGATTGATTCTTGTGCAACGTTTGACACCTTTATTCTATTCCTCTGTGTGGATGCTTTCTGCTCCCCAGACTTTTGACATCACATTGTTGGTTCTCTCCTTTCCTGTCTGACTGCTTCGCTGTTTCACTTTTAATATCTCCTTGGTTAGTAATTGAAGTAGTAGCTGAAGTACTCTGTCTAGCCATACTCTTGTCATTTTCTATACTCCCTTCTTTGGCAACCTGAACTATCAGCCTCTGGGTAAATGACTACTCTTTCTCTTCATATATGTGTGCGTATGTATGTGTGTGTGTTGTGTGTATGTATGTATATATATACACACATATATATATACATATATAATACATACATAATGCACATACACTAATAGGTAAGGTGTGTGAGTGTATATCCATATATATCCAAATTGACCTTGGGCAGCTAAGTGGCATAGTGGATAAAGCGCTGGGCCTGTGATTAGGAAGACTCATCTTCCTGAGTTCCAATCTAGCTAGCCTCAGGCACTTATTACCTGTGTGACCCTGGGCAAGTCACTTTAACCTTGTTTGCATCAGTTTCCTCACCTATAAGATGAACTGGAGATGGAAATGGCAAACCACTCTAGTATCTTTGCCAAAAAAAAAACCCAAAACCAAAATGCATCATGAAGAGTAAGACGTAACTGAAAAATAACTAAACCAAAACAAATAGAAGTTGACTTCTCTTTTGAACTCAAAACGATCTATGTGACATTTACACGTCAATATCTACTTGAGACCTCAAAACCAACTTCTATAAAACCAAGTCCATCCTTTTAGCACCAAAGCCATTTATTTCCACTCAGCAATCCCCTCCACTCCATTTCCCCCACTACTGCTTCATACCTACTGCCACCATCTTAGTTAAGATCTCAACTACCTCTTGTCGTATCTTTTGCTAGGACTGAAAAGACTTCCTCCCTTCATCATCTCCTGCTGCTAGTCCATCATGCACCCCCCTGAACAATTTTCATCATGTTTACCTATAAGTCATGTCAGTCTGCTGCTCTAAATCTACAAGGTGCCTGGAGATAAAGATTCGTGTTGAGGCTCAGATTCAATCTAGCAGTAGGTTGAATCTGGCCCACTTGTGAAAACAGGCATCACAAAGGGTGGGATTTCTTAAGGCAACCCATTCTGCCAAAAAAAGATTCATGTTCATTGAGAATGTCAGTTTTTAAAAAATATTTGCTATGGAGTGGATGGCAAAGTGAACTGTAAAATTCCAAGGTTCCAATGAAATTTATTAATATATTTAGTGGAACTGAGTAACTCAGGTTAAAATGAACCTTCAAGATTTTGTTCTAATATTCTACATAATTTCTGCAGTCTCCATTTTGTCTTTGTCAATGCAGTCACAGTAAGGAGATATAGATCTCTAAGTTGAGTATCAAAGGGCATGGGAGAGCTTTATTTTTCTTATGCTGAAACAAACAGAATAAATTAATCCCTTAGGAAATTGCAGAGACTTAAATGTGATATTTGGGGCTGCAATTAACCCATCAATATACACCGTGTACATGCCATTTTTAATGACCTAATAGGTATTTCCAAGAAAGCGCACAGAGGAACTTATGGGAATCAGTCCCCAAATACCTGAAAATCCAGCATAAATAGGATATGTCATTAACTGCATTTCCTTGAATGACTTCTCATTCTAAAAGGTAGGTTTTGTGGAGTGACATTCTTTCTTTTTCCCCTGGCTGTGTTTAGACCCTCCTAATTTTTGATGACACATGCTAATAGAAGAGAAGAGGGACATAGAAAGTTTTTAACAGTGTTCATTTTATATTAGGACACAGCATTCTTCCTTCCTATTTGGTGTCTTTATGAAAGTTGTTCACCTTGCTTTGAAGCAATTCCTCCTTATACATTCCTTTCTTATTTCTGCCTCTAAGAATCCTTAGCTATCATCAAGACACAGCTAGGTACAACCCCCTACAGAAGGCATTTCCCATTTTCCATAGGTATATGTGTTCTCTCTCTTAATAAGTTATTTTACATTTAAATATCTGTGTAAATGTTGAACTGCCTCCCTCCCTTAGAATAAGCTTTTTGAAAGCAAATGCTATTTCCCCTTTTCCCTCTAATTTATCAGCACCTATTCTAGCAGGAATTGAAAAACAATTAATTGAATTGAGCAATCGAAGTAAACTTTCCATAGTGGAAAGAAAAAAGAGACATAGTTTCAAGCCTTAAATTGTCTGTATGACCTTGTGTGAGTCACTAGACCTCTCTGAGTTTCTATTTCCTCATCTGTAATGTAGGGAAAATAATATTTGCCTTACTTGCCTCACAGGATTGTTGTGAGGTTGAAAGGAGAAAGCATGTATGAAGTATTTGATCCCCATGAAACTCAGTTCATATAAATAATGGGTACTGTTATTACTAACTATTAGTTGGTGAAGATTTATATTTGATTTTGAAAGATATAGGATTCACTCTGCAGAATATTTTAAAATTGATTTTCTCTGTGCGATATGGTGATAGTAGCTTGTCTTTTCTGAGAATGTGGTACAGTGAAAAGATCATTGGATTTGGAATCTAAAGACTTGGTTCCAATTCGAAGGTCTACCATTCTGCTACCACACACAAATCACGTACCTTTTCTGAGTCTCCTTCTCCTCATTTGTTACATGAGATGTCCGGGCTGGATGACTTCAGAGGTCCCTTACAGCTGTAAATCAATGGACAGGAAGATTGGCTAGAAAAGCAAAGTACAAGGTGTGTGAAATGGCAGAGCCAGCCCTGCATCAAGATTGTACTAGAAACAGTTCACATGCATATAAATCAAAGGCCTGTTATGTTTAAAAATCTGTTCTTTAGAGCAGGTGCTCTAGTGCTGGGATTCTTTGGCTTTTTTTGTGGCATGGATTTCTTTTGCAAACTGATGAAATGTAAGGATCCCTTCTCAGAATAATGAAATGTTGCATATATTCATCATAATGGAAAGAAACTTTAAATTTCAGTTAGAGGTCAATGAACATAAATACACAATATTTTTCCATCCAAGCTTATGAACCTATTGAAATGTGTCCCTGGGCTCCTTGGGGTTTGGGAGACTTCACAATAAGAACACTTATTCTAATTGTATGATTCCATGGTCTACATCACAACATTGTAGTCCTAACTATGTTATTCATACTGGTCAAAAGGCAAAACTCCTTTCCTTTTACTTTGGACAAGTCACACGCTCTTTTGGAGAATAATGCCTGCCTCTCCCTTTCTGAAAGCAAGGAAGGTAGGAGCAAAAGATGAAGGTAACATAAAAGCACATTGGGAGTAACAGCCCTGTAGAAAGAAGTATAACCCAATTACATATTTGTGGTTATATTTTGGGTTGAGAGAACATAGCCAAACCCCTTGAAAAGTAGGAGAATGGTAAACCTACAGTTAGTTTCTTCCCTTGACTGATCCTTGGAGCCTGGTAATTTCCTTCTCCTAATCCTAATCCCAACCTGAACCCCTATTAGGATCTATATTAACATACTAGAATTTTTAAGGTTAAATTCAGTCAAATAAGTGTTTTGTCAGGGTCAGGCTGAGGGTAGGGTGGGAAGAACAGTCTTGGTTATGCTAAAGTTTGACAAAATCACATTTGGCAGCCATGGGGAAATAGCAGTAGTGAAAAAGAAAGCCTTTCCTATTGACGTAGACTGATGTGGTATGTGCAAAAGTGGATCAGTTAACCTAGATCTTGCTGCAGTACACAGTCTCTTCTACTTGTCAGAAAAATAACTGACACTGACATAAACTGAACTTTAAAGTTTCAAAATGTCTTACACAGGTTATCTCACTTGAGCCACACAACACCAAAGTCCTTTCCCAATTTTATAGATGAGAGAATAGGCTCAAAGTCTGTCTCTCCACTTTGTCATGTTGTCTGTGCAAGCTAAGCAAAAGGACTAGCTTTCTACTCATTGTATCCCCAACATTGCCTAGCACGGGGTTCTGCACATGGTAGATATACAAAAATATTTGTTAAATAAATATATTATTTAATACAAATTCACTACTGATATTTAGAGAGTTGTGAAGGAATCACCATTCTTTGTTCATTGACACATTCATTTTAAGTTGTTATTTAATTTGAGGATAGGGACCATTATTGAACTTGCTGACCCTCCAACTGCACTTGGTCAATTTTATTAATCTGTGAAATTGGAACCTCTGCATACTAAAGGACTGTTGAGACCACCCAAATCACACAATCATCGAGGGAACATAGATTTTCTAAGTGGTCTCTAGAAAAGAATTGCTTAAAATAATAAAGGATATTTTTGAGTGTGAGTGTGTGTGTATATTTAAATTCCTAGTAGCCCTATTTCAGCATATTGCTTGATGGGGGCCAGCACTACCAAGAAAGGAATTGTCACAGTATTAAATTTCTCCAACCATCATTGAGTTTCAATCTTCACTTTTGTCATAGCAGGAATCGAACATGGAGTTCAAACCATCAGGAAACTACACTGCAGTGACCAGCTTCCTTATTCTGGGATTAACAGATGATAACATTCTTTGTATCATTCTCTTTGTGCTATTTATGGGGATATATTTATTCACTGTAATGGGAAATTTCTGCACAATTATTCTAATTAGGCTGAGTCCACAGCTTCATACTCCCATGTACCTCTTTCTCAGTCATTTGGCTTTTGTTGATGTTGGGTATTCCACATCAGTTACACCTAACTTGCTGGTGAATTTCATGGTGGAGAAAAACATCATCACTTATCCTGGCTGTGTTACCCAATTATGTTCCCTGGTCACCTTTGGGGCCACAGAGTCCTTTTTACTTACTTTCATGGCTTATGACCGCTACATGGCTATTTGTAACCCATTGCTTTACTCTGTGAAAATGTCTGACCAGGTCTGTTCTCTACTAATAGTGGCTGCCTATGTAGGTGGCTGTTTGAATGGGGTAACTTATACAGGCTGTTTATTGAATTTATTTTTCTGTGGCCCTAATGTAATCAATCACTTTTTCTGTGACTTCTCTCCTTTGGTTAAGCTTTCCTGTTATCATGTCTTAGCAGCAGAAATACTTCCTGCTATCTACTCAGCAATAATAATAGCTATAGCTCTTATAACCATTGCCATCTCCTATCTGTATATCTTCTTCACCATTCTCAACATGAACTCAACAGAAGGAAGGCACAAAGCCTTCTCCACCTGTACTTCCCATCTCACTGCAGTTACTCTTTTCTATGGGACCATTATATTCATTTATGTGATGCCTACATCCAGTTATTCCACAGATCAGAACAAAGTGGTGTCCATCTTCTATATTGTGGTGATCCCAATGTTGAACCCCATGATTTACAGCCTCAGGAATAAGGAGATTAAAGATGCCTTAAGAAGACTTGTCAGTAGCAAGAGACATTCTTAATTATTAGAAATTAAATAATTTTAATTAAACAACATTCTTATAAAACACATGAGAAAATACAATCATTTGAGTAACACCATTTAACAGACAGAGTACTTGCCTAGTCATCAATAAAGATTCAGGTTTATCTCAACGATCTTACTGCCTAGTTGTTTGGAACAAGTGAGTTAGTCCCTCTGTGTTTCAGTTTCATCTCTAAAATTAAGGATTTCATCTAAGTCAGGGTTAGGGAACCTTTTCACGTTGGAAGGCCGCATTCAAGAAATTTCAATTAGATATACTTGAAATGTTCATTATTTTGTAAAACTCTAACTACTATGTACTTAATCATTTCAAAAAATGAAAATTATTTGTTAGTTTTTAAGTTAACTAGCCTTTTAATGACTTTGTCGTGTCTGCTTTTTATTGGAAAGCATTTAGGTATTTGGTTACAACATGAGTTCTGTAGTTTCAGCTGATCCTCTAGATGAGTATCAGTTATTTATGTCTTTAAGGGCATTTTGATTTGGATTAGGTATGAGAATGTAGATTTGCAGCAATAAGTGGTTGAAAAGCAAGAAAGTATTTTTGCAGAATGTTGCTGAAGTCATGGGTAGTCTACTGCATTTTTCCATATTTCAATTGGATCTTTCTTAGCAACAATGACTTAAAAATGTCATCTACTGAGAGCTCAATCAAGTCCATCTGTAGTTCTTTAGGTGCCTTGGTGATATCAGCTAGGTGAGCATGAAATGCTACTTTGAGTGTGATGTCATGATTCTCAAAGTCCGTGAACTTTTGATTGTATTCTCTAACTAATAGGTCTATAACAACAGAGAATTCTTCAGATTATTTGCATGTCATCCTGCTCATCGATGACTTTTGCTAACTGAGTAAAAGGTTCATCCAGAATTTTCTTTTGAAGAATAAGATTTTGAAAAAAGACAGCTTTTTTTTTTCAAAATGGTTAGTTTTTTTGCCACATATCATATACAGACTTAGTTTTACCTTGCAAAGACATATTCATTTTGATTTGACATGGTATCACACAGAAATTCAGCATTCCTATATAAATCTTTCAGTAATTCTCATTGCTTATTCATTCTGTAAAATTTGGATTCAGTCAAAAGGCTGCACTTAAGGACATAGAAGGCCACATGTGACCTGAAGGCTAAAAGTTCCCCGCCCTTGATCTGTGTGGTCTCTAAAGTTTGTGGCATAATTAAAAAAGTGATGGATTTGGAATTAAATCCTTCTCTGCCATTCTCTGCCTATGTAACCCCTGGGTAACAACTACAACATTTACCATTTATATAGCTCCTGCTACGTGCCAGGCAAGTGCTTTACAAATATTTAAACCTCACAACAATCCTTGGAGGTTAGTGCTATTATTATCCACGTTCTACAGATGAGGAAATTGAGTCAGGTCGAGTGACTTGCCCAGGAACACAAAGCTATTATCTTGTACTGGATTTGAACTCAGTTCTTCCTGACTCCAGAGCTAGTGGTCTATCTACTTTGTTACCTTACTCATTTGTAGAATAAGGAAATTTGATTAGATGGCATTGAACATTACTTCCAATTCTAAATCTGTGACCCTATTATCCTGTCAGATCTAACATTCTACGTATATATGGGTTGATATATGTTTTACACTAATAAAGTGTTGGCAATATTTTCAAAGCACTTTCACATCTGTTTCATTTGATCCTTACAACTTTTTCTGACCATGTCACCCCCATGCTCAAAATCCTTCAATGGCTTCCTATTGTTTCTGCAATCCAACATAAAGACTTTTGGCATTTAAAGTCCTTCACAATGTGACCTCTTCATGTCTTCACAATCTTCTTACAGGCTTCTCCCTTTCACAGATTACATGAACCAGGTACATACTAGCATACCTATTGCTCCTCACCCATAACACACTATCTCCATACTCCCTGTCTTTGTACTGGCTGTTCCCCAAGCCTAGATATGTTTTCCCTCCTCACTTCCAACTCTTCAAATCCTTTATTTCCTTTAACACTCAAATAATGTGTTGCCTTCCACTGGAGGCCTCTCTCGGATCCCCCAGATGCTAGTACCATCCCCTCAGGTAATATCAAATTTAATCTGCAGTTGTATGTTCTGATTTACATGTGTTATCTACACCATTATAATGCAATGTCTTCAAGGGCAGAGGCAGTGTTTGCATTGCACATAATAGCACTTAAAAATGGTTGTCGCTTGTTACTTGATTGATTTGGAGGTAGAAGGGATCCTAGAGGTCATCTAATCTCATTCCTCCATGATAAAAAATAATAATGATAAAAGCTAACATAAAGTGCTTCAAAGTTTGCAAAGTGCTTTACATATTATTTCATCCCCACAGTGAGACTATCTAATTGGCATTACTACCATCATTTTACAGAAGAGGAAACTGAGGTAGACATAAGTTAAGTTTCACATGCAGTATCACAGAGCTAGCAGCTAAGACAGAACCCTAACTCACATATTTCCAATTCCAAGTCTAGCACAACATTCCTTAAGCATTCTCAGTACCTTTATTTGATGCATGAAAAAACTGAGTCTCAAAGTAAGGAAGAAACTAGCCTAAGGCCACCCAGTTTGGCAGAGATCCTAGGCTAGAGCCCAAGTTTCCTAATTCCTAGTTTGATGCTTTTTTGACTATAGAATGCTGTTTCTTGAATGTAGTATGAGACCTCTATTATTCTGAAGCCCTATAAACAAGTGTGTTCAAACTTCAAGGCCCCAGTCTAGCATGAACTGGTGTTAAATATTTACAGGTATATGAAAATTTTATTTCTAATCCCACCTGCTCCAGCTCCTCATCAACCTTCTTGACATTGGTATACTCCATCTCTTCCTCTCACTGCACAACTTTGCTTTATGTTTTGTCTTCCCCATTAGAATGTAAGATACTTGAGGGTCTGGCTCATAATAAGTACTCAATTATCTCCCTTGCTCCCTCTATCCTTCCATCCCTTTTCTCCTCTCCCCTCTTCTCTGTCTTCCCACTTCTCTTTCCTAATCCTCCTCATTCTCCTCTTTCTTATTCTTGTTCTCGTTCTCCATCTTCTCCTCCTCCTTCTCCTCCTCTTTCTCCTTCTCCTTCTCTTTCTCCATCTTCTTCTTCTTCTTCTTCTTCTTCTTCTTCTTCTTCTTCTTCCTTCCTTCCTTCCTTCCTTCCTTCCTTCCTTCCTTCCTTCCTTCCTTCCCTCAAAGGCAAGAGTTCCACTTCATGCTAGAAGTGGCCAACTGAAGTAGAAGTCATTAAAAAGCAACAATCTTTGAGCAGAGGTATTAGTTAATTATCCCAAGAAAGATTCTACTCAGACATCTCAGACAGGATGTACTTGATCTGAACTGGATTGATCAGCGTTTCCTGGAATTGCTCTTTCAGAACAGTTAGATTCTAATCCAGGAATTTATTTTCATAATCCAAAACTAATCTAAACCCATTTTGAACCTGTATGTATTGGAAAATGGCTGTCATAAATTTTTTATCAATTCCTGTACTCAATCGCAAATATTTGTCTTAGTCCTATCTTTCTTCTTCTTCAAATGGTATTTATTTTATTTATATAATGGCATTTTAAAATGTTTTAATAACAGGGTGGTGGCCTATTTCCTTTTTAAAATATTACCTATTATGACTGATTGATTACATATGCATTCCCCACCAAGTTATGTGAAAAATAACACTAAATCTTAGTCCTTTTTTAAAATATTTATTGCAATACATGCTGCAAGGTACAAGCCTAAGCACATTTTCTGCCAAATATCTATCTTGTTTTGCCAGAAGTTATTGAGTTTTCCCCCCAAAGGAATCCCCACCTCATTGCTTTGTGTTCTTGTGTTTATAAAAAATTCTTGTACTTGTACACATTTCCTTCTTTTGCTTATGAAATCCATTCTACAATCCATACTTTTCTATTTTCCAGTATCATAATGTTTTAATCATTATGGCAATGTAATAATGATGATAATAATACAAGGATGAGGAGTAGTCCAGTTCACCTAGGTCATAAAACACATTGAGAAGACAGTACAGGTAAATTGTAGGCAGATCCCACCCTCAAACGCAAATTAACAGGACTTTACATTTTATTGACTTAGCAGCGGGGAACCACTGAAACTTTTGCTAGATGACTGAGTTATAATGGACTTTCTAATGGTAGTTATTAATATTGGTATTGGTATTATTGGTGTTGATATTATTGTTAAGAAGTTATTATTACAAGTGATAGAGGGGAAGTATTAGGGCAAATTGGATTGGGTACAGGAGAAACATCTCAGCGTTATTACAGGAAGTGAGAAGAGATGAAGGCCAGAATTAAGTTTCCGTAGAAACAGAGAGGAGGAACTAGATGGGAGAAACATTGAGGAGATAGAAATGACTGGACATGACACCTAAGTAAATATGTGAGGTGAGAGAAAGGAAAAGTCCAAGAAGATTCCAAGCCTGGGAGAGGTGAAAAACAACAGTGTCATCAGCAGAAATAGAGATATTGGTAAGTGGCCAGATCAGAGAGGTAGGTTATAGGTTCAATTTCAAATATATTCATTTGGAGGGGTTGGCAGACTTTCACATGAGACAATAAGAAGTGTGGCATTGTAGCTCTGGGAAGAGTCTAGAAGACAGAAATACCAAACTGCAAGTTACCTACATAAGGCTGATAATTGATGCCATAAGAATAGATGAAATCACCAAGGGAGATAGAGGGCATAAAGAAAGTAAAGAAGAGATCTTAGGCATGAACCTTGGGGAACATTCATTCCAGGATAAAAGTATAGAATTCTGAACTTAGTGAGGTGTTAGAAAAATCAAAGTGTGTTATGTTTAGCTGTGTTAGCTCTGTCAGAAATGAATAGGATCATTTCCCACACTCTAATGTAGTCATTGACAATCATTTGGTTCCTCTCGGGATGGCCCTTAGTAGCATAGCTTCAAGAGGCCCTCTGATGCGGAAAAGAAAAAGTATCAAGATTAATTGTAACTGAATAATTAGACCACTCCCACTCTTATGCTACACTCAAGGAACACGAGTCAATTTTAATTTTTATTGCCAAAATTTTACATTCTAAAAACTACACATAGGAAATTATGAGAAACTGGGGATGGGAGATACTGCAAAATATGTTTTACCTTTTCAGCGCTACCCCAATGAGCTCCCTTTCTTACAAGCACTCTACTTCTCTTTACCTTCTCACCGGTCCCACAGCCAGTCAACAAATAGAAAATTCCACTCTCGGCTGCTTTGGGAATTGATGGGGATTTGAAAAGTTTCAAAAAAACATCTGAATTATGGATGTCACCCTTTCCAGAGGACAGAATTATATAACTGCAGAATTTAAAGGGAATTCAGAGGCCATTTACTTCAACTGATACATGAACATTCTAGACATGTAGTCACCTAATGTACCCTTGAAAACATCTAATGAGAATAAATCCAGTTCCTCCTGGGGAATCCAGGAAGATTTTACCTAAAGCAAGCCCAAATCTGTCTCTGTCTCTGTCTCTCTGTCTTTCTCTCTGTCTCTTTCTCTCTCTAACTTCCATCCATTTTCCTAGTTCTAATTCTTGGGGTGATGTAGAAAAAATGTAACCTGTATTCTACCATCTTTCACATATTGGAAGAAAGCTAACTTCTTTAGGATTCTTTACTCCTCATATGGCTAGATTTCAAAAGCCTTTACCATCCTGTTCACCTGTTAATATCTCTGCTAAAATTGGGTGCTCAGAACTGAATATAGCACTTTAGATGTGGTGTGATCAGAGAACATGACAGACAGAATTCTCATGTCCTTTCTTCTAAGAACCCTGGTTCTCTTAATGTAGTCTGGGATAGCATTTGAGGCCTCTTAGGCTGTCACACTTTATGGGTGATTCATAAAATCCACTAAAACTCATATCATTTTTTACTATTATCTATCTATGCTTCCTGCATCATATACCTGTGAAGCTGATTTTTGAACTCCGGTGTAAGACTTTACATTTCTCTGTTGAGTGTTATCTGATTTATCTGATTCTGCCATCCAGCATATTAGCTGTCATTCCCAGGTTCCTGATTCCTACAGGTTTGAAAAGCATGCCATTAATTATTCATCCAAGTCATCAATATAAATTTTAAACATCACAGGTCCAAGGTTGAATCTCTGGAGTATTCCACTGAATCCCTCCCTCTAAACTGACATCAAATTTTAATGACATCTTTGGGTTCTGTCATTTAAGCAGTCCAAATTCACCTAACTGTATTTGCATCTAGCCCACATATCAACATCTTGCCCAAGAGGATAGTGTGGGAATTGAGTGAACCACACTGACTCCATTTTGTGACTCAATTCTGGATCTAACTCAGTTCCATTCTCTTCAATTTTGGGTCTAGTCCAATTTCTATCTTGTGAGGAAACTTTAATCAATTATGAGAATTATCAGAAAACTTCATTGCACTGTTTGAACCTAGTCCTGCATAGTTTGGAAGCTGGACCACCTATATCTATACCTGGACCACCTATGCTTAGAGATCCTTAACTAAGGACCTAGGTTATGATGATCAGAAACCCAGTCAGATCCAAAGATTGGCGCAAGGATTTTTCTTACGATTGTACATCTCAAGCAACTCATACGTTTTATATGAAAACTGTCCCCATACTGATCAATCAGTTATTCTTTCAATGTTCCTTTGTTCATGGATACATGGGGTGGGGAGGATGCTTCTTTTTCTAATTTTAGGGGACTGTAGCTGTTCTCTCTCACTCTCCCAACTTGGAAAGTCTTTAATCTTTCTTCCAATTAGAAATCCAATTACCTAATTTTGTATCTTGGTTAATTGTCTTATTTTAGGTAATTAGTCTAAGTTAATTGTTTTTAATACATAGCAATCTATCTCACTCTGTATTCAGGTCATTTGAATTTACTTCAATGATGTTGCAAGAAATTTTATTCTTGGTCCTATCAGTACCCATTTAATTCAGAGAAATGCACTTATGAAACAATTCCTAGAAGCAGAGAAAAGATTTTGGGGGTTAAGCAGTCAGGTTACTGGAAGACTTTAGCAAAATTATGTAGAAATCTCTGCAAGTGATTTGCAACCAGAAACAGAGCTGCTCTGAGAATGAGGACTATTCCAGAATGTCCACTTGAAGATATCCAAGGACCAGATGATTACATCTGGGACTCAAGACAAAATGAAATGATTAAATAAACATTGGGATTGGCTTACTGGGATAAAAGGAGACTTGATGTTATTTAATATTGCTGATCATCATTTTACCTTTTGTTTCACGGTGTATATGTTTGAGTTTTCTGGGTTACTTTATTGTATATCTATCAGAATTCTCTATGTGCCTCTCTCTATCATTTCTATTAAACCTCTTTTGGGGGTCTTTGAATGTCTTCTTCAGTATTCCTTGAGTGGGTGCAAGAGTAATGCCAATTCGTGGTATCAGATGGGAAAAGGACATTAGGGACTTAAACATTCTATATGATAAATATGTCTCTGCTAGGAAATTTTATATAGATAGGTGGGAAAGAAAAAAGAAAGATCAAGGAAACATTGACTTCAAAGACTAAGAATGTAAATAGAGATGGATGGAGAGATAGATAGATAGATAGATAGATAGATAGATAGATAAACACATAGAAGGAAATGAGAGAGAGGCAGAGAAAAAGAGAGAAAAGTGCAGAAAAGAAGAGAGGGGAGGAGAGGAGGAAGGGGGGAATGAGAGGAGGAGAAGGAAGAAGAAGAAGAAGAGGAGGAGGAGAAGAAATTAAAGATTTTTACCTGAAAATTTTAAAGAATTTAAAACATTCCTTTCCCACACAGTAATCAATGACCAATTTTAGGTTTTAACACTATGACAATAACCCCAAATAAGCTGATTAAGAATTGTACAACTTGGACTTCCAAGAGCCAAGATGGTGGAGTAAGCAGTAACTCACTCTCATTCTCCCTTACTGACTCTTGAAAAACCCAGAAAATAGCACCCCAGGAGAAATCCTGGAACAGTAGAGCTAGGAGAAAGATAGGGTGAAGCAGTTTTTTAGCCTGGGAGGCTTGGGGGATCAGAGGGAAAGGTCCCTCTCATTCTGGTGGAAGGGGAGCACAGTCCATGATGGGGGGCATCCCAGCAAGCCAGCAGCAAACCCCACTTCAGCAAACCAGCGGGAGATTCTGAACCCCATGGGGGTCTAGCAAGGAAGCACCAACACCAGGACCCCCACATGCCTTGGCACCATCATGGGAACCAGGAGATTCCAGCTCAGAAAACCACTGTGTGTGCTAGCCAGTAGGTGTCCTCCAGCAGCCAAATCTCACCTTGCTTCAGCATAGGCCCTAGCTGACATGCATCCTCCAGTGGGCAGACTTCCTATTCATTGCTTCAGTGTAGCCCCAGGGAAACACAGAAAAACCGACCTGGCCTCAGCACACAGCAGACACCAACACTAAGACCCCAGCTCAGCATCAGGTAAGCTGCCAGATCTCTACAGCCTCCAGCTGTCAGCACCTGAGCCCCCAGAACAAAAAGCCAGTGATCAGGACCCTGGCCCCCCAGCAAAAGAAGCTTGAGATAGTGCCCCTTGTGCTCCTGCAGGAGAGCTCAACTTTAAAAGCCAGGAAATAGGCAAACGTCATGAGCAAAAAGCAGAAACAGATACTGAATATAGATTCTTTCTATGATCTTCTACAAAGAAGATCAAAACACAAACTCAGAAGAGCACAACATTGTCAACATCCCCATGTCTGAAACCTTAAAGGGGACTACAAACTGGTCTCACGCCCAAAAAACCTTCTTGGAAGAGCTCAAGAAGGATTTTAAAAGTCAAGTAAGAGAGGTGGGATAAAAATCGGGAAAAGAAATAAGAGGTATGCAAGAGAGAGCCAACAGCTTGGAAAAGGAATGACAAAAATTGACTGTAGAAAACAATTCCTTAAAAAACACAATTGGCCAAAAGGGAAAAAAATCCACTGAAGAAAACAATTCCTTAAAAAGTAGAATTGGCCAAATGCAAAAGGAGGCACAAGAATTCACTGAAGAGAACTCCTTAAAAAGTAGAATTGGCCAAATGGAAAAGGAGGTACAAAATGTAACTGAAGAAAAGGAAATTGTTAAAAATTAGAATTGGGCAAGTGGAAGCTAATGACTCTATGAGACATCAAGAATCAGTCAAACAAAATCTAAAAGTGAAAAAATACAATAAAATGTAAAATACCTCATTGGAAAAACAACTGACATGGAAAATAGATCCAGGAGAGATAATTTAAGAATTATTGGTCTACCAGAAAGCCATGATCACAAAAAGAGCCTAGACAGCATCTTTCAAAAAATTATCAAGGAAAACTGCTCTGAGATCCTAAAACTAGAGGGTAAAATAGCCATTGAAAGAATCTATTGATCGCCTCCTGAAAGAGATCCCAAAATGAAAATGCCAAAGAATATCATAGCCAAATTCCAGAATTATTAGTTCAAGGAGGAAATACTACAAGCATCCATAAAGAAGAATTTAAATATAGTGGAACCACAGTCAGCATGACACAGAAACTAGCAGCTTCTACATTAAAGGATCATAGTGCTTGTAATATGATATTCTGGAAGGCAAAGGAGCTTGGGTTACAACCAAGGATCAACTACCCAGCAAAATTGAGTATTATCTTTCAGGGGAGGACATGGACATTCATGGTGCCCATGAATTAATGATGAAAAGATCAGAGCTCAACAGAAAATTTCACGTTCAAATACAAGACTGAAGAGAGGCCCAAAAAGGTAAATTTGAAAAGAGAAAAAAATATGTTATTCAATAAGGTTAAACTGTTTACATCCCTGCAGGGGAAGAGGATACTTGTAACTCTTGAGAACTGTATCTTTATTATGACATTTAGAAGGGGTATACATGGACAGAAGGTGTGGGTATAAGTTCACGTCGATGTGATGGTAAAAAAAATTAAGGGGTGAAAAAAATATTGTTCTGGGAGAAGAGGAAAGGAGGAGGAAGAAAAGGGAAAATTACATCACATAAAATGGTGCGAAGACTTATTACAGAAGAGGGAAAGAAGGCAGGGAGGAGAGCATTGTTTGGTCCTTACTCTCATTGGATTTAACTCAAAGAGGGAATAACATATACAGTCAATTGGGTACAGAAATCTATCTTACCATATAGGAAGGAGAAAGGGAAAGGGGGAAAGAAAAAGGAGAAGGTTGGTAGAAGAGAGGGCAGAAGGGAGGGAACAAGCAGTGGGGGAAAGGGGAAAGAAAAGGGAAGGGGGCTGATAGAAGGTAGGGCAGATTAACGGAGGCAGTAATCAGAAGCAAAACACTGGTGAGGAGGGAAAAGGAGAAAGGAGAGAGAAAAACACAAATGGGGGAAAATAGGATGGAGAGAAAGACGCAGTTAGTAATCATAACTGTGAATGTGAACGAGATGAATTCTCCCACAAAAGGGAAGCAGATAGCAATAAAGATTAAAAACTATAATCCTATAATCTGTTGTTTACAAGTAACACGTTTGAAGCAGAGAGATGAACATAGAGTAAAAGTAAAAGGCTGGAGCAGAATATATTATGCTTTGGTGGAAGTAAAATAGCAGGGCTAGAAACCTGATCTCAAACAAAGAAGAAGCAAAAATAGATCTAATTAAAAGGGATAAAGAAAGAAACTGTAGCCTGACAAAATGTGCCATAGACAATGAAGTAATATCAATGCTAAACATATATTGGTATAGCATCGAAATTATTAGAAGAGAAGAGAATTACAGGAAAAATAGATAGCAAAACTGTTGTAGTGGGAGACCTCAACCTCCCCCTCTCAGAACTAGATAAATCTAACCACAAAGTAAACAAGAAAGAAGTTAAGGAGGTGAATAGAATCTTTTAAAAGTTAGATATGATGGTAGACTTCTGGAGAAAACTGAATGGGGATAGAAAGGAATATATCTTTTTCTCAGTAGTACATGGCACCTACACCTAAAATGACCATGTACTAGGGAACAAAACCCTCACACACCAATGCAGAAAGGCATTATATATGTATTATATATATAATGTATATGTAATGAATATGTATTTTATTGTATATGTACAACATATGTAATACACAATATGTATATTGTATAAATGTATCCTTTTCAGATTATGATGCCATAAAAATTACATGTAATAAAAGTCCATGGAAAGATAGACTAAAAATTAATTGGAAACTATTGAAAACTAATCTAATCCTAAAGGATGAGGGGGTCAAACCTCAAATCATAGAAACAATCAATAACTTCCTATAGGAGAATGACAATAGTGAGACAACATACTGAAACTCATGGGTTGCAGCCAAAGCAGTTCTTAGGGGAAATTTTATGTCTCTCAATGCTAATATGAATAAAATAGAGAAAGAGGGGATCAATGAATTGAACATGCAACTAAAAAAGCTAGAAAAGAACAAAATTTTAAACTACAATTAAATATCAGACTAAAAATTCTGAAAACCAAAGGTGAGATTACTAAAATTGAAATTAAGAAAACTATTAAACTAATAAATAAAACTAAAAGCTGGTTTCATGAAAAAACCAATAAAATAGATAACCTTTTGGTTAATTTGATTTTAAAAAGAAAGAAGAAAACCAAATTAGCAGTACTAAAAATGAAATGGGTGAATTCACCACCAATGAAGAGGAAATTGAAACAATAATTAGGAGCTATTTTGTCCAACTGTATGCCAATAAATTTGACAATCTTAGTGAAATCAACGTATATTTACAAAACTATAAATTGCCCAGCTTAATGGGAGAAATAAATTCCATTTAAAGTTACTATATACACTATAAAATATTTGGGAGTCTACCTGCCAAGACAAACCCAGGGCCTATATGAACATAATTATGAAACATTTTTCACAAAAATAAAGTCAGACCTAAATAAATGGAAAAAACATCAGTTGCTTGTGGTTAGGCCAAGCCAATATAATAAAAATTACAATTTTACCTAAAATAATTTACTTATTCATTGCTATACCAATTGAACTACGAAAAATTTATTTTACAGAGCTGGATAAAATAATAACAAAATTCATCTGGAACAAAAAAAGGTCAAGAATATCAAGGGAACTGATGAAAAGAAATGCTAAGGAAGGTGGCCTAGTCATACCAGATATTAAACTGTACTATAAAGCATGAGTCATCAAAACTACTTGGTACTGGCTAAGAAACAGAGTGGTGCATCAGTGGAATAGGTTAGGTACACAAGACACAATAGTCAACGACTATAGCAATCTACTCTTTGATAAACTCAAAGCATCTGGCTTCTGTGCTAAAAATTCACTGTTTCACAAAAAGTGCTAGGAAATTGGAAAATGGCATGGCAGAAACTGGACATAGACCAATATCTTACACTGTATACCAAAATAAAGTCAAATGGATTCATGATTTAGGAATAAAGGCTGATACTATAAGCCATTTGGGAGAGCAAGGAAGAGTTTACCTATCAGATTTATAGGAAAAGAAAGAATTCCTGTCCCAACAACAGATAGAGAGCATTACAAAATGCAAAATGGATAATTTTGATTATGTTAAATTGAAAAGTTTTGTATAAAAAAGCCAATGCAAGAAAGATTAGGGGGGAAGCAGAAAATTGGGAGAAAATCTTTACAACCAGTGTATCTGATATGACCCTCATATCTAAAATATACAGGGAACTGAGCCAAATTTATAGGAATACTAGTCTTTCCCCAATTGAGAAATGGTCAAAGGATATGAACAGGCAATTTTCAGAGGAAGAAATTAAAGATATCTATAGGCATATGAAAAAATGCTTTAAATCACTATTGATTAGAGCAATGCAAATCAAAACAATTCTTAGGTATGACATCTCTCCTGTTGGATTGACTAACAAGACAAAACAGGAAAATGATAAATGCTGGAGAGGATGTAGGAAAGTTGGAACACTGTTACATGGTTGATGGAGTTATGACCTAATCCAGCCATTCTGGAGAGAAATTTGGAACTATGGCCAAAAGGCTATAAAAACGTGCATACTTGGGGTGGAGCCAAGATGGGGCTGGAAAGCAGGGACTTGCTTAAGCTCTCCCTCAAATCCCTTCAAACACCTGTAAAAATGGCTATGAACAAATTCTAGGGCTGCAAAACCCATGAAATACCAGAGGGAAGCAGTCTCCAGGAGAGCCTGGATAGTCATGGAGATGGGTCTATCACACAGTGCTGGAAGCAGAGCACAGCCAAAAGTGGGCTGTGCCAGAACAGAACTGATTGGGACATGGCCTTAGGGCCATGAATCATTGAGCTGTGGCAGTTACCAGACTTCTCAACCCACAAATGCTAAAGAACACGGAGCAGGTTAGTGGGAAAACTGCTAGATAGGGTTAAAGAGCAGTCCAGCCACCAGCCCTGGGGGTGGCAGAGGTGGTGCGGTGTTGGAGCTCCAGCATCAGCTGCTTCCAAAGTCCCTGGCTCACATGGTGGGAGGAAAAAAGCGACAGAGCAGAGTGGGAGGACAGGGCTTGCTTTCTCTTGCTTGGATCTGGGTCGCAATCCTGGTTGGTGATTCTTGGGGGATGAGGAGAGCTGCTGTGGCAGAGTTTGTTGTAACAGTGGAGTAGAAGTAGCTCTGAAAACAGCTTCGCAGCCCCTAAAGCTTTGGACAAAGCATTCTCTACTCTACAAGCAGTCATACCCTGACAAAAAGCTCAAAGGTCAAGTAGTTGGCTGGGAACATGAACAAGCAGCAAAAAAGCATGCAGACTCAAACTCTAGAATCTTTTTTTTAGTGACAAAGAAGATCAAAACTTACACCCAGAAGAAGACAACAAAGTCAAAGAGCCTACATCAAAAGCTTCCAAGAAAAAATATGAATTGATCTCAGGCCATGGAAGAGATCAAAAAGGACTTGGAAAAGCAAGTAAGAGAAGAAGAGAAAAAGTGGGAAGAAAAATAAGAGAGATGCAAGAAAACCACAAAAAACAAGTCAATGACTTGTTAAAGGAGACCCAAAAAAACACTGAAGAAAATAACACCTTAAAAATAGACTAAATCAAAGGGGAAAAGAGCTCCAAAAAGCCAATGAGGAGAAGAATGCCTTGAAAGGAAGAATTACCCAAATGGAAAAGGAGATCCAAGAGACCACTGAAGAAAATACTACCTTAAAAATTAGATTGGTGCAAGTGGAAGCTAGTGACTTTATGAGAAATCAAGATATTACAAAACAGAAACAAAGGAATGAAAAAATGGAAGACAATGTGAAATATCTCATTGGAAAAACCATTGACCTGGAGAATAGATTCAGGAGAGATAATTTAAAAATTATTGGACTACCCAAGAGTCATGATCCAAAAGAGAGCCGAGATATAATCTTTCAAGAAATTATCAAGGAGAACTGCCCTGATATTCTAGAGCCAGAGGGTAGAAATAAATTGAAAGAATGCACTGATCACCTTGTGGAAACCTCTTTAAAAAGATCCCAAAAAGAAAACTCCTAAGAATATTTTCACCAAATCCCAGAGTTTCCAGGTCAAGGAGAAAATAATGCATACAGCCAGAAAGAAACAATTTGAGTATTGTGGAAACACAATTAGGATAACACAAGATCTAGCAGCTTCTACATTAAGGGATTGAGGAGATTGGAATATGATATTCCAGAGGTCAGTGAAGCTAGAATTAAAAGCAAGAATCACCTACCCAGCAAAACTGAGTATAATGCTCTGAGGCAAAATGTGGATTTTCAAAACAGTAGAGGACTTTCAAGTTTTCTCAGTGAAAAGACCAGAGCTGAATAGAAAATTTGACTTTCAAACACAAGAATCAAGAGAAGAATGAAAAGGTAAACAAGAAAAAGAAATCATAAGAGACTTACTAAAGTTGAACTGTTTTGTTTACATTCCTACATGGAAAGATGATGTGTGTGATTCATGAGAGCTTTCTCAGTATTAGGGTAGTTGAAGGGAATATACGTACATATATGTAGCCAGAGGGCACAGGGTGAGTTGAATATGAAGGGATGATATCTAAAAAAAATTTAAATTTAATTAAAGGATGAGAAATTTACTAAAAGAGGGAGAAAAGGAAAGATAGAATGGGGTAAATTATCTCACATAAAAGTGGCAAGAAAAAAGCAGTTCTGTCGGAAGGGAAGAGGGGGTAGGTGAAGGGGAATGAGTGAATCTTGCTGTCATTGGATTTGACTTGAGGAAGAAATAACATACACACTCAATTGGGTATCTTGCCCCGTAGGAAAGTAGGGAGAAGGAGATAAAAAAGGGTAGATGATAGAAGGGAGGGCAGATAGGGGGAGGAGGTAATAAAAAACAAACACTTTTGAAAAGGGACAGGGTCAAGGGATAAAATTGAATAAAGCGGGACAGGACAGGATGGAAGGAGATACAGTTAGTCTTTCACAACATGAGTGTTGTGGAAGGGTTTTGCATAATGATACACATGTGGCCTATGTTGAATTGCTTGCCTTCTTAGGGAGGGTCGGTGGAGAGGGAAGAAGGGAGAGAATTTGGAACTCAAAGTTTTAAAATCAGATGCTCAAAATAAAAAGTTGTTTTTGCATGCAACGGGAAAATAATATATACAGGCAATGGGGCATAAAAATCTTTCTTGCCTTACAAGAAATAAGAGGGAAAGGGATAGAGGGGAGAAGGGGGGTGATAGAAAAGAGGACTGACTGGGGAACGGGGCAATCAGAATATACACCATCTTGGAATGTGGGGGTGGGAGGGTAGAAATGGGGAGAAAATTTGTAACTCAAAATCTTGTAGAAATCAATGCTGAAAAAATAAAAATTATCAAATAAAAAAATCTAACACATTTGCATCAGTTTCTCCTCTATTTTTCTATTCTTCTCTAATTATGCCTGATCTGAAAGAATTGAACCATATAACTTTATCTTTATGTTTTAGACAATGGAATGAATTCAAATCCACATTTAACTTTTCCCATTAATACAAAAATAATCTACAACTTATCTTTCTTAGAGAGACTTACTTTGAAATTCTTTTTCTTAAACTACATGTCTCTGATTTAGTTCCAGTGATTAATTACTGGTAATTAATTAGTTCCAGCGATTAATTACTGGTAATTAAATACTACCATTTGTAGTAATACGTAATTGCTCTTATACCACTTTAAAATACTTAACCTTATCCTACATAGATACAATTAAAGTAAAATCCCAGCCTTACTATATGGGCTAATGATTCAGCATTACATTCATGTCCTCCTTTTATCTAGCTGGTCCCATTAATATTAAAAAAAATGTTATCCTTCACATGACTACACAAGAGTACCAATTTACCCAATTATTTGACTAAAAACAACAAGATTTCACATATTTGCATTAATCAAATTTTTCTATTTCCCCTCATAAAACCTTTTAGGTCTTTCGGTATCACAACTTCACAATAATAGCATCTTCTGACAGATACCTTTCCTTTTCAAACCTTTACCAGGACCTCACAATCAAATTTTAATGTTTAAAAGAGTGTCCTGAAAGCCAATTACTAAAAATTAGTCCTACTGACTTCAAAAGCCAGGTTCAGAGGTCAGCTAGTTTTTGACCCCACTGTTCTCTATCTTTCAGTAAAACTTCCAGGCTTTCCCAACTTATTGTACAAATAGGGATCCCAGTAACTGCTGCTACAAAACCTGGAAGTTTATAATTTCTTAAATTAAACTTCTCTAAAAGACATGGTCATGTAAAATAACTTAACAGTTTCCTAATCCCTTCATTATTTTAACAGTACAATTGTCAACCTAACAACACTTAGAGAAATTGCCTCTCTAACAACGCAGATGATACAGTTGTTTACCAAACAATATAAAAATTTTTTTAGAAATACAACAATACTATAAACAGACAACATGTACTTAAATCTTTTAACACCACAATTAATGAATTAACAATCTGGCTGGATGTGTTTCCACATTCATCTTATCACCATCGACATAAATTTCACATCTGAGAAAATCCACATATGAAGCAATCATATATTACTTAAACGTTTGTTTTTGCCAATCAGTATACCAAATACTTTGATAATTATGTGATTCCGATATTATTTCTAGGAGGGAATTCCACCCTCATCCCATCACTGAACAGTGAATTAACTTTCTTAGGGCCACACAATTCTAATACCCCTGGCCCTTGAAAAATTATTTTCCACAATTTCATATATTTCCTTAATTTTTCAGTTCCCCATTTGTGTCCACATTTTCTTGAGAAAGTTTTACAAACAATTTTGAATCACCTGTTATAACCAGGTCAGTTTAAAGTGACATACTGGACCAGTATTCATATTAAATTTAATAGAACCCACTCACAGATCTGGTCCAAAGAGTGGGTGGACATAATCCCTTCCATCTCTCTATAACTTCATCTATTGAGTTTTTTAACTCAGGCTATCAAGCCTTTTACTCTAAGCTGCCAGCTCCAGATTTTTTTTGTCAGTCTTTCCTTGCCTTTTCCCATAAACTTGAGTGACAAATAGTAAAAAGAACTCTAATTTATCTTAAGCATTAAATTAGGAATGACACATCTTAACTTTTCACATTTATTTCAATTCTTTTCTAGTCGGGTCCCATTACACAAAAACTTTTCTCCTTTATGTAGGTAGAAAAAAGGTTAAAATACTTGTCTAGCCTGCCTCCCTTTGATCTGAGGGAAAAGTTCCCCCTTCTTCTTTCTTCCTTTTTTTCCCTATAGGAACTATAAACATTTCTTATCTTGAGGCTTTTTAGTGCAAAAAAAAAAGTTCAAACAGAACTTTTTCCCATGCACCTTTAAGTCTTCATCCTGCTCAGATAACTCTGCCTCTTGAGCCGAGGTTATGATAAACATCCAAAGCCCTGAGAACTTGGTCTAACACTTCTCAGGCTTTCTTTCTCACATATCCTGTTTTCTCCCCGTTTTCAACATAAATCGATCTCCCCCTCCACAACTAGACTTTAACTTGTGGGTATTTATCCTTACAACGGTAAACTTTAACCAGACCACGGACATATACAACAAAACTGAATTGCCTGCTCTGCTCTCCCTCCCCCCCTTTCCACTGCCGATGCTCCAACCTGTCTCCTCAGAAATGCCAGTGGAATAGGGAGGGGCAAGGAGGAGTTTACTGGCCATTCTGCTGCCACCACTGCTACTGCTGTTTCTGATAAGCTATACTCATTCATTCACACAGACACACAAAAACACAGAACAGAGAGATACAGAAAAAGACAGGAAGGACCCAAAAGCTACCTAGTCCTCCACATATGACATACACATACACCCTGGGACAGAAACCAGAAACCAGAACCGGCGGGGACCTGATGTCTCAGGGTGCCCGGGGTATCAGCATGTCCCCATTGAACACTGAGCCGCGTTTGGCCCCGAATCCCCACCAGAACCAGAAGAGAATTACCACCAGAAACCTGACTTACCTCTAGGGCTCTGGAATGTCTCAGAGGCCAGCTCCCCTGGAGGTTTGGATCCACAGGAGTCGGAAGAGGGGGCAGGTAGGCATTGAGGGGCAGGTTAGTTCTCCTTCCTCTCAAGCTCCGGGGCTCTGCAACATGTCAGAGGCTAGCTTCCCTGGAAGTCGGGACCAGCAGACTCCTGCCACCCAAAGACAAGGCCCCTCCTGGCCCGGATCTGGGGGGGTGGTACAGGACACCCCCAAATCTCTCTGGGGCCTCCAGAAATGTTATACCCAAAAGAGCAAGGGAGACCAGAATATAAGTTTTGAAGTGTATTTATTCACTGTCCACTGTTGGGAGTGAGGACTCAAACAGAACAGCCCAGAACAGGGATAGGGCCAGGGTAGTTAAAGGAAGAAATCACAAACTGCAATCGTCAGATCTTGCAAAAGCAGGAACTTACAGAAGCAGAGAAAAGCAATTGGTTAATACCTAGCTTAGAGCCTTATAAGGAACGTGATTAGTTTGCAAGTTCCAGAACAGAGTGGGTGACTGGGCCTTGGTCAATTTTCCAAAATTATGCCTTGGGCGGTTACTTTTGCTGCTGGCGGGCTTCCCTTGGTGGGACTTTATTTCCGTGAAAAAGGGAGCACGAAATGGTGGGGACTGAGGCAAGATGGAGGGTAAATTGGGGGACAGGGCACAACGGTTGTAAGGCTGGTCATCCGAGGGATCAATTTGCTGGGCTTTGAGGTACCAGCTCCTTGCTTGCCCAAAGTTCCTTTCTCCCCTGGTTTGCTCCCGGTACCAGGCAATATCTCCTAGGCAAATCATAGACTTCTGGGCACAGGCCAAGGCATACTTCAAGGGTTCTTCTAATGGCTTGCTGCCAAGGGTCAATCCATCTGTACGGTCGGCCAGCTGAAACCTGTATCGCTTCTGTAGTTTGTCAAGCAAACTCTGGAAGAAGGCAGTGCCCTCGTCGAGGACAGCCAAGAGCCTGTTGTAAATGTGCTCTGGGTTCCTAATCTTTGGGTGCCGAAGGACTCGCCCCCACCACTCAATCACTTGATGGAAGGCTTTCCTCCAGAGGGCCTGACTCACGTTCTGCTCTTCCGAGAACCTGACATCAGAAAGAATGACTCTTTCATAGTGGCCCAGCAGCCCTGCTCTTTGCTGTGCCACCTTCTCCAGGTCCTCTGGACTGACTGGGTCTTTAGACAGCAGGCTGCTGAGCTATACTTCTTGCTCCTTGGCCAAAGAAAGAATTAGGCAAAGGACCTGCTGCTGGCTATCGCAGCCATGCTCTTCTGGCTTCTGGGGGGAAAGTGGTTGGTGCACCGAGGCAGAGTCTTTTGTTCCAGTATCGCTTCAGCCCTGTCTCGAAGTTCCCAAGGCTGTCAATTTCAGGGGTGCTGCTGCGTTCTGTGGCGGGGCTTTTCCCCTGGCCAGGAAAAGGGCAGATTCGAAAAGTTGTTAAACCCCAGGCCCACACACTTACATTTCTAGGTGCCCTGTTGCTTCTGAGGACTGAAATCCTATTCTCAGAATATATATATACCCTTTCTAGGGCCTGAGAGTTTCACACCTCTCTTGACCTAATTAGCAGATGTATGTGGGTTGTAAGACCTTTTCTAGAGCAGAAATGACACTGTTTATTATGATACTCCCTTTGAGGTCTTTCAGAGAAATACAATAATGAGGATGGTTCCTCTTGCCTATAAACACCTAGTTCTGATTTGGGAGGTAAGGCATACACTTTTAGAGGTGATAAGGAATGGGCAACAGATAAATTTACTCGAGAGAGAAGAGTGAATAGCCAGTGCATTCAAAGTCAGAATAGAGTGTCAACAATAGAAATACTAACAGCTCTACTGAGAGTAGTGGTAGATTTTGGAAGTATAGATGGTATTCCAATTAATGAGTTATACAAAATGTACTGAGATAAGAGGTTTAATAGCAGAAGTGTAGAGGGGGAGAAGAAACCCAGGGATGCAGGTATCCCAAACCAAAGTTCCCATGGCGAGGCCGCCTGGAATGAATTCCTGGACACATTCTTTAAATCAAAGAGGCAAAGATTTATTATGCTTTTTCAGCAGGCAAGAGCTCTTAGGGAACCTGCAACCAGAGAGAGGTGCTGGGGGAATCTTTATAGAAGCTAACAGGGGATTTAGGGGGAGGGGGCATGTCAGTTAGGTGTTTGGGGTGGGATTAGGGAGTGGTTTAGGGCATGTCCAAGGAGTTCTTAAAGGAACATGCACATTTAGTATCTACTGAGCAGGCATATTATCCAGAATTCTCTGGGAAATAGCCCACAGGGGGGTTACTGGCGTTTGCAGTCTTTACTGTGAAACATCAGTAAGTTCACTCTCTGTGGGGGCTAAAGAGAATATTTTCTCATCTAGTATCTTGTTAGACAAAACACTGTCTCTAAGATCCATGTTAGAAAGGGCAGTGAATAGTAAATATGGTGATGACTCAGTGGACAGTCAGTTATCAGTGTCTGGAATTCAATCTATAGTTGTGCATAGCTGCTTACTGAGGAAGAGGCAGGGATAAGTTGGGTCACGTTGCCCTTTAGCTAGAGAGAGATAGCCTGGGCTAGAATGTTTTGGGAACGAGATGTGTTTAGGAGAACCAGATGTATTTTGAACTTGGGGTTCAGGCACAGGCACCCAAGCAGAGGCTGTTAGGATTTAGGGTCCAAGCACAAACACCTCATCAGAAGGAATAGAGAAGAGCTACCCCTACAGACACTACAAATGCTATAGATCTTGAACCCTTGTGTCTAAGTTTGTCACAAGGTCAAGCAGATTCAGATGAAAGAAAGTACACCTCTAGCCAGAATGATGACCCCAAATCTGCAAATTAGAAAATAGTAAACACATAAGATCTCATATTTTACAATGAATAAGGCTATGATAGTGGGTTGATTGATTCCAGAATCATGGCGAATCCCAATAAATGCCCCAAGCCATTCAGAGGGTATGTGATCTTACACTATTAACAGGTATAAGTTATCTGGGGAAAAAAACTGTGAGGACTATCTTAGTCTCAATGTAGGATGGGATCCTCTTGGCTTGGTTTCCTCATTGTGTTCCTTTTGAAAAGGAACATTTCCCTCCAGACTATCCTTGAGTTTGACTGTGAGGTTCAATTGATACTGCATAGTTGGAGTCTCAATGAAAGTTGAGATGACCCTATTTGAAGGATAACAGCCCATATTTACTCTGCTTCTGGTTATTATCTCTTTATTCTTTTTGGCCTTTGTTTGTTTAAACTTTTAACTACATTTGTCTTCTCCAGGCTTAAGTACCCTCGACTTGCAGATGACTGACTGCGTAAGCTGGACATCACCCTCTGTCCAAGACTGTGATGTGTCATCCATGGACTTGGTGTCAAATGAGTTGTGGAAGCCAGCTTGCTAAAGAACCGACCTCTAGAATAGGACTCTTGACCTCTTGGGGTACGGAAATCTTTACTTCCAATTTCAGCAGCAATTCAGGCCGTCATCTCAAGATTTTAAACTTCATTCATTTGAAGGGGAAATTACAACATCGTTCTATATACCTAATCTGTGTTATCCCTATTATACTTTTATGGCGTTATTGACACCAGTTATGCCAAAATACTCATTGACCTATCTAATGGATATGAAGGATCTACTGGCCCAAGAGTGAGCTGTGTAGCCACTCTGGTAATAAGATGTTATATTTGTAGGGATTTTGTTGTACTTAAGAAATGTTACTACCTATACAGACATGTTAGCTATGTAATGGACATGAAAGGTCTTGGGGCTGAATGTGCTGTTAATATAATTACAGATCTCTCCCACCCGTTAATCACCTTAATAGGCGTCAGGCGGACGGAATTAGTGGAAGCTCGAATACTGAGGGTTGTTTGTAGGAAGGCCAACACCCTTTTTTCTAATTAGGTAACAGGAGGTGAGAAACTCTAGGTTAACACCTTTTGGCTAATTAGGTCAGGAGAGGTGTGAAATTCTCAGGCCCTAAAAAGGGTATATAAACTCTGAGGGTAGCCTTTAAGCCATCAGAACTGTAAGGGTTCAAAGAAATGCAAACTTTCAGAACTGCAAGAAGAGAAGACTCGGGCAAGAAGACAACTAGGATCTGTGAATGACTATTTATGGGAAGGCACCAGCAGAGTGGAAGGTTACCAGATGGTTTGGCTCTCTACTTAAAGACTGTATTTAAAATTACTTTCTATTATAATGAAGTGGACTTCCTGGGTTTGGGTTACACTTGCTCGTATGTTGAACTGGAGTTCTGGGTTTTGGGGTTTGATCTCATGGCTGCAGAATAAATGGTTTACTTCTTCAGCCTTCTATAGAGAGAAACTCTTATATTCTGAGCACAAACATGATAGCCAGAGGCAAGTCCTTTGCCTGATTCTTTCTTTGGCCAGGGAGCAAGAAGTACAGCTCAGCAGCCTGCTGTCTAAAGACCCAGTCAGTCCAGAGGACCTGGAGAAGGTGGCACAGCAAAGAGCAGGGCTGCTGGGCCACTACGAAAGAGTCATCCTCTCTGACGTGGGGTTCTCCGAAGAGCAGAACGTGAGCCAGGCCCTCTGGAAGAATGCCTTCCATCAGGTGATTGAGAGGTGGGGGCGAGTCCTTCGGCACCCAAAGACTAGGAACCCAGAGCACGTTCACAACAGGCTCTTGGCTGTCTTCGACGAGGGCACTGCCTTCTTCCAGAGTTTGCTTGACAAACTACAGAAGCGATACAGGTTTCAGCTGGCCGACCGTACAGATGGATTGACCCTTGGCAACAAGCCATTAGAAGAACCCTTGAAGTATGCCTTGGCCTGTGCCCAGAAGTCTATGATTTGCCTAGGAGATATTGCCCGGTACCGGGAGCAAACCAGGGGCGCAAGAAACTTTGGGCAAGCACGGAGCTGGTACCTCGAAGCCCAGCGGATTGATCCCTCCGACGACCGGCCTTACAACCA
>CM053623.1:425096494-425112334 GCA_028646595.1 Phalanger gymnotis | reverse complement strand
GCTTGCCCTCAAGGAAATCAGCTATTTATTATTGGAACAGTGAGTTTTACCAGCTCTCTCCTGACTGTCCTCATCTCCTTTGTTTGTATCCTGGCTGTCTTCTTCAAGATCCTGTCCTCCAAAAGGAGGTTCAAAGCCTTCTCTAGCTGTGTCTCTCACCTCTCAATTGCCTCTTTATTCTGTGAGACTTCCTTCTTTGAATGGGTGACACAGTTCATTTCAACCTCTACTCTGAATTATGATCAAATTGAATGAGTATTGTATTAATGTTCAATGTCTTGATACTCAGTCTGGGTCCCTATAAGGCAGGGGTTCTTAACTGCTCCATGCAACTGTTTTTTTTAAATATATTTTGACATAATTGGTTCCTTTTGTAACTGTATGTATTTTATTTGCTGCACTTTAAAATATTATTCTGAGAAATCATCCAAAGGTTTCACCAGAATACAAAAGACTCCATGAAAAGAATCCCAGATCTAAGGGAGGAAATGTCATGAGGATATGGAATTAACAACATAATTTGCATATAATAAAATTAGTAGTGAGAGTAACACCTGTTCTATAAGTTCTATACGTAATTAAAATCTAATTCAAATGATGCCCATTGTGCTGGGAAACTTTGAGATTATATGTAATGATTGACACATAGAAGGCTCCCAATAATTACATGTTGATAATTAGTTGGTTTGAATGGTCAAAAAATGGCAAAGCATATGAAAACTGATAGAACAAAGGTGACACAGAAAATAGAATAATAATGATAGTTGGTATTCATGTAGCAATCTACGGCTACAAAGTGGATTCCATATATAATGTCATTTGGTACTCACAATAACCCTATGAAGTAGTTAGGTCAAATATTATTATTCACATTTTAAACAGGGGTAAATTGAGGCTCAAAGAATTTGAAGGACTTACTCCAGCTACCATACTTGAGCCCAGGTGTTCTGACTCCAGATCCACTGCTGGCCCATTTAGCCTTTCAACAAATGGTCCTCCCATGACTGGAATACATTCTCCTCTCCTCCTTCTTTGAAAACCCAGAGTTTCTTTCAAAACATGGCCCAGTTCCACCAACACAAAACCTTCCATTTTCTTTCAATTATCAGTGGTCTCTCCCTCCTGAAGTTGCTTTGTATTGCTACATGCAGATTTGTATATTTTACTCATGTGTGTGTTGTGTCTCCGCGGTAGAGTGTAAGCTCATCAACGGCAGGAATCACTTTGCTTTTGTCTTTGTAATTCCAGTGTCCAGGACAGTGTCTGGCACTTATTAGACACTTAATAAACATTGGTTGAACTGAGTTGTTGAAAGAAGAAAAAAACTATGACCATGTTTTTCATTATTTAAAGAAACAAGCTTTCTTTAAGTGGTTTCCTTTCACTGGCTCAAACTTGTGGGAATTGTTGAGAATTATAATTGAGAAATTATGATTGTTTTCACTGATCATGATATATACATTGTATACACTAAGGTTTTGGGGAAAAGTGTGTAATAACCATCACTAATTGTTTTCTAAGATTTCCATACTACCTTGTCAAATCTTAGGCTCTCCTATTGTTCTACGATTCAATATTAAGTATGCTTTTTTGCGGGGGCGGGGGGGAATACCACCATACTTCCATCCTAGGGCTCTGCACAAACCTACCAGCTGATAATCCGAGTGTCTCCCAAACTGCTCTTCCCAAATCTAAAACCCCACATCTCAGTTACAGTGATAGCCAGGGGCATCTGAGCTACAAAATCCAGAACATTTCCATGTGACACAGTTTGTTTGAATGCTATATCACAAAGTTACCCTTGGCTAAATGTTCCCAGGGTAACTATCCTTGAATGGGTAGGTACAGATGGAACACAGAGGACCTAGAGAAAAAGAGATAATAATGCAAGTTCTTTGGGGTATGTGGGATCCCTGATTAAGTACAGATCCTAGCCTCTCTCTGACTTGGTGGCTTTTCTTCAAAGACTGATGGTAGCTGAATGTCATCAAAGTTGCAAGGCCAATTTTGTTATGAGCCCCGCTGAAGTCAGTGGTCCTCCAGTGACAAAGGTCTAGTGCATCACTGGACTCATACACAAAAGCATAGGGACAGAACACCTATCCAGAAAATAACTGAGGCAATGTGGTCCACTGAAAAGCACACTGCATTTGGAGAAAGAACACCCTGATTTAAGATCTGATTCTGAAACTCACTAGTTGTATAAGTGAGTATGAAACTCACTTTCCATGCCTGAGGCTCTCAGTTCACTTGTTTGCAAAATGAGAGAACTGGAAAAGTGATATCTATGATCCCTTCTTGTTCTAAGTCCTTTGAATCAAGAAAACCATTATTTTGCCTCAAATTTCTGCATAGCATGATAAAGATAATGTAACCTGGCAGGAAATTTGCCACAATGTTATGGAATCCTAGACAGGAACCAGAAAGGAACATAGAGGCCATCCAGTCTAACCCTCTCATTTTGTAGATAAGAAGGCTGATGTCTGGTGAAGTTAAATGACCTTGCCCCAAGTCACAAAGGAAGACATATGAAAGGCTGGATTTGAACCAGTGCCCTCTGACTTCACAGCCAGGGCTCTGCCTTTTCAATATTTTCTTACCCTACATTGATATCTTGGAAGTGTCAATCTGAAATTTAATTCCTCACTGATTGATCTGCACCTCGGCTCACAATTTATTCTTATGAATTATCCTTCTATGGGACCAAGGGCATCTACTGCTAATTATAAATGCATCTCACATGCCACAATGACAGATTAGTGTGCTCATGTCTTCTTGAGCTTTCTGGCAAAATTATTGAACCTGATTAGTTCCTTGGCCATGTTAGAACAAAAATATCATCAATAATCTTGACCTGTGCATTTAAAGAAGTTCACTTTAATGAAACCTTTTCCTGGGAGATAAGAAATAATTATGAAGCAACAAACCATGGCTTTTTCATAAAGAACATCAATGCCTGAATCCAGTAGTAGTAGTAGTGGTAGTAATAGCAGTAGTAGTAGTAGTAGTAGTAGTAGTAGTAGTAGTAGTAGTAGTAGTAGTAGTAGTAGTAGTAGTAGTAACAGCAGCAGCAGCAGCAGCAGCAGCAGCAAACACATATGTAACCTTTTAACATTTGCAAAGTACTTTACAACCATTTTCACATAGTTGTTGACTTTCTTTGGACAAAAATTCACTCTGTAAATGATTAAAGCTGGTATTTAAAAATAGTCTTAAAAACATCTCTTCCAAATTTCACCATACTTAGCACCTTACTCTCTTCATAAAACCCCTTCTCTTCTAATTTAGTTGAGCTGTTGGCCAGGATCTGAACACTGGGTCTGAAATTCCACAAGGCCATTTTTTGGCTTCCAGTTTCACCTTTAATAACTCATAGGAATTGGCTTTCATTGTCCACCTGGACAAAGAACAATCTCTGTAAGCTATACATTTCTGCTTTGTTAGACCAACTTGGAGGAACTGGGGCTATATACCATGCAGTGCTCAAAACCTGATAGGTCTTGCTTTATGTACTCCTCCCTGCTGTCATGAATGGTGGATAATTGACATAAATATCACACACACACACACACACTCAGCAAACCCATATTACGTTACCATATGACTCGGGCCTGACAATGAAATCTGATGCTCTTTGGATAAGCCCAGGTCTATGAGCTTGCCTTCGGCATTATGGTGTTTTTAACCTGGAAAAATGACAAAGGAGAGTTTCTTCATTTTACCCCTTTTGCCAAAGTTTATTTTAAATAGCTCAAGTCTTAGTATCTCCAATAATTAGAACTGCATCCATTTCTTCCTAAGGTAATAAACTGTGCTAAAAACACCACATTTGCAAATTCATATTGTTATTGTTCAGCAGTATGAGTCGTGTCTGACTCTTTGTGACCTCATTTGGAGTTTTCTTGGCAAAGGTACGGAAGTGGTTTGCCATTTCCTTCTCCAGGTGATTTTGCAGATGAGGAACTGAGGGAAACAGGATTAAGTGATTTGCCCAGGGTCACACAGCTTGTAAGTGTCTGAGGCCAGATTCGAACTCAAAAAGATGAGACTTCCTTACTTCACCCTCAGCACTCTATCCACCATGCTATCTAGCTGTCCTTGCAAATTATGGGCTCTCTCAGTAAGGAAATCATCTTTACATTTAATTTTCAAAGTCAAATACTTTCAGGTTACCAAATCATTCTCTCCTACCCCCATAATCAACCCGTAAGTCAATGAACCATCAAGAACTAATTAAGCACCTACCATATACCAGGCAGTATGGCAGACGCTGGGAACATAAAGACAAAAATGAGACAGATGCTACCTATGTTTGAAGTGAGATTCAAAGCCAGATCTTCCTGACTTCAATTTCAGCACTGTATCCACTGTACTACATGTTGTATTGAAGACCATGATACTTTCAATTGTTCTTTAGTATGCATTACAGCCAGGCTTTATTAGCCCCATTTTAATATAAAATTCTTTAGAGATTCTCTTTCTTATATCTTCCTCCTTTTCCTCTTCCTTTTTTTCTCCTTCTCCTTCCCTGACCTCTGACCCTCTGCCTTTGACTGTCTTTCTACCCATCCCTCCCCCAACTCCTACCCTACCTCAGACCTGAGGGAAAAAGGCAGGTTAAGTGTCTGGAGCACTTTGACTGTGGTTAGTTTTGCAATATGAATTTCCCCTAGTTCCTCCTTGATCTGATATTTTATTAAATATACACATGGGAAAAGTCCTTTTTACCTAATGTTTGGATTATCATAATAATGCGTAAATTCACAAAAACAGCCTTTTTAGCTATACTTAAAATGCTACCAGAAGTTTATCACTTGGTGGGGGCATCTAAGCAATATCCTCATTCTAGCTTTGTGCCCCAGATCAAGGGTGGGGAAATTTTAGCTTTTAGTTTACATTGGCTTTTTGTGGTCCTCAGTTCAGATTCTTTTGCAAATTGTGCTAAAAAAGAACAGAACTAAGGACTAGTTTTTTGATATATCTATAAATATAGGCTTATGGTTGAGCAAAAATGCCATTTTTTCATGGATTTTATAAAAGCTAGATTCGTTCTCTTTTTTCTCATACCAAAGATCAAAAAAGTTACTAAGAGTCAGAGCCAGAACTCAAATCTCTAATCTGATTGTCTAGACCCACTGTCAAAAGGGATCTCATGCCATTGAAGTGCCTCAGTAGGAATCAACATCTTCCCATGTAATTTATGTGGCAAATGCTCACTTGGGAGACCAATTGAGGCTGGAATCAGTGATGCTGCAACTAAGAACTGAAGTCTTATTTCACACAAGCAAATGCAATGTCTATTTGCTTCTCTGGCTTTTCCTATAATTTTAGCAAATGTCAAGAAATGCAACTTTTAAAAAAATTGCTTCTGAAATCCAAAACATTCATTTTGAGGAAAATGAAATTATTTTTTAAAATCTTGTGTACATATTTTCCATTATCCACAGTCCTCTTCAACCTGAACTCCTTAGAGCAGGGTTCTCCATCTCTTTTGGCTCCTGAACCCCTTGGCTTTTCAGTAAACTCTCCTGTACACCCTATTCAATGAAAGAAAATCAATTCTAGAGTCTGCCACACATATGCAGAAAAGAAATTAAATATTTTTCTTCTAAATGTATACCAAATATTTTGTAACTTAATTGATTAGAAATTAGCCCAGAGCATCTGAAATGCTTTAATATATTAATATAGGTTGGCAAGTTTCTCCTATACCCTGGGAACAGGTGTATCCTTGGTTGAGAACTCTTGTCCAAGGTGGCTTTGGGCCTTGTCATGGAAAAACAAATTTCCTGACCTCTGCCTCTACTCCCTTTTCAAATGCACTATTCCATAAGGATTAGGCATCCACCCTCAAGTTCATCTAGGCTCATATTCTTTTCCTCAGGAGCCTGAACTAATAACATTATTCCAAGGTCTTTTTGACGCAGGTCCCAAGGCTGCACATGAATGATGCTAGGATGCTGGTGCAAAAGTATTACTACTGATTTTGTGCCTCTAACTGGAGATGATTCAGGGATTTCAATTCCTCAGGGTCTTTTAAACCAAATATAAAATACCCCCAACAAACTCTTAATAAACTGTTCCCTTGGTAGAGAGAAAGCTGTGGAATAACAAACTCATTAAATATTTGCCATTACAAATACTCGAGGGCTCTCTTGCGCGTAAGGGACAAATAAAGCTTTCCATTCAGACATGAAGGAGGCAATTTGTTCTGTTGGAATTACACCAAGTGGATGTGCTAAATGCAGTCTGGGAAGCTTGTCTGACTTTCTTCCTATAGGTGGTTGGTGAGTTGTATTCATTCTTATGGTACTTGTAAGTTGTTGCGGGTAGAGAAAATCATAGGTCAGGAAAGAAAAGCATTTAGGTTCTGGGTTTACTAATAGCAAGTAGACCATTTGGCCCTGGTACCACTATTTAGGACAAGTTTTGCTTCTCTTACAACTAGAAGAGAGTAAGGGGGTTATAAAGTTGCTATTGGAATTTTTGACAAGATTCACTCATAGAGCTTTCTAGAGCTGGATGGGATCTTAGAGGTTACTCCATTATAATAATGAGGAAGCATGGTGACTTGCTCAAAGTTATTAAGGTAATGAGTACGATAACTGGGACTGTACCCCTGATCATCTGATTCTATACAGTTTGTAAACTATAAAGCCCTACACAAATGTAAATTATTGTTTTCATTATTTTTTCATTATTATTATGATGAATATTAGTGTTCCCATGTCAGAGGCAACACTGATAGAATGGGAACAAACAATGGGCTTGGGGTCAGAAGGCCTGAATTTGAGTCTTGGCTATGACACTTAGTAACTTGTATGAATTTCAGGAAGTTATAACACTTCTCTGAATCTTGGATTCCTTATCCATAAAATGGGAACATTTACATATACTACCTAACTTGAAGGGTTGTTGTGAGGGGAGTACATGGCAAACTGAAAAGTGCTATAGAAGATTAACTAATATTATTCTATTAAAAAGGCAAAATCTATCCTTCCCTTTGAAAAAAGCACAAGGAGAAAAGGCAACGGGAGTACGCCTTTTCTCTCTGCCATGCTGATTTATGGGAAGCAGACATGGTACTTCTAGTTTGACTAACTAAATAAAGCTTAGAGAGTAATCATCAGATAGTGTTGAATGGGATTCATGAATAGGATAAATATATTTATGAAGGCAGAGGTCAATGAGGGTTGGCAAATACACTAAAATTGGAAAGTTCAACACTATTTGTTAGCTAGTCCATGTCCAGCAGTGTAAGAGTAGCTTTACAATTAGGCAACATCATCACTTCATAAATTTACTTCTTAGATGGAATATTTGAACAAAAAATCAAAATCATGAAATGAAAGAATAAAGAATAGAATCCTAGATTCAGATCTGGAAGGGATCTCAGGGGCCATCCAAATTAAGCCCCTCGTTTTAAAGAGGAAGAAGGTAAGGTCCAAAGCTGAGAAGTGACTTGTCCAAAGTCATACAGATCAAAAATTACAAGGGGCATAATCTGAACCCAGCTCTTCTAATTCCAAATTCAGTTAACTCACCACTGAAGAAATGAAATGACTTAAAAATGAATTGTAAATAAGAGCAAATGTCTATGTACACATCAGCAACAAGTGCCATTGGATTCAACTAAACAAAAATGAACACTTAGTATGTTCTGGGCACTTTAAGATGTTGATTTTCAAAAATGTATAAAAATTATAGTCTGTTTTTATGGCACTTTGTAATTTATAAAGCACTTTACACAAATTATCTTATTTGAGTCTTCCAGGAATTCTCCGAGGTAAGTGTTATCATCACCTTCATTTTTTTTTACAGATAAGGAAACTGAGTTTTAGAGAAGTTAAATGGTTGTATCAAACCATATTCTCTAAGGCAAAAAACTGATAATTTAACAAAAAGTGATCATTCAAAAGTGATCCTTGCAATTATGTCTAGTTCTGAGGAATCAATCATTTGGTGTTAATATACTCCAAGGCAGACCATGAAGAAAGGTACCTACTAATGAACTCTGGTAGATATTTTCCAGAAAAGAAGAATTGATTGGAAATTCTTCCATATTTTATGTGGAAGAAATGTTTCATTTTATATACAATAAAATAATTAACATAATCAGCATTATCATAGTTAAAATACAAAGCATTTTCCTCTCGACAGCCTCTTAAAGTAGGTCATGCTAATATTATTTCCATTTTTCAGATAAGTAAACTGAGCATCAGAGAAGCTGACTATCTCAGGATCACACACCTAGTAAGTGAAAGGAGGAACTCAATAAATATAGGTTGATTGGTTGCTTGATTGAAAAAAAATTTTTTTACATGGACATGAGAATTTTTTAAAAATTTCACACACTTCTCATGAATATGGTTAGCCAAACACAAACATTTGGGAGTTGGTCAAATTCCCCCATCTCAAATTTTAGTAAAATATTTTTTAATATTAATGCTAAGGAACAGAGAAAATACACACATCCTAGACTTAACCATAATTCTGGGATAAATATACTATGCAGCAGCATGCCTACGAGAAGAGGGAAATGATTTGATCTATATTATCTAAGAAACAGTAGAAGATGAAAAGATTTCTGATTTTTTTTGAGAGACCTAGATGTTTTCTCTTCATGTCCCCAGCACTTAGCATGGTGCCTGGCACACAGTAAGTGCTTAAGAAATCTTGTTGGCTCATCTGTTATTTCTTCAGAATAAGGAGCTTCCAGTAGGGAACCTACTGTACTGACATGAAATGCAAAACATGTATAACTTAGTAGAGCAATCCACGGAAGTTGTCTGAGTTGCAGACATTGCTTCGGTCAAACTGAGACCTGCTAAATACCTTAGCTTTAAAAGGCCAAGGTCTTCTATTGCATCTGGGGCCATCTCCAGTCATCCTGATGTGTTTCTGGCCGCTGGACCCAGATAGCTTCAGAGAAGAAAGTGAGGCAGGTGACTTTGCACAATCTTCCCTCATTTAAATCCAATTCATTTGTGTGTCATGGCATCATTTCCATGATGTCATGGTCTTCTTCAAGAACAAAGGACAAACAACAATAACAACAGAGAGGTGAAATGATTTCTCCAGGATCACACAATTTTAAGTAATCAGCAAAGGTAGAATTTGAAACTGAATCTTCCTGATTTAAAACATGGAATTCTATCTTCATTTTCTTGGATTTCAGTGGTATAAAATAAAGAATATATTCACTGAGGAAAAATACTTTTAGATCATTACACAGAGTTAAATCCTTCATCTCAAGCCTCTGAATATCTCATGGTTTTCAGAAAATCTGTTAGTACAAGAGGAAAATAAGAAAACAAAATCAAGCTCTATTAACCATAAACAAGACACACCCAAAGAGTAGGTGACTGTAGTTATTTTGAAAGATATTTGCCATTTCTTACTGTAAAATCTCTAGAGATTTTTTTGCCATTTACTATGGCCCAGAACCTTTGCCCCTGCATGCTTAGAAATGCTCAAAATGCTTTTGAGTGCCTATTTTGAATGAAGATTATCTATGAAGCCTCCATCTGGTACTACAAATACAGCAATAAATACCTAGCAAAGACGAAATTTCTCTTCCCCAGAAAAAATTTAAATTCAATTCAATAGATATTTTGCAACCACCTACCTGATATTTGAAAGGTTTTATACTATGTTCTGAAGGAGATATAAAAGATTCTTTTTAAAAATGATATTGTGTCCTGCTCTTAAGAAGCTTATAGTCCAGCAAGGGGAATGAAGAATGAGATAATACATAAATAAATATAATAAAGTTAAAAATATAATTAAGTGCATAAGAGAGGCAGAAACAACATTGACCTTGAACAAAGAAAGCATGAGTTCAAGTCCCTTGAGCTCAGTGAGCAATAAGACTCTCTAACTATGTAACTTTGGGCAAATTACTTGACCTTTCTGTGACTCAATTTCTTCATCTGAAGAAGAGCTATGATATTTATATTACCCTCTTCATAGTGTTGTGAGGAAGGTATTTTGTAAACCTTAATTTCCTACACAAATAAGAATTGTTATTAATATAAATACGGGAAATATAGTATAAGCCGAACAGAATGGCTCGAGAGATTGGGGGATCAAAGAAGACTTCAAAGAGGAAATGGCACCTGAGCCAAGTCCATGAACAAAAACAGGTTTTCACAAGGCAGAGATGAGGAAGTCTGTAAGTAATGGGGTACATGTTGTTGTTGTTGTGTTTGTCCTTTGTTCTCGAAGAGGACCATGACATCAGGTAAATGATGACATGACTTGCAGTAGACTTTGATTTGAGTGATGGAGGGCTGATTGCATGTATGTACAGATATAGGAGAGGACAGGGTTGTATTGATTAATGTTAAATAATCTAATTTAGTACAAAGAAGGGTAGTATTGAGTATTGGAGATAGATTATGGAGGGCTTTTGCTACCTAGCTACAGCATTTGTATTTTCTTCAGTTAGCAATGGACACTAGTAAAGATTTTTGATCAGTAGAGTCATGTGGTCTGATCTCTGACCTATGTATTGAGAATATTTCTTTGACAAGCATCAGAAAAAATTAACTTTTCTGAAGGATGTGGAGAAAGAGAGAGAGAAAGAGAGAGAGAGAGAGAGAGAGAGAGAGAGAGAGAGAGAGAGAGAAAGAGAGAGAGAGAGAGAGAGAGAGAGAGAGAGAGAGAGAGAGAGAGAGAGAGGCAAGGTATTGTGTAGTGGATAGAGATTCGGTCCTGGTTCCAAGAAGACCCGGGTTTAAGACCTGCATTTGACACATCCAGGCTCTATGACCCTGTACGTTAGGCAGTTCTCTGACTATAAATGAAAGAGAATTGAATTGAAAGAAGGAGTTTCCTAATCCAGAAGTACCCCCTACCAGTCCCTACATTTGAAGAATGAGATAGACTAACCCATGGTATTTTGGAGGGTCTTTTAATCCTTAACTTTTGCCACTGATATAACATAAAAAAAGTAAAATCACTTTTCAGCATCTTTTACTGTTAGAATATATTTAAAAACAAATTCCTTCTTTTTGACAACAGAGAAAAGTTCCAGAAAAAGATGGCCCGAGGAAATCGTACCACTGTGACGGAATTTGTCCTCATGGGATTTACGGATCGTCCAGAGCTACAGGGTCCCCTCTTTGTAGTGTTTCTAGCAATTTACCTCATCACTCTCATTGGAAACCTTGGAATGATTCTCCTAATCAAACTTGATTCGCGACTTCGTGTTCCTATGTATTATTTTCTTAGCCACCTTGCCTTCATTGATCTCTGTTACTCATCTTCAATTGGGCCCAAGATGCTACAAAACTTAATTGGGAGAAAGAAAACCATTTCCTTCTCAGGATGCTTCGCACAGCTGTACTTCTCAAGTGCTTTTGCCACAACAGAGTGTTTCCTCTTGGCCACAATGGCCTATGATCGTTATATGGCTATTTGCAACCCTCTGATTTACACGGCCATCATGACCAAAAGGGTCTGCAGTGAGTTGGTGATTGGGGTGTACACCTATGGTTTCCTGAACTCAATAATACAGACCGTCCTGACTTTCCAGCTATCATTTTGTAATTCCAACATTATCCATCACTTCTACTGTGCTGACCCACCACTCCTGTCGCTGTCTTGTTCAGACACTCACTCTAAGGAGAAACAGCTCTTGATCTTCTCTGCTTTGAATCTCACTAGTTCCCTTCTGACTATTCTTGTTTCCTATATTTGCATCCTGGTTTCCATCCTGAAGATTCATTCCTCCGAGGGTAAGTGCAAAGCCTTCTCCACCTGTGCCTCCCATCTGACGGTGGTCATCATCTTCTATGGGACTCTCTTCTTCATGTACCTCCAGCAGCCAAAAGCAGGAAATTCCTGGAAATACAACAAAGTGGTTTCTGTATTTTATAGCCTTGTCATTCCCATGCTAAACCCATTGATCTACAGTTTCAGGAACACAGAAGTAAAGGATACTCTGAAAAAAATCCTAGAGGGAAAAAGGTCATAATGAATGCATTGTCAGTCCATAATAGTGGGACAGAATAGCATGCAGAGAGAGTAGGCCTACATATAACAGATTTAATTGACACTGTGACTACAGTTGGATGTAAGCTCCTAGAGGGCAAGGAGGTTTCACTTTTAAATTTGTATCCCTAGCACTTAGTGCTCTGCTTTGCATATAATAGTTGCTTAAGAATATTTGTTCAATTTAATCAACAATTTGCAGAGCAGTTACTTAGAAAACAGAGAACCAATGGTAGTTATACCTCAGCAACCAAAATGACAGGACCCCTCACTCTCCAACAAGTAGTCTATTCAATCATACAGATAATCCCTTTTCTTCAAAAGAATCAAAGGTTTGGAGATCCTAAGTGTAAATTATGCCTTTTATCTCAGTAAAATGTTCCCAAAAAATAGAGAATATTTAATGTCTATAATAATCCCATGTCCATCTAAAGTTCTGCAATAAGCTAGATAGATGATTGGCTCTAAGCACAAAAATATTATAGAAGACAGCATACAAAATAATGAAGCTAATTTCTTAAGTAATGTATAAAATTGTGCTTTGATATATCAATAGACCTGTAATCTCACTGATGCAGGTACTCCCTTTAGGGGTACATGCTGAAACACATTGTAGCTTGCTCATTCTATGTGACTCTTGTCCATACCAACTCCTAAATCTTTCATAGAGAGTCTACCCTGTGTGCTAAAGGACTGCTTCTTAGATTTCTTAAGATTACATGAGTCCACATGGAGGTTGCCTGATCATTATCCCTTCTTCTATTTCTTTATGCCTCTCCCTATTCCTTTCCCACTTGTGCAACTCTTTTAATATCTTTTAAGCTACTTCTTGTGTGTAATTTTTGATGCTTATCTACTTTTGCTTACCATGCACCTTTCTATTGCCCCTTGGCTGACCTACAATTCAGATCTTTCAGAGATGGCGATCTTCAATGATTCACAGGCATATGCCATCCCTGGAAGAATATTGGTGTTAATAAGATGGGTTTTGGGGGCAGCTAAGTGGTGCAGTGAGTAAGCACCAGCCCTGGAGTCAGGAAGACCTGAGTTCAAATCTGGCCACAGACACTTCACACACTTACTAGTGGTGTGACCGTGGGCAAGTCACTTAACCTCAATTACCCTGCTTTCGTCTCCAAAATAAAAACAAAAAATAGCATAGGTTTTGTTTCACAGGAAGCTTGTGGGTCATTGGAAGCATTGTCTGATTTCTTAAATGCAATACGGCCTATTATCTACTTTCTTCTGAATTCAGAGCCTCATGCATTCTCTATCTGTAGATTCTGTACAAGTTATGTAGTACATAAGTCACAGTGCCTATAGTAGATGCTTAATAAACACTAGTGTAAATGCATTAAAATAGACCATCTCTATGCATATTATGGTCTGGTCTGGACTATAGGTTCCCAAGTGGGTGATACTGCCCCCTAGGGATCACTGGAATGATCCAGGGGGTTCTAGTAGCCTTGGGTGATGCAAAATTTTTTAAACCATTAGAGGGTTAAAGAAAGTAGATTTCGGTGGGGTGGGGACTGAGTAATTTTTTTTAAAAGGGGGAAGTAGGCCAAATAAGTTTGGGAACCTCTGGAGAGCCAACCCTAATCCATTTGTTTTTTTTTTTTCTGAGTAGATAATTAGTTCCAACCCTTTTGAGTTTTCATGGACCACACAACCACAAAGGTTTAGTTGTCGTCTACTCAGAGCTCCTTATTTTGCAAAGAAAACTGAGTCTCCAAAACATAAAGTGACTTATCAAGGTCAAACAGCTACGTGGTAGCTGGATTGTGATAGACATAATTTCTACACCAGGCCACTTTTTACCAACCCGAACTGGAATTTTAATGACATTTTTCAATTAAAAAGTTTGTATTGCAAAATTTCAGTTGTCATTCAGTTGCTTAGAAGTAAGATCACATTACTTTTCTCCCCATAAAAGCAATATCAGACATTGTATTTCAATTCTGAGGCCAGATGATGAAATGATTTATTATCCCATAATATATAATTAGTATAGTTCTTAATGGAAAAACAGTAGAAAACAATAGACAAACTAGATGTGTAATATAATTAGATAAGAAAAAAATTGCAAATTTCATTTGAAATGCTCAAGACTAGGTATATTAAAATATATAAATTAGAAGATGAGAAGGTTCATGGATATTTTTATATTATACTGTGGGGGACTTCTGTGTACTTTTCAAAGTCTTTAGAGATTTATGGAACTTTAAAAATTATGTGTGTTCATTGTAGAAAGTAGGGTTTTCTTCTTACTAGATACAGAAGCAGGGCAGGAAAATAGCTTATTCCTATCATTAGCATGAACTCAGTCACAATTAAGGGTTATTTTTGTTTTGGTTTGGTTTGTTTGCTGTTGGAGCACAGAGAGTAACAAGTAGTGTTAGGGGAAAAGAGATTTTCCTGTTTGAAGTGGACAAAAGTTGAAAACGGGAGAGAGAGAAAAGACTAACATAAGGAAAGCCTTCAAGCATCTTGAGTGGATGCTTTGCATAGGATTTTTTGTTTTGAACACATGGATAAGAATTGTGCAGTATGAGAAGTATGGCATAGTGGCAATTGGTAATGATATAGAGTACTCATGCTAATGATATCATGGATCCACCAAACCCCAAGTCTAGAGAGATGTAGAAAGAGGGAGGAGTCTAAATTCACTAGGTAATGACCTTGATTCTCTGCTCTATTTTCCTTTGGAAAGTTAGCTGGGTTTACCTCCAGGAATATTTCCTTTCCCTAAGTCAGTTTATGGGATGCAGCTACATATGTGAATTGGGAAGGGGTGAACTACTGTGCTTTGTATGTAATTGATACATGATAAAAGGTTGTTGAAATCAATTGAATTGAAAGATGAAAATCTGAAAGTGGGTTCTTAAATCAGTTTTGTTAAAATATTTTCAAAAACATAAGCACGTGCAAATTGCAAAGGTTACACATTACTGTCATTAGTATTGGGTGGTTTGTGTATTATAGTTTATTTGTAGGTTAGAAATAATTATATTCATAACCGAATTTTGAGAAACAATGTGGTATAGTGACAAAAGCTTTGGGCTCAGACTCAGAAAATCTGGGCTTTGTTTTAGCATCTGACACTGTAGGGAACTCACATAACTTCTTAGATCCCCAGTTTCTACATTTGTCTAATGGGGACAATCATTCTACTGTACTACCTATCTCATAGGCTTGTTGTGAGAAAAGCACTTTGGAAATTGTAAAGCACTTTATAAAATTGAGCTATTGTTAGGATCATTATTCAATAAAAATGAAAAATAAAAAGTTCTCTATATTATTTCCCTGGAAAATTATCTGTGTCTTGTCCCTTAATTGTAGATATACTTCAAGCCTCCATCCTAGTCTTTTCTGTCCCTTTCTCTGTCTTTTTCTCTGCCTCTCTTTGTCTCTGTCTTTCTCTGTCTGTCAATCTATGTGTCCATCTCCATCAGTTTTCAATGGTTGAGTTATCATCTCTGTGCTGATGACTCCCTAATCTATAAATCTAGCCTTCGTATGTCTCCTGAGTACCAGGCCTGTTACCAAGTATCTACATGTTGGATATTTCCAAATGAATGCTCCTCAAGCATCTCGAACTCAACATGCCTCAAATAGACCTCCTTATCATCATTCTCAAACTAATCCCTTTTCCCACCTTCCCTATTTCATGTCCTATCCCCCATTCAACATATTTATTTTGATATGCAAATTGTAAGACTGGACAAATCACTTGATTTGAGAAGGAATTCTGTTTCCAAACTTTAAAAAAATAGTGCTTCAGTCACAAAATCAAAGAATATCAGCATGGGTAAGGACCTCAGAGACCTGAACCCATACTTG
>CM053623.1:425070280-425095994 GCA_028646595.1 Phalanger gymnotis | reverse complement strand
TTTAGCATGTTTTTCAGATAACTTGGATAAAGCACAGGTGATGTGCTTATCACGTTTGTAGATAGGATATAACTAAGTGGAATAGCTACAGTGTTGGATGATATTCAGGATCCAAAGATATTTGCAGGACAGAGCATTAGGCTAAATCAGTTAAGGTGAACTTTAATTAGAATGAATGTTAAATTTTACACTTTGGTCAAAAACATAATATCAACTTCATCAATGCAAGATGGGGTAAGCATTGCTAGATAATAGCTCTCTAAAAGGTATTTGGGGCTTTTAGTGGATTGTAGTATCATTAGTGATTCAACAGGGTGATATGGCAGCCAAAATTTTTTCTGAACTTTGTCTATACTAAGACAGGCACAATGGCAAGGACTATAAAGGTAATAGTTCTGCTATAGGCTGTCTTGCTCAGACAACATACATAAATTTCTGTTATCAGTTCTGGGCATCACATTTCAGAAAGAGCATTAATAATGGTCTTCTGGAGAGCAGTGAAAGGAGGGTGACCTAGGTGATGAAGGGCCTTGAGGTCATACCATATTAAGATGGGTTGATTGGACTTCTCATAACTTCCAATCAAGTTTCCCAGTACTTCCCTCAATGGCCAAGCTGAACAATCATAATCCCTCTTCCCTAAGATGATTTTTCTAATACTAAATAGCAATTTATACAATTTACACAATACAATTTTTCTAATACTAAATAGGAGCTATCATAGACTCTCTAAGTCTTCTCTTCATAGTGTTAAAAATTCCCATTTCTTTTAGCCAATTCTAAAAGAGTAGCTTCAAATATCTTTACCATTATAGTTTCCTCCCACTAGACACACTTCGGCTGTTAATGTCTTCATGAAAATGTGATGCTGAGAATTAAGCACAATACTCCAGGTTTATTCTACCAGATCATCTCTCTCATGCTGCTTTTAAGTTAGTATAGCCTTGAAAAAGCATTAGCTTTTTGGGCTGCCATGGTATATTATTGATTCACATTGAGATTAAAGCCCAATAAAACTCTCATGTCTCCTTAACATGAACTGTTGTTCCTTATCCTATTTCATGCCAATTAGTTTTTGAACCCAAATGTAAATTCTTACATTTGTTCCTATTAAGTTTCATCTTCTTAAAGTTGAGCCTTATTGCCTTAGCCTGTTGAGATGTTCCTGAATCCAGATTCTGTCATCCAACATGTTACTTATCACTCCCAACTTTGTGTCATTCACAAATTTGAAAAGTATGTCATGCATGCCTTCATCTGAGTCATTATGAAATATTATGAACACAACAAAACCAAGGACAAGTCACTGGGACATCTCCCTTCAGGATGACATGTTCCATCTTTCATTTTAGCAATCTTGAATTTCATTTCTATGTTCTCAAATAACATTCCTTTTATTAGGGGTTTGTGTAGCTCAGTGAAACTATGAGCTATATCATGCAAGGTCACTCAAGACAGACGGTCATAGTAGAGAGTTCTGACAAATGGTGATCCACTGGAGAAGTAAATGGCAAGCCATTCCAGTGGTTTTATCAAGGAAACCCTATGGATAGTATTCAAATGATGAAAGAGATGACACCAGAAGATAAACCCCACAGATTGGAAGGTATCCAAAACACTCAAGCCAGAAAATATACCAGCAAATTTAGAAAACTCAACAGTGGCCACTGGAGTGGAAAAGATCGATTTACATACCAATCCTAAAGAAGGGCAATGCCAAAGAATGTTCAAATTACCAAACCATTGCATTCACTTCACATGCCAGTGAGGTTATGCTTAAGATTCTGCAAGCTAAGCTTCAGCAATATGTGAACCAAGAATCAACAGAAGAGCAGACTAGCTTTCAAAGGGACAGAGAAACTAGCTGTAGATAGGCCAAAACTAAGTGGAATAACTACTGTACTGGATGATAGTCAGGATCCAAAGATATTTGCCGGACAGAGCATTAGGCTAGATTAGTTAAGATGAACTTTAATTAAGATAAATGTAAAGTTTTACACTTTGGTAAAAAACATATCAACTTCATCAATACAAGATGGGGTAAGCATTGCTAGATAATAGTTCTCTAAAAGGTATTTGGGGCTTTTAGTGGGCTGTAGTATCATTAGTGATTCAATAGGGTGATATGGCAGCCAAAATTGAGAGACCAGATTGCCAACATTTGCTGGATTAGGGAGAAAGCAAAGGAGTTCCAGAAAAAAAAGATCTACTTCAGCTTCATTGATTACACTAAAACCTTTGACTGTGTGGGTTACAACAAAATGTTGCAAATCCTCAAAGAAATGGAAATACCAGATATTCTTACTAGTCTCTTAAGGAACCCATATGCAGGTCAAGAAGCAACAGTTAGAGCCAAACATGGGACAACTGAAAACCAGAGGACAACTACAAGTAGTTCCAGTACTTATGAAGTGACTAGGCTAAAGTTTAAAGGAAACTCAACTGCAGATATTTCTCGAGATTAATGGAAGGTCCAATGCTGTAAAGACCAATATTTCATAGGAGCCTGGAATGGAGGATCTATGAACCAAGGTAAGCTGAATGTGGTCAAACAAGAGATGGAAAGTTTAAACATTGACATCGTGGGTATCAGTGAACTTAAATGGATGAGAATGGGTGAATTCAATGCAGATGATCACTACATATACTACTGTGGGTGAGAATCCTTGAAAGAAATGGAATAGCCCTCATAATCAATAAAAAAGTGAGAAAAACAGTACTGGGGTATAATCTCAAAAATGAGAGAATGATATCTGTTTGAATTGAAGGGAATCAGTTCAGCATCACAATAGTAAGAGACACGGTTCAGCATCATAGTAATATAAATCTATGCTCCAACCACAGATGCTGCAAAGGCCAAAATGAATCAGTTCTATCAAGACCTACAAGATCTATAAAATAACACCAAAAAAGATGTCACATGCATCATAGGGGATTGGAATGCTAAAGTAGGACATGAAAAAATAATTGGAATAACAGGCAGGTTTGGCCTTGGAGTACAAAATGAAGCAGGGCATAAACTAATAGAGTTTTTTCAAGATAACTCTCTGGTTAAACCAAACACTCTTTCAACAACCCAAAAAGTGACTCTACACATGGATGTCACCAGATAGTCAATATCAAAATCAGACCTATTATATACTTTGCAGCCAAAGTGGAGAAGTTCTATATACTCAATTGAAACAAGACCTAGTGCTGACTGTGGCTCAGATCATAAGCTTCTTATTGCAAAATTAGACTTAAATTGAAGAAAATGGGGAAAACCATTAGAATGTCTAGGTATGTTCTAAATAACATCCCTTATACATATGAAGTGGAAAGGATGTATAGAAATACGGGATTAGATCTGGTAGACGGAGTGTCTCAAAAACTATGAACGGAGGTTCATAATATTGCACAGGAGGCAGCAACAAAAAACACTCCAAAGAAAAAGAAGAGCAAGAAAGCAAAACGGTTGCTGGTGAGTCTTTACAAATAGCTGAGGAAAGAAGGAAAATAAAAAGTAAAGGAGAAAAGGAAAGATATACCCAACTGAGTGCAAATTCCAGAGAACAGTAAAGAGAGATAAGGTTTTCTTAAATGAGCAATGCAAAAAATAGAAGGAAACAATAGAATGAGAAAGACAAGTGATCTCTTCAAGAAAATTAGAGATCAAGGGAATGTTTCATGAAAAAATGGGCATGACGAAAGATAAAAATGGCAGGGATTTAACAGAGGTAGAGGAGATTAAGAAGAGGTGGCAAGAATACACAAAATAACTATATAAGAAAGATCTTAACATTGCTGATAACCACAATACTGTGATTACTTATCTAGAGCCAAACATCCTGGAGAATGAAGTCACTTAGGAAGTCACTTAGGGAGCATTGCTAACAATACGACTATGGGGGGGTGGGGTGACATAATTCCAGCTGATTAAAAATCCTGAAAGATGATGCTATTAAAGTTCTGCTCTCTGTATGCCAACAAATTTGGAAAACTCAACGGTGGCCAGGGGATTGGAAAAGATCAATTTATCTACCAATCTTAAAGAAGGGCAATGCGAAAAATTTTTCAAATTACCAAACAACTGCACTCATTTCACATGCCAGTGAGGTTATGCTTAAGATTCTGCAAGCTAGGCTTCAGCAATATGTGAACCAAGAATTACCAAAAGAGCAAACTGGTTTTCAAAAAGGCAGAAAAACTAGAAATCAAATTGCCAACATTTGCTAGATTAGGGAGGAAGCAAGGGAGTTCCAAGAGAACATTTCCTTCATTGATTACACTAAAGCCATTGACTGTGTGGATCACAACAAAATGTTGCAAGTCCTCAAAGAGTTGGAAATACCAGATATTCTTACTAGTCTCCTAAGGAACCTGTATGCAAGTCAAGAAGAAACAGAACCAAACATGAGACAACTGAAAAGCAGAGGACAACTACAAGTAGTTCCAGTACTAATGAAGTGACTAGGCTAAAACTTGAAGGAAGCTCAACTGCAGGCTGTCTACCAAACTGAAGGTCTATAGAGACATTGTGATGATCTCCTTGTTGTGAAACCTGGACAGTCTACCAGAGCCATGCTAGAAAACTGAACTACTTTCATTTGAATTGTCTTAAGAAGATTTTGAAGATCACCTGGTAAGATAAGATTCCAGAAACGGAGGTCTGTTCTTGACCTGAACTGCCAAGTATTCAAACTCTACTACAACTCTGATGGGATGACCACCAGATAATTCTGTGCCATGTCTCCCATGTCTTACAACTGATACCAAAGTTCTTTAGCAATACCTTGAGAATGTCTTTGTATCACTTCATGAGAGTATCTGCATTATGTGAATTGTCCATAAAATAATCTTTCAGGAAACCATGTATTTGCCATTCATTATCCTGCATCAAAAAATAGCACTGTGCTCTATAAGCAAAGCAGAATTGTGGTAGCACAAAAGAAAATTAGATGCACACATTTAAAAACATCTCCCTCCCAAACAGTTGTATTGACTATTTGTGCCTGACTTATGGTAGAGCCTTCTGAGTTCATATTCTTATGATTGGCCACTGCTGTACACACTATACATTGACTCTGACACTGTGATGTGTCGTTTTGGTCCTCTTTGAGTACAAGAGACAAACAACAGGTTCAAAGAATGCAATAAAGTTTTCTCTCAATTTCTACAATTGAATAAACTTTCTTCACAAGACAGAAGTTGGACTAAACACATAATTGAATAGAAAAAGAACTGAGTTAGCTCCAGAATTAATACACAAGATGGAGTCAGTATGCTTCACTTTATTCTCATCAAAATTTGCTGTTCCAATCCTTTCAATTTCCTCATAGGACAAGGTGGTGGTGAGAGAAGCAGCAGCAAATTTGGGAGCTCTCAAGCCAGAAGTGGTAAAGAGACCTGGAAACTTGTCATAAAGAAATTACAAGGTACCCATGTGCTAGTACTGGATGCAGGAACAGATATTGTTTGGCAGTTTTCTTGCCTATACCTACTTATGGGCCATAGATCAAAGGCAGAGAAAAAGAGGAAACAGGAACCTTGACAGCAACTGCTTGGCAACTCCATTGCCTAAACCCATTTCTAAGTTCAAGGTCAGGAGAGGAACACTTTTAGACAAGAGACAGTGAAATCCCTGAGGACTTCCAGACCTGAGGGATCAGAGACCCTGAGGAACGGTATCATTTCTGGTCCCAAGGAAGGAGGTGCCCTGAGGAGCAGTATCAATTTCAATTCCAAGGCATCAGGGGCCCTTTTTGGGAATAGAACAAATTGGAGACCAAAAAAGCAGTGACCACACCTCTCCTCAAATCCGACCACATTGGAGACACTGGAAAGTTCCAAACCTCAGAACTATCTCTGAAAACAGCTGTGTGAAAAATCCTGAAGTTTTAGACAGTGTCCCTCCTACTCCTCCATGCTGGGAACAGAGCCTAACATTAATATAAAGTTCCAAGTTAAGAAATAGGGTGGAAAATGAGCAAAAAACAAAAACAAAAAAGAATCTGACAACAAAAAGCTACTATGGTGACAGTGAAGATCAAGAGACACAAACTCAGAAAAAGAAGTCAAAACAACTAAAAGCAAGTGCTGAAAGAAAAATGTGAATCAGACACAAGCCCAACAAGAATTCATGGAAGAGCTAAAATACTGGTAGAGGAAAAATTAGGTAAAGAATGAAAGCAAAGGAAGAAAATTCTGAAAAGACAATTAATATCTTGTTAAAAGAGACATAAAAATACTGAAGAAATTAACACCTTAAAAACAGAATTGGCCAAATTGTAAAAGAGGTACAAAATGCACTGAAGAAAATAAATTTTTAACAATTTAGAATTAAGAAAGTGGAAGCTAATGCCTCCAACAGATATCAAGAAACAATGAAACAAAGTTAAAAGAATGAATAAAGAAGAAAATGTGAAATATTACATAGGACAAAAAAAACTGACCCGGAAAGTCAACTGAGGATAGACAATTTTAAAAGTTATTGGATTATGTGAATGCCATGATGAGAAAAAGAGCCTAGACATCATATTTCAAGAACTATTGAAGAAAACTGCCCTGATACCCTGGAACCAGAGGATAATTTAAAGAATCCACCAAAAAGATCCCAAAATGAAAACTCTCAAGAATACTATAGCCAAATTCCAGAGCTCCCAGGCCCAAGAGAAAATACTTAAAGCACCTGGAAAGAAATTATTCAAATATGGTGGAGTCAGTTAAGATGATACATAATTTAGCAGATACCACATTAAAGAAACAGATGGCTTGGACTGTGAAATTCTAGAAGACAAAAGAGGTGAGATTTCAATGAAGAAAAACCTATTCAGCAAAATTGAGTATAATCCTTCACGGGAAAAATTGGATATTTAATGAAATAGAGGACTTTTAAGTATTCCTGATGAAAAGGCCAGAGCTGAATAGAAAATTTGACTTTCAAATACAAGACTCAAAAGAAGCATATAAAGGTAAATATGAAAAATAAATCATAAGGAACCCAATAAGGTCAAACTATACACTTTTCTATATAGAAATATAATACACATAAAAGAAATCTATCTTACCCAATAAGGAAGCAGAAATGGAAGCAGATAAGAGAAAGGGATGGCAGACAAAAAGGCAGTGGTCAGAAGCAAAACAGATTTTGGTGGCAGAATAGAATAAAAAGGGAGAGACAAGGATAAACAGAAGAAAATAGGATACAGGGAAATGCACAGTTAGTAATCACAACTGTGAGTTTAAATGGGATGAACTCACCCATAGAATGGTAGTGGATAGCAGAATGCATTAGAAACCAGAATCCAACAATTTGTTACTTATAAGAAACATACTTGAAACACAAACACACAGAGTTAAAATTACTTCAGCTGAAGTAACAAAAGGCAAGGGTAGTAATCATGGCCTCAGATAAAGCAAAAGCATAAAGAGAAAAGAGATAAGCAAAGAAACTGCATCTTGCAAATAGGAAACATAGACAAGGAAGTAATATCAATACTAAACACATATGTACTAAATCAGCATCAAAATTCTTAAGAAAAAGGTTAAATGAATTAGAAGAAGAAATAGTAAACCTATACAGGTGAGGGACCTCAACTTTCCCCTCAGAGCTAGAAAAGTCTAACCATAAAATAAATAAAAAAGAAGTCAAGGAGAGTAGTGGAATCTTAGAATGTTTAGATATGATAGACCTCTGAAGAAAACTGAATGAGAATATAAAGGAGTATATCTTTTCCTCAGCTGTACATGGTACCTTCACAAAAATTGGCCATGTGTTAGGACATAAAAACCTCACAACTTGAGTGCAGAAGAACAAGAATTAAATGCACCCTTTTCAGACCATAAGGCAATAAAAAGGCATTTAATAAGGAGCTGTGGGTGCATAGATTAAAAATTAATTGGAAACTAAATAATCTAATTCCAAAGACTGAGTGGGTCAAAATATGAATCCCAAAAATAATCAATGTTTTTTATTAAAGAGAATGACAACAATGAGATAAATTCCAAAATTTGTGAGATGCAGCCAAATCAGTAGTTAGGGGAAATTTTATATCTCTAACTGCAGACATCAATAAAAGAAAGTAAGAGCAGATCAATTAATTGGGCACACAACTAAAAAAAAACACAAGAAAAAATAACAAATTAAAACTCCCAATTATACACCAAAATAGAAATCTTGAAAATCGATGGAGAAATTATTAAAATTGAAGGTAAAAACCCCATTGGACTAATAAACAATAATAGGATCTGGTTTGTGAAAAAATATAAATCATAGGTTAATTTAATTTTAACAAAGAAAGAAGAAAACCAAGTTCCTAGTATTCCTAATAATTAAAAGGTTGACTGCACCACCAATGATGATGAACTTAAAGCAATTATTAGGGATTATTTTGCCCAATTACATGCCAGTAAATCTGACAGTCTAAGTGAAACAGATGAATATTTACAAGATCTAAACCGCCCAGATAGGCAGAGGAGAAAATAACATTCTTAAATAACCCTATCTTAGAAAAAGAAATTAAACAAATCATCAATGAGTTGCTAAGAAAAAATTCCCATGACCAGGTAGATTTACAAGTGAATTCCACCAAACATTTAAGGAACAATTACTCCAATACCATATAAACTATTTGAAAAAAATAAGTAAAGAAAGGTCCTATCAAATTCTTTTTTGACATAACTATGGTTTTGATACTTAAATTAGGTAGAGAAAAAAAAACTGTAGACCATTTTCCTTAATGAATATTGAAATGAAAATTTTAAATAAAATACTAGCAAGGATATTACAGCAATCATATACTATGAGCAAGTAGGATTTTTTTTCCAAGAATGTAAAGCTGGTTCAATATTAGGAACACTCTCAGCATAATTGACCATATCAATATTACCAACAAAAAATCATATGATTATATCAATAGATGTAGAAAAGGCCTTTGACAAAATACAAAATCCATTCCCATTCAGAAATCATAGAGATCAATGGAGCCTTTCTTAAAATGATAAGTGGTATTTATCTAAAACCAAGAGCAAGCATTATCTGTAATGAGGATAAACTTGAAGTCTTCCCAATAATATCAGGAATGAAGCAAGGATGTAAACTATTACTACTACTATTCAATATTGCACTAGAAGTATTAGCTATAGCAGTAAAAATAAATTGATGGAATAAGAATAGGCAAGGAGGAAACAGAACTATTGATTACTCTTTGAATATGATATGATGGTATGCTTAGAGATCCCTAGAGAATCAACTAAAAAAAACTAGTTTAAACAATTAACATCAACAAAGTTGCTGAATATAAAATAAACTCACACAAATCATCAGTATTTCTATATACTATCAGCAAAACCCAGCAGCAAGAGATTGAAAGAGAAATTCCTCTTGAAATTATTGCAGACAATATGAAATACTTGGAAGTCTACCTGCCAAGATATCTATTTATAAGAAAGATTATTCTGGCACCAAGTGTTTAAAATTGAACTAAATAGAAGATAATGGATGGTAGAAGACATTTAGGAGGTTATTACAAGACTCCAGGAAGGAGATATTGAAATCCTGAATGGAAATGGTAGTAGTTAAAATGGAGAGAATAGGGTACATGTGAGAACCATTTAGGAAGTAGAAATGATATAACTTGGTCACAGACTAGTTAATGAGAGGTAAGGGTAAAAGGAGTCAAATAAAATGCTAGATATCATGTGCTGGGAACTGAATGAATGGTGATCCATTGAGAGAAATAGTGAAGTCTGAAAGAGGAGTATGGTTTGTTTGGTTTTAGGTGGTGGGTGGAGACATAAGTTCATGTTGGGCATGTTGACTGAGGTGACTATAGACTATTAGATCAGCATTGGCTAAAGGCAGTTGGACCTGTGGCTCAAGATGAAGATCTGGGAAATATTTTTGTAGAAATTCTCTGGGAGTAAATGAGATTGTCAAGGGAAATGATGCACTGAGAAGAGAAGGTCCATGTATATCCTTTGAGAGCAACTATCAAAGGGTAGTGAAGAAGACAGAATGGAAGTGATTGGACAGAATGGAAGAGAACCGGGAGAAGATGATAACTCAGAAGCCAAGGGAAAAGAGAGTATTCATAATGAGTACGTGTCCAAGAGTGTAAAATGCTACAGATTTCCAGGAGGAAAGGAATGTTAAAAAAAGCTACGATAAGAGAAGTTTCAGCCGCATAGTAGGGGCTGAAGCCAGCCTGAAAGTGGGGACAGGGATGTTAGAAGCAAAGACTAATATCTCAAAAAGTTTTCTTAGGAAAAAAAAAGATAAGATAGCAGAAGGATGAGATAAAAGAATCAAAGGAAGGCTTTTTTAAAGGGGGAGAACTGAACATGTCTTCAGTCAGATAAGCAGGTTCCAATTGGAAGGGAGAAATTGAAGATAGATGAGCAGGGGATGGAGGGGATAACATTCAGTATAACAGTCCTGGAGAAGGTAGGAGGGAGAGCATAGGATCATGAATGCAAGTCAAAGAATTAATCTGAGAAGAGAATATGGTTTTTTTTCTTCAACAATGGTAGGGAAGATGGAGGTAACAGGCAATAATACCAAGAAGTTTTAATTCGTGGAGAAAGACAGGGAAAAGGTTTCCCTTTGATACTTTTATTTTTTCTGGAGGAATAAGAATATTAACCATTCCTATTTATATAGGGTCTCAAGGATTACAAAGCACCTTCCTCAAAACAATCCTGCAAGGTAGGTAGTTCAAGTGTCATTTTTTACACTTTGCAAATGAACTCACACAAGGTGAACCCAATTTATCTCTTTCTAAGTTGACTTTTCTTTTTACTCTTTCATGCTTCATCTGTTATAGAAGGCTAGGTCATCTGCTATAATTATCAAGAATGAAGGATAGGGAAGTGGTTGTTGAAGGCGTTGGGAGATGGGAAGCAGTTGGAAATCATCACTAAGGGGAATGAAACGGGAAATATGTTCTCGAATTCCTGTATCATTCTCCTGCTTGCTTAACTATTTTTCCGAAGCAACCAAATCTCTAAATTGGCCTTATTTATACATCCAGAGCTGGGTTATGAAATTTTTAAGCCCTGTGCAAAGTTTGATATTAATGTACCCCAGTGTGGTGCTCTCCACTGGACACTTTTATGCCTGCATATTAACATATGTAGCTTAATTTATCACAAAACAACTGTGGTGGAGAAAGTGATCCTTTACTTTAAAAAATGTTCACTGAAAAATAGAATTGTATGTTATTGCTTCAGGACCTTGCATCTCTCTAATTCTGCTTAGATTTGAAGAATGGTACTCTTCTCAGTGGCACATTGGGTAGAATGCTGTGCCTGAAGTCACCAAGACTCATCCTCCTGAGTTCAAATCCAACATCAGATCCTTACTAGCTGGGTGACCCTGGGCAAGTCATTTAACTTTATTAAGTTTGCCTCAGTTTCTTATCTATAAAAATGAGCTGGAAAAGGAAATGGCAAACTGCTTCAGTATCTTTGTCAAGAAAACCCCAAATGGAGCTATAGAGTCAGACACAACTGAAAATGACTGAACAAAGACTCTTCTCTTCTTTAACATTCATACACTTGAACAAAACAACTCTGGGAGTTTGTCGCTTAGCTCTGGCTCTTTCCTCAATTAGAAGAAGACAAATTCATTGCTCGCCCAAGTGAGTAATAAGGAAAGTTGATTTCATTTTTAACTAGCAAGACACTCCATCTCGCTGTCATTTATCTTACTTGCTTTCTAATTAGCTTCTCAGCTCTGTCGTACTCACCATATGAATGAAAGTGTTTGCTGAGTTCCGAGGCATCACAAGACCTGACTTCATCATTCCAAATTTCAAGTGGCTTTTCTTCCAAGTTTACACTTTATGTCTTTCTTCTCACATGAGATCATTCCTAATCCCTCCCACCTGGTACTTCAGACAGGAGCTACTGTTTTTAAAAATTCAATTTATTTCCAACCTCTCACCAGTTTTCCTTATCTGCATTTAGCAACTGTCATTCTTAAGAAATGGTTTCAGATATAGAATTTAAATGGATGACTATTCATTATGACTAAAAGAACAAGTTGTGCAAGCCAAAATTTAGAGAAGGTAACCAATTTATTGATTAAGAACATTGAAAAAACACTTAACCTGAAGTCAACAATGACCTGGCTTTAAATCCTTGTTTTTATACATAATTCCAGGAAGACACCAAACTAGTCTCGTAATATTTCTGAATCTGTAAAATTGGGATAATAAAATTTACATTGCATACCACCCTGGTTCACTGTGAGGAAAGCTCTTTGTAAATTTTGAACTGCTATTCACTTATCAAGAGTTATTATAAGAGTTATTAACCCTTACAAATAGGATGTGCATTTAAGTCCACAAGCAAGACTGAATTAAGAAGGGCTATAATTGATCCATAAGAACTCTACCATTCTGATTCTCAGGGATTTCTTAACATAGCCATGTAAATGATCAATAGCCTATGTGTTTAACAAATAAACTAATTTAGTAGTCTCAGCTTAGAATAATCCATACTATGACATGATAGATATTTAGCTAATCCCTGTTATGGGCAAGATTTTCAGTTTACTCTTTCAGTTGAGGGTATTTTGTCAGGATGAGCAGTATGATGCTGACAATTGTAAATGGGATTTGTGAAATTCTTGTCACTTCAAAGATGGCTTCAAACCCAGGTGCTTAAAAATCTTTTCAATAATCACACTCTTGTAGCAGCAGGCCTGGGAAATGGGTACTTAAACTACCTATGTTAATAATAAGAATAATAGAATATTATTACCTTCATTCTGAAAATGAGGAACCTAGGGCTCAGAGGAGTGAATTGATTTTCCCACAATATCATAATTATTAAGCAAAAATCACACCTGGTCTTGAGAGCACACTCAACTCTACACAGAATTTCTTTTCCAGAGGATATTTCCAACTGGTAGAGGCTTTGGTAAGTAGCCATAAGTGTACCTGGGGAAAATTCACATTCATTTTGAATGACACGGAGGAATGCAGTGCCCAGAGGAGAACAGCGCAGTAGAGATTTATGAAACATGCCCTCCATGAGAGGAAATGCCTGCTCTCTTGTCATTGTCCTGTTGGACAGAGGCCTCTTGGCCTCATCTTGTTTCCAGCTATGAAGCCATTTCACATAGTCCTCATCTTATAAACAGATTGTGATAAAAAAAATTTCCTCTGAATTTTTAAACAACAAAGTGTATGTGGCAAGAGATCTGGATTTGAAATCAGAACACAAGGGTTCATGTCCAGGGTCCTCTATTTTCCAATTGGGAAATCTTGAGTAAGTGACAATTATTCTGAGTCTCATCTGCAAGATGGGAATAACATTTGCATTACCTACCTCACGGGATTGGATTTTTATAAATCCAATGAGATAATGTTTGCATAGTACTTCTGTAACCAGTATTAGGACTTCATGTTGGACTGCATAATACTGAGACTCAAACTGCAACAACCACAAATATGATGTATGCATAAGGAAAAACACAGAAAGGATGATAGAGGCTGGAACCATTCGCTCAGAATTATTATGCCATCTTATTTTCTGAAGATTTATTTTAAAATCTTAAAGTAAGGATTGTTATCAAATAGAACTTTATGGGAATATTCCTTCTGAGTATGAGATGGACAAGAAGAACTCTTGAAGTTTTTTTGTAGTCTTTTAAACAATGATGGAAAAATTGGTTTATTTTTCAAGGTAGATTCTTGAACACATGTGCAGAACAATGCCATAATCATCTATCATAGTGTCATACATTTAGAGCCAGAGAGAAACATTGGAGATTATCTAGTCTAATACTCTCATTTCCTCAGGAAAAAAATGAAGCTCATGGAAATAAATTAATTTGCCCAAGGTACTAGAAGGAGAAAGTATAGTGTGGGAATTTGAACTCAGGTCCATTCCTTCCAAATCCTGTGTTCATTCCATGATCATAATAGCCGACTCATATAGCACGTCAAAGTATGCATAGCATTTTACATACAATATCTCATTTGAATCTCATACACACAAAACCTATGGGACTAGGTACTGTGGTATTATTTTTCTGATTTTTCAGGTGAGGAAGCTGAGGCTCAGAGATGTTAAGTGACTTTCCCATGGACATATGGCTAATAAGTGTCAGAGGCTGCATTTGAATTCATAATCCCCTTACTCCCAATCTGGGACTCTATTCTTTATGCCACACTGCCTGGCCACTATGTCAAATTATCCTTTTGTCCAAGATTCAGTTGTTCATGAGGATTTTCCCCACTTTTCTACCGATTTATTTTTAAAATAACAAAGGCACAATTTTATAATGTTTGGATGGGGAAGCAAAATATACTGCTTACCTTGTGCTTTATCTGAAACTGGTCCTCTGTGGATAAAACATCAGCTTCCAAAGCTCTGGGAAAAATTCATTTGTCTTTAGTCGTGCACACCTACTCAAGCAGCACTGACATACAGATATAGAATCTTAGCACTAAAAACAAATTTAGAAATTAGCTAGCCCAGTCCTTACTCAAAGTATGATTTTCTTCTATAAGCTCTTGATGGTTATTCAGTCTCCATTCGATCAAATCTAGTGACAAGAAACTGTTTCTCCTTCTCCCTCCCCATAGCCATTCTACTGTATACACAAATCTCCCAAAGTAATCTTTCCATCTGGAGGGAACTTCGATTTTTAGTGATTTTTTTTTGCCTTATGTTGAACTGAAATCTTCATTATCCATGTAACTTCCATCCACTTGTATATATTTTCCTCTCTGGGGCCAAGTACAGGAGGTCTAGTGCTTTTAACCATAATCCTGCTAGGAGCTTATATTTCTATAGTCCTTTAAGATTCATAAGTCATTTACATATGCTATTTCATTTGGTCAAAAGTGTGACAATTGGCCACTGCTAAAATGTGAGAACATTTCTTTATGAGCTTATTGCTCAATTTTCCATAGTCTCTGATAGCTTCTTCATAGTCCAGGTTCTACCTATACAAGTTATACTTTTTCTTCCTTATCCCCCAAATCTGTTGGTATCAGGGGGGCCATGCCACCTAATGAGTATAATTACTCTTTTATTCCTACATTCAATAAATTCTTAAACTACACAATCAACTTACCTCACTGAATAGCATGACCTAAAAGCAGATCTAATATTTTTTGACAATTTAAATCCTTTTTGAACCTTATGTCTTTTGCATTAAAAGCCAGCCTTTGAGATGTGACATGTGAGGATCTAATTATTTCTGAAATGCTGATATAGCACAATGCTTTAAAAAGGAAATAGAAAAAAGAGAATGAAATAGCTTCAAAAACTTTATCAATTTATGTTTGGTTATAATAGCACATTAATACATTCCCTATTTTTTTTATTTAAAATAGGAAACAATTTTATTTTTAAAAATCATTTCAATCTTCTCAAAACTACAGTTTGAAAATTAGTGTGTTACATGATATGAGCCCTAATAGAAACCTGGCCGAACCCTTATTAATTCAAACAAAGGGATTGTTCATTTTATAAAACTCAATAGATTTAGTTTCCAGGCTGAATCCAAATGTCAGAGCCTAGGTTACAAACTCCTCGGTAAGGACTCAGGTTAAACCATAGTTTTAAAGCATATTTTCTCCATTCACTCCCTACATGCTACAATTTTTAAAATCACTTTTCATTTTTGAGATATTAGATATGGAAAACACTTACATATATTTCTGTTGTATGTGGAATATCTTCCAACCAGGTTTGTTCTGTACTGTCTAACTGGGGGTGTTTGCTGAGTGTGAGTTTTAAATGACTGGAGAAATTGGGTTCTCCCTAGTTTCCCCAGAGATTTATTACTAGTTCTATTATTGGGGAAATTATAAGGATATTGTTAGGGATGTTTAAAAAAAAAAAGTCTTGCCATTGAAGAAAATTAGCATTGTGGGCAGAGAAAGGACAAAAACAACCACCGCCCAAAACCCTTAAGGACAACCTGATATTGTCAAGCATTATCAGTCATATTTCACATTTTTTTATCTTTAAAAAATGATTTATTTCAGGTATATCCCATATTACAAAAATGATAACTCAATTTAACGAATTTACACACTAGATCAAAGCTATTTATTATAAAATCTATTAATGTACAGAAGGGAAATTATGGGGAAAAGGAAATCAGGCTAACCAAAGGAAGGCAGGGCTATTTTAAATTCTCTTTTTTCCTTCCTTTTCCCTGTGGGAAGGTCCTTATGGAAATCTGTATTTGACGGTAAAGTGAATTCTGTTTTCCAGCTACAGTAACTTAGACTCTCTTCACCTTGTGATATGGGAAAAAAATAGGAAAGGTTCAGGGGTGTGGGAGGTGAGGAGGGAAATCATAAAAGTAACTCATATGTCATATGATAAAGGAAACAAGTAACTCCAGATTTAGGTGAATTTATTGTTAGCACTGACTTAAGTAACAACAAAATCTTAAATCAGCCACCAGTAGAGCCTTAGCAACTTTGAATGAGGGTGAAATATGCATAAAATTAGGGAACATGCCTATCAAGCTTCTAAAATGCATTGAAGCAGTGGCTTTTTTTCTTTGTCTGGGAGTCAGTTTGAGGGGATGTATCTCTATACAAGTTCAGACCTAGAGATAAGACTATATGTATTGGGTTTGCTGATTAAGGGGCTAAAGGCAAGTTTTAGAAAGAACATTTGAATGGCTTACCTGTAGCTACAGGTGAGCCTTCCTGTTCACAAAATCCTCTTTTAGGATTTCTATATTCAAAGATGTAACAATTTCATTTTACACTGAAATTCACAAAAGCTTTATTGTGTCTGATATGACCAAAAGGAAATTCCCTATTTGAGATATTCTATTCCTTCTCACCTCACCCCTAAGTAAAAGAAATGTGCTTTATAATTAACTAAAATACATCTGGAAAGCTTCTTTTTGTTTGGCACTATTATTGAAATATTTCCAAAAGGGTCCCACACTATGGAGGATACTATTGTGCAAGACTATGAAATGCTGAGGGTCCATGCTATCAGTAAGGCTTCAACCAATGAATATTCTTACAAAAATGCAAATACATCTGTATGCGCATCAGGTGAATGTTCCTTTTAATGATACAGCTCACAGCCTATCCATGCCTGCCCATTCTGGGAGACTCCTACCTATATATTCCCAAAAGTTTACCACAGCAGGTCCATGGAGCATGCTGGAGGCCTTCCTTATTTTATCCAAATATTATGAAGAAGACAGCAGAGCACTCAGCCTGTGTATCTGTCATCTTTTGTTCTCATCATTGTCCATGCCATCTTATTTTTCTATCACACATTTCCCTATTGTCTTTTATTCTAGTTCTTACAAGTTTCTTGTTATTAGATGCTGCTCACACTCACTATGCCCTCTGTGTGATATTCATTTTTGATTCTTTATAGAATGTTGTATTCTATGTTTTTCAGGTATAAAACCACACTGATGGAATATTAGCATTAGAAAAATGAGCCTTAGATTCTGAGAAAAGTTTGCAGGTATTAAAGGAGTTTTGCAGTTTACTGAAAGAAATACAGCCTCTTTTCTTTCTCTTGCTTAATTCTGGACCCAGCTTATTGCCAATTTCTACTGTCTATCCTAGATATACATACTAATGCACAAGCTCTATAATTTTTCCTAATCCAATAAACATTTATTAAGCATCTGCTGTGTGCCAGGCATTGTGCTAAGCATGCTAGGATATGATTAATAAAAGAGATAGTCCCTGCCTTCATGAAGCTTACAATATAATGGGGAAGACAACATACAAAATGAGGGTAGAGAAGATATCTGGGATGGGGCGAAGATACTAGGGGGTACCCAGAATTGTTCTTTGGAGCTGAAAAAAATCAAGACAAGGTAACAGATGCAGATGAAGATGCAGAGTAGAATGAACCCCAAAATCCAATTGCTGCCCTCCATAAAGGAAGGCACTGGGAGGAGTTGAACTGATACTGCACCCTCCAGTTCTCCAGTCAGAAGAAACAAGAGGCTATGGCAGGTGATATCAGTCAAGGCTTGAGTTAGCAGCGTGGTGATGAGATGAGAGGTGATGAGCTTAACCTGGAAGGGCCATCTTATTCCATGGAGTTGAAAATACCCATGGAAGGAAGCAAATGCAGAATGGAGTGAATGATTGTATGGTTAGCCATATAACCTCATGTCATAATCTAGGAAATAGACATTTTCATCCTCTTGGTCTTTTCTGGGCGAATGCTCAGACCTGAAAACTAATATATGACCAGTGAAAAGGCTGGAAAATCTTAAAGAGAACATTGAAAACTGTGAAGCAAGATACAACTGTGCTTTTTGACAATTAAAATTCTAAGAATCTTAAAGTAAATATTTAAAAGTAGGGAATAGAGATGATGGACCAAAGGGAGGCATAAAAAATACAGAAATGGACTATAGACTACCCCATCTCAATCTATAGAAATAGGATCTATAGAGCTATAGACATAGGACCATACATAAATGTGGAATTAAACAGACTCATTGACCACTGGGAGTTCAACTGCCTGTCATAGGTAGCAATATCTTAAAACTATGTAACAACATCAGACAGCTATAAAATAGTTATTCTTATAGATATTACTGGCAATAGGGTAGACACAACAGGATATTGTCCATGTCACAATATATAGGAAAAGCCTAGTGAGGAATATTTGTTAACATGTCTTTTTTAATAAATGTATTTATTTTAATGTTAGAAAATTTTGCTCCACAGTGTTCATGATAAGTAAGTATACATTTTGTGAAAGCTCTTGTTACACTGTAAGTTCAAATTTCTGCTCCCAACTCTCTCAGTATAGAAAACCTTCACGGGCCTTCATGCAAACACAATATTTTTACATAGGCTTGCTTAAGATTTTCCTTGGTTTATAGAAGTGTGTGATATGAATGAGGTACAAATACTTCTCCAAATTGTATTTTGTTGTGATGTATTTTGTATGCAGAAGGAAAAAAGAAATGCAAAATTAAAACATCATAGATTCAGAATGCATCTATCTGTGAATGCTATACATAAACTTTATTAAAAGAAGTTTCTATCATTTTAACCTCCACAGCTGTTGATCGTCTGTTTTGGCTTTCTCTTCAGGCAAAAACCATCAAAACTTAAGAAAAGAAGAACTATTTTAAACATCCAGTAAGCTGCCAATTCAATGCCATTGATTTTCCACTACTACTATTTGAAATAAAGAAAGGTGGCAGTGAATGGAAACATTTATTTCTGGTCATCACATTGTGAATAGACTTCCATCTCATTCCTGTGGGACATATGAAGGTAAGAGACTAAACTGGGGTGAACCGAAAAAGTTTTGGTTGAAAAAAAAACTGAGAACAATCTGGATTCTGCAAATTGATAGCTGGCAAGCTTTCCTTTGACTCCTGGAGAAAGGCCGTAACAAATTATTAAAGACCTAGTTTATGAGCACTTAGAAAGGAAAGTGACAATCAATGTAGCTTTAAAAAGAGCAAGTCATGCAATATGACTTGTCGAAAGAAAAGAAGGAAAGAGGAATTCTGAAGAAATGATCTACCTAGAAATCACTTCACAAAGTCTCTCCGGCTATCCCTTTGAAAAAGGTGGAAAGATGTGGACTAAATGTTAGTCCAGGTAGTTTGATTTGGAACCGGTTGAATGAAGGGACCCAAAAAGTAATAATTAATGAGTTGGTGGTTCAGAAAGAGCAATCTTGAATAGTGCTATGTAGGGGTATGTCTTTGGACCATATTGTTCAACATTTCTGATAACTTTTTTCAGTAAGTTCAAATTTCTGAATGCCAGCAAGGAAGAAGGGATGACAGAGTGATGATCCAAAGACATTTTAATTAAATGGATCAAATCCAGTAAGATGAAATTTCAATGAGTTGAATATAAAATTATGCAATTTGGTTCAAATAACAAAATTAACAATTCTAGATAGTAAAGGATGGATAAAATGGTTCAAGTGAAAAAGTTCTGGGGCTTATAATGAACTGTAAGGTTGACATGACCCAAAAGCCTGTGTCAAAAAGGCTGCATTAATGTAGGAATAGTGTCTACAGGATGTTCCTAAAGTCTGGACACACGGGCAAAAATGCATATTTTCAAGAAATGACATCAATGAAATTTTCAACAGCATTTTGTTTAATTGGAATATTAACAAATAACATCTTCAATATGATTTCCATCATTTGTGATGCAAAAGTTGATGCAGGATTCACGTGAACTCGATGCAATAACTCCACATTTCCTATGTGTCCAGACCTTAGGAACACCCTGCAGAATGAGAGAGATCAACATACTCTTTCTTGGACAGACCTCATCTGGAGAAATTCAGGGAAGCTAACTTTAGAATGAGAAAGACAAACAGCAGCACAATCAAAGAATAAGTTGTAATGGCAAGCAAGTCAAGGGATTTTTGGCTGATTTTCTTTTGAAGTTCAGTTTTCCAGCCTAGGGCTAAATTGTAAACATCTAAGGGATTAATCACCTTTGAAGTCTGGTAATCCACAACTTTAGCAAGTTAGGTGCTCAGGCACGATTTTGTGCCTTCAGGCTCTAAGCCAATTAAATAGTGAGGTGCTTTCACTTTCTTGCCTTTAGGGCATTAAGCCTGTCAGATTATGAGTTTCAGCACTACCCACAAGGGTTACACAAGTGTGTTCAGAAAATCAAGTGCTGAGTCGTGGACAGGTGGACGCATGGGCAGAGAATGTGACAAGTGAGCACTAGGCCTAATGGAAAAGAATACTGAGAACTCTTGAGAAGAAGATGAGACTCTGGGTAGTCATCATTTGAAGGGGCCCCTGGCTATGAATGTGAAGCCAGAGGAAGTAGATGAGCAATTAACAATTCAGTTGTTGAAGATGAAGAAGAAAATGAGTGTTGAGCATGGAGCATTGAGAGAACTTGCAGCGGCAGCAGCCACAGCAGCAGAGTTGCGAAAGTGAATTGAGCTGAGGGACAGAGACTTGTCCACAAGAAGGAGGTTTAGCTTAAGCCCCCTTTAAGAGCTGTTATCACAGAGCCTGGGGGCTTTGAAAGTGAATTGAGTTGGCAGTGTTGGTAATGTGTGTAAATGTTGTTGCCTTGTTAAACTTTGTTTTCTCAGAGAAAGGACCTGCGGGCAGGAGCCCCTGGAGCCTGTAGATGGACAGGAGAAGGGAGAGCGTGGAGTGGAGCCGTGAGCTGAGACACTAACCAGGAATGGTAAGCCGTTTGTGCCAGCATCCAAGCTGAAACCAGAGTGGTGGCCTGCAGATGTGCAGCCGTGGGGTTCAGAATTAAGTCTGGACTCAAGACAAAAGAGGACTATACTTGAACACTTTGTATTGATTGAGAAGATTGTAACCTGCTGTGAGCTAGGGGTGGATGGTGTGGTATTTTCTGCTGTCCCTTAAGGATGTGTTGTGCTAGGGAAGACCCTGGCTTGGGACTCTCTGATTGTATAAACAAGTGAAATTGGGGGATGCTATGTTATATACTGAATGCAATGACACATTGAGCATTATCATTCATATATATATAGGCATGTTTTGTTTAAGGATGTTGCTATGAATGTTATGCTTTATTGAATAATGTTTAGTTTTGAATAGAGTTCATCATATTGTGTGATTAGACGCTTAAAAACTATTCATAGGAGCAGCCCTCAAGTGTGCTGCCATGATTGGCATTACAGAAGCATGGTGAAGGTTTGGGAGCTGGATCATATGAGGATAAAATGAAGTAAATAAAAATGTCTACTTGGGTGAAATTGAATAATTGTATTGTAGATATAGTTAAGTATTTCAAGAGCTATTATGTAAAGGAGGGATTAAACATTTTATTCTAGGTCCCAAAGGAGAAAACAAGGATCAATGGGCAGAAGTTGTATAGAAACAGATTTCAGCTTGGTGTAAAGAAAATCTAAGAAATAGGTGTTCGGAAGTGAAATAGGAAATATTGGGAGGCAATGGGTTTCACTTCACTGGTATTTTTTTTCTTTTTAAAAAATAATATTTAACTTTTTCCAATTACATGTAAAGACAATTTTTAGCATTCATTTAAAAATTTTTTGAGTTACGAATTTCCTCCCTCCCTCCTCTTCCCCTCCCTAAAATGTAAGCAATTTGATACAGATTACCTATATTCAATCATGTAAACCATATTTACATATTAGTAATTCATGGGTATTTTAAAGCACTATCAAGATGACCACTTCTTAGTCATTTTCCAGGGAATGTTATTGTTGAAATTGAAAGAGATACTTTGTTGAAACTATATATCTATAGCATTCCCCTATCTTTCAGTATAGACACTCTGTCAAAAAAAAAAATGAGGTTAGACTGGCATTATACGATCTTGATGTAGTCATGTAGATCTTTAGTAATTACCACTTCCTTTTTTCCAAAATATTCCAAAATCATCCCTCTAATAACATGTTCTCAAATTTCTGCAAGTATAGGTGAAACTACATGGTTTCTGAGGCTCCCACCAACCTAAGGATTCTGTGATTTGGTAATTCTATATTCAAGGAAAAATATTATGCTCTAAATCATATGCTATCCAAGAGAATGAAACAATATTATTATTTTCTTTCTTTTTCTCATAGCTATCCATCTTTTGTTTTAAATGTTGCAAAGCAACTAGCTTGATCCAATATTACAAGAAAAAGCTGAAAGAGGAAGAGAGGTGAAATTGTCTCAATAACATGAAAACCATCATTGAAAACAGAGTCCATTTGCCAGGCACAGACATTTTTAACCAGCAAATACTTTAAAAGTACTATTTCAACACCAATAACTGTGAAATTTTAAGAAATTCTCTGGATGTCAAAAACAGAAAAAAAAACTAAGCAGTAGCCAATTGGCTACAAATTCTTCAATCAGTGTCAGAATTTCTAATATTCTATTAAGCATAAATCATTATCATGGCAAAGTAAGTATGGTTTAGAGTTCATATGCTTATTTTAAAACAAACCAGAATGATAATGGTCTCTTCACAGATAACTGGCTTACCAAAGAACCTTTCTGATGGAAATTGAGAAAACTGGGATTGGATGGTATGTTATACATGAAATAAAAATCTACTTTTCTTTCTTTGAATTTTCTTCAGCAAACAAAACTGTGCTACCAAAGCCCCAACAAGATATTCTCCCTGAAAAATTTGCATCCCTAAATAGTAAAAATTCATTGGACTGACATACAAATTGTGGTGGAAGTCAATAGAAAAAAAATTAGTAGAAAGAGGATAATTTATTAATGATGTGATGCAATGATCAAATGAATCAGAGAGAAAAAATGGTAAGAAATATACAAATTTACTTTGAATGCCACTTTTTGTGTGTATATACAATTATCTGGCATTTCAGGATTCCCTTAACACAGTATTAAAGTAACTACTTTCTACTGAAGCTCAGATTTGTTCTTGTGAAAATTGTTTTTAAAATCATGGCAACACATCCTATTTTATGAGTCATATTAATTTGTCCCTTGAAATTTCTACCTATTTCTTTAGATTGTTTTCTAAAGTGACTAAATCAACTCAATTTCCCCAGGAGTGAATACGTATGGCTATTTTCTCAATACCTTCCAATATTGCTCTTTCCCACATTATACCAACTATGCCAATTTGATGGGTGAGAGGTGCTAGCTAAGAGATGATTTTGTTTACATGTCTCTTATTATTAATGATTTTGAACACTTATTCACATAGTCGATGATAGTTTTGTTTCTTCTTCTGGAAATTGTGCATATGCTTTGATTGTCTCTTAGGTAATAGTTCTTTAGTGATATAGATTTTCATAAATGCCCTATAGGTTCTGAAAGACTTTTACTAGACCATGGTATTCTTTTTTAATTCATGTTTGATTGATTGCTGCTTTCCTAAGTACTCAAAATGACCATTTGATAGCATATTCTTACCCTTAGCACCTAGCACTTAACTGTATACAATAGATGCTTAATGAAATGGTTTTTGTATGTGGTGATACTAAGTAGTAAGTATAACACCACATTGAATGTGATGATTTCAAAGCATATGATTGGTTTTAAATTGCTTACCTAATAAAAATCCAAACTATTTATTGCCTTCCTTGGCAATAAAGTTCAAACTGAAAAAAGTCCACAAATTTGGAAAGTGAAAATATTTTAATTTCTATTTGAATGAACTTCTGTTGTTGAACACCAGAAATGGATGAGTTGAATATGAATGATTCTACTTTTAAGTCTTTTTAATAAAAGTGTCCTTGGTTTGCTTTCTACCTATAAAAAGACAACTAGTAGATTGCTATAATAATAACGATGATAATAATAATTGTTCACATTTCTATGTCATCAGGAAATTAATTGACCCATTTATGAAGCCTTTCCAGCTTGATGAGACCTACCATAGTTTGTGATCTGCTGACATAGCCTTCAAGAATCAATATCTCCATGGGACAATGTGGAATCTACATCCAACTTTCATGGAGAAACAGAGAAAATATGTTAAATGTAATGTAATACAACACATAATTCTTCCAGAAAATAAATGTGTCAAATGCCACACAGTCTCTTATGATATCTTTCTGAACAAGATGGAGAAGTATAGCATTGGGGTGGGGGGAGCCAAGATAGTGGCTGGAAAGCAGGGACTTGAGTGAGCTGCCCCCAGGTTCCTCCAAAAACCTACAAAAATGGCTCTGAACAAATTATAGAGCTGTAGAACCCATGCAATAGCAGAGGGAAGTAGGTCTCCAGCCCAGGACAGCCTGGATGGTCGCTGGGTAAGATCTATCGAACAAAGCTGGGACAGGAGCAGAGCAGAGCCCAGCATAGGCTGCGCCAGGACCAACCAGACCGGGAGCCGGGGGAAACAGGCCCTAGAGTGCTGAATCAGTGAGCTGTGGCAGTTACCAGACTTCTCAACCCACAAACACCAAAGACAACAAACAAGGTTAGTGGGAAAAGCTGTGGGCACAGAATGAAAGGAGTTCAAGGTTCGGCCACCGCCCAGGGGCAGCGGAGGTGGTGCAGCTCTGAGGATATAACTACAGCTGCAGTTGCTTCCAAGCCCAGGCCCACCTGGTGGGAGGAAATAAGTGGCAGATCAGAGCAGGAGTGCAGACCCTGCTTAAGATCTGAGTCACAGTCCGGGTTGGTGGTTCTTGGGGGAGGAAGAGCACTGGTGTGGCAGGGCTTGCTGTGTAGAAATAGCTCTGAAAACAACAGCACAACCCCTCAAGCTTGGGACAAAGTACTCTCTACTCTACAAGCAGTCATACCATGACAAAAAACTCGAGGGTCAAGGAGCTGACTGGGAACATGAACAGGCAGTGAAAAAGGACTCAGACTCAGACTCAGACTTTGGAATCTTTCTTTGGTGACAAAGACCAAAACATACAGGCAGAAGAAATCAACAAAGTCAAAGAGCCTACATCAAAAGCCTCCAAGAAAAATGTGAACTGGTCCTAGGCCATGGAAGAGGACAAAAAGGTTTTGGAAAAGCAAGTTAGTGAAGTAGAGGAAAAACTGGGAAGAAAAATGAGAGTGATGTGAGAAAACTGGCTGAAGGAGACCCAAAAGATACTGAAGAAAATAAAACCTTAAAATAGACTAACTCAAATGGCAAAAGAGCTCCAAAAAGCCAATGAGGAGAAGAATGCCTTGAAAGGCAGAATTAGCCAAATGGAAAAGGAGGTCCAAAAGACCACTGAAGAAAATACTACCTTAAAAATTAGACTGGAGCAAGTGGAAGGTAGTGACTGTATGAGAAACCAAGATATTATAAAACAGAACCAAAGAATGAAAAAA